>CM053026.1:191578851-192178851 GCA_028564925.1 Lithobates sylvaticus | reverse complement strand
AATTTTTCCGATGACAACTGTATTATTAGCTTGGATGAATGTTTGAGTTTATTTATCCGTGTGTATAGGATCCTGCGTGCGTGTATTTTAAATGTGCCCCACACCATGTCATATGTAGATGAGTCCTGGTTGTCTTCAAAGAAAAACTGTAATTCCCTAGCAATAGTATTGTGTTCAGGCAGTACAGACACCCAATAGGGGTTGAGTCTCCATACATGGGTAGGGACAACACTAGCAGGGAGGCCATCATCCAGCAGGGAGGGTGGTCATATAGGGCTCTAGGAGCAAATCCCCAGCCTGTCACTTTGGGTAGAAGGGCCTTGGATACTACTATAAAATCTATTCTAGACATTGTGTTGTGGCTGGTAGAATGACATGTATACACTCTAGTGGTAGGGTTTTGGTGTCTCCTAACATATGTTGGCACAAATTCAGTCAGTGTGCGGCACAGATGAGTCTGTTGTGGTATGGTGAAATGTGTCCCAGCCTGCTCTGGACGGTCCAGCGTAGGGATCATGGTCATGTTAAAATCTCCCATCCACACAGCTGGGACTGTTGGGCTCTGAGCCATAAAGGCTAATCCCTCCATGACCACTTCCGAGCTGTATGGGGCAGGGACGTAGCAAGCCAATATCAACAGAGGAGTCCCCCCTATTATAGCATGGAGGAACAAATACCTGCCCTGCTGGTCCGACAGTAAGGAAATCGATTCAAATGGAGTAGACTTAGAAATGAGGATAGGGACCCCCCTAGACAAATTTGTGTAAGTGCTATGATAATCCCACCCCATCCCATCCTATCCAAGGACGCTTTAGGGCAGCCTGCAGGTGACCTGTAACATGGTTCTCCACCAGGACCATAATGTCTGCTCTCTGTGATTTTAGGAATGGGAGGGCTGCGGTACACTTGATTTTGTTACGCATCCCCCCCCCCCCCGCACATATTCCACATAAGAAATTTAACAGAAGTCATGGAATCTGTGGACTAACATTGACAAAGTGGACCAGAAGGGCAGTACCAGGGTTAAAGATAGGTACCAATACCTGTGTGCATGTAATCAAGCAAAACATAATGTACCAATAGAAGTCCCTACGTGCAATCCAATAATAAAACATAAGATAAACAATACAAATCAACCCATAGCTCTGTCGTACTGATCGAGCATTCCCTAACCCACCCAGCTCCTCACCTCCCCAACCTCGTGAGATCTTTTACATAATTCCCATAAACCAACAGATGAACAGTCATCCAGCTGGCAAAGCCTTACTAAGTGGGTGACTTTTTGCTGCACAGTGCATGGTAAGGTAGTGGAGGGAGGTCAGACCCCCCTAGAGTTTCTTTTGTGGGGACCACTTGCATTTAATCATAGTGATAATGTAGACTATGCCTGTCATCAGGGTCATCTCTGGACAAAGCAAGTAGTAAAGGGTCGGAAGCACCAGGAGCAGGCATGTTTGATAGCTGGAAGGGTGCTTTCATAAAGGGGTTTGAGTCAATGATATATCAAGGCATAATCTTATTCCCCCCTTCTAGGTGAGTTGTGACACCAACAAGTCACAGGCTCCAAAACGAGGCGAAAAAAAACAAGGTGGGGGGGGGGGGCGAAGACACCCTTCAGATAGACATAGTTGTTGTACTCACTGGGGTACCAGGTCTATCGAGCATCTAAGCAGGACATCCACGCTGATCCAGCCACGCCACATCTGGTTCTTTAAAGAACTGTACATGGCCGTCCTCTTCCACCCTCAGCCTGGCGGGGAACAGCATGGCATACTTGAGGTGGAGGGTGCGCATTTAGCATTTGACATCTTGAAACTGGCATCTCCTTCTCTCCTTCTCTGTATCTCGTTCGAGAAATCCTGGAATACTGCCACTTGAACATTCTCCACAGGGATGTTGCCTTTCTGTCTGGTAAGCCGCAGAATTCGATCTCTATCTCGAAAATTTTGAAATTTGGCTATAAATGTACGAGGAGGTGCTCCCTGTAGTTGGGGTCTTGCCGGTATGCGGTGCGCCCGTTCTACCGCAAACATAACGGAGAAGGCTTTCCTGCCATAGGCCTTAATTAGGAGATTCTCCAATTATCCCGCCGGATCATTACCTCCTGCTCTCTCGGGGAGCCCTATGAACTGGAGATTACAGCTGCGAAGGCGGTTCTCCATGTCGTCTTGGTGTGAGTGCAGTTGCTGTATTTGTCTCTGCATTTGTTCCGTGGTATGCCGCAATGGGTGCAGAATATCCTCTGCTGTTCCTATACAGATTTCAGTCTCTGTAATGCTGTATTTTCGTTTGGAGAGATACTGGCAGAGAAGAGAGATGTTCATTTTGATCTCATCGATCTTTTCCGTTAGTGTCCTGCAATGCAGCTCCAGCACCTTCGCAACATCGGCCGCGTGGTGTTCTGTGTCAGAGCAAGTGTCAGCACCATCTTCGGCCTTCTGGTCGTTGTCTTGCGGGCGATATTTCTCTAGCTGATTTGCCATCTCGGTGTTCCTTTTAGGTGGAGACATGTCCCTACCGAATCCTGGGACCCAGAGAAGGCTATGCAGGTAAGTTTTTAACCTCGGTTTTAGCGGGCAGGATAGTATACAGGATGATCAGCAAGCGGAGCTCTCACAATCCACGACCTACTCCATCGCTCTCCAGGCCACGCCTCCCAAAGGTGCTATTGACATGACATTTTCACCACATATTGGTAACAACCCATGCAATTCGTACATACAAAGAAACTATAAACAAATAAGTTCAGAAAGTAAGTTATGTGTAATAAAATGGAATGACACAGGGAAAAAGTATTGAACACATGAAGATGCCAATCCTGCCCCTTGCAAATATTTAACAAAAATGTCCGGATGGCCGCACTCCAATGAAAACAATTTCTTTATTTTTATAATAAATCCATGCAGCAAACTTCATGTCATTGAAGGAAGGATGAATGGAAAAATGTACCAAGACATTCTTGATAAAAAATCTGCTGCCATCTACCAGGATGATGAAGATGAAACAAGGGTGGACATTTTAGCAGGACAATGATCCCAAACACAAAGCCAAGGAAACTCAATTGGTTTCAAAGAAAGAAGATAAAGCTGTGAGAATGGCTCAGCCAATCATCTGACTTTAATCCAATAGAAAATCTATGGAAAGAACTAAATATCAGAGTTTATAGAAGAGGCAATCTGTGACTAGTTTCTCCATACAGGAAGCTGTCATTACCAACAAAGGATTTTTTACCAAATTTTAAAAAAAATTCAGTTAGCGTGTTCAATACTTTTTCCCTCTGTCATTCAATTTTATTACACATAAACTAATTTCTGAAAGTGTTTGTTTTGGTTTCTTGCTATGTATGGATTGCATTGGTTGTTACCAACAAGTGGTGGACATGTCATGTTAATAGCACCTTTAGAAATATATTTACCTAGAAAAATGGTGATGTGTTCAATACTTGTTTTACCCGCTGTATATATGTGTGTGTGTGTGTGTGTGTGTGTATAATAATAATATATATATATATATATATATATATATATATATATATATATATATATATATACACACACTGACAAGAAAAAGTATGCAAACCCATTGTTATTAACTGGTTTTCTGCAGTAATGTGATCTCACCCTCATCTAATTCACAATAATAGACAAACACAATGTGCTGAAGCTAATAAAACAAACCATTCTAACATCTTGTATCTCTACTGAATACATCCATTAAACAGTCACAGTTCTGGAGGAAAATGTAAGTGAACCCTTGGAGCTAATAGCTGTCTGAAATTGCTTTGGCAGCAATACTACGTTAAGGAAACAGACTACATATACTGCTTTCAAATGTACCCTTTATAATAATATGTATAAGTCTATCTTGAATTGAGACAGATCACCTGAATACTACTAAACACTCTAGTACATAAATACATTTTATATACATTTTTACCATATTGTCCTTTATCAATGTACAAGTGTTTGTCCCGGATCCCCTGGATCTGCTGGTGATGGTGAGCATTAACGGGTAAAGATTTTTGTATTCGCTATCTCCTTACATTCTTTTAGGGCAAATAGGAGAGCCTTACTGGTCTTGATTTTAGCTTCAGGTAAGCCTTCTTTTGTTTTTTGCTACCTCTCCCCATCACAAAATTTAACCTCAAGTCATTAAAACAATTTCTTATTTGTGAATACTGGCTATAAGTTATACTTTTAACCAAGGCACTCAGTAGGCTTTCGTAGCCTGTAAACCAATTCTGGCCATGGTAAATTTGGAATTGGAAATATTATTTTTCAATTCGCTGCATAAATTCATGTAGTTCTCATTCTGTGCTAGTCCAGATAATGAACACATCATCTATGTATCTGTGGCACAATATTGAAAGGGTACCCCAACCCCCCCTCTCTCCCCAGCACAGGTTAGCTTAAGATGGGACACAAGTCCCCAACACAGCCCCCTGCACCTGAAGATAATGCTGGTATACACATTTTGGAAGATTATAGACCTCCGAGATAAAATTTGCTAATTCTTACATATTTTGAATATATGAATTAGAAAACCAGTGATAAAGGTGCTGGTTGGCTAAAGTTTTCAAGATATTTCACAATAAAGATTTATACTCAGGCAATTATATTTGCCTATAAGGAAAGGAAGTGTCTGATGATCATGATAACTTCTTGACAAAGTAGGGTAGAACAGTGAAAATGGTACCACATGGGAGTGTATAAATTCATCATCACTTTGAGACTAAAGATTATTGCCTAACTGTAATTTATTATTTTTATTGCAAGGTACATTTGTCTTGGTCGCATCTACGCATCATATCTGGTGGCTTCTGAAAGTGTCATTGCCTAACATTTCCAAGGAACATTTGCATGATATTTTCCTTTAGGAAACCCACTCAGATCCGCCTGCCCGTTTTTCCAGGTGGATCTGAGCGGGCCACCCATTGACTTCTATGGGCAGGTGTATGTAAGCAGAGATGTGTCTGCTGACACCCGCCTGCCAGCTAATCTGACAAGATCCGCTCAAAACAGACAGGTGGTGATACGTTCGCCATCCGTCCATCAGATCGGATGAAAATGCATAGGCTGTCTGTTTTCTTTTTTTTTATAATTCTTTATTTTCACTTGAAAGCAGAGGTTTATCAAAATAAACATAAACATTAACAGAAGATACAGCATGTCATTTTATATATTATGTCCCATTTTTTTTTCATGTTACATACATGCTACCTTTTCATGTTCTACCTCTGTAATCATGTTATTTTTTTTGCCGTTTTTCCCCAACTCTTTCCCTCAGAAGGTATCACCTTCTTTCCTCCTATACTAAGGCCCTCCCCCCACCCCCCAACCGGGAGAGGAAAAAAAAAACCCGACCTCAAACACCCCCCCCCTCTCTCTCTCTCCCTCTCCCCCCCCCCTCCCTCCCCGACTCCGTCAGTATTCTTATCTAAGTTACTCCGTTAATTCCTCCCCAATCAATCTTTTTCCTTCCTCTGTTTGCAGGAATTTCTCCCAGGGGGCCCATATTTGAGATATTTGTTCTTTTCTGTTTATTGACATAGGGATCAGATTTTCCATAATCCCTATATCTCTCACTTTATTGAGCCACATGGATATCTGAGGGGCTCTTGAGTTCTTCCAGCATATGGTTATACAACTTTTGGCAGCGTTCACCATATGGCTCAATAATGAGTTTTTATATCTCACCATTGGAATTTGTGAAGATTGCAGGAGGAAGAAAGCCGGGTCCCATGGGATCCGATATTCCAAAAATAATTGCGTCATTTTCTGGACTTCCTGCCAGAAATGTTTGATTATTGGGCATGTCCAGAAAATATGTGCTATAGTACCTCTCTCTTGACAGAGCACCTGTCCGATGTCGTCTGGGAAAATGTATGCATTAGTGCGGGGGTATAGTAACACCGCATTAATAGTTTATAGTTCAGTTCCTGAATCTTAGTACATCTGGATGAGTTTAAGGTTGGGTATATTATTTTCTGTTGTTGTTCTATTGTAAAACATTGTTCCAGATCTCTTTCCCATTTTCCCAGACTTAACAGCCTAAAGTGCTCCGGGGGGGGGCAGTCAACAGGCCGTAAATCTTTGAAATACCATGGGAGAAAGGCCCCTTACCCTCACAATATCTCTCGAATTTTGTCCTTGGGCGACCAAAGCTTTCATGTGGTCCCAATGTTTCCAAAAAATGTCTGATCTGCCGTGCCTGCCAGGGGGATAGTTGAAACTGACCGTCTAATTTTGTAAGTGATTCTATTGTTGACCATTTATTTTGGATAATAAAATGCGAGGCTTGAAAAATACCATTTTCTTTAAATTTTTTGAATACTCCAGGTTCCAAGCCCGGTTCGAAATCCGGGTTCCCCAAAATAGGAAACAAAGGGGATTTCGGAGGAAGAAAAATTTGAGTTCTGAATAAACTTACGACCCGTCCGAAGTGTTGGTCCTATCAGAGGGTGCGTTTTTAATGCAGGGGGCATAGCTGCGCCGCACAAAATTACTCTATTGAGTGGGATTATGCTAAACTGTTGCTCTATAGCAGGGGTCTCCAAACTATGGCCCTCCAGTTGTTTAGGAACTACAATTCCCATCATGCCTAGTCATGTCTGTGCATGTTGAAGTTTTACAATGCCTCATGGGACATGTAGTTCCGCAACAGCTGGAGGGCCGTAGTTTGGAGATCCCTGCTCTATAGTGATCCATAATTTGCTTGCTTCATGTCAGCACCAGTCCAATATTCTACCCAATTGAGACGCCTGATAATATTTATATAGGTCCGGCGCAGCCACGCCTCCTGCAGCCTTCGGTAGGGTCAACAATTTTCTGTTTATCCTAGGGCGCCTACTTGCCCATATAAATTTCGTAAAGACACTTCTAATTTGACTGAAAAATGCCATGGGGACAGATATAGGCAGTGCCTGGAAAAGGTACAGGAATTTTGGTACAATACTCATTTTCAGTATGTTACTCCTCCCAAACCAGGAATGCCTAGCCCTGCTCCACTTTTGCAGCAGCGCTGTCACTTCCTTGGTTAAAGGTGGGTAGTTCAAGCCATATATATTTGTAATCTTAGGTGGAATATATATCCCTAAATAATATAATGCTTTTAATGTCCACCTAAGCTTAAAGCTGTTTTCTAGGCTATTCTGTAGGGGGCGCTCCAGGGACACCCCCAACGCCTCCGACTTACTATAATTTATCTTAAAGTTCGACAGAACTCCATAATTTTCCACCTCCTTTATGAGGTTAGGTAATGATATCTGTGGATTCGTAACTGAGAATAGTAAGTCGTCCGCATAAGCGGAAACTTTATACTCCATCTTTTCCCATACAAATACCGCTAATATCGGGGTTCTGTCGAATCTCATTAGGCTATCTGTTTTCATCCGATCTCCCCATGTAGAACAGCAGGGCTCTGACAGGTCCATCCCTGCACAGTGAGCAGAGACGGACCTGTCATTCGCTTGCTCAGCAGGGATCAACTGAGCGATTCCGCCGCTGAGCTAGCAGAGTCCGTCCAGCAGATCCGCCCTGTGTGAAAGGGGCCTTAAAAGCCAAGATGCCTCGAAACTGTGTAAACAATGCAGATAACTTCTACTACATTTGTGGCAAGGTTACATTTGCCTCTCAAAAGTGCAGTAATGACGACAGTGGTAAAAAGGCATACCACCTATATTTTGGATGCAATATAGGGGATCAGGACAAGAGTTTGGCCCCTCATTGTCTTGCATTACATGTGTAATTTATCTGCGTCGTTGGCTAAACAAGAAGAAAAAGTCCATGCCTTTCGCAAGTCCCAATGGTGTGGAGGGAGCATGAAAATTGTACATGAAGAAACAATAAATGAATGGAAAGTTATGTTATTGGTATCAATAAAAAGATACATTTATAATGATTGTGACACCATTCACATTGCTATATCACATTTTCCAGAAAACTATTTTGATGCAATTTTGTCCTAAAGCTGTATGTTGGAAACTGGAGCCAATTAATTCCTGGGACTTAATTTTCCTTTATTAATGACCCAATTCTGGTAAAATTTAGCTACTTTAATTTCCGAGGATTTCTCCTTGTAGACCAGCATAATAAGAGACATGAAATGTAAATGCATTCCAAGTCAATATACAGTATGTCCCAACTATTCTAATAAAACCTGTTATATGGCCAAACCAATTGAACAATTGTTCCCTCTTTCTCAGAAACTTATAGACTATCTTAATCCTCATAGCATGAGAGATGCTACAGTACATCATCTAGATACCTATGACTAGTGCCCCTGATTGGGTGGTTACCCCATCAAGAGGCTTAAGCAATTCCATTTTCTGTTTTACATATACTGTAATTATGGTAGATTTGTGATGTGCCCTCAAATACTTGTCAATGAGTTTACTTGCATGTTCCATCTCACCATCCCCATAACCCACAAAAGCAAAGCTGGCCTGTAATGTCTGCTATGGGCACTGGGATCCTGCGTTCAGCACACGAGCTTCACACGAGTTTCCCAGGACAAGTCAGATTATTGGAGGAGAGCAGGCTGAGTTCCCAGCACAACTAGAGAACTGACCACAGTGTGCTCTACTGCTTAGTTTGCTCAGTTTTTAATAAGAAAGCAGAGGGACTGGCAGAAACATCAGAGATTTCACACAAATGAAGCAATGCAAAGAGAATAGGATACTATTTCATAAAAGTGCATATTAAATGTTGGGTCTACAGAAGCTTTAATTCAACAAGCAAAATTTAGGAGCTGATTGGCTACCATGCACAGCTGCATCAGATGTTGCACTATCCAGTTTTGGTAAATCTACCCCATTGCATCGCTTGATATGGTCTTAGAGATAATGTTATTAGAGTGTTCACCTATTTTAAATTAAGCAGTCATGCATACATATTTTTAGCCCCCAAGTGCATTACTTTACATTTTTCAATATTAAACCTCATTTTCCATGTAGTTGCGCACCCCATTATTTTGTTCAGCTTCTCAGTCAGCTTTTTGATAATGAGATTTTGTATCCGTTCGATAAGGTAATAGAAAAATACCATTTGTCCAATAAATTTTTTTTTCAATACTTACAGCTACCGCATGCTTTGCAGAGTTAAGCAAAGACGTTCCTATTAAAATATAATCCTTTACCAATTTTAGCCTTGGAAGTAACTGTAAAACGCTCTAAACAGGGATTTATAGGGAATATATATTCTTCTTTACAAATGTCAGTTGGAAATAATCCACAAGAGGCTAGTCTTGGGCGATGGCACAGAGACTTATGCTGGCCATACACTATATGAAAAATCGGCCGAACCCATTTTCGAAAAACGTACATTCGGCAGTAAGCACAAACGATGGTGCCATCATGTAATGACCGATACATCGTTCAGTGGACATAAATGAATGCATTTTTTTGTTCGATTATCGATTCTTGTGCCCATTAAATGGCCGAAAAACTAACTAACTGTCTAAATTATCGAATTTTGGCCAATTTTTCGAATAGTGGCCAGCATTAGAGACACTTAGTGATGAGGAGTGGGAACAAGCCTTGAAGAATTTATTTGAGGTATCCTTATCCTCCTCACAATGTTTGACTCAGCTATTCATCATTCACAGAGCCCATTATACTCCTTTAAATTTACACTCCTTGGGGTAAAGCAGATACACCAAACTGTCCAAGGTGTATTACTAATACAGGTACATTTATGCATATGCTGTGGCGATTTCCTAAATTGTATCGCTACTGGAAGTTTGTATTTGATACCTTAAATACCTTAAGCTCCACACAGATTCATATTGACCCAAAAACCAGTACCAGAAGATACCCTCCCAGTTGAAATGCATGTGATGTGGTTGAGAACTATGTATATGGCTCGTAAACTTATACTACGAAATTGGATTTCAAAATACCCACCAACGATAGATCAATGGATTAAAGTGATTAATCTTAATTTAATAAGAGAGGGATTAACTTATAAACATAGGAGGAGCTCTAAAAAAAATTCTGAAAATTTGGCATTGGTGGTTAATCGCTAACTTATCAGAGTGAGCAGCTGAATATAATAATGTAACCGAGGAAAATGAATAGTGAGATAGAAATAATTTTTTTTTATTGGGGGGGAGGGGAATTATATATTAAAAAATATATATATATATAAGTATTACTAAGGCGTAATATCGTGAAGGAGGGTTTTGATTAAAGTTTGAAATGTAAACTGGTGAGCGCAAATTGGAAATTATCTATGTGTGGTTTTTTTTTAAGTTTTTTTTTTAATAATGTTAGGGTGGGGGAATTTATGGGAAATGTACTGTTTGTTTGTGAGTCCTTCCTTTATTTTTTGTCCTTCCTTTATTTTTTTTGTTGTATAATGAAAAATCAATAAAAATGATTTGATTATAATAAAAAAAAGGATTGTTGAAGAAAAACGGTGCACGCCTGTCAGACAAGCCTCATAGGCTCTCAAGGTTTCCTTGAGCCCTTATCTGTGGTCAGTGGATGGAACAGTGTGAACTAGCAATCAATCAACTGAAGGAGCGCCTGGACAACACTCCAGTCCTAGCCTATGCTGACACATCAAAGCCATATAAGCCAAACATAGATGCTAGTCGAGATGGTTTGGGTGGGGGGCTGTATGAAGAGTATGAAGGATAGCTCTGACCTGTGGTGTTTTTGAGCAGAAGTGTGGCTACAGCTGAAAATAAATACCCCACACACAAGCTAAAGTTCCTAGCCCTGGGGGCGTGTCTAAATTCCGGTATGTGAGGAGCCTTTTCTCAGAGCTCCAGACTGCACTGTAATCCTTCAACTATCCTGTTAAGCCCCAGGCTTGGAATTTTGTCACCCACTTATTGGAACTGTATTAGGAACACACTGGGCACAGAACCATGGTGAAATACAGCCCGGGTGTTGAGGTAGCGACCACGGAGAACCTTGCTCGCTTCGCCCACGAGGCGAGCCAAGATGGAGCCCAGTCAGCTGCAGCGCAACGCAGCTCTCCAGCTTCAGATGGCCGCCTGTGGACCGAGGGGGGACATGGACTGGTTAGAACCAACTGACCCTCTAGCGAATCCCCTGCCCTCTCCCTCGCCGGAGCCAGGGGAGGGTGGCTCCGGTGCACAAGTAAGAGAACCAACACTCACGCAGATAATGGACACAATTTAGAGCTGCCATGCATCGCTATCCACATAGCTCAACACCATAAGGGTAGACTTTGCCATACTGAAAGAAGATATGTACAAGATAAGAAACAGGGTCACCAACACTGAACAGCGTATTAGCGCAGTGGAGGATGATCTCAACCAACTGATGGTGCAGGTGTGGGACGTGGCGGCAGACCACAAGTCCCAGGAGGCCAAGTTGGGGGATATTGAGGATCGGCTCCGAAGGAATAACCTCCGCTTCCTGGGATTCCCAGAGGGATAAGAGGGCAAATGCCCTGAGGAATTCCTGTTATCCTGGCTAAAGCAGACCTTCGGAAATTAATGCTTTTCCCACCTGTTTGCCATAGAACGGGTCCATAGAGTCCCCCAGAGGGCCCCTCCACTGGGAAGATACCCCAGACCCATGCTAGCCCGCTTCCTGTACGTCAGGGATACACCTGAAATGATGTACAACAATAACCGAATTACCATCTTTCCAAATTTTTCTGCAGCTCTACACAGAAGCAACGTGCTTCACATACTCAAATTCACATACTCACATACTCAAATTATGCCAGAGGGGTAGCTGTCCTAGTGTCTAAGTCTCTACTGTACATTACCAAGACAGTCAAATTGGACCCTTTTGGTAGGTTTGTAGTCCTGGTCCTTGACATTGATAATCAACCATATACATTTGTGGCGGTGTATATACCACCCCCTTTACAGTGGGGGTGTGGGAGACGTTGATGGCAGACGTTCTAGGTGGCGGCGGGACCTATAATTTTAGCAGGGGACATGAATGATGTGCTGTCGCCCGAAATAGATAGGTATGGAATGGCTGCCAAAGGCAGCTCCCCACTGGAGGCCTGTGTGAAACCATATGATTTAATGGAGGCATGGAGGCGGAAAAACCCAGATACCATGATGTACTCCTGTTACTCATCCACATTTAACACCCTTTCTAGACTCGACATGTGCTTCATGTCCAGGGGGCTGTTGCCAAGGGTTGTGGATGTCCAGTATCTTCCAAGGGCTATCTTGGACCACTCCACTCTGCATGGCACCATTGCTATGGAAAGGCCGAGAGGGTTTGTTCTGTGGCGGCTGAGCCCCCTGTGGTTCAAGGAGGAGTGTTTCGCGAGGTCCACGGCTGCCTCCATAAATAATTTTTGGCATGAACATAGAGATAAAGTGCCGATAGGGGTTACATGGGAAGCATTTAAGGTCACACTCAGAGGATCTATATCTGAAATCATTAAACAGCTCCGCTCAGACAGGGAATGGAAGGTCCGGGAGGTGGAACGAGTTGTCACAGACACTGAAGTGGACTATATTAAAAACCCTAATCCAGACACCCATTGGGCATGGAGGGAGGGTGTTCGCCAATTAGACTTGGTGCTAGTGGAAAAAAAAAAAAAAAAAGATGTTGTACCAGTTGCAACGTATCTTTGAATTTGGAGATAAGAACAGTAGACTGCTGGCCTATCAAGCTCACTCGCAACAAGCACCAGCATCTATCCCACATATTTATGATGAACAACAGAAACTTTGCACATCACAATCTGACATCGCCAATGCCTTTGTTGCCTTTTACTCTGAGTTATACTCTTCCAGCGTAGACTATGGAAAGGAGGCGGTTCGTAATTACTTGGCCCCCATCCCTCTATTGGAACTGTCCAAAAAGATGGCGGCGGAGCTAGACCTCCCAATTACAGAACCGATGAAATTGTGTCCGCTGTATGCTCACTCAACTCATACAAAACACCAGGATTGGATGGCTTTCCAGTTGAGTGGTACAGCACCTATAAAGAAAGTCTGGTAACTAAATTGCTAGAGGTTTATGGGAAAGCCTTTGCATTAGGTATACTGTACTTCCTGAATCTCTGAAAGAAGCACTTATTGTGCTGATTCCTAAGCCGCACAAGGACCATGGCCTTTGCGAATTGTACAGGCCTATATCTCTAATTAATGTTGATGCAAAAATACTAGCTAAACTCTTGACCAAATGATTGAATAAAGTGATTGCTTCTGTTATTCATCCTGATCAGACAGGTTTTATACCTGCGAGGTCGACGGCTATTAACACGTACACACCAGTACACATTTGCTCAGGCTATTAACCTGTGTCGCCTCTTCACTATTATTCAATCGGAAGGTCCTAATCCAGACACCCGGGTAGTGGTGTCATTGGACACCCATAAAGCATTCGACTCTATTGAATGGCCATAATTCATAGCGGTCCTTGGACGGCTCGGATTCAGTCCCAACTTCATAGCCTGGGTCTAACTACTGTATGCCAAACCAATGGCCCGGCTGAGGGTTAATATTATCATTACGGATACCTTTGAAATAGCTAGAGGCACGCGGCAGGGGTTTACTTTTTGCCCTCGCTATAGAACCGTTGGTGGCCCTCCTAAGGGCAGATGAAGGAGTAAGGGGATGTAGGGTGAATGCACTGGAGAAAAAAACATCACTCTAATCTGATGACATGCTCATCTATTTAGCAGAGGCCTCTACCCAGAAGCCTCTACGTGTTTTGCATCCACTCATGCATCTTCAGGAGCTTATAATTACATTATATTTCCCACTGAAGTAAATACAATATCCCTGTATCGACACTAGTTGGGGAGGGATCAGGACAGAAGGCACAGAACCCGGAAGGAAGACCGGGTGAAGATGGGAGCGCCCGGGCCCCGCGGGATTGATCACAGCACTGGAGGGCTCAGTCTGACAATTTAAGTGTACCCTAATGTGCTAATATGCTGTGCATACTTGTACATTATGGCATAACCTACCTCAGGGCCTCTAAAAAGTAGTAATGTTAGAAAAGTTTACTACCGCTTTGATATCACAGGAGCCTCTCAAAAATATTTTCAGGGACACTTTTTTTACAAGTGCTACATTTAGAGTAGCTAATATCCCCTATGTTCCTATGTACATCAATTACAAAATTAAATAAGTACTAATAATGGGGCAGAACAAATATGAGGACTGAGATTTCCTTTAGTTGAACTAACAAAAAGTGTGCCCATTCTAGAGCATTGAGGATATTTAGTATAATTTTAAAGAACTGTTTTTGTGGGTAAGAGGCATAGGGGAGGAGTATGGATGGTATAAAAGTGGGAAGTATGTGCAGGTGAGGAGAGGAATGTGGAGGGTCTAACAGTGGGCACTATGTACATGAGAGGAGTGTGGAGGGTATGGCAGAAGGCACTATGTACCGGAGAGGAGTGTGAAGGGTATGACAGTGGGCAGTATGTACAGGAGAGGAGTGTGGAGGGTATGACAGTGGGCAGTATGTACAGGAGAGGAGTTTGGGGGTATGCCAGAGGGTAGTATGTACCGGAGAGGAGTGTGGAGGGTATGACAGTGGGCACTATGTACAGGAGAGGAGTGTGGAGGGTATGGCAGAAGGCACCATGCACAGCAGAGGAGTGTAGAGGGTATTACAGTGGGCACTAGGTATAAGAGAAGAGTGTGGAGGGTATGACAGTGAGCAATATATACAGGAGAGGAGTGTGGAGGGTATGACAGTGGGCACTATGTACAGGAGAGAAGTGTGGAGCGTAGGAAAGTAAGCAGTAATTGCAGGAGAGGAGTGTGGGGGTATGACGGTGGGCACTATGTATAGGAGAGGAGTATGGAGGGTATGACAGTGAGTAGTATGTACAGGAGAGGAGTGTGGAGGGTATGACAGTGGGCACTATGTATAGGAGAGGAGTATAGAGGGTATGACAGTGAGTAGTATGTACAGGAGAGGAGTGTGGAGGGTATGACAGTGGGCACTAAGTATAGGAGAGGCGTGTGGAGGGTATGACAGTGAGCAGTATGTACAGGAGAGGAGTGTGGAGGGTACGACAGTGGGCACTATGTACAGGAGAGATGTGTATGACAGCGGGCACTATGTAAAGGAGAGGAGTGTGTAGGATATGACAGCGGGTGCTATGTATAGGAAAGAAGTGTGGAGGGTATGACAGTGAGCAGTATGTACAGGAGAGAAGTGTGGAGAGTATGACAGTGGGCTATGTATAGGAGAGGAGGATGAAGTAATCTGGGATGGAAAAATTTAAAAAGGTTTGTGGAAGGATGTTTAGGGACTGCGTAGTGGTTAAGCGGGCCATACATGGATTGAAATTACACCAATTAAGCAGAGACCAGCCATAGTCGATCTATGTATGGGCTAGCAGGTTTTACACAAGTCAACCTATTAACAGACTTGAATACAACCAGCCTGTCAGGTTTTCCCCAAAACAATCAGTGCTGCCAGCTATAGTTAGCAACACTAATCATTGTATTCACAGGCAGAACACAATAACACTGCAGGAGTGATTCCCCCATTCACAGGTCAGCAGGTGAAAGGGTGTGTGGGGACAGGCTGGGGAGAGATACTAGTCAGTGGCTGGGTAGGCACTGGTTAGTATCAGAGCCAGATACACACATGTGAGGTATCGCTGCGATCGTTAGAGCGAGAGCAATAATTCTAGCACTAGACCTTCTCTGTAACTCTAAACAAGTAACCTGCAAAAAAATGTAAAGCATCGCTTGTTACACAAAAAAAATCGTGCTAACTTTAGTGTTTTTTTTTATGAATGAAACAGTTTCTTTCCCAAAAAAAAACTTTCGAAATGTTGCTGCGCAAATACAAATAATTATTATAAGCGCTGTAATCTCATCCTCTCAGTCTGCTGCAGAGTGTTCATCATAGAATGGTGCACTGACGCACCTGATAAATGTGAGTACCCCAGATGGAGATCTTTGCTTTAGTGAAATAAATTGTTTAAAACGTCATTGCATTATTGAGTTTTTCCTTTCACATATCCCGGATAACTATGCTGAGGAACCCAGGAGCCTGACATTTTAAAAAGCCCAGAGGTGGTTCACATGCGTGCTTTGACATAGCTTAATCGCAAAGTCGCACACTCCAAGGTGAGCGTTTACTACCTAAGGGGAGGGGGGGGACACCCCAGCACGTCTTGGATCATACTTTTTATTGTTCATGAATTACACAAACTTTTATCACGTTACTAGAGACACAGTTGGATGAGATTTATATGCCCATGAGCACTTTGTCTTATGATCTGAATCGCATATCCCCTGCAGTGTTGTTTATTTTCAGCACAGTCATTTATGACATATTTGGACACTATATATTGCACAGGAGCACTTTTTCTATATATTATTTGTTTATGGTTTTAAATAGTTTTTTGTGTATATAATATCCATTTATTAGTTATATTAATTTGATTCATTTTACATAGTTTTAGTATACACTACAATCTATATAATTTTTAGCGCAGCGTATTGAATTAATGTACGCACCATATTGAGGCTTGGACAGCACGCTGATCCAGGGAGACAGAACGGCGCTTGCTAGCCCTAAAAGCATTGCTGGAAAGACTTAGTGCCGGTCTATAGGCACTGCATTTGTGAGTGAAAATTTTCTATGCTTATTTTACTGATTGAATAAAGCATAATATGTTGCGCAATGATGGCCGTTTGCTTTTTATGAGATCCTTAGATTAATGTGGAGATGCAAGGAGTGATTACTGGCATTCAATTTGGAAATCTTCAGACATACTTATATGAGTGGAGAGGTTAACCCAGCATAAATCAAATGTGTCTTTTTTACCTCGTTTCTGTTGAGTGTCCATTTTAGAAGGTGGATTGGTGAAAAGTTTTCCAATCACGGATGTGGATTTGTGCACGTGGGATTCGGATAATCAGTTTTTGAAGAGGATTATTGGGACTCTTTTTTGTTAAACACATCATTTTCATTTATTTACTAATATCCTATATTAAGAAAAATAATTTTCCTTATAATATTGTAGTTCACCAAATATGCACTTTATTTGAGTTCATGATCAATTTCTGATGAATTCATTTTAAATTTTTGATGAATTATTGATAAAGATCATTCACCTTTTTTGATATGTGGTAAGATATATATATATATATCATTTAGGGTCAGTGCAGTTACACTTTTTACTGTAATATTGCTTACCTCACACTACTGGTGGGGAATTTATGACTGCAGCAGATCGGCTATTTAAAGATAAAGTTACACATTATTATAGATTTTATATTTTTGCGCCGGTGACACATTTTTAACATACCCAATAATATATCTCCCTTGCTGTTGCGCCTAAGGGAAAGTTTACAGATATGGAATAGGCTGCCTCTCAACCTCCTGGGAAGAATTACCATGTTCAAAATGATTTATCTCCCCAGATTTCTCTACCTGTTCTGGCATGCCCCGATCTATATCCCTAAAAAATTTTTCACTGAAATTAACAAGATACTCTCTTCCTTTCTTTGGGGCCCTTAACCATCTAGCGTGTCCTTAGATATATTATATTTACCGATACAAGGGAGGTCTAGCATTACCAAACCTGCAATGTTACTATTTAGCCTCCCAATTGACGCACGTCCATTGGTGGGGCTTTCCAAAAATGGACAATGCCTCAGTAGCCACTCAGGCAGCCCAAGTCCTCTCATATGAGGCTCTGATTAATATTTTAAACAGAAACGGCCCATATCCTGATTATGGAGTGGGTATCTTGAAACTTTTCTATAAAATATTCCATATATGTAATGCTAAAGTCGGGGGCACCAGCCTGAACACCTTCCCGAATGCCCCTTTATGGCACAACCCGCAGCTCAACGAAATTTACAAGATCCCAGATGGAACGAGTTGGGCAAACTATGGAGTCAAATACGTCCATCTACTGTTTAGGGACAAGACCCTTAGATCTTTCACAGACTTAAAGACCGAATATAAGATACCAAATAGAAACAAGGTAATGTCTGGTGTCACCAGTAACAGAAAATTTCGCCCTCGGACTTTATATGAGGTGGGCACCACTAAGCCAATACAAGTAACAAGAGTAAGTACAACACGCATGCCAATGTGTGTTTAATGTCTGCGATTTTGCGGCGTTGTTACGGCTGTACAAATTGTACCATCTGGATGACCTATAGGAGTGCTTGTGCACCTTCCTGTCATCCACACATGACGTTGGGGGCGGAGTATCATGCCATATACCAAAACTGTATCCTTTCACCTTAGGTACAATTCATACACATCTACCCTTGAAGAGCGAGCTAGGACTCGCGAAACATGTTGGGTACACCTGATAGTTGTATGTTATGTGATTGTTCATACACAAATGTACCATTACTACTATTATTACTAATTTTATTCTACCCAGTTATATGTACTTTGTATTAAGTGGCTTTCTCTGATGACAATAATGCATGTAATACTTTTACTGAATAAAAATATATACTGTACTTACTCTTGTTACTTTTATTGGCTTAGTGGTGCCCATCTCATATAAAGTCCCAGGGCGAAATTTTCTTTTTTTTGTTTAAGATCCCAAATATGTTTTTCTTCCACTACCTACAGCTGTGTCATGCAGCAACAGCCCAGTTTGGTGGAGGGGAGATAGAGCTTTCCCCTTCTAGTATGGAAAAGCTAATATCTGAAGAAGACCACTCAAAACGAATCTCAAAATACTATATCACCTTGCTAACATCCTCTTCTTCTAGGATGGAGAAGGTGGCAGCACAATGGAAGGCTGATATACCATACCGCACAGAGGAGTCTTGGTCTGAGGCCCTGGATTCCATGGTGTCCTCGATGATATCAGCTAGAGACAAATTATTACAGTTTAACTACCTACGCAGAATATATTATACTCTGCAGCGTTTGCATAAAATGGGTAGGCAGGACTCACCGAAATGCCATTGGTGTAGGGGAACAACGGGGGACTTCTTCCATATGGTGTGGCAGTGTCCTCTGGTAGAAAGATTTTGGAAGGCAATTTTGAAATACCTGGAGGAAACCCTAGCCCTTCCTAACATCTATTCTCCAGCCAGGTGTCTGTTGGGAGACCAGGAGGAAGAGGAGATATCTAACTCACAGAAAACCCTACTGACAATCTCAGATGGAAGAATCCGATCCCTCCATCTCTTCAAAATTGGGTAGATCTTATTAACAAAGCACTGCCAATGTATACATTAACCTACACAGCTAGAGGTTGCCCCAAGAAGTTTGAGAAAGTGTGGGCGGGATGGATAAAATACGTATCAGGAGACATTGAGGTGTAATAACAGATGAAGGATGATAATGGGAATGAAAGGGCTATGAACATACTGCAGAGGAGACCTCACAGACATAGTCATAGAATATGAAGTTGTAGTAAGCATATGGGGTAATAAGTAAGGAACACAAAGGCGAGTAATGTTATAATAGTTCTAATTTATTGATCAGGCGCAGTAGATATATGATATGATGCACATATTATAAACATATGCTACAAGGTTATGACTTTTTGCTGTTAATGTTATACTGCATGTGTATGAGCACTGAGTAATGTAATTGTACATTACTTTTGAAAAACTGAATAAAATGTACCCTAAAAAAAAAGTTCCTAGCCCTGAAATGGGCAGTGGTGGATAAGCTAAAGGATTACTTGTATGGAGCAGAGTATATGTTTAAGACCCACAACAACCCCCTGACGTATGTACTTACCACGGCCAAACTGGTTGCTATTTGGCATTGACGGCTGGCTGCTCTCTCCTCATTCCATTTCAGCCTGAAATATCATCCGGGGTTTTAAACAGGGATGCAGATGCTCTCTTCAGAAGATTACATGGTTCTGATATGAGCCGGGTGGACCCGACTTTCACCTGAAGGTGCAAGTGCTGAGTCAAGGAGTAGAACACCATGCCAAGGATGCTGCATGTATGGAGGTCATGGGAGTCAGCACTGTTGATGTGCCTTAATGGTACTGCAACTTATGCCAGCTGGGAAGTGAGGGGCTGCCCAGGTTGTAAACAGAGATTTACAAGAGGAGCAGAAAAGGTATCCCCTCTGCAGTTTAGCCAGGAAGTCACTCAAGAACAAGCTAGCAGACATGTTGCTGGTCAATGACCCAAAAGACACCCAAATTGTGCATAAAGAATGTAATCGACTACAACTGCCGGATAGTGGTCTACTGAAGGGGCCCCTCCGACCATGCAGATGATCGATGGCAGCTGTTTTTACTGGAAATATACAGAGAATCAGTGCTGAGGTCATTACAAGATGAGCATGGCCATTTAGGGTCGGAACAGACTTTAAAGCTAGTTAGAGACTGCTTCTACTGGCCTTGTATGTGAGCCGATGTAGAGAACTATTTTTGTACCTGCTTACGCTGCATCTAGCTGAAGACCCTGCTAAGACAAGACGCACCCATGGGGCATCTCCAGAGTCAGGGGCCAATGAGTTGGTGTGCATTGATTTCCTGTGCATGGAGCCTGATTCTGGAGGGCAGAGCATTTGATTAGATACACCCAAGCGTTCCCATTAACAAAACAACAGGCCACCACTGTAGCCAAAGTCTTTGTCGAGGAAGTTCCTCATGCACTATGGCTTGCCCCAGCACATACATTCAGATCAGGGTAGAGACTTTGAGGACAAGCTCATCAAGAAACTGTTGAACCTACTAGGGATGCAGAAGTCTAGGACTACTCCCTATATCCATTAGGGAGACTCCTAGCCTGAACGGTTCAATCAGACTCCCCTGAATATGCTTGACACCTTCTGAGAAGAGACAACAGTGGAACCAGCAGATTTCCACTGTAGTGTACGCTTACGATAGCACTGATAGTGTAGCCACGGGTTACTCTCCCCACTTGCTGAAGTTTGATAGAGAAGTACGATTACCCTTAGATTTGGCTTTTGGCACCTTGGTCGACCACACATCCACAGCTACCTATCGGGAGTACATAGAGAGACTAAAGAAAAACTTAAAGACTGGTTACGAGAAGGTCCTTAAAAGCCCATTGACAAACAAAATAAGAACTTTGATCTTAGGGGGAGGGTACAAAACTTGAAACCCGGAGACCGAGAGTTAGTGAGGAATCTTAGGATCCCAGGAAAGCATAATATATCTGATTGCTGGAAGTCTTAGCCCTACATAATCTGCATTACCTGAGTTACCTGTGTACCAAAGCCACCCAGTGGGAGAAACTGGTCCTTTGAAAATGTGGCACCGAAATCACCCTTTACCCATAACAGATGCTGTCAAAACCTCATTACAATTAGACTATACTCCCCCAAGGGACTCAAGTATGCCTTAACCTCCAGCTTCACCTCCAGGGACCCTTCTCATCACTGAGGAAGTGGGGGGTAAGGAGGAAAAGGAGATAATATTTGTAGGGCTGTGGGCCCAATCCCCTAAAGAGAAGAATGTGCCCAGCTCAAACATCGCAGTGGAGGCCTTTTGATTTCAAAATGCCTGATATTGAGTCTAAATATTTTTGTAAGTAGCTGAGTTGCAAACCACAGAAACCATCTTGAGCAAGAGTCTGAGGGGGAGATGGTTCAGGGGGTTGAAAATGAATCTGTACAGTCCCCAGACCAAAGAGACAAACATGCTGAGACTAATGTATGATGGGTTTGGTGGGAGCTCTGAAAAATGCCTCCTGCAACCTCCTGCACTAAACATTGCTTGAGGGGTAATAGGGGCCAACTCTTGAGTGTTTATCATAATGCAAGTTGTTCAAATATATGTTCTTATTAATTGATTTGTTTGGTTGTTTATGACAGGTTGAACTTTACCAAACACTGTCTGTGAAAAAGTTACTCCTCTTTGGGGTCCAAAGAGATCTAATGAGGGGAGTGTGTAATCAGAATCAATGTTACTGAACTATGCAGAACGCCTTTTCCTCCACAAGATGACAATAGTGGATATGTTTATTGTTGGATTTGATCGCAGAACGCTGGGAAATTTAGTTTGGGCAGTAAGCGAAACCATCATTGCTGGGTGAAAGAACTACTGTACCCAAGTGTAGACTATATAAAAGGAAATATAAAACGAAAGCCTGGGAAGAGAGCGGGAGGAGTTGAAGATTGCCACTAACTGGATAGCTGCTGAGGAATGCTAGTTACATAGTCTGGTTGAAAAAAGATACAAGTCCATCTAGTTCAACCAATAAAAGGGAAAAAAATGTTTCCTGACAGACTCCATGGCAGCAACGTGTGGGTTTAGTCCCACCTCCATTACCCTATAGGACACTACTCCCATAAATCTTTGCTCCCTGCCCACGGCCGTGTTCTTTTTTTGTCCTCCTCCGAAGGACCTAGTTGGTGGTCTTTCTACCTGAAGATAGTTTCCCCACGATCCTGATTGGCCGATCTGCGACTCTGGATGGAAAAGTCGCATGGCTCCGCTAAGCCCTAGCTATTAGCAGGGTATGGAGTGGGCAGTGGAAGAGGCGGAAGAAGCCCTTATCCTAGCCACTGGCAGGCAGGCTGCACATTAGTCAGACAGCCAGCTACTAGCAGGTGACCCGTTTTTGCCCTGGAGAAGTCCGGTCTTACCTTCGGCCTGGTCGATCGTGGTGGAGTGGTGAGAGTATCGATATTTCTTTTCATGGCAGCAGTTTTTGTTATTATCTCCTGTGCGGTTCCATTTGTTGTTTGTTTTTTGTTGTTTGTTTGTTTGTAGCATGTGTGTTTGTTTTCTCAGGCGTGGCGGCCGGTTCCTCCTGCGTTCCAGCCGCCATATCACTTCCGCTTTTGTTTTTGGGCCGTTCTGCACATGCGCGAGCGCGGTACGAGAGCGAGGCTTGGTTCGCGCATGCGTGATAGCGTTGATTTGTCGCTATAAATCAGGACACCGTAGTGAGGAGCGCTCTCACTCCAGTCGCTCTGCCAATTCCTGCTGGGGATGCAGAAGTCAAGCTCCCCCAGGAAAATCCTTATGCGACCTTTGTTTTTCCAAAGCTTCTAAGGAAAGAGGAGATACGGATCAACAACTTAAATCCCTGGTGGAAAGGGTTATGAAGGAGTCGCCCAGGAACATGGATGATCATTCCCATACACCTCCAGCGGAGCAGTCTCGTTCTCCAGTAAGGGAGACCCAGTTGCAAGATACTTGGGAGTCCTCGGTTCAGAGCCACCCTTCGGTTGCCATATCTGATAGTGACTCGGAGGAAGATAGCCCTCCTGTGGGTTTTGATTTTGCTCTGCTCCCACCCTTGGTTAAGGCTATCAGAGAAACACTTAATTGGGAAGACCCAGTAGAAGCTGCTCCCAAACAAAGAAAATTCTTTAAACAATTAAAGAAAGAGCGTGTTAATTTTCCTTTTATTGCAGAACTTGGCGAAATCGTCACGGACGAGTGGGGCAAGGTGGAGAAGAAAAATTCCATGCTTTCCAAAATCTCCAAACTCTATCCCTTCAAGGAGGAAGAAGTGAAGCACTTGGAGTCTGCTCCCTTGATAGATGCAGCAGTCATGAGGTTGGTGAAGCATGTGTCTCTCCCTTTAGAGGACACAGTGTCCTTTAAAGACGTGTTAAAGACCGTCGGATTGATGCAGACCTGAAGAGGGTGTACCTAACAGCAGGCATGGCCTGTAACCCAGCTCTTGCCCTGGCCGCTTTGTCTAAAGCGATGGAAGTATGGACTGACAGTGTAGATGAGACACTGAGAGGCATCTCGGATGATACGGCTAGATGCTCGCCTATTCAAGAATTGAGGGTTGCGTCGGCTTTTCTTGGGGAAGCCTCTATTGACATCATACGCCTGATGGCTCGGGTAATGCTTTCGTCTGTCACTGCCAAACGAACGCTGTGGCTCCGCCCCTGGTTAGCCGACCCAGCCTCAAAACAAGTCTGGTGTCGTATCCCCTTTGAAGGGTCCTCCCTGTTCGGGAACAAGTTGGACGAGGCGATTACCCGGGCCACTAGTGGGAAGTTGGGGTTCCTTCCCCAAGATCGTCGACCCCAAGGTCAAAGAAGATCTTTCCCAAAAAGGCAGTACCAGAAAAGAGCTAGGGAAGCTCGCAGTTACAGACCTGGCCGGGAATTTTCCAGATCCTGGAAATCAAGACAATCGTCTTTTAAGAAAACAGCGAAAAGTGATTCCAAAGGAGAGAGGGAGTCGACCAAATCCTTTTGAGGTTGGGCCCGCTCAGACAGGTCAGGTGGGGGCTCGGCTTTTCCACTTTCGTCATGTCTGGTCGGCTTCGATCCAAGACTTTTGGACCATCAATACGGTCTCCTCGGGTCATGCTTGGACCTTCAGGGAAGGCTCAGGTGGGTTCCTACTTCCCTTCCGACTACAGAAGAAAAAAGAAAAAAGAAAAAAGCCTTCTGACTTACATAAAATCTTTATTGGTTCAAGGCGCTGTTATCCATGTTCCAGCCAACCAGCGAGGCAGGGGGATCTACTCTTCCCTCTTTTTGGTCCAGAAAAAAAGCGGGGCCTGGAGGCCGGTCATAGACCTGGCCCATCTAAACACCTTCATAAAAAAGGAAAGGTTCAAAATGGAAACACTGTCCACAATACAACATTCCGTCCAGCCAGGAGATTGGATGATCTCCATAGATCTCAAAGACGCCTATTTTCACGTTCCCATTGCCGAAAACTATCAACAATTCCTTCGCTTTTCAGTAGGCAAGCTCCATTTTCAATTCACGTGCCTTCCCTTCGGGCTATCAACTTCTCTGCGTGAGTTTTCAAAAACTCTGTTGGCAGTGGTAGCTCTTCTGAGAACCAGGGGAATTCGTCTACATCACTATTTAGACGATCTTTTACTATTGGCACAAGACAAAGAACATTTTCTAATTCACAGACGGCAAGTTATCTCCACTCTACAGGAGTTCGGGTGGATACTGAATCTGGAGAAGAGCCAACTGACCCCATCACAAACCCTACTATTCTTAGGGGCTCTGTTCGACACAGTCAGTGGCACTATCTCACTACCAGAGGAAAAGATCTCAGTGGTAAGGGACAGAATCCGCCCAGCTCTTGCGGCTTCCTACCTTCATGCTCTCCAGTGCCTGAGAATTATAGGCACCATGGTTGCAACAATCCCGATGGTGAGATGGGCGCAGTGGAGGATGAGGCCTTTTCAGAAGGGCTTCCTTCAGCAATGGACAGGCGAAGAACTCCCTTCTATGGTGGCTACAACGGGAGAACCTTTGCAACTGCCATTCCATCCGTCCCATCCCATGGGTAACTATAACATCAGATGCCAGCAACAGGGGATGGGGGGCCCACTGCCTGGCGGAAGTCGTTCAGGGCACTTGGGATCCTCCCTCCAGAGGGACAGTGTCAAATGTCCTGGAATTGAGGGCGGCCTTCCAGGCCCTTCTGGCTTTTCGTCACCTGATCCCAGGGGCCTCGGTCCATCTCAGACTGGACAATACCACAGCAGTGGCATACATCAGAAGGCAAGGGGGCACCCAAAGTCTTTCCCTTCTCCAAGAAGTGGAACCGATCATGTCTTGGGCTCAGAAGAACTTGAAGGATCTGACAGCGACATATGTTCCAGGAATTCAGAACGTCCAGACAGACTTCCTCTCCCGAATATCTCTAGACAACAACGAGTGGTCTCTCCACGAGGAGGTATTCGATTGGATTCTAACGCTGGGGATCTCCCCAGAGGTCAACTTGTTTGCCTCCCCATGCAACAAAAAAATAGCAAAGTACTATTCAAGGTACAGAGATCCGCAAGCCTACGGGGTAGATGCCCTGACGGAGAAATGGTGGTTCCTCAAGGCGTATGCCTTTCCTCCAATCCCGATCATCCTACAGTTCCTGAAGAGACTCAGGTTGGAAATGGCAGAGGTAATTGCAGTAATTCCCTTTTGTCGCTATTCGCGCATGCGCATTGGGACGGCAGTGACGTCACAGGGGCACGCTATTTAAACTGGGGAATTAGCCTGCAAGCTCTGGCTCAGGCTCAGGCTCCTGTGTTGCAGCTGCTGGTAAGTGGCTTTTCTGGGACAGGTCAGAGGCATCTTCCTGTCCCTTGCACTGATCTCTTGTCATTCTCAGTTCAGATGGATATCGCTGAGGACATGGATTCACCACTGCCTGTCTGTGGCCAGCCCTCTCAAAAAAGTTATTGGGGATATGTCTTTTCCTAATGGTCTGGTAATTAGGGAAGGGTGTGTGCCTGATTGTTTATTTACTGCCTGATGTTTTGTTTTGTGTGTGGTCTTTGTCTTTTGTTTTTTCCTCAGCCCTTCTAGATCAGATCCACATCGCAGCTCTCATAGAGGAAGCGACTCCTCCAAGTCGCAAAACCGGCAATCCTCTTCCAAATCCAATATGGTGGTTCCTCCTCTAAATCAGGGCACCGTAGTGAGGAGCGCTCTCACTCCAGTCGCTCTGCCAATTCCTGCTGGGGATGCAGAAGTCAAGCTCCCCCAGGAAAATCCTTATGCGACCTTTGTTTTTCCAAAGCTTCTAAGGAAAGAGGAGATACGGATCAACAACTTAAATCCCTGGTGGAAAGGGTTATGAAGGAGTCGCCCAGGAACATGGATGATCATTCCCATACACCTCCAGCGGAGCAGTCTCGTTCTCCAGTAAGGGAGACCCAGTTGCAAGATACTTGGGAGTCCTCGGTTCAGAGCCACCCTTCGGTTTCCATATCTGATAGTGACTCGGAGGAAGATAGCCCTCCTGTGGGTTTTGATTTTGCTCTGCTCCCACCCTTGGTTAAGGCTATCAGAGAAACACTTAATTGGGAAGACCCAGTAGAAGCTGCTCCCAAACAAAGAAAATTCTTTAAACAATTAAAGAAAGAGCGTGTTAATTTTCCTTTTATTGCAGAACTTGGCGAAATCGTCACGGACGAGTGGGGCAAGGTGGAGAAGAAAAATTCCATGCTTTCCAAAATCTCCAAACTCTATCCCTTCAAGGAGGAAGAAGTGAAGCACTTGGAGTCTGCTCCCTTGATAGATGCAGCAGTCATGAGGTTGGTGAAGCATGTGTCTCTCCCTTTAGAGGACACAGTGTCCTTTAAAGACGTGTTAAAGACCGTCGGATTGATGCAGACCTGAAGAGGGTGTACCTAACAGCAGGCATGGCCTGTAAGCCAGCTCTTGCCCTGGCCGCTTTGTCTAAAGCGATGGAAGTATGGACTGACAGTGTAGATGAGACACTGAGAGGCATCTCGGATGATACGGCTAGATGCTCGCCTATTCAAGAATTGAGGGTAGCGTCGGCTTTTCTTGGGGAAGCCTCTATTGACATCATACGCCTGATGGCTCGGGTAATGCTTTCGTCTGTCACTGCCAAACAAACGCTGTGGCTCCGCCCCTGGTTAGCCGACCCAGCCTCAAAACAAGTCTGGTGTCGTATCCCCTTTGAAGGGTCCTCCCTGTTCGGGAACAAGTTGGATGAGGCGATTACCCGGGCCACTAGTGGGAAGTCGGGGTTCCTTCCCCAAGATCGTCGACCCCAAGGTCAAAGAAGATCTTTCCCAAAAAGGCAGTACCAGGAAAGAGCTAGGGAAGCTCGCAGTTACAGACCTGGCCGGGAATTTTCCAGATCCTGGAAATCAAGACAATCGTCTTTTAAGAAGACAGCGAAAAGTGATTCCAAAGGAGAGAGGGAGTCGACCAAATCCTTTTGAGGTTGGGCCCGCTCAGACAGGTCAGGTGGGGGCTCGGCTTTTCCACTTTCGTCATGTCTGGTCGGCTTCGATCCAAGACTTTTGGACCATCAATACGGTCTCCTCGGGTCATGCTTGGACCTTCAGGGAAGGCTCAGGTGGGTTCCTACTTCCCTTCCGACTACAGAAGAAAAAAGACAAAGCCTTCTGACTTACATAAAATCTTTATTGGTTCAAGGCGCTGTTATCCATGTTCCAGCCAACCAGCGAGGCAGGGAGATCTACTCTTCCCTCTTTTTGGTCCAGAAAAAAAGCGGGGCCTGGAGGCCGGTCATAGACCTGACCCATCTAAACACCTTCATAAAAAAGGAAAGGTTCAAAATGGAAACACTGTCCACAATACAACATTCCGTCCAGCCAGGAGATTGGATGATCTCCATAGATCTCAAAGACGCCTATTTTCACGTTCCCATTGCCGAAAACTATCAACAATTCCTTCGCTTTTCAGTAGGCAAGCTCCATTTTCAATTCACGTGCCTTCCCTTCGGGCTATCAACTTCTCTGCGTGTGTTTTCAAAAACTCTGTTGGCAGTGGTAGCTCTTCTGAGAACCAGGGGAATTCGTCTACATCACTATTTAGACGATCTTTTACTATTGGCCCAAGACAAAGAACATTTTCTAATTCACAGACGGCAAGTTATCTCCACTCTACGGGAGTTCGGGTGGATACTGAATCTGGAGAAGAGCCAACTGACCCCATCACAAACCCTACTATTCTTAGGGGCTCTGTTCGACACAGTCAGTGGCACTATCTCACTACCAGAGGAAAAGATCTCAGTGGTAAGGGACAGAATCCGCCCAGCTCTTGCGGCTTCCTACCTTCATGCTCTCCAGTGCCTGAGAATTATAGGCACCATGGTTGCAACAATCCCGATGGTGAGATGGGCGCAGTGGAGGATGAGGCCTTTTCAGAAGGGCTTCCTTCAGCAATGGACAGGCGAAGAACTCCCTTCTATGGTGGCTACAACGGGAGAACCTTTGCAACTGCCATTCCATCCGTCCCATCCCATGGGTAACTATAACATCAGATGCCAGCAACAGGGGATGGGGGGCCCACTGCCTGGCGGAAGTCGTTCAGGGCACTTGGGATCCTCCCTCCAGAGGGACAGTGTCAAATGTCCTGGAATTGAGGGCGGCCTTCCAGGCCCTTCTGGCTTTTCGTCACCTGATCCCAGGGGCCTCGGTCCATCTCAGGCTGGACAATACCACAGCAGTGGCATACATCAGAAGGCAAGGGGGCACCCAAAGTTTCCTTCTCCAAGAAGTGGAACCGATCATGTCTTGGGCTCAGAAGAACTTGAAGGATCTGACAGCGACATATGTTCCAGGAATTCAGAACGTCCAGACAGACTTCCTCTCCCGAATATCTCTAGACAACAACGAGTGGTCTCTCCACGAGGAGGTATTCGATTGGATTCTAACGCTGGGGATCTCCCCAGAGGTCGACTTGTTTGCCTCCCCATGCAACAAAAAAATAGCAAAGTACTATTCAAGGTACAGAGATCCGCAAGCCTACGGGGTAGATGCCCTGACGGAGAAATGGTGGTTCCTCAAGGCGTATGCCTTTCCTCCAATCCCGATCATCCTACAGTTCCTGAAGAGACTCAGGTTGGAAATGGCAGAGGCAATTGCAGTAATTCCCTACTGGCCCAACAGGCCTTGGTTTCCGCTTCTGACACTCCTCAGTGTCAAGGATCCGGTTCCGTTACCATCCAGACCAGACCTCCTGTCTCAGGGTTCGAGGTTGCATCCCTGTCCGGATCACCTGCACCTAAGGGCCTGGTCTTTGAGAGGGGAAGGCTGGAAGCGTCAGGCTGTCCATTAGAGGTTATTCCCACTCTCCTTAGTGCAAGAAGAGGTAGTACCAATCGGGTGTACGAAAGGATCTGGGCGAAGTTTACCAGTCACATGGCTTCCAGGTCTAGTTCCTGCAATACATTGGCAGTTCAGGATGTGTTAGGCTTCCTTCAAACAGGACTGGATATCTCGCTTTCTGTTAGTTCCCTGCGTGTTCAAGTTTCTGCTATCTCAGCATTCTCTGTATTCACGTGGGCCAATCATCCTTTGGTCCAACAGTTTTTCAAAGGAGCAGTCAGGCTTAGGCCGCAGAGGAAACCTAGGTTTCCAAAATGGGACCTCCCTCTGGTGTTGGATTTCTTTACTCAGCTCAACAGATCACTTTCAGTTAAGGAACTAACACTTAAAACCTCTTTTCTGGTGGCCATAACGTCGGCGAAGATAATTTCAGAGATTCAGTCGCTAGGCTCCAAGGAACCTTTCCTCACCTGCTTCCCGGATAGAGTGGTCCTCATTCCAATGGTGGGATCAAATCCCAAAGTAACCACTGTTTTCCATGAAAACCAGGAAATCACTCTTCCTACCTTCATGTCTGATGGAGGTTCGGATCCACATCCTCTTGACATGGGTGCTACACTAAAAGAATATCTGGATGTTACAGCTTCATTTCGTCAGACTGACTCCCTCTTCGTTCTGTTTCATGGAAAGAATAAGGGCTCTAAAGCCTCTGTTAGATCCATTGCTGTGTGGGTAGTCCAAGCCATCCAGTGGGCTTACAGAGAGAAGGGCTTGGCTCCTCCTGAGGCAGTGACGGCACATTCCACCAGGAGTCTTTCCACATCATGGGCAGCCTCGCGTCACGGGGCGCCGGAAGTAATCTGCAGGGCAGCGTCTTGGTCTTCAATACATACGTTTATGACCCATTACTGTGTTGAACCTGCATCCTTATCTTCTGTTAATTTTGGTTTAAAAGTCCTGTCGGTTGACAGCGTTAAATAAATCTTTTCTGTTCAGCATTTTGCCCACCCAAGTGTGCTTTTCGGGCGAGTTATTTCCCACACGTTGCTGCCATGGAGTCTGTCAGGAAAATGGAAATTCCTGTCAAAATACTTACCTTAATTTTCCTTTCCTGATGGACTCCATGGCAGCAGGAGTTCCCTCCCAAATGGCTGGAGTAGTCTAGTTATCGAACACGGCCGTGGGCAGGGAGCAAAGATTTATGGGAGTAGTGTCCTATAGGGTAATGGAGGCGGGACTAAACCCACACGTTGCTGCCATGGAGTCCATCAGGAAAGGAAAATTACGGTAAGTATTTTGACAGGAATTTTCCATTATATAATCCTATAGCCACAGTTGACCCAGCAAAGCATGATCCAATTTGCTCCAGCTGTGGAAAAAAATTCTTCCTGATCCCCCAAGAGGCAATTGGATATTGCCTGGATCAACTTTTTCTTTAAATGTTAGTATCCATCTATATTATGTTTATTTAGGAAAGAATCAAGGCTTTTTTTAAAGCAATCTTCTGAGCTGGAAAGAACCAGCTCTTGAGGGAGTCTATTCCACATTTTCACAGCTTGGGAAGAAACCTTTCCGTATTTGGAGATTAAATCTTTTTTCCTCCAGATGTAAAGAGTGCCCTCTTGTCCTCTGTGCTGACCTTAAAGTGAACTCAACTGTAACTACTACTACTCAACTGGCTCTCAAGGGCCCCCTGCAGCAAGGGGCCCGGTCGCCATGGCGATCTCAGCGACCCCTATAATTTCGCCACTGCTTACACCATAGACATATATATGCGTGTCAACGTCCTTAAAGACCCCAACTTAGCCAGCAGAAGAGTAATGCCAAGAACTGTGTAGGAGGTAGTAGTAGGTGAGTGGTACTTCCTCCATGTTCCCCTCCACGTTGGGCACCAAGTGCAGGTCACATAGAAGGCCTACCCTAGGGTGAGTTCTTTCTGGGCTACGCTAGGCACTTTGGATAGGGTTACCCTCCTGTACATGGGGTACCTTTACTTGAACAAATTACTGAACTCTAGTGAACTTTCTTGATGTACCACTACTGTCACTGTTGCACTGTTGCATTTAGGAGGGACACACTAAGTCGATACCCTCTCCACCTGCCCAGGGTATCTCCCAGGGGCGTTGCTAGGTGGCAAAAAGACCAGGAGCTTCAGCCCGAGGTCGAAGAACCGGGGGGGGGGGTGGTTTGCAGCATTTTTTTTGCCTGGGTGGTGGGGATGTGTGGCTTACATACACTGACCTACATACAATGACCACTGGCCTGCCTGACCTACATACACCAACCACTGACCTGCCTGACCTACATACACTGACCTGCCTGACCTACATACACCGACCACTGACCTGCCTGACCTACATACACCGACCACTGACCTCCCTGACCTACACACACTGACCACTGACCTGCCTGACCTACATACACTGACCACTGACCTGCCTGACCTACACTCACTGACCTGCCTGAGTGCCTGACCTACATACACTGACCACTGACCTACATACACTGACCTGCCTGACCTACACTCACTGACCTGCCTGAGTGCCTGACCTACACACACTGACCTGCCTGACCTACACATACTGACCACTGACCTACATACACTGACCTGCCTGACCTACACTCACTAACCTGCCTGAGTGCCTGACCTACACACACTGACCCGCCTGACCTACATACACTGACCACTGACCTGCCTGACCTACACTCACTGACCTGCCTGAGTGCCTGACCTACACTCACTGACCTGCCTGAGTGCCTGACCTACACACACCGACCACTGACCTACATACACTGACCTGCCTGACCTACATACACTGACCAGCCTGAGTGCCTGACCTACACACACTGACCACTGACCTACACACACTGACCACTGACCTACACACACTGACCATTGACCTACACACACTGACCTATACACACTGACCACTGACCTATACACACTGACCACTAACCTACACACACTGACCACTGACCTACACACACTGACCACTGACCTACATACACTGACCTGCCTGACCCACTGACAATGACATACATACACTAGTCTCTGTGTCTGACCTACCTCAGCCGTGGTGTGCGGTCACAGCAGGCAGGCAGTCAGTCAGTCACTGGGGAGAGGAGCCGATCAGAGCCAAGGAGGAGAGGAGAGCCAAGCCGCCTGCCCGAGCAGGGATGTAGCGTTCCCGCCTTCTGGAGCCTGCAGGCTAAGATGGACGTCACATGTCCCGCTCCAGAAGGCGGGACCAGCGGCACTCGGCCGCTTTCGTCCAATTTTCGGCCGCTATGGCACTCGGCTAATTAGCCGACGGCACTCGGGGCTAACAATGGAATGCAGGCATTCCAGAGACTCGGGGCTTTGCGGGGACACATTCGGGTATCTCCACTACCTCACTTCCAGTAACGGAATGGGGTCCCACCACGCACCTAGCACATGCATTAACTCTTTCTCTTCCATACCTGTGAACAGATTAAGGACCTCTGCGCTCATGGAGAGGGCACCAAACACATATATTGTGTCTCACTTCAAGAGGCTGTTTCACTTGCCAAGGCACACACTTATGACAGGCTGATGGTGAAACCTTTGTTACCCTGGGTAACCACACTGGGTTTAACTCTTACAAAGCTGTCTTCTTACCCCAATGTGCCAGACAGTGGTTGTAAAGACTTAAGGTTTTTTTACATTTTCTGTGCAGCAGCCCCTCCTAATACTTACCTAAGTTCCATCTTGATCCAGTGATGTGCATGGGGAGCTCTCCCTCCTCATTGACTAAGACAGCCATTGGCTCTCGCTGCTGTCACTCACAGTCAGTGAGCCAATGAGGAGATCAGTGCTGAGTTGTGGCTCTGTGTGTGAATGGGCACGCAGAACCGCAGTTTGGCAAAGAGCCTGCTTGGGTGCCCTCATTTCAAGCTGCTTGCTTTAGGGGCACTTGGCAGGAGGGAGGGGGACCAGAGAAGAGAATGATCAGGGCTGCTGTATGCAAAATCGCTGCACAGAGCAGGTAGGTATAACATGATTTTTTTTTTTAAAGAAAGCCTTTAATATCACTTTAACTGACCTGAGCTGTAGACTATGTGTGCATTACACCTCTTTAATAACTTCAGACCGGGCAAAGGCAAAGTTTTAAAAGCTTTACTTAAATAAATTAACTTCACAAAACAGTCACACAAAGGCAATAGTCTTTCCCTAAACTAATCCCTAAGTCAGGCTTGTGGCTGCTCCAGCGTACCTGCACAAGAAAAAAGGCCCATAACTGGTTGAGTTTATCTTGGCAGTATCCAGCAGCTGGTGTTCTTTAGGGTGGACTGCAGGTCTTGGCAATCCCCCTACATGTGGAAGATTCCTAGAGGCAGACAAGGCTCTCTCTGGCAGCTACAGTAGCTCTGTGAAGTGGCTGGAGATTACATGTTGGGTCTTGTCTGTTTCACTTTCCATGCAGACTGAGTCTGTATCTGGGCAGAGACCTCTCCCCTTTTAATTACAGCACAGGAAGTAAGGCAGACCTTAAAGAAAGTGCAGGAACTGGGTTAACTCTTTACCTCCCGGCCAGGGCAGCAGCTGTCTCACTAACTAGCATACCTCTTAACTTTCTGAGCTGGGAATGAGGAATGAGGAACACCTCTTTGGAGCACTATGTAGGCATGGTGCTGCATTAAGCTAACATATGTAAAGTGCATTCACATAATTTGATGCAACACACCAAATCTGGACCCTAATGGTTACACCGACCCTAACAATAAACACTAATCTAGCCCATAAACATGCAATAACTTGCAGCCCCATTCCAACCTTGACCTTGCCCCAACTAGATTAGGTAAAACTTCCTGTATTCAGATGTTAAAAGGAGGTAGAGACTAACTTCAAAAGTCTTAGCGCTAATTACAGGCAAAGGAGGTTCTACCTATTCTACTATATTGACTAATGGGTGGATACCTATGCAACCAACAAATGTAAGCCTTGTGCTTGTTAACGCAAGCTATTATTGCCGTCAAGAGAATCTTGAGGATTACACAGCCATCTTACTCGCAGAAAAGGGGAAGTTTAGGCTAGGACAACTGACAACTACACATGATCTCTGAAGTCCTTTAAATGGATAAATGTCTAATGCCTGGTACACACTAAGTTTTATTTCAGTTCGGGAGGAGCTTGATGTACTAAATATGCAATATTAGTACAGCGATCTGAGCTATTGTGTTCTGACAGGGGAACTACCCCCTGCCAGAACACACTGGCCAGCGCTCTCAGCCATTGGCTGATCCGCTGCTGGTTTTCCAGCACAGGCTGCTGTACACTCTGGACAAATGTCGCCTGATTTTTCTTGAACCGGACAATATTTGGCCAGTGTTTACCAGCCTTAACACCAATACAATGAACACATTTCAAACAGGTAATATTTTTGAACTTTGTGAACTTGACTTAGAAAGCTTTTGCTGTACTATGTTTTTTTATGCATAGGTGATTTACTATGACAAGGTTGTCATAGCCTTAGGACTCTTGTGCTTTTAACATTCAGCTGTCAATTTCTATCTGCCTGACATGACTGCAAGCAATTTCCAATGGTAAACCCTTGTGACCTCTGCGAACTCAAACATTATCTTAAACTGCTGTTTGAATAGCAGGTTACTAGTTCTGTATACTTGTGCCATAATCAAATCTGCTATAATCTTGAGCTTTATCAACAAAGATTATTCACCAAAGGGTGTTAAAGTTAACACTACATCCTGTCTACTAAGGGCTTGCTGACATTTATCCTGTTGTCATTTATTTTTTCAGACATTGCACCAAACTTTTAAAGAATCTTGTTTAATTGATTGGGCTGCTCAGGGCAACTCACAAAAATGCAGCATGTAGGAAGGTATCTTTTCCTACTACTGCAGCTTTGTTTGGCAGCTAACAAGTGGAAAATGTATTATTTTCTATACCTCTCATTCCCATTACCATGCTACATTACAGTTTTTTGGGAAAAGGTATCATGCATTTTGTATAGCCACTGGTAATAATTACATTCTAGAAATCCAACATGCTGGTTGTATCAAAATCAATTAAAGGATCAACTTGGATACAATCAGCCTGCCCATAGATGGATCGAATCTTGGTCGTCCCTGCTTAACCAGCAGAGATTTGATCAATTTTTGGCCAGCTTTAGAGATTTAATGTGTATAAAAAAAGGCAACCACAGCTTAGTTACTATGCATCCACCATTTATTCTGTGGCTCATCCTGACTATGTATGGGCTCTTTCACACGGGGCGGATCAGTGCTGATCCGCCCCGTGGATAGCCGCTTGCTCAGCGGGGATTGCCGGAGCGATCTCCGCTGAGCAGGAAGATGACAGGTCCGTCTCTGCACTCCGTGCAGGGAGGGACCTGTCAGAGCGCCGCTCTCCCCTATGGGAGATCGGGTGACGACGGACCGTAGAGTCCATCGTCATCCGATCCGCTCTGCAGACGGATGAAAAAATGGGGTTTTCCTCCGTCTGCAGAAACGGAGCATAGCGTGCACGGACGAGAGCGGGTGTCAGCGGATGCTCATCCGCTGACACCCGCTATCCCATAGGCATACCTGTATGTCCGTTTTTCATCCGAAAACGGAAGGATGAAAAACGGACATACGGTCCGTCAGTGTGAAAGAGCCCTAAGGTGGCATTTGGTTGCCGAATTCTTGATTAACCACTTGGCGCCCATGCTATAGACGAAAGATGCTGAAAATGCCGGGAGGGCATCCATGGACGTCCGCACGTGTGCCACCTGCGGCACATGGATGGTTCGCTTTGCAATCGCCGAGTCCTCAGGATCCTCGGCTGATTACAGATTGGGGTAAAGGGCCAATCACAGCAGCCCTTTACCATGTGATTAGCTGTCAGCCAATGACAGCTGATCACGCAAGTAAACAGAAGCCAGTCATCAGCTTTTTTTCCCCTTACACTGACAGCATGAGAAAAAAAGAAGAAAGCTGTTAACAGGCTTTTGTTACAGGACATCTGTCCCCTCGGGGCCCACCAGTACTGCGAATCGATGCCCACCAGTGCCACTAATCAGTGTCCAACAGTGCCACCTACCAGTGCCCATCATTACAGCTAATAAAGGCCCACCAGTGCCACATATCAGTGCTGCTAATCGGTGCCTCATCATCAGTGTCACTTATCAGTGCTGCCCATCAGTGCCACCTATCAGTGCATTCTCATCAGTGCCTCCATATAAGTGTCCACTAGTGCCACCTATCAGTGCCCATCAGTGTCCATCAGTGTCGCCTTATCAGTGCAGCCTATCAGCACCCATCAGTGAAGGAGAAAAATTACCTGTTTGCAAAATTTTATAACAAACTATAAAAAATGTTTAGTTTATTTTCAAATTTTTAATTTTTTTTGTTTGTTTAGCAAAAAAAAAAAAACCCAGTGGTGATTAAATACCACGAAAAGAAATATATCTGTCATTTGATTAAACCCATAGATGAAACAAAAATACAACTAGTGCCTGGCAACAAAGCTAACAAAATTTATGTAATTATGGTTGTTCTAATGCACAGACTACTGTTCACTCCCTATTACGTTGGCCACTTGATCTGAAGCAGGTTGAAAATGAATTCTTTCAGTGCCTCCTCACCTTAACACAAACTAATGAAGCAAGTGTGTACACATTGTACAGAGGGAAGAATGCCACTGTAGAGGCTAAAGCATTCCTGACAAGTGTGAATGATGCTTGATTCTTTTTACTAAGGAGTGGTTGGGCACATCCAACGTCACATCCCTCCCTCCCGCTCTTATTTGCTCTTATCACTTTGATCGGCAAACACTAGAAAAGACTTGTGACTGTATATAGAAATCTGCAAATATTTGAATAGCTATATGTTACTCAATTGCGTTCCAAAAATGAAGATTTACGCTGACCATTGACATGGGACGGATGTTGACTCATGAGCTGACTACCTAAAATATATATATATATTTTTTTTTGTTTTTGAATGGTGTATAACCATCCTTATTGGAACTTTCACACACGCATGTTTATGCATCTTACACTTCTTTCATCTTTTCTGTAAGGAAATTCAAATGAAAATAGTCAACTTTTATCTCTCTGAGAATGATTAGTCTAGACCAGGGATCTCCAAACCACGGCCCTCCAGCTGTTGAGGAACTACACATCCCATGAGGCATCGTAAAACACTGACATTCACAGACATGACTAGGCATGATGGCAATCGTAGTTCCTGAACAACTGGAGGGCCGTAGTTTGGAGACCCCTGGTTTGGAATATCTATTTTTACCTAAGGATGGCCATGGTCATTAAGGTCTTTGTCAAATTTTGCTTGATCAAGTGACCATCGTGTAGCGTCTATTGAAGCCTTTAACTGCATGTACAGTAATTAGGTTGTATACATACATTATCAGTATTTGTCACAAAAGATGCCCTACATACATTATACTGTACACCTAATATTTGATATACTGATAATATTTTCACAACTAGAGTATAGTAAGAAACTAGAGATGCAATAAATGGATTAAAAATATTGGTATCCTGTAAGAGGGGAGATTCTAGAGATATTTCTTGTGGCCTCTAGGTGGTCATCGGGGCTCAACGTTGGTGAAGCAAGACATATTTCAGACATAATTTTTTTCCATTGTGGCTAGCTGTCTATACATATATATATATATATATATATGTACCTACCATGTGCCTAATCATGACATGCATTGAGAGTTGCTACACTTCTATTAAAGAAATGCAATTGTTATTAGATGTATAGTAGAATGTAGGGCATCTTTTGTGACCAATACTACCAGCATTCTAATATATACATTCCATCAGCCTCCTTCCTGAAGATGCCCTATTGCAGGGATATGCAATTAGCAGACCTCCAGCTGTTGCAGAACTACAAGTCCCTTGACGCATAGCAAGATTGTGACAGCCACAAGCATGACACCCAGAGGCAGAGGCATGATGGGACTTGTAGTTTTCCAACAGCTGGAGGTCCGCTAATTGCATATCCCTGCCCTATTGGGAGAAATACATTGGGCAGAGCTGATTTTGTGACACCATCACATTCTCCGGCTACTTGATCCCATGGGGGGGGGGGGGGGGGTTAATGTGTGTTTTCACTGCTGTTTTTGACTACCAAATTATAAGTGCATTTGCTCTTAAATACATTTTATTGAGAATTTACTGTACTATGAAGTTCTCCTTTCTCATATTTTAATCAGTTATTCTGAGTTGTGATGTGAGAACCGAGCCTTATGTACATATGACCTGTGCGGGGGTGACGACACTCTGAGGTGGCTGGAATAATGGGAAGCAGGGTTTTGGGACTTTATATGAATCATGTAGCCCAAGGGGAGACAAGACCTAGTGATGTCTGGTAGGTAGTACATCTTTGTGACCATTACTGTTGCCTGATAAAAGAATTTCCATATGGTAAACTAAGATAAATGGTACAGGGACATTTTTAATTCCACAACGTATTACATTTGTTACATAGTCGCACATTAGTATAACAGCACAGTAGTATCACAATGGTAGCATCAGAAAGTCACCAGACTCATTAGTAATACATGTCTCCATAGATAGTAAGGTATAATATGTTCAAAATGGTAGAATCCGGAAGGAGCATAGACTCAGTGGTAACTGGTAGTATGGAAAGCATCAAACAGCTCGACGCGTTTCGTGGCTCACATTGCCACTCTTCAGGAGCAGATGCATTGTAAATTTCTAAAAGAATATTAGGAGTAAGTATTAGATAAGGAAATACTGAAAACAAAGAAAAAGATTAGATAAGATTAGAATCCCCACTCATACCTTCAGACCAATCGTGAGTCCGGTAGGGAGCAGCGGAGGGCAGGAACCGGCCAGGCAAATCGATAGCCGCGGGAGCTGTGGTGGTATTCCCCAGGCACCACCGGCAACAAGTACACCCCAGAGACCAAGGTCCCCCTGGACAGTAAAAGGGGGGGGGGGGGAACCAAAAATATGAGTGATCCATCTAAAAAAGGGGGGATATATATGGTGTTGAATGTAGATGTGTAATGAAATAAGATGGTATATGGTGCCGAGTGAATTAATAAATGATTAATTGGGGAGTGTATATCAACCGAGAAACTTTTAACTACCCGAATATCGGGGATTGTTCCCTACTTCTACCCCTATTTTTGACTCTGAGGTGGCTGGTGAAGCCATTTATACATGCAAGCTCTGTTCTTCTCTGCTGTCGGTAAGCTGCTATAATGTTGCACACAAGCACTGGAGCACAGTTGTCATCATCTTTCTACACGGAGAGCACTTTTTATCATGGCTGAGGGTATTTACCCTCATCTTTGTGGATTTTCACTATTGGATTGGACTTTATTTCTGCACTTTTGGACTGAGTTATATATACACTATATTGCTAAGAGTATTGGGACACCTGCCTTTACACGCCCATGAACTTTAATGGCTTCTCAGTCTTGGTCCGTAGGGTTCAGTTATGAGTTGGCCAACCCTTTGCAGCTATAACAGCTTCAATTCTTCTGGGAAGGCTGTCCACAAGGTTTAGGAGTGCATCTATTGGAATGTTTGAGCGAGTTTGGGGTGGAGGAACTTGACTGGCCTGGACTGACCTCAACCCGACAGAACACCTTTGTGATAAATTAGAGCAGAGACTGCGAGCCAGGCCTTCTCATCCATCATCGGTGCCTGACCTCACAAATGCGCTTCTGGAAGAATGGCCAAACATTCCCATAGACACACTCCTAAACCTTGTGGACAGCCTTCCCAGAACAGTTGAAACTGTTATAGCTGCAAAGGGTGTGCCAACTCAATATTGAACCCTACGAACCAAAGACTGGGATGCAATTAAAGTTCATGTGTGTGTAAAGGCAAGTATAGGGTATATTGATTTGCTAATTTTTTGTGACAATTGATACATTATTTTGCACATGTATGGTATAATTTTGAATATTCATATACTTTTGAAAAGTTTATACATACAGGCATAATACTTTGATTGTAGCGATCAGGTTATGAGTTTTGTTTTAAAAGAATAATGCCACGTACACACAAGAGGAATGTCCGACAGAAAAAGTCAGACGGAATCTTTTCATTGTATATTCTGATCGTGTGTGGGCCTCATTTTCGAAAAATTCTGACGGACCTAGAAATAGAACATGTTCTAAATATTTCCGACGGAACCAATTCCTATCGGGAAAACCGCTTGTCTGTATGCTGTTCCGACGGACCAAACTCTGAGGCAAGTACGAGATGGCAGCTATTGGCTACTGGCTATTGAACTTCCTTTTTCTAGTCCCGTTGAACGTGTTGTACATCACCGCGTTCTAGATGGTCGGACTTTGGTGTGATCGTGTGTAGGAAAGACAGTTTCAGCAGAACTCCGTTGGAACTCCGTTGGAACTCCGTCGCAAACCGTCGGAAACCTTCAGAGTTTATTCCGACGGGAAAACCGGTCATGTGTACAGGGCATAAGAATCACGTTTATCTTAAAGGGAGAAGATCACCTGTTTTTCCCTTTTCATTTATCTTTTGGGTCTGTATTCAGCCTTATCAACATATCCAGGTTATTATATGGGTGACTTTTAGCCAAATTAAACAATAAATTACTGATTTTATGAGACTGAATTTAGTGTACCTTCAAAGTCCCAATGATTAAAAAAAAAATACTGTCCATGAATTCAATAGTTCTCAGTGGCAAAATTCCCTTTAAAACCACCATTAAGAGATTTGGAGACCCAAACTGAGGGCCAGATGACTGGATTCATAAAGTGAAACTCCACTTTAAATTAAAAGTCTTCTCTAGGTCACTTGCATACCAAGGATTTTGGCAATGCCATTGCAGAATCTTACCTGCTTCTGAGTGCTATATGGGGGCTTACTGCTATTAGCTGCTCAGACCCCATGTTGTAATTGGGAAAAATGCTGGTAAAAACGGTGATCCAATCACATGAGCAGCAAAGTTTTTTTCCCCAAACACTATGTTTGAGTAAGCCTGTACAGTATATGTGGGTCAAGCACCTTGTTGACAAATTTCCTTTATTGGTACCACTAAAAACATTCTGTAGTGAGTGTAAAATGCTATGTAGAAAAATCGTTAAGATCAGGATTTCCCAAAGTTTACAATGTGTGCTGGTAGTACACATCCATACCGTGGGTGATCTACCACCTTGGGAATTTAAAGCATAGCTGGCCCATAGACACATTCTCCACCCCTTGGTTAAATATGTGTCCCCCTTGTATTGGTCATCATCTCTCAGTTAGTTTTTGTATTAGTTCCCCTGTCTGACACTAAATGGTATGTGATTATTTGTGGTATATGTCTTGAGAAAAAAATGTCCTCTTCTATGGCTTTGATGGCAATTCGAAATTCTAGAAAGCTGTGTTTTCAAATAAAACATAATTTTTTGAAAATGCAAGAAACACGCCTTAGTTTATGCAAATGATTTATTAATTATCACTTAAAACAGCAACACTAGTAAAATGCAGCAGCCTAAATAACAACATACTGTATATCTAATCAAAAATGAAACTAATGATCTCAATTATCTTTTTACAGGAGTAGGTTTTAAAACTTTTGCTGAACAAATGTGACAAGCATTCTCCCAGCCATAACAGATTAAACATGTATTTTGTCTAATATGATTATTTCCTTATGATCATCAGCTCCATCTAGTTAGGTAGGTACTTTCCTGAGTGAGGTATTTCAGGGAAAAAAATTATGGCCAAAAAAATTAAGCTACGACCATAGATATTTATCAAATTAGATGAAATACGGATGCGTGCGGGACACTTTAACTGCTGTGAGCCGCAGTTGTGAATGGGGATTAAGCCTGTAAATGCACCGTTGTCTACGGCGCGCATGCACCGTAGACAGCGTTGTAAAACGTTCTTTTCAAATATCTCCTAAACCGTGCAGGTTTAGGAGATATTTCTTGTACCTACAGGTAAGCCTTAATAGGCTTACATGTAGGTGCAAGTTGAAATTAAGGGTATACAACCACTTTAACCTAAGATACAAGATGGGATAAACAGTATTTACAAATGTATCTCATTGCCCCGGCTTACAAACTCTCAGCTGTCAAAAAAGTGGAGTATTACTTTTAAACTGCTGATATTTACAGACGTATAGCAGGCTCTAGAGAGCTCAGTCCAATCAGTATTGCACATTGAATGTTTTCTTCTAGTAACGTTTCACAGGCTACACAACTGTCCTGTTAAGGTTTATATTTTTCCTAAGGCAGTTTTATTATACCTGCCACTCACACACAGCATTTATCCAACAACAATAAATATGTTTCATGCTGTTCTTTAACTAACACTCACTTCATGCCATACTCAAAATGTTACTGTACAGGAAGAAAAGAGTCCCCTGTGTATATCTCTAGTGCAATGCTTCCAAACCTTTTTCCCCTTGCGTACCCTCTTTTCATAAATTGTACCCCTCAAGGGCACAAGGCCAATATTGATGTGCGTGGCAAGATGTGCTGCAGGATGGGTGTGTCCATATTGCAACAGTGGAAGGGGCTTAATTTTTTTAATAAAACCCTACCTTGCTCTAAGGCCGGCCAAAGACAGAGTGAATTTCTTTCCTGCAACCACAGTTTGTTGACTGGGGAATCCCTCCCCCCGAGCCATTGTGACAGTGATTATTGCTAGCTGCTATACCAGCTGCTTGCAATCATCGCATGTAAAACTCGGCAGGCTGGTCGTACCCAAGTTGATCGATTGATCAACTTGGATATATTTAGCCTGCCCATGCATGGTTTGAATCTTGGCTGGCTCCTGCTGAACCGGCCCGAGATTCGAACCGTCTATGGCTGGCTTAAATCAAGAGTGGGTAAGGAACAGAGAGCCTCTAACTACAAATTACCCTCTCCTCTTATGACAAAACCATCTCCAGCACAACTGTATTTATTTATTTATTTATTATGGGTATTTATATGGTCCTGACAATTTATGCAGCGCTTCACACACTGTACATTCACATCCCCCATTTCCCTAATATGAAAGTGAAAAGCGTATATGAAATTATAAATTAAAAAAATAAGAAGGAATAAGCAGAACATATAATAGTGGATGTATGCCATTCTGAATTTTTTGTTCAAGTACCCCAAATGTACTGCCTTGTATCCAGGGTTGGGAACCACTGCTCTAGAGGATCTTCGGCAATGTGCATAGTTATTTACAGAAACCAGACTTTTTTTTCTGTGAATTTATCTTGTTAAAAGTAAGGTCAGGTTGGTACTATTCGTTCTTAATGCCCACATCCTTCTATTTTCACAAACTTGAGCTCTGATGGTGGATCCCAGAACATGTGAAGTAAACTTTTCTAAGGGTGGCTATAGACATAGAGGGCAATTGCATGCACACGTGCAATCCAACCACCCTCAGTCTTAAGAAAACCTTGTAAAGAAGTATGTATATATATTTTTTTGTAATATCAATAAAGAGAGGAAGACCAGATGCTGCCAGCATCTCTTTATTAGGAGGAAAAATGGGAAACTCTTTCTACCTTGCCCAGCTGCTCATTAATCCCCAAAAGTATGTTGTCTACAATGACTGCAGGCCTCCATAGATACAAGACATAGAAATGGCACTGATGATCCATGGTGCTGTCATGTGGAATCTTGTGTTGAGTTTACAAATGATCACTATTTAAGAGCAATAAAAAAAAAACTATTTCAGCTATTGAATGCAAAAGTTCCCACCTGATCTCTCCCTCAAGAAACCAGTTCACCATCTTGGCAACGTATATAATAATAGGTGTAGATCAGCCAGGAATTTTAAAATCATTTTCAGACTATAAACCAATGAAAAAACAAGCTAAGCTGAGTCCACCTCAATTTACAGATAAATTATTTGAGAGAAAGCTTTGTTCTTGGTACACTAGAGTACTTTCCTCAGGCAAATGCTTAATGTGAATCGAGAAAGGGGGAATGTGAAGGTCAAAACTTCCAAAGCAATTACAAGACTGCAGTGCAAAAAAACAAGACAAAAAACACATACAACCTAGCCACTATCTCTGCAGGTTCCAGACTGTCAGACTGTTCAGTCCAGTAGGAGCTCTGCACATCAAGTATATACCATCACTCCTACAGTAACACTTCATGGTTTAATGCTCATGACAATATTGTGGAGACCTGAGTATAAAAAAAACTGTCTATATAAGAATGCACAATTTGCATAGATAGACAGAATGAACTCATTCTAAAAGAGAGCTCTTTCCCACTATCACCATCAGCAACAGCAGGAATTTTACAAAATGTTTAATTTTATTACAAAAAAAAAATGATACGAACAAAATGTAGTGGTTAGTACTCTAATGTGGAATTATCCAATAGCAGGCAGCTAACAGATTTCCAGCTGCTTGTAAACTCTTACACCCCTAATTCTCTTTTAGCACTTGGTCATTTTTCTTCAGCAGCTAAAAGATGAGAAATTTTGATTCACAGTACAAATCATGAAGAGGCCAATCAGTATAAAATAAAACTAAACACATGAAAAACAAGTTACAGAGACAAATATAATAACCTGATCTGATAAAGTAGACAGGATTGAAGCAAGTATTTGGCTTCCCAAAACACAGCTACAAACTCTCAATCTCTTACATATATACAATAAATGAACTGATGTATAAAAAGTAGCGTTGTGTCATTTCAGATCTACAAACAATATCTGCAACATAGTCAGTATGGAACTGAAACATCTACCATCCTTATCCTGGTGATGCTGCCTCACTGAAGCTACAGTAGGGCAAATAATTATTTGATCCCAAGCAGATTTCGTAAGTTTGCCCACTTACAAAGAAATTAAGGGTTTATAATTTTTTATCATAGGTGTATTCAGGGCCGCTGTTAGAATTCATAGGGCCCCCTACAGCCTACCTGATGGGGCCCCCAGCCCTGCCCCTGACTCAGCATACCTACCTAAAACAATGCAGCTTTGTCTTTGAGGACAGAAAGAAGCACTGGTGCTCAATTAGGGGAGATGGGGGTCCTGGTGATTAGTGGGGTGAGATGGGGGGTCCTGGTGCTTATTGGGGAGAGATGGGGGGTCCTGGTGCTTAGTGGGGAGAGATGGGTGGCCCTGGTGCTTAGTGGGGAGAGATGGGGGGCCCTGGTGCTTTGTGTGGAGAGATAGGGGGTCCTGGTGCTTGGTGTGGAGAGATAGGGGGTCCTGGTGCTTGTTGAGGACAGATGGGGGTCCTGGTGCTTGGTGGGAAGAGGTGGGGTGCTGTTTGGGGCCACTGCCTGTCAGTGGGGGAGGCGGAACCCTGGTGCTCCTTACCTGGCTGCCTGATCCATATGGAACCCTGTAGAAGAATCCTCCCCTCTCTCAGTTTTCTTGTCTGCTGATTTGTCATCTGAAGGGATGCCACTGCAGTAATAGCTCAGAAGACTTCCTCCGCTCACTTCTCTGACTTCATCTATTGCAGAGCCCAGTAGAGGAAGCCAGGGGTAGAAGTCTTTCTTTGCTAACACTTTTTGTTTACGTGTCTGAGCTGTCACTGCACTGGCTTGCCCAGCAACCCTCCAGGCATGCCAGCCCGGCCAGAGGGGCAGTGATATCACTGTCACCTCTCCTGTCAGCGCCCACCTTCCCCTCCTCCTACTGCCTCCTCAGCCAATGGGTATCTCAAGTTCCCTCGTAAATCCCTCCCTCCTGAGTCCTGACATCACTCTAGAGTCCCGGTCTGCTTAGTGTACTATGTGGGCGCGCTAGAAGGATGGGGCGATCGCAGCAACACTTATGTACAGTCTCACTGCCAGCCCCTCTGCTGCTCGCTCCTGGTATGTGAAGGCCAGCTGTACCCCATTATCAGCAGCCCTGGGTGTATTTTAAATGATAGAGACAGAATAACAACCAAAAATCCAGAAAAAAACACACATAAAATGAATGCTATAAATTAAGTTCAGTGAGTAAAATCAGTATTTGATCCTCAAGCAACACATGACTTGGTATTTGGTGGAAAAACCCTTGTTGGCAAGTACAGAGGTAAGACATTTCTTGTAGTTGGTGACCAGGTTTGCACACATCTCAGGAGGGATTTTGGTCCACTCTTCTTTACAGATCTTCTCTAAATCCTTAAGGTTTCCTCGCTGTCTCTTGGCAATGCAAAGTTTTAGCTCCCTCCATCAATTTTCTGTAGGCTTAAGGGCTGGAGACTAGCTAGGCCACTCCATGACCTTAATGTGCTTCTTCTTGAGCCACTCCTTTGTTGCCTTGGTGGTATGTTTTGAGTCATTGTCATGCTGGAAGAGCCATCCATGACCCATCTTTACTGTTTTGGCTGAGGGAAGAAGGTTCTCATGCAAGATTTTACAATACATGGCCCCATCCATTGGCCCCTCAATTTGCAAAGTCGGCCTGTGCCTTTAGCAGAGAAACAGCCCCAAAGCATAATGTTTGCACCTCCATGCTTGACTGTAGGTGGACCTGCCAAGGCAACAAAGGAGTGCCTCAAGAAGAAGCACATTAAGGTCATGGAGTGACCTAGCTAGTCTCTGGACCTTAATTCTATAGAAAATTTATGGAGGGAGCTGAAACTTCGAGTTGTCTAGAGACAGCCAAGAAACCTTAAGGATTTATAGAAGATCTGTAAAGAAGAGTGGACAAAATCCCTCCTGAGATGTGTGCAAACCTGGTCACCAACTACAAGAAGTGTCTTACCTCTGTGCTTGCCAACAAGGGTTTCTCCACCAAGTTCTAAGTCCCGTTTTGCTTGGGGATCAAATTCTTATTTTACTCACTGAACTGCAGCTCAATTTCTAACATTTGTATCATGTGTTTTTTATAGACCCTTCATTTCTTTGTAAGTGGGCAAAAATACAAAATCTGCAGGGGATCAAATAATTATTTTCCCCACTGTACATTGCTAAATAAGTAAGTCCAATGGTATCATAGTGCAGAGCAGCCTCACTTCATTTAGTTTAGGTTTCAGTCTATTATAATATGCAGATAAGTGCAATAGAATTATATTGGCATGCTCAGGTTATTAGACCGACATACTGTAGGTAACACATGTTACTGCTGTAGAGAGTGCCAAGACCTAATGTCCAAAATTGAATGTGCCACAGAACAGGTTCCCTAGGCCTGTAATAAAAATAAATATTAAATGTTATAGTCACATACAGTATGCATATGACTATCCTTATTTATTAACAAAAAAGTGCTATTATATACAGAAAATATAAATTATAGAAACCAATAACAGCCACTCCGTTACCAGTTTTACCAGGTTTAGTGTAATGTTCAAAGCTGATTTATGATTGGTTGTTATGTTTTATATCACATCATTGCATTGCTTTGACATCAGGTATTAAACAGCACTGCTGGGCAACCAACACTCATTCTCCTGCATCTTCAGCAGATTGCTGACAACTTTCAGGATACTAAAACAATGAAGAAAGTCTACAATGTTCTATAAGCAGACCATGACAATGTCCCAGTGCTGATTATGATTGCATGTATATTCAAATAGGCATTCTGATATCTCCTTATAGCTTCTGTGCAGTTCACTTTTTAAGTATGTCAAGTATGGCAGAAACCCATTAAATCCTTATGGACAGGTTAGAGGCCGCCATTATAATTGTTCAGCATTGCCTAATGTAGTCTTCACAGCGCTGATACTGTGTTTGGTCTGATGTCAGTGATAGAGGTGTGCATGCTGGCATACAGTTTTTTCTGTGACCGCAGGAGAGGAGTCTGTGTGTCCACATCCCGACAGCCTCTTTGTTTTAAGCGCCGTAGCATGTGTTGTGTCCATCCGTATGCCAAGCAGTTAAAAAATCCGGGAGAGACAGCTGTAATGGCCTAAAAAAAAGCAAACTGTACTTTAACATGAGGAATCAATTATTGTAATAATATAAAACAGAAAATGAGAACTAAAAATGAAAAAACAGCCACATGCCATTGCCAAGTATCTGGTAATTAAGCAGAGCTTGTTTGAAAATATGCTGACCATCAATGCAAAGCTAAAAATGAATATCAAACTATCAGTGGGTGCTTTTGTGCCAGGGTGGTCCCATACTTTTCCAATTGGGTCACTTGTTGCAAGTCAGACAGGGACATGCCCCTACCATTTCAGAAATTAGTGATGGCCATTTAGATATCTTTCTCAGTACATATTTCCCTTAAAGTGATTAATAAAAATCCAAATATATGCTCATAAGTTATCCCCTGAATGCAGCTATGATGAAGAGGAAGTGCCAACCAACCTAAGTCTCTTTAGAAACCAAAACGTCTGGGAGTGTCATTAAACTGTGCCCCCCTGCTGCACTCAGTTGTTCTTCTGACCCTTATGTCACTACTGTGTCTTGTACTTCAGTGGAAGGAACCAGTGAACACAGTTGGGCACACAGGAGAGCAACACCCCTGTTAGCGTCAGTCTCTATTCATCACAGTGGTGTTCTTGCCATCCTTCTTTATGACAGATTGCCAAATTGAGTTTTGCCATCCTCTGCCTATACCTCCCTCACCCGTATAGCCTATAACAATGATGGCTTCTGACTTACTGATGCTGGCTTTCAAGCAAACTCATGCTTTGCCCAACAGGGCAAAGCAACAGGTACGCTTTAATGCCCCCCCCCTCCCGACAGCACAGGCCTTGCCTTCCCTCCTCTGCTGCTGGGGAGAGGGGCATTTTGGGGATTTTGTCATTTTGCCTGCATTTTGCCCTGCATGGGAAAAGTACAGGCCAGTCCTCCTGTAGATCAAGAGAACAGGCAGAGGCACTTTAGGGGTACACAGTCTTTGCACTGTTCTTGTAGCACTGGCTCATTCAGCCGAATACAAGAAAAAAAAAGACTTTCAAGTATTCCTGTCACTGCTTTGTACTATGGTTGTCGTTAATGTTTTAGTTTTTGGAAATAACTCTCCTTTAAACTCAGATGCTTCATGATCCGTACATGAAATCATGGCATTTTACCAGTTTGACCACACAAGAGTCTGGCTATGACTCACTGTAATGACAAAAGTGTTTGCTTTGCCATTTATAATTATCTCATTCTGTTTACTTATATTATGGTCCTGGAATTTGAGCAGATGGAAAAATTCTGCTAGAGACATAAAAGTACAGAACAAAGTACTGCCATTCCTTTTTTAAGGAATTGTAGTTAATACTTTTCTTTTAATATTACATGCATAGATAATAACATTTGAAGCAAAAACCATCTGTTGTACACAACTCAATTCAACCAGTTGTCTGAGCTCAAAGGATACCAAATATAATTATATGCATTGTCATCGCCATGAAAAAAAACATAAAAAATGGTGTTGTATGGGTCAAATAAGGGAAACTATTCTCTACAGCTACAATGGTATCCTCTTTTTAATACCATATACAGTGTTATATTAGTTCGGTTTTGCTTGGAAATTCTTTAAAATACCATTTTCTCTTACTGTAAGTACACTTCCTGCCCTTACACTCCAGAGCTGTATGCATGCTATATGTGTAGATTAGGGAAGCCCATATTCATTATTACAAGCATCCCAACAGAGACTTGTAATGACAAGAAAAGAATGTGTGTCTGAACAGGTCTGTTAGATTATAGAGTGTCCCGGAGAGTGTGGTCAACCTGGTGCTGAACGGACTGCACTGTTATATTCAGACAAATGCTGCTTTAACTGGAAAGTGGGGTATGGATATGAAAATAGATGATGGTATTACGATATCTGTCTTTGACTAGACCTTAATGTACGCGATCAAGGGGTTAAATGTGTTACCTAGGGAGTGATTCTAACTGTGGGGGGAGGGTACTGACTGGGGGAGGTGACCGATCGGTGTTCCTCTGTAGCGGGAACACACGATCGGTCTCCTCTCCCCTGACAGGACGTGGCTCTGTGTGTTTACACACACAGATCCACGTCCCTGCTCTGTGACCGGCAATCGCGGGTGCCTGGCGGACATTGCGGCCTCCAGGCACCCACAACGCTCGCCCAGGATAAGAAAGACATCTTGCGGCCGTTATTTGACTATGCGCGGGATGGGAACAGGTTAAGCAGGGGGGATAGTTCTGTTCAAAGGTGTTCTGTATTTGTTGGGTTAGCCAAATCCCTAAATATTTGAGTGCCCGCGAGTCCCATCTGAAGTGGGAGTTGGTCTTTGTCTGGGCGAGTGTGTTACCTGGGAGTGAGATGTTTAGCGCTTCCGATTTCGGGTAATTTATCTTCAAATTTGAGATGTACCCATAATGGGCAAATTCTTTTAGTAAATTGGGTAGTGTTATTGTTGGGTTAGTTAGGAAAAATAGTAGGTCAGCCGCATATGCTACTAGCTTAAATTCCCTGTCTTTAACCCCAAAAGCCTGTGATTAGGGAGTTCGATTTAATCAGTCTAATAAAAGGTTCCAGGGATAGAATGAGTAGATAGGGGTGATAAAGGGCATTCCTGTCGAGTGCCATTCTTTATGTGTACCTTTTCGGTGCCGTTAATTTTTTATTTTGCTGAGGGATTTTGAGTTTGGTACAATGCGGTGATCCACGATAGCATATGTAGACCTAGCCCCACATGTCTGCACACCGCCATCATGGGGAAGTCATTATTTTATATTTCCACAGAATTATTCATAGGTATGAATACAGGTAAAACATTCATTTGAAACTATCACCAGCTAAGGGAAAAACAAAAAAGAAATATTAACTAACCTGAATGCAATAAAGAAATATATATAATGCATTTGTTCCGTTGCACCGAGCCAGCTTTAAAATAGCTAGGATGACAGCTGTAAATGAAGACAGACAGTGAAATATACACAGATATCTTAATAATCACTGCTTCAACTATGACACTTAGAAATATGAACATATATCATATATAACTGCGTATAACTAAGTAGCAGAGATTTCGTATTCTAAGGCTTGTTCATTTAAAGGCTTTTTCCATTATGATTTTGTTTTGGACGATAATGGTGGATTTTATGTCCCTTATGGACTTAGGTAGAAGTTTCTTGCCTAAGCCTCCTACTTTCTAAAGCCTTTACATTGTAATTTCACTGCTACTATTGATTTCTGCACTTATTCTACACTATGGAAGCCGCGTGAGTGATTGGCTGCAGGCAGCTGCTGGAATCCTCAACAATTCAGACCAACTGACTTTACCATTATTCAAATTTTAGTTATAGTAGGACTGATGCTTTATACACAGGACTTTTAGCTAATACAAACTTAAGTTTATTATTTAAATGTATAAAATTAAAATATAAAATAAAGTATTAATCTACAATGTAAAGTTTGGCATAATATGCAGTGCTTTATTACGTTTATATTCATATATGATTTGACCAAAAGAGCGTGAGCTTTGGTTTTCTACCCATTGCATTACATAGGCATTGGTCCATCAAGGTTTAGTGAGTTGAAATGTTAAGCGGTATTAAACCCCAAAGCAAACATTTTTTTATTGCAGTTTACCAATTCTGGTGGTGGCTTCATTAGTTTTAATTTCTAGGCTTTTCCTACATTTTCATTCGTTGATCGAGCCAGTAAGTCTGTTATTTTTCAACTTCCTTTAACAGAACAAGCTGTCCAGGCAAAGTAGCAGTTGGGAAGACAAATCATTTAACACTGACAGGGTTGCTTACAGTGCTCAGTTTTTCCTTAATGTAGAAGCTCTATCACAAAAGGGAAAAAAACTTGACGGAACTGCTTAAAAAGTTCAGTTTTAATTTGTTAGTCAAGTCCATCTAAATCTGCTAATGCATGCAACACTAATCTCTCCGTGTTAATTCCATAAAGTAAGCCTAAATATGCTTTTTAAATTTAGACCCTAATTATCTCAATATGTATCTAGGCTTTTGACATCCTATATTATTTTTATTAGGTGGAGGGGTTAATTTCCTGAACACAAACAAAACAAATGTAAATTCATATTGGAAGATTTGATCATATCTTACAGCAGAAGAGACTTGAAAAAGCTCAATGAAGATGAAAAAACCACATGGATTTTCTATAAATTGACTGATGTGTGCAGACAACAGAGGGTGGTAAGAGCTGGGCCATTATTTATTTCCAGGTGTCTACTTTGTACATGTAAAATGTACAATGTCCAGGAAACATTCCCAACATTGCTCTTCTAAGTAAGGCTAGCCATACACAGTGCAATTTTTTTTTCCTGCAACCAAAGAAATTAGCTTGATTACCCCATCCACACAGACAGTGTTGATGCAGGAATCCCTCCTGCCGAGCCATTGTACTCTCCCAGGGCGGGGCAGGGAAAGCCCACCCCACCAAGCAGTGGCATCATTAAGGGGTGGCTATTGAGGCTGGAGCCCCAAATCTGGGGCCCATAGCCCCGAGTCCAGGGCTGGCCCTACAGTGTGAGTGTCCCAGGCTGTCTGACACACTGGCACTCTCACTGAGTACTTTGCATTCGGTGGTTCACTGACAGTCAAAGAAGGGAGATCAGTGTGAGAGTGAGTCTCCTCCCTTGCTCCGCCAATATCATAGAGTCGGGAGGAACTTTCTCACACAGAGCTTCTGAGCAGGTGAGTGCAGACCAAGGGGGAGGGGGTAAACTCTGTATACCCAGCCTCTCCCCTCTCTGCATACCCAGCCTCTCCCCTCTTTGTATACCCAGCCTCTCCCCTCTCTGTATACCCAGCCTCTCCCCTCTCTGTATACCCAGCCTCTCCCCTCTCTGTATACCCAGCCTCTCCCCTCTCTGTATACCCAGCCTCTCCCTTCTCTGTATACTCTAGCCTCTCTGTATACACTAGCCTGTCTTCTATATACACTAGCATCTCTGTATGTAACAATCTGCATCTTGTGGCAGGCAACAAGAAAAGCTCTCTGGTGACGCCGATGTAAGGGGGGACATTCTGGGGACCCTGATGTAATGAGGGGGCTTTGGGTACCCTGATTTAATGATAATATATCATGTTACACACACACATTATATACATGTGTATGCCCGCCCAAGGGTATGACTTTCTTTACTTCACTGCTATTGGCTCTAGCCCCAGATCTTTTGTAGACCTAGCAACCTCCCTGCCACCGGGAGAAGACCGTTATTATTGCTAGTGGCTACACCAGCCGCTAGCAATAAGTGCAAGTAAAATCCAACAGGCTGAGTGTACCCAAGTTGATTGATTAACTTGGTACATTCAGCCTGCATATATACAGTATGGTTAGAATCCCAGCCAATTCAGCAGGCTTTTACAAGTGATTATCGCTAGTTGCAGCTATAGCTGCTGGCAATAATCACTATCTTCTCCTGGCAGGGACGGCTTCCCCCACCTGTGGTTGCAGGAAAGAAATTCCTACCGTGTATGGCCAGCCTTAGTCCATTAGTCTGGCAGGCAGCCATGAGATACAGGAGAACTGTTTACTGCACTCAAATGATCAAAAACTTATCAAATATACTCCTTTCATCCTCGCTATTTGAAAAAAATGGGAATTGGCTATTAAAAGTCTACACTTAAGAGACTCACCTGGAAAGCAACAGAGAAAGAAGATGGCAGGGAAGAGCAGAAGGGTCCAGCTCATTACTTTAATAACTGCCCATTGTTGGTCTAGGATGAAGCCTGCTGTTGCAAGATGCCTTTGGACAACAGTCTGCGAACATGCTGCGATCATCTAAAATTGGAAACCAGGCAGCGTTAGGCTTTTTATGTGGTCATTAAAATTACATTAGTGCTGAGAAAATGAAAAAATGTTGGTCATTTTACTGCATAAACCAATTAAATCAGCCTTTGATATTTCTAATATATTTGCATGTTATGCTTTATCTGTTTTAACTACTTTGGAGGCTTTCAAGTAGTTGCTGTGCATGACTAGACAAAAACTAAATAAAGCCTCACTCCAGTCTTATCATTTTCCTTCCTTGAGTTGTGCAGTACAATGGTTGGAGCTTCTTGTCAGGTTTTAATTATCATGTTTATGATAACTGGGGAGATTTTCCATCCCTTCCTGTAAGGAGAATAAGTGATAGAAAATCTGTCCAATAGAGAAACGGGCAAAGGAACAAAAGCATGTTTTTTATGAGAGCTTGTAAGGGTTTACATTTTTGACAATGCTGCTGTCTGTGCCAACCGCTATCATCATTTTTTATATGGGTATCACAGAGACAGGAAGTGAGGGAGAATTTCCCTAATAGAGTGAGAAAAAGAGAAATAACATTCTTATACAAATTATACTGTAACTTTTTCCCACTGACTCTAAATCTAACAAAAGAACAAAATTGTCTGGAGTTGGTTTAAAAAGAAAGGGGCAATGCACTAATCTTTGACTACAGTCAAAGAAATTAGCAGGACCAAAACTGCACAATGCTGCCATATTAAACCAACTGCTGCAATTTCCTTTATAGTTTTAGGGGGAAAGCAACAGAAAAAATGGCACCTATTAGAAAACAAATCTTGTGGGAACTGCTCTTTATGAGGTCAGAGAGTCAGATGTCACCTGAAGATTGACTCTTGCTGGGCTGTCATCTGTCTCACATCATACAGTGCAAGTTATCAGATCTTTCAGTTACAGTTATGAGGGTGTATGGCCTCATCAGTTAAAAGATTTAGCTATGTTATCGGCACCTTTAGCTCAGAGCACAGAAATAATTACACTATGGCTTCACATATATATATATATTTTAACATACACTCAGCTGTGTTGCTGAGTACCGCCATGGGGTCGTATACATTCTGTGCAAAGAAGGAACAGTGTAAAAAAGTTAGTTTATGATTTTTCACAAGATGCCTGCACCTGGAAAACTGTTTGTTAATTATTTAGCATCATTTTATATCCTAATTAAAAAATATGAGGGGAATTTATCTAAACTGGACCAGTGGGAATGGAGCAGCTGTGCATGGAAACCAATCAGCTTCTATCTTCAGCTTCTCCAGTTAAGCTTTGAAGATGAAACCTAGAAGCTGCTGTCTTCCATATGTGGTGTACCTGTCTGATGTTAGGTCGTTTTTGGTCAAAATGTGTTCACCCTCCTTTAAAAATTATTTTACGTTCATTTGCCCATGGTTCACTTTTCAACGCGTCAAACCTTCAAATCTCACCATAAATTAATTCAAATTAGCACATTATCTATTTTACTATCTATTTTATTTTATTATTATTTTTATTATTTAATTTTTATTATTATTTTTATTATTTTATTTTATTATTATCTATTTTATTAACTGACCATCGCTAAAGCTTGGAGGAAGCAGTTTACTTACTTCTCTGAAGTTAAAAACAGGTTGGATGGTTTTTATATTAATGAACATTTGACAAGCACTATTACCAACAACCATAAGAAATTCTACAAGATCTGGAATCCCTGGGTTGCATACAGTCACACTCAACTTCTTCCGTGATACGTGCCCCTCTTCACCTCCTGTCTCACTAACCTGGTGTGCAGAGGGTCCCCTGTGCCAGCTTTCCCATCCTTCCTTTCCTCTCTCCTCCTATAGTACAGGCCTTACCCTTTCGTTCCTGTTCTCTCTCCTTACACCCCCCCCCTTTTTTTTTTACTTCCTCTACATTTCCCCCCACTCCCCTTTCCTCCTTTTTTGTTTTCCTCCTTGGCTGACCATCTTGGTCTTCTTGTCCCATACATATGATGTGACTTTTAATATCAAAACTCTGTGTACTGATTTGTTACTCTTCTCATTGATCTGAGATACTTTCCAGCTATGTCGTCACATCTTCACTGATCGTTTTACAGTGTGTATTGGATACCAGTTTGCCTTATTGTTGATCCATGTATTTGGCTTACTTTCTCTGTACCCGCAATGTGAACTGTTTGATCTGTACCACTTGCTTATACCAAAAATAATAAATACTATGAAATTGAAATATAGAAGCTGAATGGTTACTATGCACAACTGTTCCAGATTCTGTCCGCTCCAGTCTTAATACATTTCAAACTTTGTGTGCTAAATGTAAAACAATAAATCCCATCAGTTCTACCACCACTTTGATGTTACATACCAGTATGGGGATGACTGTAAGGCAGAAGGTAGCCAGGTAGACACCTGTGCTATAGAAGTGTAAGCCTTTACAGACACTGTCAGTATATATGCCGGGGTCTGTTGTTATCTGGGATCCAACATTCAACACCAAGCAGCTGTTAAAAACATTAGAGCCAGTCAGTTATACAACATTACTGTCTTTCTAATAACAACACAGACTTCATTACTGTTTATATTTTTACTTAAGAAAAAGGCACCTGAGGTCTATTCATAAAGGGCCAAATGTTATGGTCACTAAAGACTAACCAAGCATATGCCAGTGAATCTGACAAAACTGCCACCCATTCCAAGAAAGTCCGATTCCACATAAAATGTTGATTTTATCAACAATAGAATTTTAGAATCTTTACCACTTTACCATTCACCACTGTAAACTAGGTAAAATTAAGATTTACCAACAGCGAACAGTGTGTATCAACACCTCGGTACCACACAACTCCCCACATATGCCCATTCTATATGGTCAATGAACATCGGGACAATCCTGAATGCTCAGCATGCAGAGAAAACTTTCTAAAATAGTTGCTTTCCTACTTTACTGCTATTTTGCAATATATATATATATATATATATATATATATATATATATATATATCTTCTTAGGATAGAAGACCTCTTTTTGGCCACCAACCAAGTGGACAGGAAGACCTTTTTCCTTTTTAGCATCAATATGCAGCAGGAGTCCTCCAGCGTCACAGTGCAACAAGCCTTCAACCTATAAACACGGCTGATTAAAGCATTGTTTACTTGTGCCATAGAGATTTCCGAGGGACAGATCCCCGGCAATATCTATGACTCTCGGAGGCCCAGGCGCGACGTTATGACGTCACGTCCGGGCCGGCACAAGTAAACAATGCCAGGGACTGATGCTTTCCAGCCTAGAGGAGAGATGTGGGCTCTTATAGACCCCACATCTCTCCAGAAAGTGGACAGATCATGCACCATTCCTAATACAAGGGATGTTTACATTCCTTGTAGTAGGAATAAAAGTGATAAAACAAATATTTTAAAGGGAAAGTGTAAAAAATTTTAAATAAAAAAAAACAATAAAAAAAACAATAAAAAAATAAATTACCGGTAAAGTGCCCCAAACTCGCACACAGAAGCGAACATATGTAAACAACAAGTAATTTTCTAGCAAAAAAATGTTGATTTTTACATGTAGGAGAGGAGTGCTGGAATTCGCCCCTTGGGTAAGTGAGTAAAAGTGAATGTTCTGCTCATCCTCCTCTACCATTACTGAAAGTTTTTTTTTTGTGTTAATTTATTGGGAGTGGGTACCTTTTTCTGGCAGGTACCTGCACCCACTTCCGCATTTCTTGCCTGCGCTCATGCGCAATGGGAAGCCAACTTTGAAACAGCAGGAACTCGTAGCCAAGGGCTCCAAAGACCGGCAAAGAACTGGACTGGGTGAACACAGCACTGGACTCCTGGGTTGGTAAGTACCTGTTTATTAAAAGTTGTCAGCTACAGTATTTGTAACTTCTGACTTTTATTTATTTTCTTTTTTATAAGAATAGCCATAGTTCCTCTCTAAAGTGTATGTATAGACAACGCTTTTTTCTCTTTGAATAGAGTACGGAAGCTAAATAACCCCTGTCAAGTTGTGACTGCTATCCCCACTACCCGCTGGGGAGATTTTACCTTTTTTACCTGGCAGCAACTGTCCCGAGGAAAAAGTCATGGGAAATTCTGAATTTTAGAGTTGTCCCTAGGAGAAGAGGTAAGAGCAGTCTTCCAATGGGGACATTTGTTTGGGTAACAACTATCGCAATGGAGATTTCTTTGGAAACTTTTTTTATTTCGTGTTGTGTCTTCTGAAAAGGAGGCAAAGGGAAATCTCCCCAAAGAGACGCAGGCAATAAAAAATGAACTGACATGAGTCTTAACCCTGTAAGAATACACGGGCCACACAATGAGATTGGAGGAGAAGCGTTTAACCATAAGCTGCGTGGGGGGATTTTCGCTGTCAGGGCGATAAGGATATAGAACTCTCTTCCACAATCGGTGGTATCAGCAGGAAGTATTGATAGTTTTAAAATACTCTTGGACATACATTTTAGTGAACAACAATATACAAGGATATGGGAAATGATTATCGACACAAACACACATACACCCACACAGGTTGAACTGGATGGACTAGTGTCTTTATTCAACCTTACCAACTATGAAACTATCTAAAACCAAACAAATGTAGACAATCCTTGCTCGGGTCTGCGGATCTTCTCCATCCTTTAGCAACTTCCTGTCTACATACATGCACTATAGCATCTTGTGCACATCACTGTTCTGGAGTGACAGTGGGGTATTGTTCATATTCAGCACATATACATGATTTCTTGATGTTGTATTTACCTGTGACTGCTGTTCTCATAGCAATGATAGCTATTTCCAATGATCAGGACGGGCAGAGTGAACAAGAAAGGAACAGCACTGAAATAAATGGAACTTTATTATTAAAGAGACAGTACAAGCAGATATTTTTACACAAAGTTATATGATTTACTAAAAGGAAGTGAGGCATGGTAAACCTGTGTTTTCTTTAAATATTCAATGCATGCTTAATTTTTAAGATGTCATATCATACACAAACAAATACATAAATCAAATACATATAGAATTTTTTATAATTTTGAAATGGGCTACTTTGCTGAAGGCGCTGAGAAGCTTCATGTACCAAAATTGCATAAATATTAACTTCAATTAAAAATAAAGTGAATATTAACACAATATTTTGAGCAAAAAAAGTTCAATGTAAAGTAAGTCAAACTCGTTTATATTTTCAAATCAAATATACAAATGTGTAAGAAGCATAGAATATGCTAAGTGTGGTACATAGGTATTTGCTGCATAGCAACATCCTAAAAAGGTTAAGCAGGGTGTAAAACATGTGCAGGTTTCCCTAAAATAATGATTTTTTCTAATCACAAGCCAAAAAAAAAAACATCTTGCCTGTGTGTCATAGTAGTAGCGGCATTTAAAGGACAAAATACTGCATTGTTATAACTATATGCATATGATAAATGCATGCAACAAAAGGATTCAGTATGTAAAAACCTCTTTATTTAACATTTTTATTTTTCTCAAAATTTACATACAGGCCCAACTGCCCATGAAAGGGAACAGTGGCATAGTGTTGGTACAGGGTGTCACCACATTGGCTTGCATTAACTATTTCATGTTGGAGAAACTGGCGCTGGTGTCATCACATCAGCACTGATCATTATGTTAGCTGGCAACTGCCCATCGCCAGGTTAAGACTAAAGAGAAAAGGGACCCTGTGCATCATGTAACTGGCTACAAAACTTTGTAAAAATTAAAGGGGAAGGAGGAAGCGCTAGGTGGCTGTGCCTGGAGTCTGTATGGTCTTATGCACTTATTACTTTTAATGATCTGTGCACACTAGGCGTTTAGCCCAGGTGCATGAGGCCCCAATGTTTAGCTACAGGCAGAGGGCATGACCAGCTTCGTTGCCAACAGCCTGTCAAACTCTGGGAGAGACTAACAGCAGTTGCAGCTGGACAGTGTACCTAAAGGTATTAATATTTAGGACAGTGTGAGCCCAGGGATGAATGCTCAGAACCCATATGGCCCTGGGTGCACACTGCCCTAAAAGTAAGTATTGCTAGGTGCATTGCCCAGCCCCGTACAGCTGCAGCAGTTGTCTCTCATGGAGTTTGACAGGATGCCGGCAATGAGGATGGTAAACCTGTGCCCTCCACCCGCAGTTAAAACACTGAATTCCCACACATTGGGGCTAAATATCCAGTGTGCATGAGCCCTAAGGTGACATGATAGTCACACAAATAGTATGCTTTTTTTACCTGGATAGAACTGTTGTTATTCTTCCAAAGCAGCACTCTTTTTCTGACATCTACATTGGGGGAAAAAAAAAAAGAAGTGTCACTTTTTTTGTATTTTTCCATTAAAACGCACCAGCAGACAGATAAAGAAAGACTATTTTTTTCCATTCCTTTGCTGCTCAAGGACTCACTTGTACCTGACCTTGACACCAAGTATGTTCATTGAATGTATACCATCCTAGGTCTTGGACAAAATGTTTTGTATTAGTTACTCTGGGTTATTCTTTGAACAAGACAAACAGGAGTCAAAAGGTACTAATAGTATGTCAAGAGTACCCCAGAGTAAATGCCTTCAGGGAATGTATCAGGTTAAAAGCAAAAGGATCTTTTGAAGGTGACTGTTATAGGACAAAATTATCAGACTGACAGCAGCTGTGAAATGCAACTTTTTTCTTGACGCCATGTTGTCAGTTTGGTCCATCAATCAATACCCTCTCTCCTTAACCTCACATTCTGGATATGCTACAGTTCAAGTGCATTGTTCAGTAATAAGAGTAAGTACTAATGTACAGTAAACAGGTTGCACTATCCCCAGCAAAAGTTGATGTGAATGTGAATGGCTGGTGAAAAGCTGAAGTTGGCCATACGGCTATTGATTTTTGTATTTTTTTAAGCCAAAATCCCTTTCTTATATGGCCAGGTTACAATGGATGTGTGATAAATGTATATGTGTCTTTGATCACTGAACATGAAATATTAAACAGCACATTACTACATTTCTGTATATATCATTATACCTGCAACACCAGAACTAATGTTGGCCATACATTTTGGTCAACTCCCACTAAATCAGCTAAAATTAGAATTGTGGGTGGCCCTGCCAGCACCACACAGCTCGACAAACTTCGATTTAAAAAATGAAATAGGCCGGGTGGAATATTGCAACCCAAACAGTGACTAGAATCACTATTTGGAAATTGCGGGTGCCAGCTGTCAGAATACAATCGCCGGCAGAGGGATTCGTTAATTCGTACTGTTTACCGTGAATGGAGCAATCTAAGGGTAAGTAAAAGAAAGTATTTCTGTATAGACAGATTAAGGGAAACATTCAGGCTTTTGTATTGCGGTACTGTGTGGTAATACCGGTACCGGTACCGGTACCAGTATTGCGGTACCGGTACTGTGTGGTAACATTTTTACCCCCCTTCGGAACAACCACATCTAACTTGTCTAGCAAGATGGGAAACAGATCTTCAGATTCTCCCTCTCCCATCATTATGCATCAAAGTACAGGAAACCAATTTCAAAATACTTACTAGATGGTACCTAACACCCAGTTGGCTACATACAATCTTCCCTGACATATCAGACCACTGTTGGCGATGTCAGGGTGACAGAGGGACAATCTTACATATCTTCTGGGCCTGCCCTAAACTGACGGATTTCTAGACGGCTATCCGTATCGTCTATCAGAAATTCACAGAATTCAAGATTCCTAATGACCCAGCTTTCTTTCTGCTACATGTATCGACTATGCCCCCTAAAACCTATAAAAAGTCCATTCTATGCCACTTGCTAAACGCTGCTAAATCCTACATCCTTCTTCTCTGGAAACAACAATATCCGCCGAACACAACGAACTGGCTGAAGAAAGTGGAGGATATAAATAGGATGGAGGATTTGATTCTGACAGCGCAAAATAAACGTTACACGAAAACCTGGGGTCTCTGGAACATGTGTACACTCTCGGATGAGGGGAAGCCCTCTTCGAGACATAAACCTCTCAATAGCATCACATAGCTAACTGACTTTACCAACCTGAGAGATTGTCGTACCCATATCCCCCACCTCTCACCTTCCCCCCCTTTTTACCCCCCATTTTTTCTAGCTATTCTCACTCTATTTCTTTTTCTCCTTTTTTTTGTTTGTTATTATTTAAAGAAACATGGAAAATAAGAATGGGCAGCCCTGTCTTCGTAAATAGCAACTTTACGTAAGTCGCCGATAGTACAGGAGGCATTAATGTACAAGCTAACCGCAAATTTTATTAAAGTCTTTTCAATGTACGTAATAATTGTTTGTTGTCCCGATTCATTGTGATCTGCTGATATGTGATTACAACCTCATTTGTTTGAATGTTAATGCTGTGATATTTGGGCCTTGCCCTTACTTGGAAATTAGCTGTACAGCTATGAATAAGCACTAATTTTGGTGCGAAACGCGTCAGTTATTCTTGTACCTTCCTTCATTGCCGTGGATTGTTTTTGCTTTGATGTGATCTTTTTGTGTGAATAAAAGCACAGGTTTTTAAGTTTTTCCCGAAGTGCGGCTGTCCAGAGTCCTTTCCATTGTTGTCTACTACTGTGATTGTGCTAGCCAGCACCTGGGGCCCCTTGATTGGTAAAATCAGCATACTCTGTGGAGAGCCCTCTTGGAGCAGTGGTTCCTGTTTCTTCAACTGTGTCCATCTGCAATGTCATTTCGGGACCCTTTGGGTCCAGAGACCCCACATTTTGGCTGCAGCTAGGGGGCATTTAGGAACCCTTTACTACACTACCAAGTTTGAAGTTCGAGGTATGTAAAACTACCTCTCCTTTTCCTCAATTTAACAAAATCGTTCTTTAGGGGTGGAGGCTCTGGGACACCCACTTTTTGACTTTGTCATTGGTGCAAAATGACAGCCGGCCTTTACCACCAGACATGTGCCCCCACAGAACAGTTCGCCTTCAAATGTCAAGGTCCTTCTAAATTCACTACCGGTCCAGAATCTGTCCAGAGTTTTGCATTCGCTTCCCTCCCAGGAGGAGTTATTCCTGGGGATGGTAGGCAGCTTTATTCCCTTGGTACAGGGGGCATTTGCCCAGTGGTGGTGTACCTGGGCCGCCCGCTCCGTACCTGTTCACCGCACAGCGGGCCTCGTAAGCGAGCGACTGGGCTGAACATGGTTAACACAGGCCGTCACTCTCCAACCGCTATTTCAACTGGCTGCATGGGCTCGAGAAACAGCGGTCAGGCGCCACACTGACAGTTCTGTCATGCTCCTCCTCCTACACAAAGCCAAGGTGTCCACACGCAAGGGGGAGGGCTGCTGTCATTTCCCCCGCTCGCCCCCCCTCTCTTGTGAGGAGAAAGCTTCTGCCTATTGTTCTTTTTAACCCTCAACTGGCCCATCAGCCATCATGGGAAAGGTTAAGTCCCGAGAGACTAAAGCAGGGAGCTGAGTAAAACGGGATGTGCCCCTTTGTGCATTCATGTAATTACTGTGGGAGGACTACCAGCCACCCCCTTTCTTGGGGACGAATGTCTACTTTTGTTCTCAAAAATGCCCAGGCCTAAAGGGGGGGCAAGTCCCTCAGAGGAAGCACCAATGCACTCAGGTGGCTGTTCCAGTCCTGGATCGGAGCTCCCTGTAACCTTCCTAACTGTGACCCATCTTACTCTTTTCTAGTGCCTGCACCTGCACCCGCCTTGTGCTGGCCCCTGCCGGATTACTTTCTATCCATGAAAAAAACACGCTGTTTTGCTTTGTGCACACTAGTTAGTTATACGTTAATAGCCTGCTGGGACATTTACAACTACCGACTCCATCTAAACAATAAGACAAAACAAACAGGATGTTTGCAGGCCCATCATTCTATGTTTAGTACTATTACATTGCAGATGTTGAGCTACAGCTGTTTAGTCAGGGTAGAAGTGGAGAGCTCTCAGCTGTGTAATTGCAGCAATACCTATCCAACACTGCACAGAACAAAGTGCCTTTGCTTTCTAAATGTGAAAAATGACAGCAAAACATCAGATTGCCCTCTCTGTCCCTTCTAATGGGAGTCCTATCAGGCCAGCACTAACAAGCATTATCAGTTACCATTAATAGCAAGCGCCACACTGAAAGCTGCATTATTAGTACACATATTGAAAAGCAGTTTATAGCTACAAGCTCCTGAATAGTTTTCATGTTCATTACAGTGAAATATCACCTTTGCGAGTAATGCGGTTTACCCAGGTTTTTGCCCAATACAAGCTCCATTTTTCTTAAAATCCATTTGTGAGCGTTGTCTGGCCCCTGCAAGATGAAGGATTTAAGCTCTCTGGTTTGTGCAGTCCACCCATGTGGCCAGAGGGGCGGGGCAGCCTTTCTAAATGGCAATGTCTTCTCAGAGACGTTTTATTAGGAAACAAGCTCGGGGGGACTGCGAGTGCCGGCAGACTGAGTGTCTCCTCTGGCGCCCCCCGCACCTCTGGCCACACAGTTGGGCATAAATATCAGTTTGTGCATGAGTTTCCCTGAGGATGGTAAACCTGTGCCCTCCACAGTGATACACATTGGGGCTCAGTGTGCATGAGCAAATGACATGATAGTCACACAAATAGTATGCTTTTTTTACCTGGATAGAAACTGTTGTTATTCTTCCAAAGCAGCACTCTTTTTCTGACATGTACCTGACCTTGACACCAAGTATGTTCATTGAATGTATACCATCCTAGGTCTTGGACAAAATGTTTTGTATTAGTTACTCTGGGTTATTCTTTGAACAAGACAAACAGGAGTCAAAAGGTACTAATAGTATGTCAAGAGTACCCCAGAGTAAATGCCTTCAGGGAATGTATCAGGTTAAAAACAAAAGGATCTTTTGAAGGTGACTGTTATAGGACAAAATTATCAGACTGACAGCAGCTGTGAAATGCAACTTTTTTCTTGACGCCATGTTGTCAGTTTGGTCCATCAATCAATACCCTCTCTCCTTAACCTCACATTCTGGATATGCTACAGTTCAAGTGCATTGTTCAGTAATAAGAGTAAGTACTAATGTACAGTAAACAGGTGGCACTATCCCCAGCAAAAGTTGATGTGAATGTGAATGGCTGGTGAAAAGCTGAAGTTGGCCATACGGCTATTGATTTTTGTATTTTTTTAAGCCAAAATCCCTTTCTTATATGGCCAGGTTACAATGGATGTGTGATAAATGTATATGTGTCTTTGATCACTGAACATGAAATATTAAACAGCACATTACTACATTTCTGTATATATCATTATACCTGCAACACCAGAACTAATGTTGGCCATACATTTTGGTCAACTCCCACTAAATCAGCTAAAATTAGAATTGTGGGTGGCCCTGCCAGCACCACACAGCTCGACAAACTTCGATTTAAAAAATGAAATAGGCCGGGTGGAATATTGCAACCCAAACAGTGACTAGAATCACTATTTGGAAATTGCGGGTGCCAGCTGTCAGAATACAATCGCCGGCAGAGGGATTCGTTAATTCGTACTGTTTACCGTGAATGGAGCAATCTAAGGGTAAGTAAAAGAAAGTATTTCTGTATAGACAGATTAAGGGAAACATTCAGGCTTTTGTATTGCGGTACTGTGTGGTAATACCGGTACCGGTACCGGTACCAGTATTGCAGTACCGGTACTGTGTGGTAACATTTTTACCCCCCTTCGGAACAACCACATCTAACTTGTCTAGCAAGATGGGAAACAGATCTTCAGATTCTCCCTCTCCCATCATTATGCATCAAAGTACAGGAAACCAATTTCAAAATACTTACTAGATGGTACCTAACACCCAGTTGGCTACATACAATCTTCCCTGACATATCAGACCACTGTTGGCGATGTCAGGGTGACAGAGGGACAATCTTACATATCTTCTGGGCCTGCCCTAAACTGACGGATTTCTAGACGGCTATCCGTATCGTCTATCAGAAATTCACAGAATTCAAGATTCCTAATGACCCAGCTTTCTTTCTGCTACATGTATCGACTATGCCCCCTAAAACCTATAAAAAGTCCATTCTATGCCACTTGCTAAACGCTGCTAAATCCTACATCCTTCTTCTCTGGAAACAACAATATCCGCCGAACACAACGAACTGGCTGAAGAAAGTGGAGGATATAAATAGGATGGAGGATTTGATTCTGACAGCGCAAAATAAACGTTACACGAAAACCTGGGGTCTCTGGAACATGTGTACACTCTCGGATGAGGGGAAGCCCTCTTCGAGACATAAACCTCTCAATAGCATCACATAGCTAACTGACTTTACCAACCTGAGAGATTGTCGTACCCATATCCCCCACCTCTCACCTTCCCCCCCTTTTTACCCCCCATTTTTTCTAGCTATTCTCACTCTATTTCTTTTTCTCCTTTTTTTTGTTTGTTATTATTTAAAGAAACATGGAAAATAAGAATGGGCAGCCCTGTCTTCGTAAATAGCAACTTTACGTAAGTCGCCGATAGTACAGGAGGCATTAATGTACAAGCTAACCGCAAATTTTATTAAAGTCTTTTCAATGTACGTAATAATTGTTTGTTGTCCCGATTCATTGTGATCTGCTGATATGTGATTACAACCTCATTTGTTTGAATGTTAATGCTGTGATATTTGGGCCTTGCCCTTACTTGGAAATTAGCTGTACAGCTATGAATAAGCACTAATTTTGGTGCGAAACGCGTCAGTTATTCTTGTACCTTCCTTCATTGCCGTGGATTGTTTTTTGCTTTGATGTGATCTTTTTGTGTGAATAAAAGCACAGGTTTTTAAGTTTTTCCCGAAGTGCGGCTGTCCAGAGTCCTTTCCATTGTTGTCTACTACTGTGATTGTGCTAGCCAGCACCTGGGGCCCCTTGTATCAGAGATGTACTTACCGAGACCGAAATGCTGAGAGCGGTTCACCCTTGCGACCCCGGCGCAATCTGCCCCCTGGAGGTGAAACAGGGAACAAACGGCACCAGGAGGCACAGGTCACCTCCGGCAGGTGGGACCAGTGGAATGCCTGGGAGAGATGTGGACCTGGCCTGGGCAGACCGGCAGATGGCAGAGAGGAGAGGCAGGAGCCCAAACACCTGGCTGATGAACTGACACAGGATCAGGCAGCAAAGTCCGTTGAGCAAGCAGGGGATCAAACACAGGATCAGGCAGCAAAGTCCGTTGAGCAAGCAGGGGGTCAAACACAGGATCAGGCAGCAAAGTCCGTTGAGCAAGCAGGGGGTCAAACACAGGAGAGAGCAGCAAACGTCCGTTAAACAAGCCAAGGGGTCAGGATACAGGATCAGATCTGGTAAACACAGGAGACACACAGGCACTGAGCTGGAAAGACAGACCAGCAAAGTGCCTGTGCGTCAGGCAGCTTTTATAGGCGCCCAGTGGACGCTAATTGTGCGCCATGGCGCACAAACGGGCGCCAGTGCGCATGCGCGAGCGCCGGACCGCCGAGCCGCGAGTGCGCATGCGCCGGAGAGCGGGGCCGCCGCGCATGCGCACCGGAGAGCGGGCCGCTCGTCCTGCGCTGGGTCCCTGACAGTGCCCCCCCCCGAGGGGTGGCCTCTGGACACCCAAACTGGCCATCAATTCAGGATGTGCCTGATGAAATGCCTGGATCAAACGTGGGGCGTGCAAGTTCCTTGAGGGTTCCCATGAGTTGTCCTCGGGAGATAACCCTTCCACTTGATCAGATATTGGAGCTGCCTGCCCTTTTTCCTGCAACTCAGGATCTCCTCTACCTCAAACTCCTTCTCGCTTTCGACTAAAACAGGAGGAGGAGGTGGTTCTTCTCTACCAGGAAAAGGGCTGAGAGTGGTGGGTTTCAAAAGGGAGGCATGAAAACAGGATGGATCCTGTAACTTGGAGGTAAATCAAGTTCAAAAGCCACAGGGTTCACTATCCTTTTGACCCTGAATGGGCCAATAAACCTTGGCCCCAATTTCCGGGAGGGGACAGGTAGCTTCAGGTTGGAGGAGGACAGCCAGACCTCTTCGTTAACCCCAAAAGCCGGGTTCTCCTTCCTCCCCTTGTTGAAGTGCTTACTGTACCCTTCTTGAGCCTCCTGCATGCATTTTTGCAATTTTTTAAAATTGATCTGTAAAGACTCTACACGGTCTTGAGCTGCAGGAACCGAGTTTTCCGGGGGAGATTCTGGGAGAAAAGAAGGATGGAAACCAGAGTTGGCCCAAAAGGGTGTTTGCTTGGTGGCGGAATGAATGGAGTTATTATACGCGAATTCAGCGTAGGGTAAGAGGGAGGACCAGTCATTTTTGGAATCAGAGCAGAAGCAACGGAGGTACTGTTCAAGTGTCTGGTTGGTCCTTTCCGTTTGACCGTTGCTCTGGGGATGGTAGGCAGAAGACAAGCAGATCTTTATTTCAAGGGATTTGCATAATTCCTTCCAAAACTTAGAAGTAAACTGGGTACCCCTGTCGGACGTGATGCTCCTGGGCACCCCATGAAGTCTTACGATCTCTTTGAAGAATACGTCAGCCGTGGTGGAGGCAGACGGGGTACCTACCAGAGGGATAAAATGAGCCATTTTAGAGAGCCGGTCCACAATGACCAGAATGGTGGTGTATCCCCTGGAAGGGGGTAACTCCACGATAAAGTCCATGGAGATCTGCCCATGGGCGATCCGGAATGGGAAGTGGTCTCAGTAGCCCCCAGGATTTGGTCTTGGGTCCCTTGCTGCGCTGGCAAGGGACGCAAGAAGCGACATAATCTTTACAGTCCTGCCTCCAGCCTGGCCACCAAAAGGAACGAGCAATAAGCTCTGAGGTCTTCCTGGAACCAAAGTGGCCTGCCAATAAAGTCCATGGAGACTTCTCCCCAGACCACAGGAGGTCATCGTGTTTGGCCAGTGAGAGGTTGGTAGGGGCCTGGTCCTGGAACCAAAGTGGCCTGCCAATTTGTGGTCATCTTCAAGCACAAGGCGTCTTACCCCAGGGGGCAAGAAGATCTTCTCCCCTGAGATATTCAAGATTCTTATGGTCGGTCCAAACCATAACAGGGTGAGATGCCCCCTCCAAGAGGTACCGCCACTCCTCGAGGGCAAATTTAATGGCCAGCAGTTCCCTATCCCCCACATCATAATTTCTCTCTGGCGGGCTCAGCTTTCGGGAGGCAAAGGCCACTGGGTGAAGGAGGGCCTTGGCACCCTGGCGCTGGGAGAGAATGGCACCGAGGGCAGTTTCAGAGGCATCCACCTCCAACACAAAGGGCAATGCGGGATCTGGGTGCCGTAAGATCGGGGCGGATGAAAATAAGGACTTCAACTGGACAAAGGCCGCCTGGGCCTCAGGAGACCAACTGAACCGACTGTGTTGGTGGGTGAGTAGGGTGATCGGTGCCACAATGGAGGAGAAGCCCACGATAAACCTCCTATAGAAGTTGGCAAACCCAATAAATCTCTGATCTCCCTTTTTATCTTTGGGAGCCGGCCAATCTTGAATGGCCTGTACCTTCTGTGGATCCATGGCAACCCCACTGGTAGAGATAACAAACCCCAGGAACTGTACCGTGGACTTCTCGAACTCACATTTTTCTGCTTTCAGGTAAAGTTTATGCTGCCTGAGGATGGTGAGGACTATTTTAACGTGCGAACGGTGGAGATCGAGAGAGGCCGAGAAGATGAGTATATCATCCAGGTAGACTACTAGGAAGTCATCCAAGTATCTCCGGAAAATGTCATTCACTAAGTGTTGGAATGTTGCCGGGGCATTACAGAGCCCGAAAGGCATTACGAGATACTCGTAGTGCCCGAACCTTGATCTAAAAGCGGTCTTCCACTCATCGCCCGCCCTGATCCGTATGAGGTTATAGGCCCCTCGGAGGTCAAGTTTAGAGAAGACCTGAGCGGACCGAAACCGTTGGAACAGTTCGGGGATGAGGGGAAGAGGGTACCTGTTCTTAATGGTAATTTTGTTAATCTCTCTATATCGATACAGGGCCTCAGGGAACCGTCCTTTTTCTCGACAAAGAAAATGCCGGCCCCAGCAGGTGACGAGGAAGGGCGGATGAACCCTTTGGCCAGGTTGTCATCAATGTAGGCCTTGAGAGTGGCTAACTCAGTCTCGGACAGAGGGAAAATACGGCCAAAAGGAACCGCGGCACCGGGTAAGAGGTCTATGGGACAGTCGTAGGGTCGGTGAGGTGGTAGGCGGTCGGCCTGTTGTTTATCGAAAACGTCCCTAAATTCTAGGTAGGTAGGCGGGACATGCTTCAGGTTGTCGGGTGCTGGTGCTAGAGCTGAACAGGACGCCAGGGTTGCGGGGGAGCAGTTTCATGTGCCTGCAACCAAGGGAGCCCCAGAATAATGGGAAACATGGGAGATGGAATAATATCCAAGCGGAGGAGCTCCTTGTGGCCGGAATCGGTAGTAACAGGAATAGGGTTGGTTTCCAAAGTGATCAAGCCGGAGCGGGGGAAGCTGGAGCCGAGTAGCGAGAGAGGAATCCAAGAAGCAGCTGCAAGCCCCGGAATCAATTATGGCCGGGAGGCGGACCTCCTTTCCCGTTAACTGCAAAGAGATAAAGAGGGTAATGTAAGTGTGAGATAGACCGGAGACCTGGTAGTTTAAATTAAACCTGGGAAGGGACTTACTGGGCCTAATGGGGCAGGTGCGAAGATAGTGATCAAGCCGGAGCGCGGAAGGGATCCATCGGTATCATCCAACTGGGACGAGGCGTCTGGAAACGTTCAGCGCGGCGTTCACGCAGGCGTCTGTCAATCTTGGTGACTGCGATAGAGAATCCAAGAAGCAGCTGCAAGCCCCGGAATCAATTATGGAGGTCCTTTCCCGTTAACTGCAAAGAGATAAAGAGGGTAATGTAAGAGTGAGATGATGAACCCCACTTTCACCACTTCGGAGGAGAAGGTCCTGGGCTGTAGGGCTAGGTACAGGGTGCAGGCATTTTTGAACGCCCTAAATCTCTTTCGATCACCCGTGAAGCGTTCGGGTGTAGGCACCCTAGGTTCAGGGGAAGCCACAACCACTGGGCCTAATGGGGCAGGTGCGAAGAGTTAGTGCCCGGAACCCCCGCAATAGAGGCACAGGTTGGCCTGACGTATGTGTAAACGCTTGCGACCCGGCGCAATCTGCCCCCTGGAGGTGAAACAGGGAACAAACGGCACCAGGAGGCACAGGTCACCTCCGGCAGGTGGGACCAGTGGAATGCCTGGGAGAGATGTGGACCTGGCCTGGGCAGACCGGCAGATGGCAGAGAGGAGAGGCAGGAGCCCAAACACCTGGCTGATGAACTGACACAGGTCACTGAGCAGTCAGTAGTGATGTAAGTCCGGACAGCAGGCCGGGGGTCACACACAAGTATAATGCCAGTCCGTGGAAGCAAGCAGGGAGTGAGACACAGGATCAGGCAGCAAAGTCCGTTGAGCAAGCAGGGGGTCAAACACAGGATCAGGCAGCAAAGTCCGTTGAGCAAGCAGGGGGTCAAACACAGGATCAGGCAGCAAAGTCGTTTGAGCAAGCAGGGGGTCAAACACAGGATCAGGCAGCAAATTCCGTTGAGCAAGCAGGGGGTCAAACACAGGATCAGGCAGCAAAGTCCGTTGAGCAAGCAGGGGTCAAACACAGGATCAGGCAGCAAAGTCCGTTGAGCAAGCAGGGGGTCAAACACAGGAGAGAGCAGCAAACGTCCGTTAAACAAGCCAAGGGGTCAGGATACAGGATCAGATCTGGTAAACACAGGAGACACACAGGCACTGAGCTGGAAAGACAGACCAGCAAAGTGCCTGTGCGTCAGGCAGCTTTTATAGGCGCCCAGTGGACGCTAATTGTGCGCCATGGCGCACAAACGGGCGCCAGTGCGCATGCGCGAGCGCCGGACCGCCGAGCCGCGAGTGCGCATGCGCCGGAGAGCGGGGCCGCCGCGCATGCGCACCGGAGAGCGGGCCGCTCGTCCTGCGCTGGGTCCCTGACACCTTGATTGGTAAAATCAGCATACTCTGTGGAGAGCCCTCTTGGAGCAGTGGTTCCTGTTTCTTCAACTGTGTCCATCTGCAGCAATGTCATTTCGGGACCCTTTGGGTCCAGAGACCCCACATTTTGGCTGCAGCTAGGGGCATTTAGGAACCCTTTACTACACTACCAAGTTTGAAGTGGCTCGAGGTATCGGTAGTATTTCTGAGGATACTACCTTGGAGGTCCTTTTCCTCAAATTTAGCTCCTAAGTCCCTAAAATCGTTCTTTAGGACACTCCATCTGCCTTTGACTTTGTCATTGGTGCCAACGTGCACCATGACAGCCGGGTCTTCCCCAGCCCCTCCCAGTAATCTGTCCACCAGATCCGTGATGTGCTGAACCCGAGCGCCCATACAGTTCGGCGCTTCAAATCTTTGTCACAGATTGCCCTCTCTGTCCTTCTAATAATTCACTACCACCAGAATCTGTCTTTGCTTTCCATTCGCTTCCCTCCCACTCTCACTGGAGGAGTTATTCCCTTGGCAGCTAGGGAGTTATTCTATTGTTCTTCCCTCACCACTGGCCACAACAGAGGGCCAATCAGAGAACTAGAGGGGCATCATGGGAAATGTAGTCCCAGAGACAGGTTGCCCAATTGTTTTCAGCAGGGAGCTGACTACACTCCCCTGTAAAGGGGCACGGTAATCATCGATGTGCCCCTTTATAGTGCAGTTCTCTTTATATCACCATGTCCCTGCACATTACAGTGTGGAGGACTGAAACCAGCCACCCCCACGAATGTCTACCAACCGCCCCCGGTCCCTGGAAAAGTTGGCTTCTCAGTCCAAAATGCCCAGGCCTATTTTTTGTCCCAGTCCGGGACTGGCTAGGGCAGTCCCTCAGCTCCAGCAGTGCTGGTCCCTGACTGGTTTCACCAATGTCACTCAATGGAGTGTACTTATAGTGCCTGCACCTCTTTGTCTCCACCCGCCTCTGTGCTGGCCCCTGCCGGAACCTGCCGGGTACGTTCCCGACTCTATCCAAATCTAAAAAATGTTTTGCTTTAGTTATAGTTAAATGATCAATTAGGTTTAATCAATTTTAAATTCTTAACAAATAAAAACTATTGTTAGTTATACTCAGCTTATAATTCTTAACAAGAAAAAAAAAAAAACTGTTGCTGCTGGGACATTTACAACTACCGACTCCATCTAAACAATAAGACAAAACAATAGTTTGCAGACATACATCATTCTATTTTATGTACACAACCTCCATTACATTGCACTACTGATGTTGAGCTACAGCTCCTTTCTGTTTAGTCAGGAGAAGTATCTCTCAAAACATGTAATTTACCTATCCAACACTGTCACAGAACAATGGGAATATGTCTTTGCTTTCTAAATGTGAAAAACAGCAATAAGAAAAAAAAAAAAAGCAATAACATCTGTAGTGGTAACAATGAAAGCTGCATTATTAGTAACATATTGGAAAAGCAGTATTATAGCTACAAGCTCCTGATATGTTATTTCATTACAGTGAAACCTTGGACTGCGAGTAATGCGGTTTACGAGCGTTTTGCAATACAAGCTATTTTTCTTAAAATCCTGACTCGATTTGTGAGCGTTGTCTTGCAAGATGAGCAGGAGAGGGGCGGGGCAGCCGGTGATGCTCAGAGACGTTTGGAAACACCGGGGGTGCCGGAGACTGAGTGTCTCCGGCGCCCCCGCACCTCTGGCCACATGTGGTACTGCATACACCAGCAGTGAAACTGGAACCAATTATCTGAGTTTCCATTGATTCCTATGGGGAAACTCGCTTTGATATACGAGTGCTTTGGATAACAAGCATGCTTCTGGAACTAATTATGCTCGTAATCCAAGGTACTACTGTATATGGGGGGTCCCCCCCATGACTGTACCATTAAGATCAACAGCACAACCATTGGTCCCTCCACACATGCCAGGGTGCTGGGTGTAATCCTTGACTCTGACCTCTCCTTCAGCCCCCACATCCAATCACTGGCTAAATCCTGCCGCCTTCACCTCTGCAACATCTCCAGAATTCGACCCTTCCTGACTAATGACACCACAAAGCAACGTATTCACTCCTTGATTATTTCCCGCCTTGACTACTGCAACTCTCTCCTTAATGGCCTACCCTTACGCAGGCTACCCCCCCCCCCTTCAGTCTATTATGAATGCTGCTGCTAGACTAATACACCTCACTAACCGATCCGTGACTAACAAATCATTCCCCGCATCTATTACCTTTTGTACCACCACCGCCTCCCTTTAGAATGTAAGCTCTACAAGCAGGGCCCTCCTGTCCCTTCTGTATTGAACTGTACTGTAATTGTGCTGTCCCCCCTCTACATTGCAAAGCGCTGCGTAAACTGTTGCCGCTATATAACTTGTGTATAATAATAAATATAATAATAATAAATCTTTTTTAGCACATGCAAATGCTTTAAACTAAAAATGTAAAACGAACCAGTAACTGACCTTATATAACTCACTGTCCAGCCTTCTTCTCATGTTACTGAAGTTTTGCCAAGTATAGTTTAAGGTGTGGAAAAAGGTGGATATATAGAACATCTGCAAAAATGAAAAAGAAAAAAAAAATGTAAAAGCTATATATTCCTTGAAAGGGTCACTATAAAATGGTAATATGGTTATCAAAAGATTAAATAAACTAGTGGATATTATTATGTCAAACAAAGTACTATAGAGAAGAAACAAGACATATTCTCAAAATTCCAGGTACGATTTCTAGAAACACCAAATTTTCTTCTGCCAAAACATTGAAATTATTCTCACTTTATAAAGAATAGTTGACCCTTTTTTAAACATTTGACAGAATCAGAAAATTCATCTTTATAAAGAAAAAGGAGAATTGACTCCCCACATCAAAAAATACATTTTAAGTCCCTCTTAAAATCGAGTTTACCTACAAGAGTATGGCTGCAAATAAATTCAGGTAAATCAAGGGACAATATTTGCCTGTAAAACCAATGAACCATTGGTGGTATTTTCCTTGATTACCAGCTTGAAGCTAGATTGCTTTTTGCTCTGTTTAGCAAATGAGGGAGTATGCCATATCATTAAGCCTTACGTGAAATAGAAGAACAATGGAAAAAGTAAAACCAGAAATTCAGAGGTGGGGCTTGCCCAGAGATCTTAGATATCACATTTGCCCCATTTGCCCCTTTTGACCACTACGTTTAAGGCCCTTTGCACCCGGTCATAATTTACTGTTTACTTAGGAACATGTGACACCTGTATGCAAAGGGCCAAAAACTGCATGTAAAGACTTGAGTAATGTTAAGTATAGACAGGTAAAGGCGTGTAAGCGTATAGATGAGTAAAATTCTTCTTCATTGCCAGTATTGTAATATTCTCATTAATACTTATGACGCCTGTGTGCAAGGGGCCAAAATGAGAAAATATGCAAATAATTCACTGCACCCAAATTAAGAATTATTGTTTTACTGCTCTGTGCTCCCTGCTGTATTACTGATCTTAAGGCCTCATGTACACTGCTGCTGGTAAACGGACGGTTTAGGAGCAGTTGGGCATTTTTTTCAACTGCTCCTGAACTCTCCTCTATGTTATCTTATCAGTACATGTACACAGGTTTGTTTATAGTCATTTCAAGGCAGTTGTGTTTAGACTCTTTTTTTGGAACCCCAAAAAAATGCATTCAAAAGCTGTGTTTAGAGGCATTTCAAATGCCAAACGTGGTAACTCGTATTTAGCTGCATTTCGTTTACAGGCATTTTTTGTTTTTGGCTATTTTGAAAATAAATATTTTTTTTTCAAACGCTTCTAAACGCAAACGCGGCTAAACGCGGCATGTAAAACAGACGTTTTAAATGTGGGTTACTATCTGTCAAGTTAAATCGTTCAGCAGAGGTTGTAAAAACGTGTACATTAAGACTTACTCAGCTGTGTGCAATGTCCCATAGACAACAATGCATCTCATTTAAGAATAGTAAAAACCTCAGCATGTTTTACTCCCTTGTGCAAAAGGTCTTAATAACCAGATATAGACACCATATACGGGCAACAGATCCCCTTATTGCATCCTCTACAACACTTTGGGGAAGAGGCCATGGAGATGGATGCCAATCAAGAAGAGGATAGAAACTAAAGTGCAGCCAGTTTTAAGTGCAACTCAGTTTATGAACTAAAGATGTATGACAAAATATACGCTATGCAACACAATAAATTTAAAGGGGTTTTAAACCCTATGCATTAAGGTGAAAAAACTTCTGAGACTTCCTACAAAGATCTGGCACCCACGTCATCAGTGGGCCAGTAAAGCTCGTACACTGATAAAAGTTTGGTTGGTTCAGCAAGGACTGACCAAATTGCAAAAAATATCCTAAAAAGGAAAAAAAAATAACGACTTTTTCTCAAACATGGCAAAGAGTCTGATTAGTTTTATTAATTCACCAATACAAGGCACTGACATTGTCAAAATCCAATCACATAAGTATTCACTGAGCAAATATGACATTGCTTCTCACTCTGCCCTGGACTTGCCTAATATAACACCTAAACAGACTTTTCATATGAAAAGCACTTTTTGTTTATGATTATAAATATTTGAATTCCATTGTGTTCATTTCTAGTCCCTGCTGTGAATGTTTCCCTACATAATAATAATGGTAGACAGCGTTCATACACGTTTTCCTGTGAAAAAAGGTAAATTCATTTTCCATGTCGTTTTCTTTGTATGCAAAGCAGCAGGCTGCCTGCGACATCTCATTGTAAAAACACAAGAGTTTGTGAAATCATAACCAGTCCCTCTTCCTTTATTCTTCCTTTGTAATTTTTCACCGTCATATTTGAAAGCACAATAGAATGTATGTAATAACATGTTACAAGTGTAGAGACCAAAAAAATACATTTTTAGAGAAAGCCAACTGCCTACGGAGTAGAGGTGATTTACTAAGGAATATAAACTATTCACTATTCACTTTACTGAGCTTAATGAATAAGGTTTCTTCAATCATCCAGGCAGGTGCTAGCAAAACACCTTTTTTTTTTCTCTTACACATGACTGGTTATTCAAAGTGACCACAGCCTCCCCTTATTCTTCACTACTTTATTAAGGCCAGCCATACACGGTTCCAATCTTGGCCTGTTCAACAGGAACCAGCTGAAATTCGAAGCGTTAATGGGCAGGCTGAATGTACCCAGTTGATCTATCAATTTGGGTACAACCAGCCTGCCAGATTTACTTGTGATTGTGCTATAGCCACTAGCGATAATCACTGTCTTCCCATGCCCGCCCCCTCATCGGGAGAAGATAATTGCTGATTCCCCTGTCAGCACTGTCTGTGTTGATGGGAGAATTATGGTTGCAGGAAAGAAATTTGCACTTTGTATGGCAGGCCTAAGTCAGCCCCAGTGTGTTGGTCTTCAGAGGGAGAAACTGTGGTGGCAGCCTTGTTAGTATAACACTTATGCTTTGTGAATTTGAATACAAGATTCACTTTCCTCTCTGAGAAGGACTAGAACTGTGCTTTAAGTTCTGGAAAGGCCAGGATTGTGTGGAAATGCTGCCTAAGAATTTTTGATGATACATACATAAGGCCTTGTGCAGCCAGTTTGAAACCTAGATATGGTGTGTAGACTTTTGCTGCCTGGAAAGAAAAAACACCAGAGAGATCTCCCCAGAGAGGCAGTGAACACCCAGCTACTGTTACACCATGTTTAACACATACAGTGGTGTGAAAAAGTGTTTGCCCCCTTCCTCATTTCCTGTTCCTTTGCATGTTTGTCACACTTAAGTGTTTCGGAACATCAAACCAATTTAAACAATAGTCAAGGACAACACAAGTAAACACAAAATGCAATTTGTAAATGAAGGTGTTTATTATTAAAGGTGAAAAAAAATCCAAACCATCATGGCCCTGTGTGAAAAAGTGATTGCCCCCTAAACCTAATAACTGGTTGGGCCACCCTTAGCAGCAACAACTGCAACCAAGCGTTTGCGATAACGTGCAATGAGGCTTTTACAGCGTCCTGGAGGAATTTTGGCCCACTCATCTTTGCAGAATTGTCCTAATTCAGTTACATTAGAGGGTTTTCGAGCATGAACGGCCTTTTTAAGGTCATACCACAACATCTCAATAGGATTCAGGTCAGGACTTTGGCTAGGCCACTCCAAAGTCTTCATTTTGTTTTTCTTCAGCCATTCGGTGGTGGACTTGCTGGTGTGTTTAGGATCATTGTCCTGCTGCAGAACCCAAGTTCGTTTCAGCTTGAGTACACGAACAGATGGTCGGACATTCTCCTTCAGGATCTCTTGGTAGACAGCAGAATTCATAGTTCCTTTTATCACGGCAAGTCTTCCAGGTCCTGAAGCAGCAAAACAGCCCCAGACCATCACACTACCACCACCATATTTTACTGTTGGTATAATGTTCTTTTTCTGAAATGCAGTGTTCCTTCTACGCCAGATATACTTGGACACACACCTTCCAAAGAGTTCCACTTTTGTCTCATCGGTCCACAGAATGTTGTCCCAAAAGTCTTGGGGATCATCAAGATGTGTTGTGGAGAAATTGAGACGAGCTTTGATGTTCTTTTTGCTCAGCAGTGGTTTTCTCCTTGGAACTCTGCCATGCAGGCCATTTTTGCCCAGTCTTTTCCTGATGGTGGAGGCATGAACGCTGACCTTAACTGAGGCAAGTGAGGCCTGCAGTTCCTTGGACGTTGTTGTGGGGTCTTTTGTGACCTCTTGGATGAGTCGTCGCTGCGCTCTTGGGGTAATTTTGGGCGGCCGGCCACTCCTGGGAAGGTTCACCACTGTTCCATGTCTTCGCCATTTGTGGATAATGGCTCTCACTGTGGTTCGCTGGATTCCCAAAGCTTTGGAAATGGCTTTATAACCCTTTCCAGACTGATAGATCTCAATTACTTTCTTTCTCAATTGTTCCTGAATTTCTTTGGGTCTCGGCATGATGTGTAGCTTTTAAGGATCTTCTGGTGGACCTTACTGTGTCAAGCAGCTCCTATTTAAGTGATGCCTTGATTGTGAACAGGTGTGGCAATAATCAGGCCTGGGTGTGGCTAGAGAAATTGAACTCAGGTGTGGACAACCACAGTTATAGTATGTTTTAACAAGGGGGGCAATCACTTTTTCACACAGGGCCATGATGGTTTGGATTTTTTTTCACCTTTAATAATAAACACCTTCATTTACAAATTGCATTTTGTGTTTACTTGTGTTGTCCTTGACTATTGTTTAAATTGGTTTGATGTTCCGAAACACTTAAGTGTGACAAACATGCAAAGGAACAGGAAATGAGGAAGGGGGCAAACACTTTTTCACACCACTGTACACCTAATTGAAGATAATATGGTACGTTGTAATTATTGAGCCTGGTACATACTATATGTTTTTTTTCACTCACCACAGTGATAGTACAGTGACCTCCCATGCTGTGCTATTGTGTTCTGACAGGGGAACCCCCCCCCCCAACCAGGACACACTGATCAGCGCTTGCAGCCATTGGCTGATCTGGTTTTTCAGCATGGCCGTTTGTCAGAAGCCGGGTCCGAGGCCAGTTTCCAATGGAAAGAGAGCTCTACACAGGGGCTGAAAGTCAGAGGTTCTTCCTGGACTGAGCATTTTCGGCCCATGTGTACCCAGCATTAATTTTTCATGTTAAAAAGACTAGACGATGGGTACATCCCTCAACATCCCAGCATCTAACAAGGGGATGTTTTGTCCTGATGTGTGAGAAAATCAGAACCTAGACAAACAAGATATTTGGGGCACACCCTAAAAGATGCAGCAAAGATGGTGCAGCCATAAGACCATAGAACAGAACAAAATATTACATTCTATTGATAGCGTAGGACCCACTAACTATGGGTTACTTTGTCGCAGTAAGTGGGCTTAAGCACCATCATATAGCAATATGGTGTGACTAAATCCCCATATTTTTTTTAAATGTTTAGGTGTTTTAAATAGCCTTGCAGGAGGTAAATGTATTTTTTGCATGTGTGCGCTTTAATATTTTGTTCAGAAAATCAGAACCTATCTCGATAAATGTTACAACTTTACCAGAATGTCAGTGTCCACCTTTGACAGCTTACCAATTATCGTTAGACCATATCTGCAATGAATAAATACCAACATGAGGATGTATGAGAACCAACATGAGAAGGAATATTAATTTCAGCAAGAAATAGGGACGTGTGTCATTTTCTGCTGCTAAACTCACTGCAGCTAAACACAATGCGTTGCACATAGTCGGCCCTGGACGCAGCACTTTCCCTCTTTTCCTAAATGCAGCTAAACTGTCTGCACCTAAAGTTGCTAATCATTATGTAGTAACAACATGGTTACGTTGCATTGTGTGAACCAAACACAGTAAACTCTGAAATTTAGATGTCCGTGTGAACGTAGCTTAAATTTCAGAGTTTAGCTGTGAAAACTTGTTTTTTAGCTTTGGATAGAGCATAAAGTATCCCCAAATCAATTACAAATAGAGCTGTCAGCATGGTTGGTCCTAGGATAGTTGCTATGGCTATAATTACAACAATGCCTGCGTTGAGTTGTTTTGAGAAGTCCTAGTACCCTAATAGGATTAGAACATTTGTGACCAAATCTCTCACCAAGCACAGCAAGGGAGAGAGATTTACCTGTATCTGTACTGCATGCCGTGGAACCTACTATGCCACCCTGACTCATAAAACTTTTAGATGCAAGGCATTTGTGTTAAAAAAAATGTTTCCTTTTTAAAGAGGAATGATGGTGGCTGACCAAGCTTAGATATTGTTGCAAAATCTCTGAAAAGGTGAACGGTACTTCCAATGTTCATCATTTAGCAACTACACAACCTGACTGTCAAAAGTACGACACGAAATATGACAGAAATGAACATAGCTACTGTTTAGCTGAACACACAAAGATACATGTAGCAGCCAGCATGTAGGCAGGGCTTAGGCGCCCGTGTGGGAACAAGTGGAACTGCACTCGCTAATGTCTGAACTCTAGTCTGGGAGCTGCGGTCATGTGACAGTCAATATTAAGGCAGGTTTCCTGGACATAGAACTGATCTGCAATGACCTTCACTTTGCCCTGACTCCATTACAATGATGACACCTAATGCACTTTTTGTATAGAGAACACCTCTACTCCTTGTGCAGCATTTTGAGGCCAGTAATACTGAACCGGTACTGGGCTCCACCAATCCAGCGGTTCATGTCAACTCTCTCCCAATAACAACTTTTTTGTTAGTTTTTGATAGAATGGAGAGGTATTAGAAAACCTATTAAGTTTTTATTGCTGTCTCTGCCCCAGTTAAGAAAAATCAATCTCACTATTTGCTCTGTTTACCATTATCTTCGAAAGTAAAAGTAAAATTAAATCCCACATTTTGGGTTGTCCTCAGAAAAGTAATAGCGGGGAAATCTTCCAATGGGGACACTAGTTCTGGTGACCTGGGGGTCCCTAAGGAATTCCCTTAATTTGCAAGGATTTCCTCCCATAGCCGAAGTGATACAGGAAGTGATGGGAAAACACTGCAATGGGACACAGATGGCGAAAAAAAAAAATTGGACAGGGGTTATAACCCCCGTATGCTCTATCCAAAATAAAAATAAAAATTGCTTATAGTTCCACTTTAATCCCCTCCACTACCAGAGAAACCATCACCCCCGCCAGTCATCCATCTCCTGGCTGACTAGTTGCCATAAGCAATGACACAAACATAGTCCTTAGCAACAAAACATTAACTTCCTCTGGACAGTACTCTGTATGTTGGACCCATGTATTGTATCTCTAGCTCAGTCCCCTTTTTGAGTTGTAAGGCCTGTTCTTCGATATGCTGTGCATGTGCTTCTTTAAGAGACTTCGGACCAGGCAAAGCAAATAAACAACCAGATCCTTTACTGAGGTAGTTGCTGAATACAGTACAGTTCTCAAAAAGCAGTTTCAACACAAATTTTGTACAGAGCTCTTTTAACAATCCTTATAGTGTGCATACCTTATGCAGAAGGCAAGTTCAGAAAGCAATCCTTTTTAAGGCAATAGTCAATAGTCCATTAAGGCAATAATCCACAGGATGCATAACAAGTGCATTAGAGTCCATGATGGATTGACCATATAAAATGTGAAGATTATTGGTTGGAGGGATGTCAGGGTCCATTAGGGATCATTGGGGAACAACTAAATGGTGTTTTGTCCCTTTCAGTAGCAATTGAAATGTTCTTCTTTCTCTTTTTTTTTTCTCTCTCTTAGGGCAGTAGGAACCCTTTTTTATTTTTGTCTCATTTGGGGGGGGGAGGAGGGGGACAAGTCATTCATACCATTCATACCAGGTCAACATACCTACCCCTTTATCTGGAATGTAGACTCTTTATATTACTTAGGAGTACATATCACATCAGATATAAAAATGTTATATGAACTCAATTATGGCTCCTTATTGATAAGGATAATAGAGGATTTGCAGGGATGGAGAGGCCATTCTTTGAAATGGTTCGGAAGAGTGAATGCACTCAAAATGAATATAATACCCAGAATAATTTATGTCTTATATACTGTTGCTATCCCACTTCCACAGATTTTTTTTTAAACAGATTCGTATAGCTTTTATATCCTTTGTATGGAACGATAGAAGCCCTAGAATAGCTTATGATATTTTACGTTGAAGTAAAGGGGAAGGGGGAATTGGGCTTCCAGATATGGTGTGGTGTGGTATTACAGGGAGATGTCTATGGTACGTATCTTAAATCGGTGTCACGATTCCGCAAGTAAAGCATGGGTCTTGCTGGAGAAAATACTAGCGGATAGAAATTTAGCAGGTACATCATGGATTCCAGCTGCATCTAGGGGCCTCTCAAGTTCTACATCCCCTTTAACACGGGGCTGTTTGTCAGTGTGGGATAGAATGAATAAAACTGGTAAATATGCCCCTCGTGTATCACCATTGTCCCCACTGGGGGGATACCCTTTGTTCCCCCCGGGAGAAGAGGTTGGAGTCTAAGGCCTGTGGGGATCAGACAGGAATACGTGTGCCAGGTAATGTATGCCCCACGGGGAACCTTATCTCCTTTTATGGAGTTGGTGTCATCCCAGGGGAGCATACCTATGGCTAGGTGGAGATATTTCCAAATGTCGGATTTTTTTACTAAATTGGAACCCCGATTTAGGCCCTTGATCTCTCTTACTACATTTGAGACAGACATGTCAGAGTCCAATCATTTGCTATCTCGGATGTATAAGATAGTTCTCAGTGGTCCCTACTTTTGCTCCCTACTTTATTAACGAATGGGAAAGAGAACTAAACTACACATTTACCTCACCACAAGTTAAGAAACTGTTGGAATCAATGCACTTTACTTCTATAAATTCCTCTACACAAGAAATGTTGTATAAATTTATGGCCAGATGGTATCGAACCCCAGCATGATTGACACAGATATACCCAACAGCAAACAAACGCTGCTGGAGGGGCTGTAAACAAAAGGGTACATTCCTCCATATATGGTGGTCCTGCCCAAGAATTAGATCTTTTTGGGAGGAGTTAGCCCCATGGATCAAGAAGTTGTCCACTAAACCTATAGAAATGTAACCTTTACATTTTCTGTTCCACAGAATGCCTGTATCTATCAAATCCTATAAAAAAAGCACCACTCCACACCTGCTGAATGCAGCTAAAACATTAATACCCAGGTATTGGAAACAGACCACATGCCCCACTCTGTTGGAATTGAAAAGAGAAGTTGAGAAGTTGAGGTGGAAAGATGGGTGCATAAGCTTGGAAACCAACAAGATCAATTTAAAAATACATGGGCAGGTTGGAAGCAATACTCCTCAGAGATTGATAAAGATTAAAATATATTAGAGGGCGGATGTAGGTTGATACTTGCACAATAGGTTTTAACATTGCCGCAGAGTCTCATTCCTCTTATAGGTGCACTTGATATTTAGTAAATGTATATAAAATGAATTATAATTCCCCCCCTTCTTTTTTTGAGGGGGGGGGGGGGAGGAAAAAAAAGTAAATTTTCTTTTTCTCCCCTTTTTGTATAACACTTGGATATATATACACATACATATAGATATACTGTACATATAAAAAACGGAGGATCACGATACTTAGACACTTCACGAAAGGAGGTCCCTTGCTTTAAGCAGGAGAACCTCCCCATTTCGTTACACCTTTTATTTATTTTTTATTTTTTTATACTATTCACAGTTAACTTGGATATACATATACACACACACACACACACACACATACATATATATATATATATATATATATATATATATATATATATATATATATTACACGTATAATAAACACTGCAGATCACAAAATTTAGATATGCTATAGCATGTGAGATAGGAAGGGGACGTAGGTTCTTTGCTTTGAGCGGAGGAATCTTCCCCCATGCCCCCCCCCCCTCTTAGGGAGGAAAAGGGGAACAAAAAAGAAAAAAAATGTTTTTCTTTTTCCCTTCCTTTCTGCTCTTTTTCGAAAATTAGGTATGTGTGGTTTGGTTGTTGTTAGGTATTGTATAGAATTAAAATTTACTGAGTAATATAATATATATAAGAGTTGAGATACTATGTATAAGATTAATAATGGAAATACATATATAAATGTTTACTTACTTTTTTTTTTTTTTTTTTGTCTTTATTGAATGTTGTGTTGTTTGTAATGATAAAGCTTAATGAAATTGAATTACAGAAAAAAAAAAAATCACAAAGGCAGTAAGTCCATGATTACATGCTGAAAGTCTACAAGGTCCCCTGGCTTGGGATCCCCTCCAAGAGCCCCAATTAGGCTCCTATGACCCGCCCCCCTCCCCAAAGAGGGTGATCTCTCCAGCAGAGTATCCAGCTAAATTTTGGCAGTATTTCCCAGGAATTAACACAGGGGCTTAGGGCAACCCCTTTAATCTAGGTTGACCTGTAGGGGCAGTAACCTGGCTAAAAATTGCGGGAAAAGAGTTAGCCCTTACATCCAGGTTACCCCTAGCTCTCAGGTCAACCTAAGGACATACGAAAACATACAACATTGTAACATTTGGCACCTGGCTGGCTAACATGAGGAAATGAGCTCAGCCAAAGAAAACAAGTGCTTACACAGACAGACATTAACCCCTTGTAGGCACCTTCCAAAAGTAAAGAATTTATTTATATTTTTTTAAGTTTTTGAGAGAGTAAGGAATGGTTAAAACCTTTGCTTATTTTTGCTATCTGTGCTCCATTTGGGAGATTTCCATTCACGTCCTGTTGCACAAATACATCAGGAAGTAAGTGGAGATTCCCCCAAAGCCCCATACCCCCTCTTTGACAGTTGCTATAGTTCTACTTTAAAGCGTTTGTTACCCCAACACTTCATATTGCTGGTATGTGCCTGCTGTACCATGTACTTGTATGAGAAAGTATCCTGTTTTCTTTGTATTGTTTCCTTTATGTTAAATCCCCGGTGTTCCTGCTACTCCCTCTGCTTTCCTATTAAAATCTGACCACACTAAGCAGGAGAACACACCGTGGTCAGTTCTCTAGCTATGCTGAGAACTAAGCCGGCTCTCCTCCAATGATAACTTGTCCTGACATGCGCCCACTGCATAACCATTCACTGGACAGCTCAGTGTACTGCTGTTTCTCCTCCCCCAGCTCTTATGTAGCTAAGAAGAGAGGAAATGTGATAATTTATAAAAAGGGAAAAAAGTATTTTTAATGTTTATTTTTTATATCTATACAAAAATGTTTTGCCTTTCATTTCTATTTTAAACTGAATGGGTTGTTTTACAAGGTAATGGTTTACAATCACTTTAAGTTCAATACACAGATTCCTATACAGCAATGTTTCTATTTAGTGTGTTTAATGACCATAAATAGTTAAAATATGCACCTAGCTACAAAGAGGGCCACATGTTACAAGAAACTGCCTTACAAGAAATGTGTCTGTAAGAAGGTAAAAACTGGATTGTCCAGAGTCATGAGATCACTGACAGCTGACAAACAAAACAAAGGCATTACCTGGGACATACCTCACCGAGACAAGGACTGAACCTGTACCATAATGTTATTGTCAATGTTTACTGTCATTGTCAATGTTTCTGTGTCCAAAGCTAAAGCAGCCCATAGATCAGCCATTATCCACCTTTTCAACACAGAGGAACCCTTTAAAAAAACTTTCCAGTCTCAGGGAACCCCTGCTAAAAATTACTATATCTACAACTTATGGCACATTAGTGTGATGGTCAGTGGGAAGAATGCTCCTTACACTTGTGGTCATTGGAAAGAATTCCCCCCTTACAGGTAGCTAAAAAAGGTCAATGGTGTCGGTAGAACTTTTCTCAGAGGCAGAAATTGCTCAAGGAACCCCTATAAACCTCTGGAGGAACCCTGGGGTTGAGAAACCCTGCCATAGATTAGGCAATTTTCTCTCCTTCCACCATGAGTGGGAGAAAAGAAAATTACTTGATGTCTCATCAACACAGTGTTGATGGGGGAATCGCTCCCACAGCACTATTGTGTTCTGCCGGCAGGGAGTGCATGAAAAAAAATCTGACAGGCTGGTTGTACTAAAGTCGACCGATGGATCAACTTCACTACAGCCAGCCTGCCCATAGATAGATGGAATCTCAGCCGGTCACCGCTGAAACAGACAAGATTTGATCTATTTGTGGCTTTGATTTAGACTTGGTCATCTGGAAGTTAAAAGGATCTACCTAAATTCCACAAGGACTACATCAACCTGGGGCTCTTTCACATGCGTAGCTATTATTGCCACCCCTCTAAAAAGTGATACGCAGTGTATTGTTTTTTTCAGTGGGTATTTGATGGGCAGTGAGGTGGCAATATGTTGGCTCCTCGCTGCTTTTTTTTACCCCTCAAAATGCCAACTCGCTGTGTCGCAAACCAATCGCATTGCACACAGTTGTGGAATGTCCCCATTCACTTAAATGGGTTGTGTTCAGTGGGGGTACTGCCCTCCCAAATGTGACAAGTCATTTAATTTTTGCCATGGCTGCAGCTTGTGTACAGCCCTGAGCATCTGCACTTCTGTGTTTAGGTGGGTGGTTGGGCACGGTAAAATACAGTGGCTTACCCGCCTGCTTTTACCTCCCCTGGCAGTCCATGGAAATAGGCCCTTGCTCATATAGAAACGCATTTTTTGGACAGAAATATATACAGTAAAAATAAAAGCTGTATGGTATCTGTATACCCTAGCCCATGGAGAGATCAGTTCTCCTTTGGAGTGACAGCACTGACATAAATCAAAGGACTTGAGCATTAAGATTAGCGTTAGGTTTAGTCATGACTAACTTAGGAAACAAGCCATATGATTCATTTTTTTCTTTCATACCAATTTTGCTTAACCAGATTGTAGGATGTGACAAAAATTGAAGACAATTTTGACAAGATTTTTGCTAAAAAAGTCATTTGGCACAGTTGAAGCATCCATAGTTATTACTTTAATGCAGTCAGGATGCATTTATAGTACTAAATATGCTGTTTGCTAAAAGAGTTATATGATCCTGTGCTAGCAGCATGCTAGGAAGTCAGACCACTGCTCAACACAGAATAAATAGACTGGTCTTGAGAGGGTGGACACTCCCTGCCAGTGCTCCAATCAGCAGGGATCAAGCTTTCTAAGCAGCACTGCTGATTGGACCACTTACCAGATCATACTGCTGGTAACCTTGACCACGGTGCTCTGATAAACAGCGGTCCAACTCTCTAGCATGTTGCTAGTACTGGGCCTCCTAACCCCTGCTGCAGCACAAGGCAAACAAAAAAGACAATCATATTTATTACTCTATGTGCAGCCTCACTGCATATACTGTAATCATTTTGAAGGTTTCAATTGATTTTTTAATCAGCATAATAAAATGATATTCAAACATTTGACAAACAGATGCCACGATCGCTGTAACAAAAACGGGTGACTGACATGTAAGAATGAAAGAGTACAGCCCTTACCTGACCCACTGCCTGCAGGTTATAGCATGCAACATTGTGCTGACATGATCTCCTATATAGAACGGCTCCAATGAGCCAACACGCCGCAAGGAGCAAATCAGAAAGACTAAGGTAGAAGAGAGGCCGAACCTAGGAGTGACAATTACAAGAATATTATTGTCTGCAATAAGTCACACATATCTTTGAAACTAAAATACAGATCAGAAGAATACATGTATATGATATGAATTATATAACATAAATATGCAATGAGCAAAGCACTAAATAATAATTTTAGCTTTTAAAAGAGAATTCCAGACAATTTTTTTTTTGCTTTTGATAACGTATGTCATCTACATGATAACTTGCTATTCACAGTTCACCAGGCCTTCTCTGTAGCCCCTGCTGCTCAACCTGACTCAATGGCTCAACTTGCTGATTGTTGTCAGATTACCTCTTATTGGGGAGAATACCACCAATCTCTTACTTGGTAGAACACCATCAATCACAAAAGGAACAGACCACACGGGTAATTCTTTCAACTTGGTTAATGACATCCCCTTAACCTAATATTATAGTTAGGACCTGGTCAAGGGGTGTAGTTCAAACGAACTTTGCTCTACTGAATAATGTTTAATCACAACCCTTATACCCTGTACACACGATCGCACATTCCAACAACAAAATCCATGGATTTTTTCTGACGGTTGTTGGCTCAAACTTGTCTTGCATACACACGCTCACACAAAGTTGGTCGGAAATTGCGAACATCAAGAACGCGGTGGCATACAACACGTACGAGGAGCTGAGAAAAATTAAGTTCAATAGCCAGTGCAGCTCTTCTGCGTGGAACTTGTGCGTCGGAATTGTGTACACATGATCAGAATTTACGACAACGGATTTTGTTGTTGGAAAACTTGAGAACCAGCTAATTTTGTGTGACGGGAATTCTGATGGAAAATGTCAGATGGAGCCTACACACGGTCGGAATTTCCGACAAAAATCTCCCATTAAACATTTTCCATTGGAAAATTTGACCGTTTGTACGAGGCATTAGATACACATTCTCACTAGGTGATATACACAACGTAAATATTACATTCGTGACCACACAGAAAGCAGAAGGTAACCACCCCAAGAGGGACACAGACAGCAACAACAAAGATAACATAGAGAGGATTCTTTTTTTTCTATTGCTAAAGACATTGGGGTCATTTTCAACTCACTTCTGGAGGCTGGAAAATGAGTGGGAAATCACCAAATGTGGTCTGAGGCAGAAATAACACCTGATATTGGTTCTAACCCAAACTAAAAAACTGTTAAGGATTGAGCTGGGTTTTAATTGGGCTGTATTATGAGCAAAGAAATTGTGTTTTAACCTCTTATTCCTATGGGAAAATATAGGTGTTAGCCATTTTAACTAATTACTTACCTCTGCTGATTTTACTACATTCTGAAAGACTGCATAACCAATTATTGAGCCAGGACCTAAAATACTAAAAAAAAAAAAAAAAATTAAAACAAAAAAAACTGTAAATATATATATCCAAAACAAGGATAGAGATGCACGCATGGCTCTTGCAGATGCAGAAGCGTTTTTATTGTCAATGTTTGCGATGAAGCTCAGTCTATCTTTTTCAAGATACTACTACAACATGGAAGTGAAGAGACCAATAAACTTTTGTTATTGGTCTGTTCACTTCCATGTTGTAGCATCTTGAGAAAGATGAACTGAGCTTCATTGGAACGTCGACAATAATGCACGTTATTTAGTCCCTTGATTATTTGAAAACAATGCTCTCCCTAAGTGGGTTTTAGATTATTCCTGGATTTGCTAAGCAGGACACATGGTAGTTGCTTGGTAAAAATATCTATATTTGATATTCTAGAAAAATAATAAAGGAGCTGGATATGAAAGCATATCAACCATAAGTTTGGGGTAAACGCTGCAATAACTCAAAGTATGTTCCAACTAAAAATACAGTTTATCCTTAACTTCATAATAGTGATAATGGTGGGCAAGGCTGTGAAATTCGACAGGGGGATGCTGGCACAGGAATCTCTGAAAGATATAAGAAATCAACCTATTGGTATTTACCAAAGGCTGAAATCAACCAATTGGCATCCGCCCAAAAGCAGAAAGTATCTTGCCATGCAATTTCCTAGTCCGCTTCTAAAGATTATGTCTAATTCTCTTATCTTGTCCTGGCAACCTTCTGTTCTAGGACAATATTTTGGGTCACTCCTGGGTTGTTTACGCTGGCAGTGTCTGCTGCCCATCCCCACTCTAAAATGGCTGTTTGATTGTTTTCCTGGTAGCCCTGGTAATTCTGTTCCAGAACATCTTGTTGGGTTGCTTTAGCCCCTGCATAATTGCCCTTTGCAACTTTCTGACCTACTGCCTTTTTTCTGCTGCCACTTAAGACTATCCCTGTTGGCCATCCTGTTTGTCTCAGTTGTGACTACAGCAAAGACCACAACTTGGAGGTGTCCTTCACAACTCCACCACCAGCCATTATGGCTAAGAGTAGGCACTCTCTGATACTGCCCCCACTTCTGGTGACACAACCTTTAGTCTATGTTCCCTCATTTTGTAGATGTCTAGACTGTAGTCTGTTTGTTTATGCTGTCCTCATCCTGCCCTTGCTGACATCATAATCTGGCATTTGACCCTCAGACTCTCTATACATTATCTATTAGCTATGCTGTTCCTTGATGCTGCACTAGGTGTGTCTAGGTCCCTAACCCCGGCAAGCAGTCCACTGCTAATCCTAACATAAGACATGGTCAGAGCATTAAGAAGTAAACTAAACTTTGCCATGGATGCACTTATGTTTATGAACAACAATGTGTTAGTTCAGGTTTGACAAACAACACAGTTATGTCATTTCAGCCTTTTCTAAATTTAGTATCAAGAACAGTCAGAACAAGTCATGTGGCTTGATGTTGTATGCTTCGTTACACACCCTAATGACATGTGACTTATAACTATACCTGCAGGATCTATAAAATACGGCATATTATAAAAGTCATAGCCTTGTGGCATATGGTACAGATTACAGCAGTTGTATGATCTAAAAATAAATTGTTGTTATATTAATACCCAAAATAAGATGCGTACCTCTACGGGCAAGAGTTTTGAAAACCTCTTCCAGCTACAAGCACCATACCCAAGGCTTCCCATGGTGCCCTAACCTTTTGAACTTTATATCAGGTGACTTGAGCAATGCAGTGAAACTGGTCACGTGGTCTTTGAAGGGGAGGATCAGTATTCAGTCAAAGTCACCGAGAAGGAGATTTAATAAAACTGCTGCACACAGAATATGGTGCAGCTGTGCATAGTAACCAATCAGCTTCTAGGTCTTATTGTAAAAGTTTAACTGAACAAGCTGAAGTTAGAAGCTGATTGGTTACTATGCACAGCTGCATGAACTTCTGTGTGCAACAGTTTTAGTAAATCTCCCCCCGACTGTCTGGTTCTGCCTGAATATAAAGAGACCTTGTCCCCAGGCCATTCGTGTCAACTCAAATCCTCCCGTAAGATTATATGTTCATTTAACATATTTTATGCACATTAGCTATCTGTAAAATCCTTCCATGTGTAGACATCCAACATTTCTGAGACAGCTGCTGGGGTCTACTCAGTGCCGGGACAAGGTCATCCAGTGCCCAGGGCAAAGATGCCAAACTGCGCCCCCCTTTCCCTTACGGTTAGGCTCAGGGTGCCCCCTACCCCTGCAATATACCATTGCGCCAGGGGCAGCCGCCCTCCTGCCCACCCCTTGTCCCGGCCCTGGGTCTACTATAATGAATGTGATGTCAGCCGACTCAGAACTGTCACTTAAGTGACACTCTATAGTATTTCCCTGTGTTCCACCCCTGCCAGGTGCATTAAAGGGTAGAGGAGTTGGGTCAACACAGTCAGTAATTAGACACTCCCAGAACCAGAGAGGGCTACGAAGTTCTCTGCTAGGTAATTTGCCAGACTCAATCCATTTTCCTTGCCACCGTAAGTAGCCTCTTTATGATACCGGTCCTATCGGTCTCAGTTCTTTTTCTTTTTACTCTGCTAGGTAAGGCCTGATTCACACCTATGCATTTTTTTTTTTTTTTTTGCATTTTGCAGATTTGCACTACAGAACGTGTTCCATAGGAAACCATGTTAAATGGACTGTAGTGCAAATCTGCAAAATGCAAAAAAGCACTAAAAATGCATAGGTGTGAATCAGGCCGTAGTAGTAATCAAATTTTCTAGCAAGTTCAAAGTCACATTGAAAGGGAATAGAAAATTATTTACAGAAAGGAAAAAGACTGCTAGTACACATTTAAAGTACTAAAATGTTCACTGTTTTTTCCTGCAATTTCTTTAGGTTTAGGTTTCTTTAGGTTGATGAGAAATGTATCATTTTTTTTACTTAATTTTTGTATAAATAATATATATATATATATATATATATATATATATATATATATATATAAAGTATATAGAAGTAAAGAAAAATATTGGAAAACATTACTGTTCGATTAAATATTTGTCTGCAAAAAAACAAAACATCACTTTGGTGTCATAAACAATGACAGAATTATTGCTGAATCGGTAGGACCATATCAAGAAGGTGAAAATGGATCTGGCTCATGAGGAATAGACAGCTACAAATGATCAATAATAAAATGATTAATTTATAATTTATAATTTTCCACTTTCCATGGTAGCTGAATAGATTCTTCCTTTTTTTTTAACCAACTTGCCAAAACAAAAGCACATGAATCCCAAGATAATAAGAAATATAACTGGATAAGTGACATCTTCTCTAAAAAAAAAAAAAGAAATTGTGGGTTTTTTCAATCTAATTGAAAGGAAAGAATATACAGTCAATTGAAGTGGAGTAAAATATGTAATTTTCAAAGCTCTGTTTGTTGTGTTAACCACTTCAATTCTTGTTGCTGTTTCCTCTTGTTAAAGTGGAACTTCACCCTCTCAATCAATATTGACTCTCTTTAATCCTCATGCTGCTAGCATTAGTAAATAGATCGGAAAGTACATCGTATTTATTTGATTTAAACTTTTTTTTATACATTTCTGCAGTTACTCCCTTGTTTCTTGTCTAGGCAAATGATGTCATACATCCCAGGAGTCTTCAGGGGGGCAGGAGGGGAGGAGAGGGAGAGGGTTTTTCTCAGTTAAGCTCTCTCTCCTGCATGCATGCTTGAGCTAAGGGCAGAAGCATTCCAGGAAGTAAATACTACACTAATCATCTGCCCTTACTCAAGATGGACACTAAGGGGCTGTCAAAGTGATTTCTCAACAAAAAAGCATGGAGACATCGATTAATGGGGGAACCATTTTTGTTAATTGTTCTGTTCCCCTGGGGACAAAGTACATGTAGTACTTTGTCACATTTTCCTATGCGCTGTCTAAGGCTAGTCGCAAGGTCAAACAGGGGGCCTCTCCTCCCTCCATGGCCACCCGACAACGCAGCTAGAACAGAGGCGGCCCCTTTGACAGATGACACTATTCTCAGTCTCCAAGCACTTGCTCGAGACAAGCGTCTCACAAGGAATGCGATGTTCCAGGCAAATGGGCAAGTGCTTGGAGATAAAGTAAAGTTCCACCTGTCAAAGCAGTCACCTCCTTGCTAGCTGCATTGTTGGACAACTGTAGAAGAGCAGGGGCCCCCTGTCTAACCTCACAGCTAGCCTTAGACAGCACATAGGAAGATGGGACAAAGTACTACATTGAATTTTATCCCCTGGAGAGCAGACTACATTTATGAAAATGGAAGTAGGATATCTTTATTTAGAGCAAACCTCCTGGTGTGCAGAGTAGATTGAAGCAAATGCAGATGGCATATTATGACTGGCAGGCCATTAGCATTGAAAATTAGGGACTTTTTCAAAGACTGATCCAATTGCTTTTCGGAGCTGGAGAACTGCAGATAATTACATAAAATGTCAATCTTCTAGAAAGCTTGTTCTATGTTTTGACAATAATCTAGACAATGACTGACCTAAAGGAAATGTTTCATGTAATCTAATTAGTGTACTGCTGCATGACCAAAAACCCCTTTCTTTAAGGTGACAGACGTCTTTCAAATGTCAAGTGATTTTATTAAAAAGCCAGAATGAAAAACCTTAAGGTTATGTAACCTATGGCAGGAGGTGTGGCTTAAAGCTCAAAACTTGTGTGCCTAGGGGCCAGTGATAACAGTCAAGCTACGGTAACTGGTTCGCCTACCTTAGTGTAGCTGTAATCACTTGGATCCATTTGATTGTAAAATACACCTGTAAAAAGAATAAAAATATTAGTACATTTAAGCAAAATAAATAAATAAAATAAACTACAACATTACGCGGTTGATTTACAAAAACTGGGGAGTGCAAAATCTGAAGCAGCTGTGCATGGTAGCCAATCAGCTTCTAACTTCAGTTTGTTCAATTAAGCTCTGACAAAAAAAAAAAAAAATGGAAGCTGATTGGTTTCTATGCAAAGCTGCACCAGTTTTGCACGCTCCAGTTTTAGTCAATCAACCTTAATGCCCTAAATATTTTACAAAGAATTGCTAATTAAACTAGTAATTGGAGGTATATTTCTATAAATAGCTCTGTTTAAAGTGTTTCTAAACCCACAACAGTAACATCAGTCTGTATTTGCAGCATAGCGTGATTGTTATACTCACTGTGGAACTTAAGGGGTTAATCCTCTGAATTGTGTAAAAAGGCTGTTTTATCCTGTATGCTCAGATCCTTCCCTCCTGAACTGTCTATCTGGGCAAGGCCAGCTAACAGAGACAGGGTAGCCAACCTGCACATGCTCATTTATATCTTTTATGCTGTAGAGAATATTTCCTTGGTGAGCTGAACTAGCCAGGTCACATGATATTGATTGGCCTCACACATGTGGGTGTGTACACAGGCTGTTGTTGAAATCTCCTCCTACCTGATTTCTCAGCACTGGAGAAACTGTGCAGTTTATCATGTAACCGTGGTATACAGATCAGCCAAAAAGGTATATCGTGGCAACATTTAAATGTAAAAAGAAGATTTACAAGTGGTGGGTACTGTGTGTGCGCGGAGGGGAGGGCAGATGAACTATTTTCATATTACTGGGTTTAGTAACACTTTAACCACTTCCTGACCGGCGCACGGCGATGTACGTCGACAGAATGGCACGGACAGGCATAAGGGCGTAAGGTACGTCCCCTTAAAATGCTGCTGTTCCATCGCGTGCGCGCCGAGTTGGGACCCCCGTGAGTCTGGTCGCGGGTCCCGCGGACTTGATCGTCGCGGGGATACCCGCAATCGTCTCACGGGATGGCTGAACGGGGAGATGCGGAAGTAAACAGCATCTCCCCGTTCTGCCTAGCAACTGACACCGATCTCTGCTCCCTCTGATTGGAACAGAGATCAGTGTTCACTAGATCACAGCCACGCCCCCCCACAGTTAGTAACACGCCTCTAGGAACACTTAACCCCTACACTGCCACCTAGTGGTTAACCCTTCAGTGCCAGTGTCATTTACACAGGAATCAGTGCATTTAAATAGCACGGATTGCTGTATAAATGACAATGGTCCCAAAAATGTGTCAAAATTGTCCGATGTGTCCGCCATAATGTCACAGTCACAATAAAAATCACTGATCGCCGCCATTACTAGTAAAAAAATGTTTTTTAATAAAAATGCTATAAAACTATCCCCTATTTTGTAAACGCTATAACTTCTGCGCAAACCAATCAATAATTGCTTATTGCGATTTTTTTTACCAAAAATATGTAGAAGAATACATATCGACCTAAACTGAGGAAAAAAAATATTTTTTTTTTTTGGGGGGGGGGGGGGGGGGGGTATTTATTATAGCAAAAAGTAAAAAATAATGCGTTTTTTTCAAAATTGGCGCTCTTTTTTTTGTTTATAGCGCAAAAAAAAAAAACCGCAGGGGCGATCAAATACCACCAAAAGAAAGCTCTATTTGTGGGGAAAAAGGGACGTCAATTTTGTTTGAGAGCCACGTCGCACGCGCAATTGTCAGTTAAATCGACGCAGGGCCGAATCGCAAAAAGTGGTCTGGTCTTAAGCCAGCAAAATGGTCTGGTCTGAAAGTGGTTAAATACATATTTTTTGGTGACATATCTTTAGAAAACACATAAGGGTATGCTTTGTATACAGGAATTTCCAAATGGCCAAATTAATTATTCTCATAGATATTGATTGTTGCCTAATCCTGCTGGACTGGCACACCTTGATGAGAGCACCATTTAAACCCTGTTGACCAGTGGGGGCTGGTGTTTTTTTTTTGGGGGGGACAGAAAACAACCACCCTTCCAGATCAATCGGTCAGTTGGCGGCACTCCCCCCCACCCCGGATCGATCAGTCATCGGCACTCCCCCCCCACTCTCCCCTTTCAGTCTGTCGGTCGGGTCACCCACACTAGCCATCTCCCCCGCAGGCGGTGTCGGTCATCCAGCCCCGCACTTACTCCATCTTGGTTGCGGACGGGCGTCGGCATGCGGCTTCCATCGGGTCTTCTCCTCCTCTACATCACAGCGGGTTCCACTGTGCGTCTCCTCCCTCCTCCTCTCCCAGGCATCCAATCTAATCGCCTGTCCTTTCAGCCAGGTCTCAGGACCCGCTTCCTGATTGGCCAGGAGGAGGATCAGTGTGACAATAGCGAATATTCATTCGCTATTGCAACACACCTGGGTGGGCCCGGTTTGCAGTGCTCTGTGCCCCAAGCACACCCTATTTTAAAGTCTATTAGAGCCCCTGGCTATAATCACTTGCTTCAAATCCCCCCCCCCCCCCAATTGGAATCCATGCATCCGGCGTCCTGCATGGGGGCTGGACGCATGGATACTTATGTGAGCAAACTGTACATTTATGTAAAGAATGATGTGAAATGTACCTGTAATTCTCAAGTTCATCACTAAAATCTTATTGAAGCAAAGAAATTGTCAGTGTCTTTGGCTAACACTGTCCACTATGGAATAAGTGTAACCTTGGTGTATAAGAAGAACCTTACGCTGGGAGTTAAGCCATTCAACCCTCTGGGATGAGCAGTGTTGTGCAGCTGCAGGACATTTGTACTGCGTTTTACCCTTGTGGTTAAAACGTTTGTTACCCCCAACACTTCATATTCCTGATATGTGCCTGCTGTACCATGTACTTGTATGAGAAAGTATCCTGTTCTCTTTGTATTGCTTCCTTTGTGTGAAATCCCTAGTGTTCCTGTCCCCTGCTTTCCTATTAAAAACTGACCATACTGAGCAAGAGAGCACACAGCAGTCAGTTCTCTAGCTATGCTGGGAACTCAGTGTACTCTCCTCCAATGATTAGGCTTGTCCTGACATGCCTCCGCTGCACAGCCATTTACTGGGATGCTCAGTGTGCTGCTGCTTCCTCCCCCCAGCACTTATGCAGCTGATAATAGAGGGAATGTGATCGGAAAAAAAAAAAAAGGAAAAAAAGTATTTATCATTTTTTTTATTTTTTTATATCTCTACAAAAATGTTTTGCCTTTAATTTCTATTTTAAACTGAATGGGTTGCTTTACATGGGTGATCATTTACAATCAATTTAAGTACATTTGACACGCGCATTTTAACCTTCAAGGTTGGGACATTATAAATAGTGGCCAGACTGATTGGAAGCGGGTAAATGTGGCTGGTGACGGCCCTGTTTGGTGGGAGGAAAGGTGTGCTTTAAACATTTCACCTCAAGGCATGGTATCCATATTGGAAACTGTTGTATCACAGGGTCAGCGTATGGACCTGGTCTGGAGAGTCATGAGAGCAAGGCCTTGCAGTAATTATAAAGCAGTGTCTTCATGTAATGTTAGCCTATATGGCAAAGTAAATACAGAATACAGTGGTGATCAAGTGTTAGATGTCCAGGAAGGACACGAGAGCCTGGTGAGGAACGGGTCATGTTCTAAATCCCCATCCTGAAATTCTAAAGGACATTGACTATCAGAAAGAAGTTTTAGAGTATCTGTTGGTACCAAGCATAAGGAGGATAAAGTGTATGTTACCCCAACATTTCATATTCCTGATAGGTGTCTGTTGTACATGCACTTGCGCTAAAAAGTATCTGGTTCTTTGTATTGCTTCCCTTGCGTTTCCCTGCTTTCCTAAACTGACCATACTAGGTATTAGTGTACATCCATGTGTTGTCAGTTTTCTGGCTGTGCATGGAGCACTGCCTGTCTGTCCTCCAATGGTCAGACTTGTGCGGACATGTCACTCTGCACAGTTCATCACTGGGAAGATCAGTGTACTGCAGTCTCCACCCCCAGCTCTCCAAACCCTTTATGCAGCTGAGAATAGTGGTCATGTGATCACTTATAAAAAGAAAAAAAAGGATTCATATATATTTTTTAATACATTAACAAATGTCTTGCATTTCTATTTTAAATTGAGTGGGCTGTATTACAAGGTGTGGGTTCACATACTTAAACGTCTTGGGAGCCAAAATGTGAAGAATTACTTGAATGTCTTGCGGTTTCTAACCTGTTCTCTAGGGGGGTGGATGCCATGTCTCAGACCACACATAAGATCTTGAGCCATTTATGGGCTACCTTTTACTAAACATTTTTTTTTAGCAACCAGGACACCAGTGGGTGTTTCACATCATTAGATTCTACTGAGAAATAAATAGTTTTTAATCAGTTATTTGCTGTCTGGTAGACTTCCAGTGAGATAACTGGATCAACAAGGCACAGCACTGGGGAGCTCTACTGAGCAGAAGGCAGAGACTACCTACTGTATGTAGTGAGCAAATATGGTTGGCCCTTATAAGTACAATTTTTTTAAACATAGTAACATACTTTGATAAGCATTCTAAATAAAATTGAATCTCTTTCTTATTTAGATCTGAAAACATTGAAAAGCAAACCCAGGCTAGTGAGCTACTAATTCGATTCAGCAAACACTTAACTGCTAAATTAGAGATTTCACTCCATTTACCCTAATCTAAGGTCTATGTAACTTACAGCAGCATGATGCTAAAGAGCAGCTCACAAGGTCACAATCGGTGGCTGTTCTTATGGACATGTTATAAAATAGGCATCCTGAATGTGAAAAACAGTACAGCACATGCTATGGGTATATTTGGGAAAGGCTCTGCTGCATTACAATCTACAGCAGGTCCTCAGATTGCTAACATAAAGCAGTGGGCGGACTGATCCAAGCAATATAGCCATATACAGCTTCCTGCATGCATTTCAAATCTTATTTTCTTTAAGGATTTTTTTCCTGTGAGGGACACAATGGGGGTTATTTACGAAAGGCAAATCCACTATGCACTACTTGGAATTGCAGTCGCTGTAAATCTGAGGGGTAGATCTGAAATGAGGGGAAGCTCTGCTGATTTTATCATCTAATCATGTGCAAGCAAAAATGCTGTTTTTTTTTTATTTTCCTTGCATGTCCCCCTCGGATTTACAGTGACTGCACTCGTAGTGCAAAGTGGACTTGCCTTTCGTAAATAACCCCCAATATCCTGGTAGTACACAGGGAAACGGTTTTGTAGACAACTTTCTTCTAAACTATACTTTTGTTCCAGTTAGTGTATAAGGATTTATTTTTTAGAAACTCCAAGCAGCTACTCTTCATAACAGAAATGGTATATTGTTGTGTTGCTACCTTTTTGTTAATTGGTATTTGATTACTCATACGCCCTATGATCACGAGCACATGCTATGCTGTAAACAAAGATACTTGCCCTGCAAGTCAGTATGCCACATGGACTCCAGTCTGTACACTACTACGTGCTTAAAAAAGCTAAATACAATTTTGGTTTTGTTTTATAATTAGCAGGTCAGGACAATATAGCCCCCCTGGTGCCCAACCTGTGGCCCAGGTCCCACAATGGACATTTACGTGCCATCCTTGAGCCTTTGTAGGTACCCAGATAGCAAGTAATTGTGCTGCAAATTTGAAAATGACTTTCTAAGCTCTTGCTAGACTTGCCAAGCTTCACAAGTTTGTTGCACAATTGCAGCAAGTCAGCATTGGATGACTCCAGATCAACTTTCTTTACAAACATTCTGCAAGTCTGCTGCAAGTTCTGGTTCAGTTATGTTGTGTACAGTAATAGTCATCCCACCACAGGGGGTCACTGTGGCTGAAATTTCATCATTGCTCCCTGCTGTGTGTAAGGTTTTTCTTTAATTGGTGCTGGGGCAAGGTGTGCAGAGAGGTGAGTGGTATCCATGAGATCTGATATGGGAGTTCAGAGAAGTAAAAATCAAGGAGCGACTAACCCTAATATCCCATTGGTGGAGCACAATTTGGAATGTTTTATTTTTCCTTGTTTATATGCTAGCAGCTTACCTTAAACAAAGACCACAACAGGTCTAGTAGCACTTTTAGGAGAGGAGAGGAGAGTGGATTGGAATGTGATATTCCATAAAGCATTGGTGCTCAACCTGTGGCCCTCCAGCTGTTGCAGAACTACAAGTCCCATGTGGTATTGGAAGGCTGACAGGTAGAAGCATGACTCCCAAAGACAGAGGCATGATGGGACTTGTAGTTTAGCAACAGCTGGAGGGCCTCAGGCTGAGCACCCAAGCCATAAAGGATCCATATATTAAAGCCTTGTCAGACCAGCTGTGGATATTGATGCAGGCGAGGAGAGTGGAACGTGAACTGCCATTAAGGATTTGTATACCAAAGCACCATTAGACCTATTGTGGTTTTTGTTTAATATGAGCTGCTAGGGCACACTCCTGGTGGATGACTGGATGGTGGGAACAATTGTGTTCACGACTTTCAAAAACTGTTTTTTGAGCATGTGATCTTCACATCTCATCACTTTTTGATGCACATACACTTTATTATTTGGGACTTATTTTATTATTTATGTAATATTATGTAATGTATCACCTTTTTCACATATTATTGTATTTTATTTTTTGTTTTCTTTTAATTGGGGATAATCATGTATGCATATTTGTCTTTTTGCTGTTTAGCTTCTTGAATTTGTGCACTTTATCAGTGTTTTACATAGTATCGCATATTATCACATATTACTGCAATTTTTGTTTTGTGTGTGTGTGTGTGTTTTTTTTTTTTTTGTTTTTTTTATTGTATAATTTTTTTAGTTTTTTTGAGAATGTGTTCTTTTTTATGTTTTGTTAAATGTTCACCCTAATAAATAAAAAAAATAACTAAGATATAATCCAGTGTTTTATGTATTGATTTTTTTTCAAATATTTTAATAAATGTTTTTTTTTTTATAAAAGATCAGCTTTGTCTTAATGCACTTATTCAGTGAACTGAGGTACATTTTTTTTAGGGAAATGGTAAAATATAGGCCAAAGCTGAACTAAAAAATATTTCAATGAGAGTTTTTTTTTTTTTTTTTCCTACTTCAGCCACTTTGGCTTAGGTTTTTCTGACCATTCACCTCTCTTCACCTATTCATGAATAGACTCGATAAAAACAGACACTTGGACAAACAACAAGAAAAACTAGTGACAAAGATATTAATGGAAGATTGAGGGATTAAGATTGCTGCCACCTACTGGTGTACCGGTGAATCACCAGCATAGGTGTGTGTAGCCTATTGCATTAATGTGCGCACCCCAAAGATCAAACACACATGCTTGCCAAAAATGGAGACTTGCATAACTCTTGCTATAGACTTGTAGAGCTCTTGCTGTAGACTTACCACTTGCCATGCAAATTTGCTACAAATTGGAAAAGTGTCAACTAGAACTTGTGCTTCAAGTGCTCTGCAAGTGTACAACTTGCCAGGGATGATGTGCAGCAAGTTCACAAGACTTACAATTCAATACTGCCACTGTCTTGCAAGTTATCCTTGCTATCTGGGTAGTAGTCTGGGTTTTCCAATAGCCCTGTAATAGCCATTATTTCTAGCAATCTAATGTAGTGTGTCTTCAGTTTATGACCATCTCCTGAAGAAAGTCCCCATTTTCCAACAACTTCTATAGTATGTTTACCGTCTCTGGCCATCTCTTTCAGCATGTCTGCAGTCTCTGATCATCTCTTGTAGGAAGCATGTAGCCATCTCCTGATGTGTGTCTGCCATCTCTGATAGCTTTTTGTAGCATCACTATCACTCAATATTCACTATCACTGAATAATAAGTGCTAAAATCAGCACTTTGATAATCTCAGGGGTCCTACATGAGGCCCCCTATATTGACCATCACTGATCTAGCCAATAGGAAAAATGCCTATCACAGAGACTGGAAGTTGTTCTTTCTTGACCACAGAAATAAAGTTGGTTAATAAGGAGTTGAGAATCTTCAATTATCCAATCATGATCAGGTCATTGGGATTGGGCAAAGTGAACAGCAATTTTTCTTTTCACATGTTCGGATAATTGAAGTGAATAACACTTACTGTATATTTTGTGAAGATTCTCAACTCCTCTAGTAAATTAGTCTTCCTAGTGGTATTTCCCATTCATATACAGTGGTGTGAAAAAGTGTTTGCCCCCTTCCTCATTTCCTGTTCCTTTGCATGTTTGTCACACTTAAGTGTTTCGGAACATCAAACCAATTTAAACAATAGTCAAGGACAACACAAGTAAACACAAAATGCAATTTGTAAATGAAGGTGTTTATTATTAAAGGTGAAAAAAAATCCAAACCATCATGGCCCTGTGTGAAAAAGTGATTGCCCCCCTTGTTAAAACATACTATAACTGTGGTTGTCCACACCTGAGTTCAATTTCTCTAGCCACACCCAGGCCTGATTATTGCCACACCTGTTCACAATCAAGGCATCACTTAAATAGGAGCTGCTTGACACAGTAAGGTCCACCAGAAGATCCTTAAAAGCTACACATCATGCCGAGACCCAAAGAAATTCAGGAACAATTGAGAAAGAAAGTAATTGAGATCTATCAGTCTGGAAAGGGTTATAAAGCCATTTCCAAAGCTTTGGGAATCCAGCGAACCACAGTGAGAGCCATTATCCACAAATGGCGAAGACATGGAACAGTGGTGAACCTTCCCAGGAGTGGCCGGCCGCCCAAAATTACCCCAAGAGCGCAGCGACGACTCATCCAAGAGGTCACAAAAGACCCCACAACAACGTCCAAGGAACTGCAGGCCTCACTTGCCTCAGTTAAGGTCAGCGTTCATGCCTCCACCATCAGGAAAAGACTGGGCAAAAATGGCCTGCATGGCAGAGTTCCAAGGAGAAAACCACTGCTGAGCAAAAAGAACATCAAAGCTCGTCTCAATTTCTCCACAACACATCTTGATGATCCCCAAGACTTTTGGGACAACATTCTGTGGACCGATGAGACAAAAGTGGAACTCTTTGGAAGGTGTGTGTCCAAGTATATCTGGTGTAGAAGGAACACTGCATTTCAGAAAAAGAACATTATACCAACAGTAAAATATGGTGGTGGTAGTGTGATGGTCTGGGGCTGTTTTGCTGCTTCAGGACCTGGAAGACTTGCCGTGATAAAAGGAACTATGAATTCTGCTGTCTACCAAGAGATCCTGAAGGAGAATGTCCGACCATCTGTTCGTGTACTCAAGCTGAAACGAACTTGGGTTCTGCAGCAGGACAATGATCCTAAACACACCAGCAAGTCCACCACCGAATGGCTGAAGAAAAACAAAATTAAGACTTTGGAGTGGCCTAGCCAAAGTCCTGACCTGAATCCTATTGAGATGTTGTGGTATGACCTTAAAAAGGCCGTTCATGCTCGAAAACCCTCTAATGTAACTGAATTAGGACAATTCTGCAAAGATGAGTGGGCCAAAATTCCTCCAGGACGCTGTAAAAGCCTCATTGCATGTTAGCGCAAACGCTTGGTTGCAGTTGTTGCTGCTAAGGGTGGCCCAACCAGTTATTAGGTTTAGGGGGCAATCACTTTTTCACACAGGGCCATGATGGTTTGGATTTTTTTTCACCTTTAATAATAAACACCTTCATTTACAAATTGCATTTTGTGTTTACTTGTGTTGTCCTTGACTATTGTTCAAATTGGTTTGATGTTCCGAAACACTTAAGTGTGACAAACATGCAAAGGAACAGGAAATGAGGAAGGGGGCAAACACTTTTTCACACCACTGTAGGTAGTTGTGTACTATAAAAGGATGTATGTACAGTTAGTGATACAAAGCTGGAACCAACCAACAAATCAGTATCTCATGATTAAACAGAGTAGTGTGTCTATATTTGTTTTTATAGTCTAATGCAAGGCACCCCTGAAGGACCCAGAAGGCACCCAATGTGCCCAGATAATCTGGTTAAAAAGAAACTCTGGTCTAATGTACCCTCCAAAAGAAAAAAACAATCAAAAATACCTTAATTTATCTTAGTGTATCTTGTTCATTCTGAAATTAAGGAACCAACTCAAGGTCAAGTGAATGCTTGAATTTTTAATAGTAAAGATTACGGTGATTTCAGTTCATTTTTTTCAATCCAAGTTATTGCCAGCACTCCATGTTCAAAAAAAAAAAAAGGACTTATATTGTCACCAAAATAAGTGATTTTTGAGACTGCCAAGGACCTCTTTCTCATGCAGAAGTGACCAATGTACAATATAAACATAGTAAACTACAGAAACAGACTGCAACAAGTGTGGCCAGTTGTAATCCCTTGTCTTTATAGTGTCCTTAAACTTGATATAACTTTGCCAAAAACTGTTCCTACTTTTGCTTCTCTAACCACTAAAAAATCTTTATCATAACTAAAAAAAAAAAAAAAAAAAAAAAAAATAGTACACCTACATGTTAAAATCTTGGTAATCAGCATGTATGGAAGATGGAATCACCACAGGGTTGTCCGCAGTTTGATGGATGAAGAAACCATAAGGCTTTCAGTGTCCTATCCTATCCTCTAGCCAGCTGCAGGGAGATCAGATCATGACAGCTGTCAGAAAGCCCGCCAATCGTCAGTGTTGCTCTTGTGCAGAACGCAGACGATTAGCGGGCTTTCTGACAGCTGATTTCCCAGTATCCGGCTAGAGGGATAGGACAGGTTCATACACTAACATCCTTGTGGTTTCTTCATCCATCACACTGCAGACAACCCTTTGGTGGTTCCATCTTCCATCCATGCTAATAACCAAGATTTTAACGTGTAAGTGTACTATTTGTTTTTATGAAATAAATTACTTTATCATTCTAATGAGGATCTCACGCTACCATTTCTTTGTTGTTTGATACTTAAAGGATCAGTCCACCATAATATTTTAGCTATAAATGGAGGTCGGTGGGCCAAGTTAGCACATGTCTTCTGTTATAAAGGATTGCTCCACCCAAGAGTGATATTTTAGTCATGAATGAGGATTGGTGGGCAGAGATAGCCCACATATTCTTATATAGTATGTCTTGGATACTCCAACAGTGAGGACTCCCTGTCATATTTTCTGCTTTGTTCCTGTCCTTGTGGGAGTATTGGGTGTTCCCATCCTGTTTGTGTTTTCCAGCACCTCCTGTTACACTTTGCATAATATTAAAGAAATAATGGTGATAATGGGACTATCACTCTCATAATGGTAACAGCAGATGTGCAAACCCAGAAACTCAAAAGAGAGATATAAGAGATTGTAAGGTTGTTTTAACTCTGCAACATCTACCAAAAACTGAAACATCAGTTTAGGCTTCAATCACAATGGTGCATGGTACCCCTATGCATCTTGCAAACACACATGCTAAACCATGCGGGTTGGTGCGAAGAGAGCTCTAGGGCACAGTGAGCATAAGTAATGTACATAACACACCCATGAACCAAAACAATCAATATTCACACGGCTTTAACCTAACTGATTATGTTTTTGTAGGGGTAAGTGCACTTTGAACATACTTCTTTTTAATTATCTCAACTATGTACGTGCTAATTAAATATTTAATAGAGGAGGGCAGGAGGAGTTATTGTTTCCTTTCCAAGTGTCTGTAAAAAATTTGGAGTCCTGGAAGCATTGGAGTGTTGACTGATCTAAGCTGTGATTTATCACCAAATAACTAGCACCTGCCTTTTTAGAACAGATGGTATATGCACATCTCGCACTCTATCAATTATCCCAAAAATAAGGGGATTATTCCTCTTTTTAGTATAGTGGGTGAATGCACATAGATCGTTCCTTTATGCCCCATTACTAACTGACCTCATGTGTATAGCAGTGCTTCTCAACCAGGGTGCTGCAGCACTCTGGGGTGCTGTCTGGGTTACTCCGGGAGGCCGCCAGCACAGGACCTAGTTTGCCCTTGATCAGTTTCACGAGGTGCCATTGTGTGGATGGGCTGGCACTCAGGCAGCACCATAACAACCAACTTTTCAACTTACAACTCATGACTCTGATCCAGGGCAGGTGGCATGCAGGGCTACCCCCCAGCATTAAGGAGAAGACAGAAATATCCCTTCTACTGACCTGTGTGACTGCTCTGTGATGGGCGAATTCTGATGTGATGGTAAGGCTCTAATGTGATGGGGGACTCTGATGTATAAGGGCAACTCTGATATGATGGGGGGCTCTCCAATAGGTGTGACTCTCTCTCTCTGGGGGCTCTATGATAGGGGGATCTGATGTGATGAAGGGCCTCTGACATGAAGGGGGACTCTGGCATAATGGGGAGACCTGTATTGTGAGGGGGATCTATCATGTGTATAGAGATGAGCTTGGCATCCTCCAAACTCACCTCTATCCAGGCACCAAAGTCACGCTCATTTTCAGTCCAGTTGGCTGGGTCAATGCCCACCCCACAGCATACGTATACATAGGGGTGGGATGCTGGCGATGTCAGTCCCCTTATGTGGACACACACCCATATTTAGTCAATGTTACTGACCAAATATGGGCAAGAGTCCTTATAAAGGCACCAGTGACGCAACCTTCCCAGGGGGCAATTGTGAGACCTTAGCTACTTTACCAGTGCATATTGAAACCCCATAAGTTAAAGAAAAAAAACAGTAACTTAGTTAAAACCCATTGCAAATAGAAATTATGTTAAGGGGTGTGGTGAAGAGTTGCATGCACCATTGATGTTTGTGGAAGTAAGGGTCTGCTTTAATCAGTCACAGACGCTATGTAGTTGCCAAGATTCTGTAAGTAAACAGCAACCCTGGAATATGGGTGTTTTTTTACTTGTTCTCTGTATATCTGGTGCAAACTTCCTCAAAGCTGACCTTAAAATACATCTGTACTTTAGAAAATGATTAAGATTTTTCCCTGGATGGTAAGATATGGGGAGAGTTGGTACTTCCCCTCCCATTTCTACAATGCAGAAATATGGTATTTACATAGGAAGTCCAAACAAACTCAACGTAGTTCCTGCTATTGAGTAGAAAGCTTAGATTACCGTAACATATTTTTACACATTGCAGGCACGCTTTAAAGAGTATGCAAGCTTTAACAATGATTTTCTCCTTTTTCTTCCTTATGGTCTGGTAAATGTACCATTGAATGTGTTTTATTTCGTTTTATTTTAAAGCAAAATGCTAATTATGCTAGCAATCTTGTTAGATTGTATTTTTCTGTGCTCTGCCTATGTTCTTTCTGTAGACTACAGAAAACCACCCACTATACTATGGAAAGAGGGCGGAGTTCTGTAGTACCAACACAGTCTAGTGAGTGAGACAAACTAGTCTCTTTCCACAACTGTAAGGCCTCATGCACACGGACGTTTAAAAAAGTGGGCTGTAAAGCTAGTACAGACGCCAGGAAAAAAGCAACGTTAAAAACGCGTTTTTTTTCCCGCGCTTTGCATTGAATTCAATGCACGTTAATCCGCGCTAGTTTTCAGCCACATTTCTCTGTCTCTATTCAAAATCAATAGTTCCCTATGGGAGCCCATTGATTTGAATAGAAGTCGTACCAGAAGTCAGATCAAGATGATCCGACTTGCGGTGCGACTTGTGTGCTGAGGATCTTGAAGAGGAACTCCGCAAAAATGTAAAAACATTTTTTGCGTGAGGCTCCCCCCAAGACGATACCAGGCCCTTCGGTCTGGTATGGAACTTAAGGGAACCCCACACCGAAAAAATGGCGTGGGGTCCCCCCAGAGATCCATACCAAACCCTTATCCGAGCACGTAGCCCGGTAGGTAAGGAAAGGGGGCAAACATCGCCCCCCTCTGAACCGTACCAGGCCGCACGCCCTCGTTCTGCACTTCTGTGACCCGTTTTCAGTTGACAGCGGGCTGAAGCCTGCTTTAGGCTGACGTCACATAGCCAGTCCAGGCTCGGGCAAGATTGTGACAATCAAGTCGGGATCCACCCACAGACGTGGACCGGCATTCGGCTCAGGTTCTCAGTGAGCCACTGAGAGAATGAGCCGGCCGCTCCCGCCCCCCTCTACAGTCCAGTGCTCCAGTGAGCGGGGGGGGGGGGGGCAGCTCTCTGCTCAGGGAGCTCCGAGAACCGAGCGATTGGTGCTGTTTGATCGCTCAGTTCTCAGTGTTAGAGCCAGCGGGGGACAGATGCTGCATTGGGCCGATGCTGCATCCACCTGGGTAAGTATGCATTCACCAGGTAAGTATGATTCTGAAAAAAACATCCATACTTCTCTTTTAAGTAGGCATATTTTTGCATAGTTAAAGTGGCACTAAAGTCTTGTTTTTTTAAAATAACAAACCTGTTATACTTTCCTGCTCTGTGTAATGGTATTGCACAGAGCAGCCCAGATCCTCTCTTCTCAGGTCCCTTTCCAGCCCGCCTGGCCCCTGCGGAATGCCCCCACAGCAAGCAGCTTGCTATTGGGGCACCCGAGCCAAGCCACTGCTCTGTGTGTCCATTCAGACACGGAGCAGTGACTCGGCCCCACATTCCTCTCTCCTCATTGGCCTACTGACTGATTAACAGCAGTGGGAGCCAATGGCACCGTTGAGTGTCTCAGCCAATCAGGAGGGAGAGTCCCAGACAACCAAGTCTCTTGTGCAACATTGCTGGATCAAGATGGGGCTCAGGTAATTGTTAGGACGGCTGCTGCATACGCAAGGTTTAATGCATAGAATGCATTAAGATAAAAAAACTTCTGCCTTTAGAACCCCTTTAAATCGGTGCAACTTGGACCAATATATGTATGTACCATACCTGTGAGATCTCCATGAAAGCTGGAAATCACTGTAGTAGGCCTGCTACTGTAGTGATTGCCTCTAGCTTCTGTGTTCCCTGCTAGTGGCTGCCTTGCTGCTTAGTGAGCACCGGAGGTCACTCGCTCAGCAAAGGCGCCATTCAGAGAACACTTCAGCCTCCAGGGATCTCTGATGGAAGCATCCCAAGAGATTTCAGGAAAGGGGGGGATACGTCATTATTGTCTAGGTCTAGGTCATGGGTGTAGGCAACCTGGGGCCCTCCAGCTGTTGCAGAACTACAAGTCCCATCATGCCTCTGGTAGTAATTGTACCTGCCAGCCTTGCAATGCCTCATTGGAAATGTAGTTCCACAACAGCTGGAGGGCCCCAGGTTGCCTACCCCTGGTCTAGGTGATAGAAGCTGGAAGAGCAGCCTGGATTCAGCAAAAAGGGGTATTTTGGGGAAGGGGAAAAAATCTGTTTTTTAAAGGAAGGGGCGGAATAAAACAAATGAAAGTAGTTAGAGAGGGTGAAGGTCTGCTTTAAATTGGACACCAGAGTGTCATTGGCAATCACATTTGCTGTTTATGATCCTAATGGGATAGGAGGTGTATACAGAAAACAGATATGAATTTTCACTTTTCACCTCTCTATGCCATTCCATGCAGCTCCACGTGTATGAAAAGCACATTTAGCTTACATTGAAACCAAGACATATAATATGTATTCAAATCATGTTGCAATCAGTAAATTTGTTTGCTGTAAAGTCAACATGGTATATCTGTGTATACTCTCAATTACAGTTACTTAGTAAGATGACTTAAGACATGTGAAAACAGGTTAGACCAGGGTTCACCTTTCACTACAATAGCGGATGTAGAAATAAAATTGTATGTTATCCTCGGGAACCTAATTGCTCTTTTGGTCTCTTGCGCTTTTTTTTTTTTCAAGAGGCGTGTCTGGAAAACAAATGTTACAATCCTCCTGTAGCAGACAAAACCATAACTTACTAAATACATAAGGTGCCATGACATTATGGCCACATAGATACAGGTATCAAAATGTGGCATTAATAACCCCAGAGCCGGAAACTATACTTTGAGTGGCGTCACTAGGGTTGGTGTCATCTGGTGCGGTAAAACATGGTGTCCCCCCCCCCCCCCCCAATAATTATTTTCCCTGCGAAGTGACAGCAGGACAGACAGTATGGCACTGAGCAGGCTAGCGTTTTGGCGCAGCTTTCCCACTCTAGTCTGCCACGGTGCTCGGTCCCGGCGCTACAGAGTGACAGCAGGAGCAGGACAGAGCAGTAGACACTGGGCACATCGGGCTCTCTCCTGTCTAACCTGACACTCATGCAAACATGAAACTGGCCCCTGTAAATGATGTGGTTTGTGGCGGTACACCAATCTGGGCGCTGTCACTGATAGGGGCAACTCTATCTTGGTTGGATATCACTTCCTACTTAATGGTGTCACCCCTCTAGCGGGTGTTACCCGGGTAAGGTCCACCCCCCCCCCCATAGTGATGCATACTTTGAGCTGAATGACTTAAAACACAACAGTGATCTGCAAAGAATGGTCATGCCCAGACTATAGAAATATAGACTGTAGCTTCTAGGTGCACGTGGTGGTACTTATGATACGTCACTCTTGCTTATTTTGATCGATCTCCCTAGTAGGGCAAATCATCTGGCAGCCAACACAGATACACAGCCAGGCTTTGCACAATTAGATTGCAAAGGGGGCAATGCAGCCAATTGTTCTTAAAGCATATCTAAACCCAAGAACAGATATTGATGATATTCCAGCTTACTGGTCCTTAGATTTAGTTGCTGCATTCGTTTTTGTTTTGTTTTTTTCACGCTTTTTTACATTTATTTTTTTTAAACAGAAAAGTTTTTACATTTATTTTAATTTGTTAATTCAGCTAATAACTCACTTCCTGTCCTAGGGTGGCAATCATACTGAATAGTATTGTAATGAATGGACAAGGAGTATGTTAGGATTTTATAACATCTTCCTCTCTTCTCCATAACATCATGGGAAGGTGTTTTGTAGTCATTAGGAAGGGTTCTAGCTGGATAACTTTTTTTTTTTTTTTTTTTTGCGCTTTCTAAACAGATATAATAAACCACTTTCAGTTGTATATAAGGGAGCTAATAAGAAGGATGGATTGTTATGCCCCGTACACACGAACGGAATTTCCGTCTGAAAAATTTTGGATGTTTTTTCTGATGGAATTCCGCTCAAGCTTGGCTTGCATAGACACGGTCACACAAAAGTTCTCTGAACTTTCGACCGTCAAGAACACAGTGATGTACAACACTACGACGAGCCGAGAAAATGGAGTCCAATGCTTCCGAGCATGCGTCGAATTGTTTCCGAGCATGCATAGGAATTGCTACAGACGGACGCATTTTCAGATAGGAACTTTTTCCGACCGAAAAATAAAGAACCTGCTCTCAATCTTTTGCTGGCGGGAATTCCACCAGCAAAAGTCAGATGGAGCATACACACGGTCCCATTTTCCGATCAAAAGCTCTCATCGGTCTTTTGCTGGCCCAATTTTCCGATCGTGTGTACGGGGCATTAGGGTTTGCATTCACCAAGAAAGCTGTGATTAAATTATTGTATCAACCATTCCTCCATCTAGCGATTTGATATCTTACTATTGCTGATCAGATATAATATTTTCTGTCAGTCCCTTTCATCTTGTAAAATGAAGCAATAAAGTAGTGCGTTTGTTGGCACATAAATGGAAGCCTGTGTAGATTGACCAAAACTATGTAATATGATGACCTATCCAATGAACCTGCATCCAATAAAAGCAGGCCCTGGCACTACAAAGTTGTTGGTAGATCTATGCCTCCATTCACACCTAGTAGGTGCTTATAGAAGCACGTATAGTTTTTTTTTTTGCATGTTTTTGCGCATGTGTATGCATTTTTTCAAGTGTTTGTTTTATGTGTATGGGAGGAGAATTAAGGAACATAGAGGACAACAGTTGTTTAGGCATAAAAACGCATGACACTGCTTGTGTCACATGTTTACAGATGCTTTCACTGAAGTCTACAAGGCCAAAAATGTATGACATAGCTCTAAAAAAGCCATTTTGAGCTTCAAGCAACTGAATGTAGAGATGTGCACAGCCTGCAAGGCATTCCAATTGCTGAGCATTGTAGTACATAGGCTTAGGTGCAAAATGCATGCATAAACACTAAATGGGAGCTTAAGGCGGTTGTACACTGAGATTGCAACATGTATGGAATGGTAATTGCCTTAAACACTGGTTTCAGGCTTAAAGAATAATTCCACTTACGTTGAGAAAAAAAAAAAAAAACATTCCCCTCTGGGTGATCTATGTACATTGCAAATATTTTTACAAACTCAGTTGCAGATTTCTACATTTTGTTATTCTGAAGAAATAGCTGTTTGTTTGTCTGTGTCCATGTGCTAATGAATGTGAATGGGAGCAATTTTATAATTATCAATCAACTGCTGCACTTGCAGGGCTCTAATGATGAAATCTGCAGGGTTTGCATCCCTTTCAACATTAATTCCCTTTGGGAGTATCTCACCAAAAATGAAATTTTTGTTGCAGGGATGCCCAAAATCTGACTTGTATCTTAGTGCAGACTTCTAGGAAAATCAGTAAGCCAATTACACAAGCAGGAAATTACAGTTCTGAGGGGGGGGGGGGTGTGTGTACTGTACACCACCTGTGTACAGAACGCCCCCCAGGTTGCCCTATTGCATTATTTACAGAAAATGACAGAGCCGCAGATTGAAAAGGAAAGGTACTTTTTTAGTAACATTCAATTACAAAATGACTATTGATGCAATTGTATATCCTATATTATTTTTTTTATTTGTCATTTTTTTCCCACAAGAGTTACCCTTTAAAGTGGAATTCCAATCCAAAAGTAACTAACCCTACTAATCTTAAAAATGCCCCTCCCCCCCCCCCCTTCAATAACCTATACTAACTTGTGTAAGAAATATGTATATACTTACCCATATTCAGGTTGCTCGGGTCATGTGATCCGGCTCCCTTGTGCCAGTCAGTGGTGGGTGCAGAGCAGAGGAGGGGGTGCTGGTTACGGATGGGCCATAGGAGCCTATGAGTGATATCACCGCTTTACCAGCTGCTGTTGAGCACTCTCCCCCCGCTGGCTGACACAGGGGATAACATGTAATTTAATAGGACAGTGTTTCCGCTAACACTTTACAACACCTAGGTGTTAATGACTGCCATTAGTCATTCTGACACCTTCATGTAAGACTACAGCAAAAATGTTACACAAAAGTACCCTCCTGGCCATAGATAGTTATGTAATTAACTCATAAAACGTAACTGCTAAGCGATAAATAATTTGTCATCAAAAAACAATATCTTTAAAAACCCCTTACACGCTTTTCAGCCACTAGTGGGGTGCTTTTAACCTCTGCTAGCAGCTGAAGAAAGGGTTAATTTCAATGGGCAGGGCTTTTTGGGAGCAGTGTACACATCGTTCCCAAACCGCCCCAAAGATGCTGCTTGCAGGACTTTTTTTCTCGTCCTCCAAGCGCACCAGCATGAGAGGCACTTTACAGGAACTATTTTTAGCGCTAAAACGCCTGAAAAGCACCTTTTGCGTGAAAGGGGTTGTCTGTGCAAGTACTAATTATTTAGGAGAGTCAATTGCAGTAATCACAGCCCTCTTATAAAGCGTTTAGACCCCTTTCACACTGGGGCCGCGGCGCGTTAGCGGTAAAGCACTGCTAGTTTTAGTGGCGCTTTACCGTCGTTTTGGCGGAGCTTTTCAGCCACTAGCAGGGCGCTTTTAACCCCGCTAGTGGCCGAACAAAGGGTTAATAGTGCCCGCAAAGCTATTCGGCAGCGCTGTCTATTCATTTCAATGGGCAGGGCGTTTTGGAAGTGGTGTATACAGCGCTCTTGCACCGCCCCAAAGATGCTGTTTGCAGGACTTCTCGCAAGCGCACCGCCTCAGTGTGAAAGCACTCAGGCTTTCACACTGGGGAGGCATGAAAGGTGCTTTTCAGGTGCTTTACAGATGCTATTTTTAGCGCTAAAATGAAATGAAAAGCACCTTCGTGTGAAAGGGGTCTAAGTCTGGCGGTTTGGGGAAGAAAAAATGCTCAGTTGAGCCACATTTTTGTGCCCGCCAAGTGCCCACTATTAGGCTGCAGTAGGCAGTGGATTGGGGTGTTTACATATCCCAGCCGCAATGCTTTGCGCCCGTGGCAAAGTTGACTTGTAGTGCTACACATTTAAGTCACAACACAGTTTGCAACACATTTGTCTGCCTCTGGCGCGCTATCCGAACATGGATCAGGCTTTGTTAGAGAAGATTTAGACGCATGTCTAAATCTACCCTAACGTCCATATCACCCACTACCACAACTAATGTGCATCCCCACCACCAGACTATTCAAGAACCAATGGGAACATACTTCTTGTGGCAGTTGTCAACATCCATCTTGAATCTTAGGACATCCCAAGTCTCCCACAAGGTGAGGGAGCCTCCTGCATTTCAGGTGCAGCTCCCAGACACCCGCAAGTGCTGCCCGATATCCGGGCTGCAGGGCTGATCCTGGATTGTCCCCTGGTTCACAGTCGGGGATGATCGGTGCAGCAGGAGGAAAAGCTGAAAACACTGATCTCCCTGTATAGCTGACAGCCGCTTCTCCTTTTCTCCCTCCCGTGGCTGATGGCTAAAAAGCTATACAGGGACATCGGTGATCACAGCTGTCCCTCCTGCTGCACCAATCATTTCCCTGTATTCTCCTCCAGCCCCCCTCTGTGTCCTTCTCCCCCATTCTTCTACAGCTCCCCTTCGTGTCCTTCTCCCCCCTTCTTCTACAGCTCCCCTCCGTGTCCTTCTCTCCCCATTCTTCTACACCTCCCCTCTGTGTCCTTCTCCCCCCTTCTTCTACAGCTCCCCTCCGTGTCCTTCACCCCCTTCTTCTACAGCCCCCCTCCGTGTCCTTCTCCCACCGTTATTCTACAGCTCCCCTCCGTGTCCTTTTCCCACTGTTATTCTACAGCCGCCCTCCGCGTCCTTCTCCCCCTATTCTTCTACAGCTCCCCTCCGTGTCCTTCTCCCCCGTTCTTCTACAGCCCCCCTCCATGTGCTTCTTCCCCCGTTCTTCTACAGCTCCCCTCTGTGTCCTTCACCCCCCCTTCTTCTACAGCCCCCCTCCGTGTCCTTCTCCCCAGTTCTTCTACAGCTCCCCTCCATGTCCTTCACCCCCCCTTCTTCTACAGCTCCCCTCCGTGTCTTTCACCCCCGTTCTTCTACAGCTCCCCTCCGTGTCCTTCACCCCCTTCTTCTACAGCCCCCCTCCGTGTCCTTCTGCCCCCCTTCTTCTACAGCCCCCCTCCGTGTCCTTCACCCCCTTCTTCTACAGCTCCCCTCCGTGTCCTTCACCCACCTTCTTCTACAGCCCCCCCTCCATGTCCTTTTCCCCTGTTCTTCTACAGCTCCCCTCTGTGTCCTTCACCCCCCTTCTTCTACAACCCCCCTTCGTGTCCTTCTCCTCCCTCACCATTGGAAACTAGTTCTTCACATATAGATCAGATAGATCACATCTGTATGCTGTGTTGCGCTTTAACACAAGTGCTTTGTGGTAAAACATGGAAAAAAATGTATTTTACCTGTCTCACTGTAATGCAGCTGTGTAAATGGGCCCTCAATGAAAACCGTACACATAAATAAAAAGTAGGATAAAGGGATGTAGGAAACTCAATTTATTTTGACAGTTCGTATTATAGCTGAACTTTGCCCTGGTCCTCCTATATCCCATTGAGAGGTGGTAGAGCAGGCCAAGTGTCAACTTTTACACAAAAAGACACAATTGGCTAAAATTAGCAAGCTATATCTAAAAATGATTTGCTGTCTTCTTTAGACATCGGCTTGTGGATCTCATTATCATCTGCTACAATGTTGTTGCTCCACGATTGTACTAGCTGAACTGAAACCATCTATGAAATGCTGCCAGACTAGTTTTCTTTTCATTTTGTGGGGGGGTTTTTTTGTTTTGTTTTTACTTTTACTTACTGTGGAGCCTAATGCCCCGTACACACGGTCGGATAATCCAACCACAAAATCCATCGGATTTTTTCCGACGGATTTTGTCCAACACTGGTGTTGCATACACACGGTCGGACAAAGTTGTCGGAAAATCCGATCATTCTGAACATGGTAACGTTTGTTGCCTACGACGGGACTACGTAGAGGATAGTAGCCAATAGCTTTGGTCTTGTAATGTGATCTGAGCATGCGTGGCAATTTGTCCGTCGGAATTCGCTACACACGATTGGAAAAAGTCCGATAGGACTTTGTTGTCGGAAAAATTGAGAGCAGGACGGAAAAAGTCCGATGGAGCCTACACACGGTTGGAATTTCCGACAACATTGTCCGATAGGACATTTTCTGCCAGAAAATCCGACCATGTGTACGGGGCATAATACACTTGCTTATACTAACTCATTCAAAGATTCCCCAAGCCCTATAGCCGCTGACATTTAGTGGAACAGCCAGTACATTGGTGTAAGTCCATTTATTTTAGGTAACTGGATAAAACTAAACAAAAATGCTACAAAGTAGCTGAAACTTCATTCTGTAGCAGAGCTCCTGGCACTAATCCTATTCCACCCTTCCAGGTGTATAGAATAGCATGTTCCCTGCTAGGTGCTGTGGTTCCTCCTACCGACCCCTAGATCTGACCTGCAAAAGGGCAGGTAAGTCAAAAAGGCTGGCTATACATGATTACTTTTTTTATTTAGCCAGTGGGTTGAACGAAAAATAAAACAGATTTTTCCATCCACATAAACAAAATGCATACTCTTTTTTTTTTTTCCCCCTAAAATAATAAACATGGTATATTTACCTGCGGCTCCAAGCCTTCTCTTCTGGGGTCCCCCACTGGCGCTCTCTGCTCCTCCTCTTCTGTGTGTGCCCCCATAGCAAGCCACTTTCTATGAGGGCACATGTGCAGGCTCGCTCCTGAGCCGAGCTGTGTGCATCCATTGACACACACAGCGCAGCTCGGCCCACTCACTCCTCCCAGTATTTGATTGACAGCAGCCGAAGGCCAATGGCTCCTGCTCCTGCCTCTGTGTCCTAAGAGATGGGGAAGAGGAAGAGAGGAGAGTGCTGCTGCAAACGGGCACAGTGACTGATTGAGAAAGGTAAGTGTTTAGGGAGGTCGGGGGTGATACAACTACTGAGGCATTTTTTTACCTAAATGCAGGGAATGCGTTAGGGTAAAACATGTCTTGCCTATAAAAAACACTTAATTTTCCCTGCATGTGACTGAGTATTTAATGTGAACACAGTGTCATCATATTTACTAAGCTAGGTGAACATTCATTTTGCAAAGTAAACAACATTCACAATAGTCGCACAACTTAAACAGTTCATGTTAGCATATGACTTGTGTCCTCTGTGTAGAAGCAGATACAGACACCACCATTTAACATTTCTTTTTTAACTTTATTGAAAGTTTACAAAGTGTACACTCAATACAGGTCTCCACACAGAAGCGCGATGCCCAGTGCTGCGGTGACCATTCAGTGCTGTGTAAAAATACACATCACACCAGCATTGTGGTGAGTTGGGCACAGAGAATGCAATTGTATTCTATGTAGCCTAGCATTGACCTGCGTGGTAATGTGTGGGTCGCCACAGTCTGTGTGAACAAGCCCAAAATCAACTCCACTATGTATGTAGTAGAGCATTTGTATGCAATCAGGCAGGTCCTTGCTATACATAGGTTACATAGTTACATAGTAGGTAAGGTCAAAAAAATACACAAGTCCATCAAGTCCATCATGTGTGTGATTATTTGTCAGTATCCAATTGTATATCCCTGTATGTTGCGGTCCATCAGGTGCTTATCTAATAGTTTCTAGAAACTATCAATGCCCCCCACTGAGAACACCGCCTGTGGAAGGGAATTCCACATCCTTGCTGCTCTTACAGTAAAGAACCCTCTACGTAGTTTAAGGTTAAACCTCTTTTCTTCTAATTTTAATGAGTGGCCATTCATTTTAATAGATAAAGGCAGATCTAAAAGAAATTGCATATGAAAATTGTATAATGAATTTGCTCATTAAGACCCCTTTCACACCACACCGCCCATAGCGTTGGTGGTAAAACGCCGCTATTCTTAGCGGCGTTCTACCGTCGGATTTGCGGCGCATTTCGGCCACTGGCGGGTCGCTTTTACCCCCGCTAACGGCCGAAAAAGGGTTAAAACCCCAGGCAATACGCCGCGTTTTTACCGGCGGTATTACATCGCTGCCCCATTGATTTCAATGGGGAGCAGCGGTGGAGGAGCGGTGGAGGAGTGGTGAGTTCACCGCTCCTTCACCGCTCCAAAGAAGCTGCTGGCAGGACTTTTTGTGACACCCTGCCAGCACACTGCAGACAATGGAGCAGCAGTTTGCAGGCGCTATTTCTAGCACTATAGCGCCTGCAAAACACCCTTGGTGTGAAAGGGGTCTAAGTCACTTTTCACTAACCACTTGCCGACAGTATAACTTACATATATGGCGGCAAGGCGGCTCTCCTGCACCAGATCATGTACTTGGTACGTGATCTGGCACCTCTGGGTAGGGGGCATGTGCACGCGACCCAGCTATGCTGTGATTGTACACAGCAGAGGCAGATCAGCAGGTGCCAGCCAATGGATGTTCGCTGGCACCTGCCGATCGTAAGGAAAACACACAGAACAGAGCCCTGCCTAGGTAAACAAAGCGCAGATCTCTGTCCTGTCAACAGGGATGTAATAGATTGTCTTTCCCTGCAAAGCAGGGAAAGAAAATCCATTGCTTCCCTTAGTAAAAGCAGCACATACAGTACTGTCATTAGTACAGTAACAGTGCATATTTTGTAGCACTGATCACTGTCTTAGTGTCACTGGTTCCCAAAAAGTTTCAAGAGTGTCTGATGCAATATCGCAGTCACGCTATAAGTTAAAATTACTAGTAAAAAATTAATTAAAATGTCAGTATATATCCCACAGTTTGTAGATGCTATAACTTTTGCACAAACCCATCAATTAATGCTTATTGGGACGAAAATATGTAGCAGAATACATACTGTATACCTATATTACATACTGCGTACCTATATATATATGTACCTATATTTATGAAGAAATGTGATTTCTTCAATTTTTTTATTGGATAGGTTTTATAGCAGAAAGTAAAAATATATATATATTTTTTTCTTTTCAAAATTGTCGATCTTATTTTTATTTTTAGCGCAAAGAAAAACGCAGAGGTGATGAAATACCACCAAAAGAAAGCTCTATTTGTGGGGAAAAACTGACATACATTTTATTTGTGTACAGTGTTGCACGACCACACAATTGTCAGTTAAAATAACACAGTGACGTATTGCAAAAAACGGCCTGGCCATGAAGGGGGGTAAATCTTTCAGAGGTCAAATGGTTAAACATCCACAAGTGCTGGTGCTGTGTATATGAGAAGGGTGACATTTCATTTGCTGCCTTAGGCAATGCAGTGTAGGGCACACCCAATGTTCTTATCTTTACCTCACCAGCATAGACTTTTGATGTCAGCTGACAAGTTGTTTTGACAGAAACTTGCGTCAAACTCAAAAAGGAAAACTTTTAATATTCCTTGGTTTTAAAAATATTGTTTTTACGCTCTGGTTGTCAATGAATGTTCATGTTTCTTAAAAACAAGACCCTAGTAAAGTCAATGCAATATAAACCACAAGTTAAAGCAATGTTCCAGCTGCAAAAACATTTTTTTTTAAAGTCAGCAGCTACAAACACTGCAGCTGCTGACTTTTAATAAGGACACTTACCTGTCCAGGGAGCCCGGAATGTTGCCCCCCCCCCCCCCCCCCGAGGCTGATCCGTCCATCCATTCCAACTAAGGCAAACCGTCAGTTTAGCCTTTGCGGCTTTACTGCCGGTTTCCGACTGCGCATGCGAGAGTCCCGCGGCGCTTTGTGAATGGCCAGCTTGTCTTCTGGGACACACACAGGTCCCCGGGAAGCACAGGTGCAGAATCCAGCTCTGCTTTCTGCAGCATGTCAAAGTCAATGATAGGCTGAAATATTCTACAACTGGATGGAGCTGAATGCTGTACTGAGTACCTTCATTCCAGGCATTCCTCCCTGAAAGCATAGGGCCATAAAAGTGAGTACCACCCAGTACAATGTTCAACCCCGTCCATCCGTGGCATATTCAGCTGCAAGTACCGGGGGGCTAGACCCCGCACCTGTGTCTCCTGGGCACACTACAATCCCAGGATTGCATGCATAGGAGCTAGACGCCTTGTGAGGATGGGGCCTTAAAGAGATTCTTCACCCTGTTTGGAAAGAAAAAAAAAAAGTCAACAGCTACAAATCCTGTAGCTGCTGACTTTTAAGGACACTTACCTGTCCAGAGATCCAGTGCCATCCTCACCCAGGCTGGTTCTTCACCGGAGTTCAGGTCCCCAGCACCAGCATGTTAACTGTGGGAAGCCGGCAGTGACTCCTTTCTGCCTCACAGCCAGCTTCCCACTGCTCATGCGTGAGCTGCACTGTGCTTTGTGAATGGTCCCGCAGCCTTCTGGGAACTTTGACATCAACCATAATGTTGCGGGTGGGGAAGGGGGGGGGGGGGCTCTGCGGCAATAACCTAGGCCAGTGGTTCTCAACTCCAGTCCTCAGGACCCACTAACAGGCCAGATTTTTAAGTATTAAAATCACCTGTGATGTATTTTAGTTATCTTGCAAACCTGGCCTGTTAGTGGGTCCTGAGGACAGACGTTGAGAACCACTGACTTAGGAGATCTGACTGGAAGTGGGTGCAGGTATTCGTCAAAACCCTCTCCAGAAGTAGAGGAGAGAAGGAGGAGGGCATAAAGCAAAACTTCCCCTTTAGAGTAAAGTTCCACTCTTATGTGAAATTACCCGTTTTTAAACATTGTCAAAGAATACAACAAAGACTATAGATTCAGGTTTAAGTTGGTTCTTAACAGCTTAGAAACACTTGCTGCTGGTCTTCACTTTAAAGCCTGTTAAAATCTGCTCTCATAGAAAAGCATAGTGTACTGTTGTGAACTTTAAAAATTAGAGTGTACCTAAATCCACATTGGGCTTGGGAGCAAATAAACACAAGTGCCCCCATAGCAAGCGGCTTTCAATGGGGGCACTCAGCAGGGGGGTGGAGCCAAGAGCACCTATGGGGGACCTGAGAAGAGGAGGATTGGGGCTGCTCTGTACAAAACCATTGCAAAAAGCAGGTAAGTATAACATGTTTGCTATTTTTAATATTACTTAAAAAATATCTTTTATCTGTGTTACTTTTAGAGAGATTTCCCCTTACTTCTTATCCTAAGAACAACCTTTTTATCAGACAGGAAGTAAAGGAGCATCCAATGGTTGTAAAATAGGAGGCCCAGGAAAGAATGAGGACTCAACCCAAGTATCCAGTTATAGGCCTCTCTCATTATTAAATGTGGATGTTTAGGTTATTGCGAAAACACTAGCAAATAGTCAATACCCCCTACTTCCCTCTTTCATTTGACCAGGTAGGGTGTATTCCAGAGAGGGAGGCTTGGAAGAACACTGTAAAAAAACATTGAACAGACACTACTGAGCAGCAAAAAAATGAAAAAGAGGGATTCTTCCTGTCCTGGAGTCCAGCGATATTGGCAACGCAGCTGAGGCTTCCATCAGCTGTCAGATGCATTCCGCCTCCATTGCGAGTAAGGGAACCGGGCAGGGTAGCCTTACGGCTTCACGCCGGGAACCCTACTGCGCATGCGCGAGGCTCCGCTCCTCTCTCCTACGGTGACGTCAATACCCGTGGCCGTGGCTCCTGGAAGTGGGAAAAAGATACCTGTGAAAAACAGATATCTTGCCCCCCCTCCCCCCTGAAAGGTGCCAAATGTGGCACCGGAGGGGGGGGGGGGAGTACAACGAGCGGAAGTTCCACTTTTGGGTGGAACTCCAGTTTAACCTCCAGTTTAATATTAACTTTTCATTATCTTGACCTTTGTTTAGAGGGAATAGACAGCAACTGCAAGTTTGTTCATTTCTTTCATTTAATTTGCACGAGACATAGGGGCGAGGGTGTTCATTTTGTATATAAAATGCAACTATATAAAATATTTTGCCTTAACCACCTCCCTTTCCGACAACAATGGTAGCAGACTGCCAACAAATATTTCCTTTTATATGAAAAACGGATACAATCACCTATTTCGGAACACAACTCCCTTCCTGTGTGCAAAGCTGTATTCCTAGAATTATATGATTTGTATGAGAAGACCTTCATGAAGACTTGAAAACCAGGGACAGGTTACGCTTTTTCGGGTTTGGGTGGTCGACCATAATAAAAATGAATATCCTCTTAAGTTTTTCATACTGTTCCTACTAATTTACCCAAAGATTTTATTGCCTCTTTACAAAAGATCTTCTAAGCATTTATATAGCATGACACAACTCCAAAACTAAGCCTATCACACATGTCATTACCAAGAGGGAATAGGTCTTCCAGACCTGAAGAAATATTTTTTTGGCGAGCAATTTACAAGAATAGTAAATGAAAACATTTACACCACCCACAGGGATTCGATTTTTTTTGCGCATCCGTCTCTGGAGTCCTTATCATGCATCAACCCAAAAAACACATCAATCATGAAAACAACTTTATAATGCTTTTACCTCTCTTGTAAATATTTACCTTTGATCTCAGTGCCTAGTCCCTTTAGGTCCTTATGCATTAATCTGGATTTTCTACCTGGTATGTCTCAAAACTTCTTAGCAGCACAATTGCCCCATTTCAAACTAATAGTGTGTCAATCCTTCATTTAACAATTTTCTTGTACACTTTTCCTTTAGATTTACCAAAATCATATACAGTGCCTAAAGTATTCATACACCTTGAAATTTACTCTGGTATCCCTAACTAAAATCTAATGGAACAAATTGCCCTTAGAAGTCTCCTTATTGGTAAATGGTGCCCATCTGTGTGTAATTTAATCTCAGTATAAATACAGCTGTTCTGTGAAGCCCTCAGAGAACCTTAGTGAACAAACAGCATGATGAAGGCCAAGGAACACACCAGACAGGTCAGGGATACAGTTGTGGAGAAGTTCAAAGCAGGGTTAGATTATAAAAAAATATCCCAAGCTTTGAACATCTCACGGAGCACTGTTCACTCCATCATCTGAAAATGGAAAGAGTATGGCACAACTGCAAACCTACCAAGACATGGCCGTCCACCTAAACTGACATGTCGGGCTAGGTGAGCATTAATCAGAAAGCAGCCAAGAGCCCCATGGTAACTCTGGAGGAGCTGCAGAGATCCACAGCTCTGGTGGGAGAATCTGTCCACAGGACAACTATTAGTCTTGCACTCCACAAATCTGGCCTTTATGGAAGAGTGGCAAGAAGAAAGACATTGTTGAAAGAAAGCCATAAGAAGTCCCGTTTTTGTGAGAAGCCATGTGGGGGACACAGCAAACATGTGGAAGAAGGTGCTCTGGCCAGATGAGACAAAAATTGAACTTTTTCATCTAAAAGCAAAACGCTATTTGTGGTGGAAAACTAACACTGCACATCACACTGAACACACCATCCCCCACCGTGAAACATGGTGGTGGCAGCATCATGTTGTGGGGATGCTTTTATTCAGCAGGCACAGGGAAGCTGTGTTCATGTGTTAGAATGCCCAAGTCAAAGTCCAGACCTAAATCCAATTGAGAATCTGTGACAAGACTTGAAAATTGCTGTTCACAGACGCTCTCCATTCAATCTGACAGCTTGAGCTATTTTGCACAAAGAATGGGCAAAAATGTCACACTCTAGATGTGCAAAGCTGGTAAAGACATATCCAAAAAGACTTGCACCTGTAAATGCAATACGATATAAAGGTCGCCACGTTTTTCAGATATTTATTGGTAAAAAAAACATTTATCATTTTCCTTCCACTTCACAATTACCGTATGTGCCACATTGTGTTGATCTATCACATAAAATCCCAATAAAACACATTTACGATTTTGGTTGTAACATGAGAAAATGTGGAAAATTTCAAGGGGTATGAATACTTTATCAAGGCACTGTAATATGAGGGCAAACCTAAACACTCATTCAGGGCCGGCCCAAGACACTGCTGCCTGGGACCAAGAATGAAATGCTGCCCACCCCACCCCCAAAAAAAAATCCCGCCCGCCAAAAAGGCCCCCACGATCATTATTTTAAATCAGGATAACTAAAGGGGACCGTTTATGGCGGTCTACATGTATAGGAGTGTAAAGAGGACCTATCATGGCTCTATACATGTATGTAGGAGTGTAAAGATTACCTGTCATGGCTCTATACTGTACATGTATATGAGAGAATGAAGAGGACCTGTCATGGCTCTATATATGTATGTAGGAGTATATAGAGGACCTGTCATGGCTCTATATATGTATGTAGGAGTATATAGAGGACCTGTCATGGCTCTATACATGTATAGGAGTATAAAGAGGACCTGTCATGGCTCTATACATGTATATAGGAGTATAAAGAGGACCTGTCATTGCTTTATACATGTATATAGAGGACCTATCGTGGCTGTAAACATGTAGATAGGAGTATAAAGAGAACCAGGCATGGCTCTATACATGTATACAGGAGTATAAAAGGACCTGTCGTGGCTCTATACATGTATAGGCGTATAAAGAGGACCTGTCATGGCTCTATACATGTATAGGCGTATAAAGAGGACCTGTCATGGCTCTATACATGTATGTAGGAGTATATAGAGGACCTGTCATGGCTCTATACATGTATAGGAGTATAAAGAGGACCTGTCATGGCTCTATACATGTATATAGGAGTATATAGAGGACCTGTCATAGCTCTATACATGCATATAGGAGTATAAAGAGGACCTGTCATGGCTCTATACATGTATATAGGAGTATAAAGAGGACCTGTCATGGCTCTATACATTTATATAGGAGTATATAGAGGACCTGTCATAGCTCTATACATGTATATAGGAGTATAAAGAGGACCTGTCATGGCTCTATACATGTATATAGGAGTATAAAGAGGACCTGTCATGGCTCTATACATGTATATAGGGAAAGAAAGAGAACCTGCCATGGCTCTATACACGTAAAGGAATATAAAGAGGACCTGTCATGGCTCTACACATGTTTATAGGAGTATAAAGAAGACCTGTCATGGCTCTATACATGTATATAGGAGTATAAAAGGACCTGTGATGGCTCTATACATGTATACAGGAGTATAAAGGGACCTGTGCGTGGCCGGCAGCCACGATGTCCGCTGGCCACCCGCGATCGCTCCACAGAGAGCCAGAACGAGGATCTGTCAATGTAAACAGACAGATCCCCATTCTGACAGGGGAGGAGAGACAGATCTGCTGTTCCTAGTGATTAGGAACAATGATCTTCCTCCTCCTCCAGTCAGTTCCATCCCCCCAAAGTTAGAAACACGTCCCAGGGAACACATTTAACCCCTTGCTCGCCCCCTAGTGTTAACCCCTTCCCTGGCAGTGACATTTACACAATAATCAGTGCGTTTTTATAGCACAGATCGCTATATAAATGTCAATGGTCCCAAAAATGTGTCAAAAGTCTCCAATCTGTCCACTGCAATGTCGTAGTCCTGCTAAAAATCGCAGCTCGCCGCCATTACTATTAGAAAAAAAAAATAATAAAAATGCCATAAATCTATCAACTATTTTGTAGATGCTATAACTTTTGCGCAAACTAATCAATGAACGCTAATTGCTTTGTTTTTTTAATCAAAAATATGTAGAAAAATTCATATTGGCCTAAATTTTTTTTGGGGAATATTTATTATAGCAAAATATTGTTTTGTTTTTTTTGTTTATATAGCGCAAAAAATAAAAACCACAGAGGTAATCAAATACCACCAAAAGAAATCTCTATTTGTGAAAAAAAGGACATCAATTTTATTTGTGTACAGCGTTTCGTGACCGCACAATTGTCAGTTAAAGTGACGCTGTGCGGTATCACAAAAAATGGCCGGGTTATTAAGGGGGCAAATCCTTCCGGTCTGTAAGTGGTTAATCAGGGCTTGGCAAGGCAAGTCCCTCTCAGGCTCTCATGTCTCATACAACTTGTGATGTGTACTTACAGTTTTGATTTGGACTCCACTGCCAGATGCAGATTGTCACTTGCCACATCACCTGCCACATGTTGCGGATTGTCACTTGCCAGGACATCACCTGCCACACATTGCGGACTGTCCCTTGCCACGTCACCTGCCACACGTTGCGGATTGTCCCTTGCCACACGTTGCAGATTGTCCCTTGTCATGTCACCTGCCAAACGTTGTGGATTGTCCCTTGCCATGATGTCATCTGACAAATGTTGCTGAGTGAGCGGGCGGGCCAGTCAGCAGGTGAGCGGGCTTGCTGGCCAGTCTGCGAGCCGGCGGGGGAGCAGAGAGATGACATCATCTCTCACCGCCCGCCCTGCATCACTGCAGTTCCGCCCTCACTGTGCAGCATCATCTCTCTGCTGCCTGCCTTCACTCTGGGACACAGCAAATGACAATCCACAACGTGTGGCAGGTGGCGTCGTGGCAAGTGACAATCTGCAACGTGTGGTAATTGACGTTGTGGCCAGGGACAATCCACAACGTGTGGCAAGTGACAATCTGCAACATGTGACAGGTGACATCGTGGCAAGTGACAATCCGCAACATGTGGCAGGTGACATCATGGCAAGGGACAATCCACAACGTTTGGCAGGTGACATGACAAGGGACAATCTGCAACGTGTGGCAAGGGACAATCCGCAACGTGTGGCAGGTGACGTGGCAAGGGACAGTCCGCAACGTGTGGCAGGTGATGTCCGTGGGTTGCACAGGGGGACCCTGGGTGCACAGAGGGACAGTGGGATGCACAGGGGGACCGTGGATGCACAGGGGGACCGTGGGATGCACAGGGGGACAGTGGGATGCACAGGGGGACAGTGGGATGAACAGAGGGACCGTGGGATGAACAGAGGGACCGTGGGATGCACAGGGGGACAGTGGGATGCACAGGGGGACAGTGGGATGCACAGAGGGACAGTGGGATGCACAGAGGGACCGTGGGATGCACAGAGGGACAGTGGGATGCACAGGGGGACAGTGGGATGCACAGGGGACAGTGGGATGGAAGGGGGACCGTGGATGCACAGAGGGACAGTGGGATGCACAGGGGGACAGTGGGATGCACAGAGGGACAGTGGGATGCACAGAGGGACCGTGGGATGCACAGGGGGACAGTGGGATGCACAGGGGGACAGTGGGATGCACAGGGGGACAGTGGGATGCACAGGGGGACAGTGGGATGGAAGGGGGACCGTGGATGCACAGAGGGACAGTGGGATGCACAGAGGGACAGTGGGATGCACATGGGGACAGTGGGATGCACAGGGGACCGTGGGATGCACAGAGGGACCGTGGGATGCACAGGGGGACAGTGGGATGCACAGGGGGACAGTGGGATGCACAGAGGGACCGTGGGATGCACAGAGGGACAGTGGGATGCACAGGGGACAGTGGGATGGAAGGGGGACCGTGGATGCACAGAGGGACAGTGGGATGCACAGAGGGACAGTGGGATGCACAGAGGGACAGTGGGATGCACATGGGGACAGTGGGATGCACAGGGGGACCGTGGGATGCACAGAGGGACCGTGGGATGCACAGGGGGACAGTGGGATGCACAGGGGGACAGTGGGATGCACAGAGGGACAGTGGGACAAGTAGTGGGAGCAAAGAGACAGTGAACAGCAGGGCCGGGTGTGAGGAGTTATCATGTGTGCAATGCAGTGATGCAGGAAACATCTTCAGCTCTGAGGGGTTCATGCTGGGACCTGTAGTTCTTCACTTTTGGGAAGGGGGGGGGGTCACATCCCCCTAAAGTGAAGGATTTCAAGTCCCAGCATTAACTCTGCCCGAGTATCTAAGGATGTGACCCCCTTCTATCCCTCGGAGGGTGTAATCTCATCTGTCAGTGTCCTCTCCTGCCGACTCTTATCTGCCGACCCTCCTCTGCACAGTGCACTGAGAGGCTCGCTATCTCCAGGCTGACCCACACTCTTCAGTTTCTTTGAAGTGCTGGCAGTTTAGCACAGAACTCTGGCTGCTGGGGGAGAGCTGACAGGATTTTAACCCCGATGGATCTGTCATGTTGGTGAGTGAGCATTTTACTTGCCTTTCTACACTGCAGTCTGTCTCAGAAGTTTCTTCTACATGCCGCTGCCTGGCTGGACTCCAGAACATACAGGGAGGAGGTGGGTGGGGATAAATCTCCTCCGCTGTGATAGGTCTCTGCCTCTCTCCTGCTCGTGACGTCACTGGTTGCTACACGCCAAGCGGGCGGCAGGTAGCAACCAGTTTGGGCACTGAGCCACCTGCAGTGGTGAAGGGTCTCTGCCAGCTAGGGGTCCACCACAGGCTGAGACAGTTACCGACAGAGACAATGCAAAGGCTATTTTAGGGGGCATTTGATCGACCCAGGGCCGGGTGCAATTCCGGGACACTTTATTGTCCCAGAATGAGGGTGCCCAGGGCCCGGGACAGAGCTGCCAATTGCGGGACTGTCCCGGGTAATCAGGGACACGTGGGCACCCTACCGCTCACTCACCTGCTGACTGACCCCCCGGGCAGCGAGTGTTTTGCCCGCCCTCTCCTGTCAACACTAACAGCCGCTGGGCTCCCTTAAGGCAGCGGAGCAGGCAGAACGTGCTGGGTGGCATCAGTTTGCTGCCCCCCTGAAAGTGTCCTTCGGTATCTATGGTCCCACCGTAGGGCCGGTGTTGTATCATTATCCGTCCCCCATCACCAAGTGTCCGAGGTGTACTGCGCATGCGCAGTACACAGAACGCCCATATTCCGAAAATTGCCGAGGATGAACGGCGCCTGCGCCGTGAGTCCACTTTCAAGCCCCACCATCCCAGTGGACATAGAGTTAGAATATAAAAGAGCCGAGCGCAGCGAGGCCGTGCCCGATGCGTGGCGAGCGAAGCGAGCCCGCGAGGGGCCGTCTCAATTTGACTAACCCTATGTCCGCTTGGATGGTGGGGGCTTCTCCTAGACTCACGGCGCAGGCGCCGCTCATCTTCCGACAATTTCCGAAAATCATCTGGATCCGGACTGCGCATGCGCTGCGCATGCGCAGGAGACTTCGGACACCTAGTGACAGCCGGACACTTGGTGATAGAACACCGGTGTTGTGCCGAGAATGGTTCCCCCCTCGATATCGGTTTCCCCTGGCTCTCGGCTCAGATCGGAACTCCGCCTGTCCAGCCCTCTGCACTGCTGTTCCGCCTCCTCTACCCCGAATGCAAATCACACTTTTACTGTCCCCGCCCCCGTACCCCGAATGCAAATCACACCTCTACTGTCCCCGCCCCCGTACTCCGAATGCAAATCACACCTCTACTGTCCCCGCCCCCGTGCGCGTCCCCGTCCCCTGTACAATATTATTAGTCCATCTACGAACACATATCTATATATATTTTTACTCCTTACATATCAAAATACTCCTTCTATATATATAGTACAATATTATTACTCCTTCCACATTATATATATATATATATATATATATATATATATATATATATATATATATATATATATTAATAAATAAATAAATAAATAGTAAAATATATATATATATATATATATATATATATATATATATATATATATATATATATATAGTACAATATTATTACTCCTTCCACATTATATCTGTATATATATATATATATATATATATATATATATATATATATATGTATATTATATATATATATATATATATATATATATATATATATATATATAGTACAATATTATTACTCCTTCCCATATATATATATATATATATATATAATGTCGACGAAGTAAATATATATTAATTTATTTATTTATATTTATATATATATATAACACGTCATCATTATTATCCCTTCATATTATTGTGTCTAATTTATTCTTACCCCTCCTACGTCTTCATCATTTTTATCCCCTCCTAATATTTAATATTATTTATTGATATCCCTTCTATTATTTTTAGATACTGGAAATTCTCCCGGCAGCCCCTATTATTATTAATTATTCCTACTACCTATTAAATATCTATCAGTATACACATCATCATTATCATCTCTTCCTATTATTTTATATAATTTTTTATTGCCCCTCCTATTATTTTATTTATTATTACACCTCCGATTATTTTATCTAATATATTATTGCCCCCTCAAAGTGGCAGTTGGTGATGACATTTTTTTTGGGGGGGAGGGGGGCGCGCAAACAAACTAAAAAATTAATTAAAAAAAGATCATCAATTCCAGCCTCCCTATGCCATCAATTGCCCCCACTGTGCTAGCAAACGCAGCCACAGTGCACATCTGTTTCTCCGACTGCTCTACTCTTTCCATGAGTCATCCTCACTCTTCCTTCTTACCCCAGACCCTTTCTGTCCAGGGGAAACGGAATTTGATAGCAAGCTGACTAATGCCATTGAATTTGGTTCCCCCTCCCAATATAGCTTCCACAGCATTTCAAGGGTTAAAAACACCTGTATATGGCTTCTCTGACTGCTCTACTCATTGTTTAAATCATTCTCACTCTTCCTTCTTACCCCAGACCCTTTCTGTCCAGGGGAAACGGAATTTGATAGCAAGCTTACTAATGCTATCGAATTTGGTTGCCCCTCCCAATATAGCTTCCACAGCATTTCAAGGGTTACAAACACTTATATATGGCTTCTCTGACTGCTCTACTCTTTGTATAAACCATCCTCACTTTTATAGCTTCCACAGCATTTCAAGGGTTAAAAACACTTGTATATGGCTTCTCTGACTGCTCTACTCTTTGTATAAATCATCCTCACTCTTCCTTCTTACCCCAGACCCTTTCTGTCCAGGGGAAACGGAATTTGATAGCAAGCTGACTAATGCTATCGAATTTGGTTCCCCTCTGCTCTACTCTTCGCATAAATCATCCTTCAACTACCATCACTCCAAGTCAGCGCATACAGCCATTTAACATCACATGCGCATGTATGGGTGATGCTATAATGGCCTGCACACATTTAATGAAAGTGAAGGGCTTGGATTGTAGTGATGTAAGTGGCATTATGGCTTATCTGTATGCCACAATCCAAGCCCTTCACTTTCATTAAATGTATGCGAGCCATTATAGCATCACCCATACATGCACATAATGGCTCGCATACATTTAATGAAAGTGAAGGGCTTGGATTGTGGCATACAGATAAGCCATAATGCCACTTACATCACTACAAGTCAGCCATATAGACATTTAACATCACACATACTGTGTGATGCTGTAATGGCTCACTTACATGTATGTAAGTAAAGAGTGTGGACTGTGACATGTAGAGAAGCCACAAGTGAGCCAGTTAAAGAGGTTGTAAACCTCCATGGGGAAGTTGTATCTATAGGTGAGCCTATAATAAGGTTTACCTATAGGTACAGAAAATCTCTCCCAAACGTGTGCCGTTTAGGAGATATTTACCTTGTAATGTACCGATGATGTCATTGGCGCATGCACTGTGAGTAAAACGCCCCTCTGTGACATTTCTTCACGAGTGAGTGCTGTGATTAGCGGGTCCCACGCAAATTTACAGGAGTGACGTCACGTGACTCTGGCCAGTTACAGAGCGGTAGTCAGTGGCCCCGTGAAAGGAAGACCGGCTAGCATGGATGTGGCCTCCAGCGGGGACAAAGCTGGCTTTTTTTTTTTGCAGCTAAGTGCCACATAATGTGCTAGTATGCAATGCTCCAGCTAGTATTCTAATATCTACAGCAATTTCTGAAGCTGAACAGGTAAAAACAAAATTATTCTACAGTATTAAACTTTATACCAGTATAAAAAATCCCTCATAGATAGAAATTCATAATGTGTTTATTGTTTTGCTGCATTGATACAACAGTGATGACACATTTTACCTGTATCAATAAAGTGATACAATGAACTATTTTTTACAACATATCTCTCTGAACCTACTGAAACTGAACTGACATTAATTGTTATTTAATTTAATATATTAATATATCTTCTATTTTATCTATTATTTGTCTTTAATTTTATATTGCATACCTGTATACAAATCTATCCCAGTCATACGTGTGATGCTATTAGGGTTCCCACATTTCCCATAGTTCAGGGTACATGTATACATTTTATGTGGAAATATGGACTGGATGAGTGTGTTTCCCTGTTTTTTTAATCAATGGTCTCTTTCTGTCCCGGAAAGTACAATGGTAAAACTCTTGATGTCATAATAATTTTTCCAAGGTTTTCATGTCCTCAAATGATTGCTATCCACTAGCAGTCCACACGCACTAGTGATTTTTAGGCTCCAGCGGCGGTGCGTCCATAAGGGCGCATGGGTGCCACCCCCTCTAGCACCAATAGATAGATTCAACCATTACATCAATCTATCTATGGCCGCCACTGCCACCCCCTATTGAGGCTCCCGGCCCATTTTTGCGTGCAGGGCGCCTGAATTAATGAATGAAATTAATGAATGAATTAATGAATGAAATTAATGAATTCAAATGAAAACACATACATGTGAACCAATAGGGCCCAAAATAAGCCCATCAATCAGTTAAATACACTAATGCTATCTATTTGTTGTAATGCTGTATGCTCTGTAATAAAAAATACAGCCACAGCCTCACTCGGCGGCTGGTGCTCATAATTTTTGGGGGGGCCCAAAAATGTTTTGAAAAAAATTTAATTGCTGACACTGTGCCCATCAAACGCTGCCACTGTGGCCATTTAACGATGCCGCTGTACCATCAATTGCAGCCACTGTACCATACGCTGCCAGTGTGCCCATCAAACGCTGCCAGTGTGCCCATCATATGCTGCCAGTGTGCCCATTCAATTTTAAAAATGTCTAGTCTGTTGCTACACATGGGGTGCAGCGTGGGAGCCAGGGGAGGAGGAAAAATACCTACCTTGTCCTCCTGGCCAGCATAGCTCCGAATCTGCGCCGTGGTCTGACTCCTTTTTCCGAGGCCTCTGCACTCCTCCAAGTCAGATCACATACACACGCTTGCAGGCAGCATAGCAAGGGGCGGGGCAGAGCGTTAGTGGAGCTCAAGGCCCCGGCCACCCGCGGCCCGCACCTTGACACTGGAACTGTTTGCTGCACTGTGTGTGCGTGCTGCTCAGCTGATGCCAGCTGATGTCTGTCTGTGACAGACAGGGTGTGTGATTTTCAGTGCCTATTTGCGGACAGCGCATGGACTTAAGGGGCAGCTCTGCTTTGGGCCCCAAACAGTGAAAGGAAAATGGGCAGCTGCCCCGTTTGCCCTGCGGTAAAGACGGCCCTGCCCAGGCCAAGCACACAAGCCTAGGCTGGTTTTCTGTTGAATACTGATGTAAGGGAGAACTCCACAGGGAACACTGATGTAAGGGAGAACTCCGCAGGGAACACTGAGGTAAGAGAAAACTCTGCAGAGACCGCTGATGTAAGGGAGAACTCCGCAGGTAACACTGATATAAGGGAGAACTCCTCAGAGCACACTGCAGTAAGGGAGAACTCTGCAGGTAACACTGATATAAGGGAGAACTCCTCAGAGCACACTGCAGTAAGGGAGAACTCCGCAGGGAACACTGAGGTAAGAGAAAACTCTGCAGAGACCGCTGATGTAAGGGAGAAATCCGCAGGTAACACTGATATAAGGGAGAACTCCTCAGAGCACACTGCAATAAGAGTTAACTCCGCAGGGAACACTGAGGTAAGGGAGAACTCCACTGGGAACACTGAGGTAAGAGAGAACTCCGCAGGGAACACTGATATAAAGGAGAACTCCTCAGAGAACACTGCTGTAAGGGAGAACTCCGCAGGGAACACTTAGGTAAGAGAGAACTCCGCATAGAACGCTGATGTATGGGAGAACTCCACAGGGGACACTGATGTAAGGGAGAACTCCACAGGGAACACTGATGTAAGGGAGAACTCCGCAGGGAACACTGATGTAAGGGAGAACATCGCAGGGAACACTGAGGTGAGGGAGAACTCCACTGGGAACACTGAGGTAAGAGAGAACTCCGCAGGTAACACTGATATAAAGGAGAACTCCTCAGAGAACACTGCTGTAAGGGAGAACTCCGCAGGGAACACTTGGGTAAGAGAGAACTCCGCATAGAACCCTGATGTATGGGAGAACTCCACAGGGAACACTGATGTAAGGGAGAACTCCGCAGGGAACACTGAGGTAAGAGAGAACTCCGCAGATAACACTGATATAAGGGAGAACTCCTCAGAGAACACTGCTGTAAGGGAGAACTCCACAGGGAACACGGGTGTAAGTGATAACTCCGCTGGCTACACTAGTGTAATGGAGGAAATTGGACGGGTAATAATTAATAATGTAAAATAATAGGGGGGTTAACAATAAATATTATAAAATAATAGGAGGGGTAAGTATACATAATATAAGATAATTGCAAGGTTAACAAGAAAAAATATAAAATAATAAGAAGGTTAACAATAAATAAAATAATAGGAGAGGTAATAATATATAATGTTATATAATAGGAGGGTTAGCAATAAATAGTATAAAATAATAGACAGGGGTAAGATAATATAATATGTGGGAGGAGTAATAATAATAATAATAGGAGAGTCTTCATTCTTCCAGGTGATATTGTCGGACTGATAATGATAACAAAAATAGGGATCGCGGGGAGAACTTTCAGTTACTATACCAAAATAGGTTTCCCCAAAAAAACAGGGACGCGCACGGGGGCAGAGGCGGTAGGAGGATGATTAGCATTCGGGGTAGAGTAGGAGGAGCAGCAGTGCAGAGGGCTGGAGAGGCGGAGTTCTGATCTCCGAGAGCCAGGGGGAACAGATTTCATTGGGAAACCGTTCTCGGCACAATACCGGTTTTGTGCCGATAACGGTTTCCCATCAAAAGTCCACTTCCCCTGTACAGAAAGGGTCTGGGGTAAGAAAGAAGAGTGAGAATGATTTATACAAAGAGTAGAGCAGTCAGAGAAGCCATATACAAGTGTTTTTAACCCTTGAAATGCTGTGGAAGCTATATTGGGAGGGGGAACCAAATTCGACATGGCCATAGATGGATTGAAATCCATCTGGTCCCTGCTGAACTGGACAAATTTTTGGCCAGATTAGCACTCCTTCAAAGTACCTTGTTCCCCCTACACTCCTTCTTTTGTTCATTTCCAACACCACTGCTAATACCTCCAACCCCACCCCAATTTTATGTTCTCCCCTGCCCTTATTTGAGGCCAGTAACACCTATACCCCAAAACCCCTAATCGTTTTCTGCACCATATACAAGAAATGAATCATTAGAACAGATGACCCCCCCCCCCCCAACAAGTGGGTAATCAGTGTTAGAGAAGATGCATTACCACACTAACTAAAAAAAAAAAAGAAGAGAGGCCTGTATCCAAACCCTTGCCACAATATTGTACAACCTCAGGGACAGAAAGGTACAGCCATCTTCTTATAGATGTATATAACCAGAGATTTTTTGGGACTTTCCATGTCCCAAAAATATCTTACGTCTCGCTCATTGCCTTTAGCAGTTTATCTTTGTTACTGAGATTTAGTTATTTCCTCTGTTTTTCTGTTCCACCAAAATGTTTACTAATTCCCTTTTCTTTCTGTAAGGCCCATTCACAATTCCCGCATGCTGAATTGCTCTATCAGTGGGCGGACAACTGTCAGTTTTGGGCTGAAGTGAGGTGCGGCAAGGTGCAGTGTGATATGCGTTCAAGTGCATCACTCAGTTCTCGATTTTTTTATTTTTTCTGTCAACTTTATTTGACATGCAACTGACATTTCATTCATGTCATCACACAGCAGCGCGGAGCGTTGTGCTGCTGTGCAGTGATCTGCAGTGCCTTCCTGTGTGTTGCGATAATATGTGGAATTTCTGCATTTTATTACCGCTCACTGTGCCGCACCTTCGAGCTGCCTTGTTATGCAATTGGGGCGCATAGAAAACAATTGTTTTCTATGTGCCCTAGCAGTGACTGCCATTCTTCTAGTACGAAATGAGTGAACGAGCACTAAATAACTCACGACTTTTCATACATGAGAATTTAAAAAAAATATTTTTGGTAATAAAATAATACTGGCAGGAGCTCCAATCCTTTCCCACTCTTTTTTTTATTCAATAATTTTTTTTTGATTAATTAAAAAAAAAAAAAAAAAAAGGACATCATTACAGGCATTATCCCACCCACACATATATACTGTATACCATCAATAGTCCCACTTTTATCATTTCCAACCCCCTTCCCAAAAAAAAAATCCTTTCCCACTCTATCCAAAACAAAAAAACAAAAACAAGTTTTATTGTTTTATCACTAAATACACTTACATTACTTTATCACTAAATACACTTACACTAAATACACTAAGGCCCCTTTCACACTGGGGCGTTTTTCAGGCGCTTTAGCGTTAAAAAAAGCGCCTGTAAAACGCTTGAAAGAAGCCTCATCTGCAATTCCAATGTGAAAACTCAAGCGCTTTAAGAGCCCTTTCACACTGCCAGCACCCGAAAAACGCTCGTAAGGCGCCGCTTAAACTAGCGGCGCTTTACCAGCGCTTTTCAAGCGCTAGTGGGGCGCTTTTAACCCCTGCTAGTGCCCAAAAAAGGGTTAAAAGCGCCCACAAAGCGCTGCTGCTACAAGCGCTTTTCTGGCGTTTTTCTGGCGCTTCCCATTGATTTCAATGGGAAGAGGCGCTTTCGGAGCGGTGTATTCACCGCTCCAAAAGCGCTGCAAAGAAGCTGCTTGCAGGACTTTTTCTGATGCATTGCCAGCGCAGCGCCTCAGTGTGAAAGCACTCGGGCTTTCACATTGGGATTGCAGTTGCAGCTTCTTTCAGGCGCTTTACAGGCGCTTATTTTAACGCTAAAGCGCCTGAAAAATGCCATAGTGAGAAAGGGGTCTCAGTGTGAAAGCACTCGGGCTTTCACATTGGGATTGCAGTTGTGGCTTCTTTCAGGCGCTTTACAGGTGCTTTTTTTAACGCTAAAGCGCCTGGAAAACGCCTGAAATACGCCCCAGTGTGAAAGGGGTCTTACATTTCTTTACAATGCCTATGAGTGCTTGTTTTAACTACTTTTCCTTCAGAACTATTTCTTACACATGTGGTAAATTCTGCACTTTGTTGCTATAGAATTACTTAAAACCAAACATCAGATATTTTTTTGAAAGCAGAGACCCTGTAGAATAAAATGATGGCATTTATAACCAGGGCTGCCAATAAAGGGGCAGCACCTGCCCTCCTGTTTCTGCACCATAGAGTTCAAGTGGGGGAGGGGATCACTGGTCGGTAGTGATCAATCACTCCTGTATTCATAACTGAAGCATAGAAAACTGTGTTTTTACAATGCTTACATTTGTAAATGAACAGGAAGCCTCTGTACAGAGCCCTTCCTATTCATTCATTTTGCAGTGCAGCTGAGGCTGCAGAGCGAGGTATTGGGGATTTGTGTCCTCAATCTTTCTCTGTCTCAAATGTTAGAAATCAAGAGTGTTTAAACCCCAGATATTTCACTTCCCTCCTCATGGGGCTGTTAAAAAAAAATTAAAAATGTAAATTTTTTTTTAAAAATAATAAAAAAAACAAAATTCAGGGCTCATTCATACAGGTACTCTGGCAGTGTGAATGAGTGGTCTGTTCATGTGTCTAGAGCCATGTGTGAAGCCATACACCCGCACCCACCCAGGGTGGTAATAGGGGGGGGGGGTATGGCAGGTTAGGCTGTATGTGGCCCCATGATTTATAACAGCAGCCCTGTTTATAACTGTTTTATCAAATATATATATTTTAACGGCCAAAAAAAAACACTAAAATTAATATTAATGCATACAATATAATGCCTAACGTTTTGGTAAAATCTAAAAGGTGGGGTTCTGTCAAGTAAATAAATACCAAATATGTCAAGCCCTAAAACAGCACATGCCCATGAGATGGCTAAAAACTAGGTAATGCTTTAAAAGCCTTTATCGGTTATCAATTTGGTGTTAACAGTGAATGATGGCCCTAAAATGAATGCGTTAACAGTGACACCTAACATGTGTTGTGCAATACCTGTGTACATGTGCGGGTTCTAAATGCATGATTGCATCTGCACATGTATGTGGGGCAACAGGGTTGCTTTCCCATTTTTGTGGGTATATATTTACTTTATTATGATTTCTATTGTTGAACGCTTGTTCCCCTTGGAACTGTTTACGGTGGCCCCCGAGGCTCCATGGAGGTAGAGAGCCTTGGAACTATAATGGGGACAGGGGTGGTGCATCAGGGAATGTTTTTTTTTTTTTTAATAAATGGCCTGTGGATGTCACGTTTTTAAACTACCTGTGGATGTCAAGTGGTTAAAGTACTGTTACTGCTTGTTTAAAATATATCATACTTAGTATGCTTGATATAGTAACACACTTCCTAACCAGCTGGGTGTTGCTGTCAAAGGGGCAGTCCTCCTATAACATGGTAGCATTCTAAATCAGGGTTCTCCAAACTGCGGCCTGAGGGCCAGATGTGGCCTTTTGTTAGCCTTTATCCGGCCCTTGGGGCACTATTCCTTCCACTGATTTGAGGCACTATTCCTCCTACTGACACAAGGGGGCACTATTTCTTCCACTGATACCAATGATGGGATACTATTCCTCCTACTAATAGGGGCACTACTCCTACTGACCACCAACCTCAAGGCCATGTTTTTTCTCACTGTTGCTGGACATTTTCTGCCCCTGCTGGCCAAAATTTGGCCCTCCTAAAGTCTGAAGGACAATAAACTGGCCCTTTGTTTGAAAAGTTTTGAGATCCATGGTCTAAATCATCCACTAGTTTCTTTGTATATTATTTTTTATTGAGTTTATCAATAAAATGTTAGAAACTTTTGAAGGTTAACAGAGGAAAGGGAAAACAGTTGAAGCAACAAGACATAAGACTTGGTTCACAAAGCTTTAACACAAGGATAATCTCATTGGACTCAACTGAAATAACTGTTATTTTTTAAAAATAAGTATACCTATCCTTGTGTACTACCTTTGTAAAATTGATCATTTGGTCAGAAAAAAAAATAGCTGTATACTGTGAATTATTATAGCATATAATTTCAACGATAATATAACAGTCTTTTAAAAGTACTTGAAGAACAGCTGTACCCTAGCGCAGTGGATCGGTGTGTCAGAGTGCATTCAAAGCTGTAAATTGGCAACTTACCATTTAGCAAGTAATCCATAGCTCTCCGGGGCTTTAGATGTAGAAGATACAGCGAGGAAGGTTTACTGACAAAAGCCGGCCAAGGGGAGTTCAGATTGAAATACACTATATTACCAAAAGTATTGTGACGCCTGCCTTTACACTCACATGAACTTTAACCACTTTCAGACCGGACCAATTTGCAGCCAAAGGACCAGGCCCCTTTTTGCGATTCGGCACTGCGTCGCTTTAACTGACAATTGCGCGGTCGTGCGACGTGGCTCCCAAACAAAATTGATGTCCTTTTTTTCCCACAAATAGAGCTTTCTTTTGGTGGTATTTGATCGCCCCTGCAGTTTTTATTTTTTGCGCTATAAACAAAAAAGAGCGTCAATTTTGAAAAAAAACGCATTCTTTTTTATTTTTTGCTATAATAAATATCCCCCAAAAATATATAAAAAAATTATTTTTTTCCCCAGTTTAGGCCGATATGTATTCTTCTACATATTTTTGGTAAAAAAAAAAACGCAATAAGCGATTATTGATTGGTTTGCGCAGAAGTTATAGCGTTTACAAGATAGGGGATAGTTTTATAGCATTTTTATTAATAATTTTTTTTTTAGTAGTAATGGCGGCGATCAGCGATTTTTATTGTGACTGCGACATTATGGCGGACACATTGGACATTTTTGACACATTTTTGGGACCATTGTCATTTATACAGCAATCAATGCTATTTAAATGCATTGATTCCTGTATAAATGACACTGGCAGTGAAGGGGTTAACCACAAGGGGGCAGTGTAGGGGTTAAGTATGCCTAGGGGTGTGTTTCTTACTGTGGGGGGGCGTGGCTGTCAGCTAGTGAATGCTGATCTCTGCTCCAATCACAGGGAGCAGAGATCTGCGTCACTAGTTGCTAGGCAGAACGGGGAGATGCTGTGTATTTCCGCATCTCCCCATTCAGCCTTCCCGTGAGATGATCGCGGGTGTCCCGGCGGCGATCGAGTCCGTGGGACCCGCGACCGGCCTCACGGGGGTCCCGACCGGCGTGCTCCCGATGGCACGGACGGCATTAAGGAGGGACTTATATATACGCCCTCCTGCCTGTCCGTGCCATTCTGCCGACGTATATCGTCGTGCGCCGGTCGGGAACCGGTTAATGGCATCCCAGTCTTAGTCCGTAGGGTTCACTATTGAGTTGGCCCACCCTTTGTATCTATAAGAGCTTCAACTCTTCTGGGAAGGCCGTCCACAAGGTTTAGGAGTGTGTCTATGGGAATGTTTGACCATTCTTCCAGAAGCGCATTTGTAAGGTCAGGCACTGATGTTGAACGAGAAGGCCCGGCTCGCATTCTCCGCTCTAATTCATCCCAAAGGTGTTCTATTGGGTTGAATGCAAGCTAGTCAAGTTCCTTCACCCCAAACTCGCTTATCCATGTCTTTATGGATCTTGCTTTGTGCACTGGTGCGCAGTCATGTTGGTACAGGAAGGAGCCATGCCCTAAGCCCTGAGAGCATGGTATGCTGACGCCTTCAAAGTTCCCTTCACTTGAACTAAGCTTGAACTTGGGCCATGCACAACCCCTGAAAAACAACCCCATACCATAATCCACCCTCCACCAAATGATTTGGACCAGTGCACAAATAAAGGACCATAAAGACATGGATGAGCGAGTTTGGGTTGGATGAACTTGACTGGCCTGCACAGAGTCCTGACCTCAACCTGAAAGAACACCTTTGGGATGAATTAGATTGGAGACTGTGGGCCAGGCCTTCTTGTGCCTGATCTAACAAATGCGCTTCTGTAAGAATGGTCAAACATTCCCATAAACACACTCCTAAACCTTGTGGACAGCTTCCCAGAAGAGTTGAAGCTGTTATAGCTGCAAAGGGTGGGCCAACTTAATATTGACCCCTATGGACTAAGACTGGGATGCCATTGAACTTCATGTGCATGTAAAGGTAGGTGTCCCAATACTTGTATTAACATAGTGTACACACTAGTGATCTTGGCACAAGTTATGAATTTATAGCCTAACCTTTTTTTGGGGGGGGGGGGGTAGCGTGGAGACGAATTAGAACCCTTGTGTGGTTTTACTGCGATCTGGGGCTCTGTTGGAGAGATTTCCCCTCACTTTCTGTTTCGGTGAAAAGCTTTTCGCCAAGACAACCTTAATGCTGCCCATAGACATCACCTGAAAGTTGCACAATCTATCTATTTTCAGACAAATCCAGTGACGATCAAATGTTTATGGAAAGCCCCCACCTCAGCCACCGTCTAGAGCAGAGATATGCAATTAGCGGACCTCCAGCTGTTGCAGAACTACAAGTCCCATGAGGCATAGCAAGACTCTGACAGCCACAAGCATGACACCCAGAGGCATGATGGGACTTGTAGTTTTGCAACAGCTGGAGGTCGGCTAAATGCATATCTCTGGTCTAGAGAGGAACAGTCATTAGGAGCTAAATAGAAAAGCTGACATGATTGCTATTGTTCCCCCAGACATAGTCACTTCATCTTCTTCCCTGCCTCCACTAACATGAACAGGTATATGTGGCTGAGCGGATTGTTTCTGCTCATGGAGCCTGAGGGCCCTTGGATTATGTAAGCACTGCAGTCTATGCATACCTCTATGGAACTCTTCTGCGTAAATGAGTTTCAAATGTTTTTAAATTGTCATTTCAGGCATAAAATACAAAAATCCCTGTGCTTTTGTACAGTGATAGGTGGAACCTCACAAATCAAACTTTTGCCCTAAAAAAATGCAGTTATTTAAATGATTAACCTAACAAAACAGCATGAAGCACACAACTCTGACCTATAAATAAATAATAACGCGCCACTTAGTACTTAGGTGAAATCACTTCCCCTCAGGACACAACCAGTCAGTGCCAATGAGGAAGTTGAACGTATTAGGTGTTTGTGTCTGTATTGTATGTGGATCAGACAAAAGGCCACCTTTTATTAGGAAGTGCTGCTGGCTGCATTACAGACAGAACACCTTCCTTAAAGTAATTGTAAAGCCTTGGGTTATTTTTTTTTTCTTAAAATAAACATGTTCTACTTACCTGCTCTGTGCTATGGTTTTGCACAGAGCATCCTCTATCCTCCTCTTCTCAGGTCCCCCGCTAGAGCTCCTGGCTACACCTACACCCCCCCCCCCCCCCGCTGAGTGCCCCCATAGCAAGTGTGTGCTCGCTCCCGAGCCACCATAAGACACACAGAGCAGGGCTTGGCCCCACCCCCTCTCACTCCTCACTGGCTTTGATTGACAGCAGCCAATGGCTCCTGCTGCTGTAGCTGAGCCAATAAGGAGCAAGAGACCCGGGAGAGCCTCGGCTCTCATGCCACTGGCTCCCGCTGCTGTAGCTGAGCCAATAAGGAGCAAGAGACCCGGGAGAGCCTCGGCTCTCATGCCACTGGCTCCTGCTGCTGTAGCTGAGCCAATAAGGAGCAAGAGACCCGGGAGAGCCTCGGCTCTCATGCCACTGGCTTCCGCTGCTGTAGCTGAGCCAATAAGGAGCAAGAGACCCGGGAGAGCCTCGGCTCCCATGCCACTGGCTCCCGCTGCTGTAGCTGAGCCAATAAGGAGCAAGAGACCCGGGAGAGCCTCGGCTCTCATGCCACTGGCTCCCGCTGCTGTAGCTGAGCCAATAAGGAGCAAGAGACCCGGGAGAGCCTCGGCTCTCATGCCACTGGCTCTCGCTGCTGTAGCTGAGCCAATAAGGAGCAAGAGACCCAGGAGAGCCTCAGCTCTCATGCCACTGGCTCCCGCTGCTGTAGCTGAGCCAATAAGGAGCAAGAGACCCGGGAGAGCCTCAGCTCTCATGCCACTGGCTCCCGCTGCTGTAGCTGAGCCAATAAGGAGCAAGAGACCCGGGAGAGCCTCGGCTCTCATGCCACTGGCTCCCGCTGCTGTAGCTGAGCCAATAAGGAGCAAGAGACCCGGGAGAGCCTCGGCTCTCATGCCACTGGCTCTCGCTGCTGTAGCTGAGCCAATAAGGAGCAAGAGACCCGGGAGAGCCTCGGCTCTCATGCCACTGGCTCCCGCTGCTGTAGCTGAGCCAATAAGGAGCAAGAGACCTGGGAGAGCCTCGGCTCTCATGCACATCGCTGGATCGAGATTGGGCTCAGGCATAGGCGTGTGCAGGGGGTGTGCCGCCTGTGCCTGGGAACACCCTAATCACCCTGTGCGGTACAGATTCCCCCTGCTGATATTGCACTAAAGACCCCCAACAGGGCTCCTAAAACATTTAAAAAAAAATATTGAAAAATTAAATTGTAGAAAATAATACAAAATAAGAATAAAAAAAAATACTGACACCGTCCACTGCCCTACTGACACCAATCTCTGCTCTATTGACACATAGCTCACAACTGTCCCTGATTTCAGGGATTGTCTCTGATTTGGAGCAATGTCCCTCTGTCCCCCTTTCCTCCTCCTTTTAGTCTGATCAATATAGTTGGATATAAAATGCACTTTTTATCTTTCAAAAAGTGTTTCCCAGTGCTAAACCTTTCATCCAATCTCTAAATTGCTGCATTTGTACATTTTTAAAAGCCAATATAAAGGAATAGTAGTGGTAAAAAAAGTCCTTGTGGATTTAATTAACCTTTTTTTTGGTTAATTCTTCTTTAACCACCTGAGATCCATGCTATAGCCGAATGACGGCTACAGCGCGGATCTAAGATGCCGGGACGAGCTGCCTGCGCGCCCCCTGAAGGGCACGCGCGGCGCGCTCTGTGATCAGCGAGTCTGTGAGACTCGATGGATCACAGATCCGAGTAAGGGGTCGATCCCGACCCCTTACCACGTGATCAGCTGTCAGCCAATAACAGCTGATCATGTGATAATAACAGAGCCGGTAATCGGCTTTTTTTCCTCCTCGCGCTGACAGCGATCACCGGCGGCGATCACCGGCGGCAGTGAGAGGGACATCAGTCCCTCTCACTGCAATGTGGCCAGGGTCCATGGTGCCCACCTTTGCCCTAATAAAAGTGCCGCCTACCAGTGCCCACTAGCTCCACCTGTCAGTGCCCACAGTGCCATCTGTCAGTGCCCACAGTGCCATCTGTCAGTGCCCACAGTGCCAGTGCCCACAATGTGCCTTTACAGTGCTGCACATCAGTGTCACCTACCAGTGCTCATCAGTGTCACCCACCAGTGCTCATCAGTGTCCCCTACCAGTGCCCATCAGTGCCACCTATCAGTGCCCATCAGTGCCATCTATCAGTGCCACCTATCAGTGCCATCTATCAGTGCCCATCAGTGCCATCCAGCAGTGCCCATCGGTGCCACCCATCCGTGCCCATCAGTGCCATCTTTGCTGTGCCCATCAGTACCGACTTATCTGTCCCCACCAGTGCAGCCTATCAGTGCCCACCAGTGCAGCCTTATCAGCGCATATCATTGAAGCAGAAAAATTACCTGTTTGCAAAATTTTATAACAAACTATTAAACATGATTTTTTTTTTCAATTTTCCATCTTTTTTTGTTTGTTTAGCAAAAAATTAAAACCCCAGCTGTGATTAAATACCACCAAAAGAAAGGTCTATTTGTGGGAAAAAAATGATAAAAATTGAATTTGGGTACAGTGTTGTATGACCGCGCAATTGTCATTCAAAGTGCGTCAGCGCCGAAAGCTGAAAATTGGTCTGGTCACGAGGGGGGTTTAAGTGCACAGTAATCAGGTGGTTAAGGGTGTGTGGCAGGGGGCGTGTCCTATGCCTACATACGTTTGTTAGTAGGTATCCCTCATTCCCATCTCAGAATGTTGGGAGGCATGCTGACACTGTCCATGTTTTAATTTTTATTTTTTTTTACATTTATTTATATGTATTTAATATACCCATATGTGTTTGAGCTTTGGGGTGCGCACCCTAATGCAATAGGCTGCACACCCTTATGGTATGTATTTAGGGGGGGCTGCTTGCTTTACTACATAGAATGCACTAAGGTAAACACTTTAAGAGCCAGTTCACACAGGGGAAACTTAGCCGCCTGACAAGTCGCATCCCCTTCTGTAGTATAGAACCGTTCTAATAGGAGCGATACAAGTCGCTCCGACTTAGAAAAAGGTTCTGTACTACTTTGGGGGCGACTTCAGGCGACTTGCATTGACTTCTATACAGTAGTCATTTTGCAAGCCGCCGCTGAAGTCGGATGCCGGTCGCCTGAGGCAGTCGCGCTCCAAGTCGTGCTGCCTCAGTGTGAACCGGCTCTCAAGCTTATCTCAGATATAAAAGGCACAAACGAATGCAGGTCCTAATATATCAATAAATACATATATATTTATGAAAACAGCATAAGTGCCTGCATGCTGTTAGAAGGAGAGAGCAGAGTAGCAGATAGCTGTACTCTTCTCATTTCACTGTCTAGTCACAGGATGGAGAAAAGACCTGTATGTGTTACTGAATTGCAGCAGGCAAAGATCATCTCCCCCTACCAACCAGAGCTGTGCTTTGTGGCAGAGCTGTTTAAATTTCAGAACTGGATGGGCAAAAATACAAATCCTTTTGGAAGGTAAACCAGCTCCTTTATGTGTGTTCCACTTGTGTGTATAGCTGGTTGCCTACAGTTCCACTTAAATCATAATAAAGGGAACCGGTAATCAATGCTAAATAGCAGTTGAATTCCAGGCACCCCGGCAGTTCTGGGGTCCTGAAGGTAACTCATGAATATTTTGGCAAATGCAATAAAAGACAGTGGGGTTGATTTAATAGAACTGGAGAGTGCAAAATCTGGTACAGCTGTGTATGGTAGCCAATTAGATTCTAACTTTAGCTTGTTCAATTAAAGTAGAACTATAGGCAAAACTTTTTTTTTTTACATTTCAGATAGAGCAAGGGAGGGTTATAGCCCCTGTCAGATTTTTTTTCCGCCATCTGTGTCCCATTTCGGTGATTTCCCTTCACTTCCTGTCCAATAGCCAGACAGGAAGTGAGAGGAAATCCCTGCAAATTAAGGGTAATCGATAATCTTTGGGACGTTTTTGAGCCGAAAAAACGAAGGACAAGTTTAGAAATTTTATGCCGAACAAACGATACATTTAAAGGTTAATGTGTTTCCCGTCCGAAATGTCTGCACTAGGTATATGTAAAAAAAACAAACAAAAAATGCATTCATTTATGTCCACTGAACGATTTATCGGTCCTTACATGATGGCACTTTCATTTGCGCTCACGGCCGAATTGTTCGTTTTTTTTTTTTTTTTTCCCGGATAGTGTATGGCCAGCATTAGAGTAAACTTGGCTGTATGGCAGATTGGAAACACAATCTAAAAAGCCATGGGGCATTTTATTTTGGAACCGTTTGGCTTCTGTTTCTTTACATGTTTTCAGTTTGTACTGCCTGGAGCTAGTATGACACGACAACACTTTACAAAGTACACCACATTCATTTAATATTTTACTGCATCTAGCTTTGTGCCTTTAGTAGACTCATGGACACACTTTTATGCTTTATACATACTCAGCAGATTAAGCTCAACAATAATGATGGCCAAAGACAAGGTGACATTTTGCCCAATACGAGAACCAACCTACCAACCTTCACAATAATCAAAAACTGACCATTAAACTAGCAGATGTACGATGAACACATTCTTCACAGGTTGGAAAATCAATCTCATTAGATGATCGTTAATGGCATTGTTATCAATATTCACAGAGATCAGAGTGACTATATGGTCACTGGGGCAGATTTTCTCAAGTAATAGAGGATATTCACCCAGGAGTTACAAAAACAGGATCTTTGCAAGGACTGACATGAATACAGCTTTATTTTATTTACTAAGTTCAGTGAATGCTTTTCTAGGTAGACAGTCTCTACTACTTTAGTAAATCAACTGAACATTCAATTTGGTAAGTAGACAGCTTTTACTGTTTTAAGTCAACAAAAATTTACTTTGTTAGGAAGACAACGCCTACTCCTTTAGTAAATCAACTGAACGTTCACTTTGCTAGGTGGGCAGTCTCTACTACTCCATAAATCAACTGAACAGCTTTAGTAAATCAACTGAACGTTCAATTTGGTAAGTAGACAGCTTTTAGGGCTCTTTCACACTGACGGACTGTATGTCCGTTTTTCATCCTTCCGTTTTAGGATGAAAAACGGACATACATGTATCCCTATGGGATAGCGTGTGTCAGCGGATGAGCATCCGCTGACACCCGCTCTCGTCCATGCCCGCTATGCTCCGTTTCTGAAGACGGAGGAAAACCCCATTTTTTCATCAGTCTGCAGAGCGGATCGGATGACGACGGACTCTACGGTCCGTCGTCACCCGATCTCCCATAGGGGAGAGCGGCGCTCTGACAGGTCCGTCCCTGCACAGAGTGCAGAGACGGACATGTCATCTTCCTGCTCAGTGGAGATCGCTCCGGCGATCCTCGCTGAGCAAGCGGCTATCCACGGATCTGCACTGATCCGCCCCGTGTGAAAGAGCCCTTACTGTTTTAAGTCAACTAACATTTACTTTGTTAGGAAGACAGCTCCTACTCCTTTAGTAAACCAACTGAACATTCTCTTTGCTAGGTGGGCAATTTCTACTCCTCCACAAATCAACTGAACAGCTTCAGTAAATCAAAGGAACATTCAATTTGGTAAGTAGACAGTTTTTACTGTTTTAAGTCAACTAACATGTACTTTGCTAGGAAGTCAACGCTTACTCCTTTAGTAAAGCAACTGAACGTTCACTTTGCTAGGTGGGCAGTCTCTACTCCTCAATAAATCAACAGAAAATTACCTTTGTTGAGTCTATCAGACGCGAGTGAGGAAAAGCCGATCAACGGCTCTTCCTGTGTACATCGTGATCAGCCGTGATTGGACAAGGCTGATCAGCCGGAGGCTCTTTACCGAGATCAGTGTAGCGGTGTGTCAGACTGACACACCGCTCCACCGATCGCCGCGATGCGCGCCCCCACGGGCGCGCGGCGGCTGTTATCCTGAAGGACGTCATATGACGCCCAGTCAGGATAACGAAACCACTTCCAGGACGTCAATCTGCTATTGACCGGGCGGGAAGTGGTTAAGGCACCCTTTAAAATTATGGACAGTCTTGAGGCACCCCATTCTAAAATGTAAAAAAACTATTCTAATAGCTTTACATAATGCAGCTACATCCGCACAGGTAGGACACCCAATGTTAGAGGTGATTTATTCTTCCAAAGCAAATACACTTTTGCACACTGGTACTGACTAGTATTCCAATGTTTCTCTTCTCCCTGAATTTCTTTCCATCAGTCAGCTAATGTCTCCCCAGTGCTGAGGGAGAGGGGCACAGGAGGGTCAAACAAGGATGTTGTGGAAGCAACAGACATCCTCATTATTAATTGATGATGTCATTGGTTGTTAGGATGCCAGTGTCTAGAAAGTTGTAATGGTGCATAATAAAAACCTGTGGCTTTATGTAACTAAAAGGCAGGCTTGATCTACCTTCTGGCTTGTATATAATTTTTAAATAATTTTTAGGCATTTCTGAAGAAGACTCAAGGCAATTTAGGGTACCTGGGCACCCTGGTTGAAAAAGGCTGGTTTACAGTAAATCAAATAAACATTCACTTTGCTGGGTAGACAGTCTCTACTCTTTTTGTAAGCCAACTGAACATTTGCTTTGCTAGGTAGACAGTCTATACTAGTCTATACTCCTTTGGTAAGCCAACTGAACATTTGCTTTGCTAAGTAGACAGTTTCTACTCCTTTAGTAAACCAACTGAACACTCTTTTGTTTTTGCTCTTTTGGTAAGCCAACTGAACATTTGCTTTGCTAAGTAGACAGTTTCTACTATTGGAGTCTCTCCAATTCACATGACAGGAGATTGTTAACGGCTCTCTATGGTGCCGGTTCACATATCTCTGTTGTGGCGGTGGAGCGGCTTGCACAGGGGTCCTTGGCTCAGTTTCAGGGCTGAATTCAGGCAAAAATGTGGCCCTGATTCCATCCCTAAAACCGAGAACAGGGATTCACCGGACCCCTGCTGTGAGCCGTGTCCGTCGGAGGTGTGAACCCAGCCATAGGGCCAGTTCACACCAGATGCCGCCCAGTGCATTTTTTTCTGCATCAAAGATGCAGGGACAGTAGATATGGGTTCCAATGACCTAGTTCACACCAGTATCGTTAGTTCAAGTGTTTTCCAGTGCGCAAAAAAAGTAGAACATGCTGCATTTTTTCTGCACAGAACTGTACTGGAACATGGCAAAAATACACCAGAAAGCACTGGAATGCATCTAAATGCATCAAAAACTCATTACATCAAAAAAAATCAATAAAAAAAAACAAAAAAAACAACAGGAAACTGGAAAAAAAAAGTGAAAAAAGCATGGAAAACGCACCACCCAGATTGCGTTTCTGTGGTGTGAATCAGCTAGAAAAACAACCACACTAAAACATCTGTATAAAATCAGCTACATCAATAGCACAACCAATCTGGGCATAGAATCATTTTCAGGAAAAGTGTTAAAATTTGGACTGGAGCCACTGGGCTGATGAACTAAATGAGTGGAAACTATTCACTTGGAGCGAGTGTATGTTTACTTTATAAAGCGAGGCCACAGATGAAGCAATTTTTTTTCCTGGAGCCACGTGTTGCAGAAAAGAAAATCGTTTGATTCCTCCGTCAACACAGTCAGTGTTGATGGGGGAATCCCTCCTGTGTAGCTATTGTGTTCTCCCAGTGCGAGGGGGGGGGGGGGGCTGGCGGAGGAAGCTGCTGTCCCTTCTGTTAGAACACAGTGATTATTATTGCATCCTAAAATTCCCACATGCTGCTTCTACCCAAGTCGATTGATGAATTGGCTTTGGTACAATTAACCTGCACCTGCATGGATCGAATCTTGTCCGGTTCAAGCCGTCTATAGTCAGCCTTATCGGTGGAGCCCGATCCACAATCATGTACAGTACTAGAAACATCCATTTAGTTCCTTAGTGAAAGTAAACACAGCTTCACCTTTGCTTTGTTCTTGTCAAACAGATAAGATATGTCTACATATCAGGCAATAAACTGAGATAAAAAAAAAAAATTGTCTGACTTCCATTGCTGAGAACAGAGAGGGTCATCAGCAATTGTGGATGGGTCAAACAAGGTAAAATATGCACCTATCGTCCAAAATCCTAAACTTACATGGGGAGTCCCTATTAGACAATATAAGTGATCTCAGCTTCAACCTTATTTGCCTCCATTCACTCTGAAACATGAATATATACAATGTACTATGTCAAAATCCTCTACTCCTGTAGTAGATACACCCCATTGTGACATCTGGGCCAAATGATCTATATCAGTGGTCTCCAAACTGTGGCCCGAGGGCCAGATGTGGCCCTTTGCTTGCCTTTATCTGGCCCTTGGGGCACTATTTCACCAACTGATGCCAATGAAGGGACACCATTCCCCCTACGGACCCTATCAGTGGGGCACTAGTCTTTTCACTGATATGAACAATGGGGAGACTACTACTCCCAATAAAACCAATGATGGGGCACTGATGCCAGGGCATTTTCTAATTTCAATAGCCCCCTAAAGCCTGAAGGCCGTTAGGCCGGTAAACTGGCCTGTTGCTTAGAAAGTTTGGAGACCCCTGATCTACATCACCAGTACAACCCATCAGAACAAGTGAGGTTTTAGTTAAAGGTCTAATGTACACAGACATTTGCAGGCATAGAACATGCCCAGTGCCTGGTGTTTTTCTGGTAGAGGTGCTACAGATGGGACCATAGAACTGAATAGCTGTAAACGATAATGCTTCCGTCCGCCCCATCTGCGGCACTTTGGATGTGGTAAAACGCCAGGAACTTTACGTTGGTCATATTTTTGCTCCATTCACACAGCAATAAAAATGTTACTGATCTTTAGGCAAGGAGCAAAAGTTACAAAAGTTTGATCAGTAAATAGATCCCCTTTTTTAATGTGTAAAAATTGTCATGTTCGTTTTCTCAATCCTATACGTGTGCATGCATGAGCTTTGACGCAGATCCGTATAAATGATAGGCTGCTTTGAGAATAGTAGTGACTTATTGTCTAAACTCAGAATAGTAGTGACTGTTATTGTCTAAACTCAGAATAGTAGTGACTTATTGTCTAAACTCAGAATAGTAGTGACTTATTGTCTAAACTCAGAATAGTAGTGACTGTTATTGTCTAAACTCAGAATAGTAGTGATTCTTATTGTCTAAACTCAGAATAGTAGTGATTCTTATTGTCTAAACTCAGAATAGTAGTGACACTTATTGTCTAAACTCAGAATAGTAGTGACTTATTGTCTAAACTCAGAATAGTAGTGATTCTTATTGTCTAAACTCAGAATAGTAGTGACTGTTATTGTCTAAACTCAGAATAGTAGTGACTCTTATTGTCTAAACTCAGAATAGTAGTGATTCTTATTGTCTAAACTCAGAATAGTAGTGACTCTTATTGTCTAAACTCAGAATAGTAGTGACTTATTGTCTAAGCTCAGAATAGTAGTGACTCTTATTGTCTAAACTCAGAATAGTAGTGACTCTTATTGTCTAAACTCAGAATAGTAGTGACTCTTATTGTCTAAACTCAGAATAGTAGTGACTTATTGTCTAAACTCAGAATAGTAGTGACTCTTGTTGTCTAAACTACAATTTCAGTAAAAATAAGAAATGTAATAACCTAAAAAGGTGATTAGCATTGCAGCACTGGGGTCCTTATTTCAAATCCCGGTCAGGACACTATCTGCATGGAGTTTGCATGCCCTCCTTGTGCTTTGCATGGGTTTCTTGCCACACTCCAGGACATGCTGGGAGTTACTAGGGCATTAAACTTGGCACTAGACTGTAAGAAATGAACTTTCGATTTTAAGCTCAGAGCCTGATATGAATGTAGTGTATAAATTGTCAGCAATGTAATAATAATAAAAATAAAAAAAAGTATTTTTCAAATTCCTTTTAGAAATAGTCTGGAAATAAATCATCTCTATGAGTGATGACTGCAGATGTAGAAGTCATAGATCTATAAAGGATTGGAGAGATGTCTGTGTGTACTTACCCCATGGATGTGTTCTGCTAGGGTAGCATTGATCCACAGGGAGGTATTGTCTTCCATAGTATAATCCATGGGTGAGCTCTCCTCTATAGAGTCCAGCAGGAGTTGTCATCCATCCTGGGGGAGATGAGATCTGACAGTTCGTGCACGGAGGCTGTGCGATCAGTCCGTGCAGAGGAGGGAGGGAGGGACCGAGGAGGGGAAGTCCCTGTGACACAGACATGACTCAGGTCATCGGGATCGGGACTGATCGGTGTCTACAATCCGATCTGTCACTCATCTACTGTATATCCCCAGCACACCGCATCCTATATCTATGTACAGAGCAAGGATCATCACATGTATGTTTCTGTTCCCTACTGACTGTATGTTCAGGACCAACATCTTAATACTGTGTCTGAACTGTCACTTCCCCTTCTCATCTGATCTGTGATCGCTGACAGCACACACACAAGTCATATGGACTTTATTTGCAGCAGCACTATATAACCTGTGCAAATATATGTGTGTGTATATATATAGTATATATATATATATATATATATATATATATATATATATATATATATATATATATATATATATATATATATATATATATATATATATATATATATATATATAGTATATATCATAAATGTAGCACTTTTAAGGGATACCAAGCAATAGGGGTTATTTACTAAAGCTGGAGAGCGCAAAGTCTGCTTCAACTCTGCATAGAAACCAATCAGCTTCCAGGTTTTATTGCCAAAGCTTAGGGCTCTTTCACACGGACGGACCGTATGTCCGTTTTTTTATCCTTCCGTTTTCGGATGAATAACGGACATACATGTATCCCTATGGGATAGTGGGTGTCAGCGGATGAGCATCCGCTGACACCCGCTCTCATCCGTGCCCGCTATGCTCCGTTTCTGCAGACGGAGGAAAACCCCATTTTTTCATCCGTCTGCAGAGCGGATCGGGTGACGACGGACTCTACGGTCCGTCGTCACCCGATCCCCCATAGGGGAGAGCGGCGCTCTGACAGGTCCGTCCCTGCACGGAGTGCAGAGACGGACCTGTCATCTTCCTGCTCAGCGGAGATCGCTCCGGCGATCCCCGCTGAGCAAGCGGCTATCCACGGGGCGGATTTGCACTGATCCGCCCTGTGTGAAAGAGCCCTTACTTGAACAAGCTGAAATTAGAAGCTGATTGGCTACCATTCACACCTGCACCATATTCTGAGTGCACCAGCTTTAGTAAATCCTCCCCAATAGCCTAAGGTCTCTTTCACACGGACGATCCGTTCAGGTCCGCATGTCAGTTTTTTAGGCGGACCTGAACAGATGCTCCATAGACCTCTATGGAGGGATTGATGTCAGCGGTGACATGTCCGCTGACATCCAACCCGCTCTGATCCGAAAAAGTGTGATGGAGGAAAAACCTACTTTTCCATCCGTCTGCGGATCGGATCGGGTGACGACAGACTCTACGATCCGTCTTCATCAGATCCCCCATAGGGGAGAGCGGCGCTCTGAAAGGTCCAACTCTACGGTCCCTCTTCATCCGATCCCCCATAGGGGAGAGCGGCGCTCTGAAAGGTCCGTCCCTGTACAGAGTGCAGAGACGGACCTGTCATCTTCCTGCTCAGCGGGGATCAACGGAACGATCCCCCGCTGAGCATAGCGTGCTCCGTACACGGACACGTCTGTGTGAAAGAGCCCTTACTCTCCAAAAATGATCCATGCACATCCATTACTTAATGACTCTAATCTAGTTTTTATGAAATTGTTTCTCATTGTGTCAACCAGCAAGTTCAACGAAATAAATCTGACAGATTATTATTATTATACACGATTTATATAGCGCCAACAGTTTACGCAGCGCTTTACAATGTAGAGGGGGGACAGCACAATTGCAGTACAATACAGAAGGGACAGGAGGGCCCTGCTCGTAGAGCTTACACTCTAAATGGAGGGGGTGGTGGTACAAAAGGTAATAGATGCGGGGAATGATTTTATGGGGTTGTTAGGTGGGTGTGGGATAGGCTTCCCTGAATAAGTGAGTTTTCAGGGATCTCCTAAAGGTGGATAGGTTAGGGTTTGATCGGACATACCGGAAAAGGGAGTTCCAGACAATGGGGGTTATTTACTAAAGGAAAATCCACTTTGCACTGAAAGTGCACTTGGAAGTAAAGTCGCTGTAGATCCGAGGGGGACATGCAAGAAAAATAAAAAACAGCATTTTAGCTTGCACATGATTGGATGATAAAATCAGCAGAGCTTCCCCTCATTTCAGATCTTCCCCTTAGATTTAGGGTGACTGCACTTCCAAGTGCACTTTCAGTGCAAAGTGGATTTGCCTTTCGTAAATAACCCCTAATGTGTGATGCAGGGTTCTCCCTCGCTGCGCTATTGTTTCCTCCCTGCCAGAATACACTGTTCAGAATACACTGTTCAGAATACACTGCTCAGCGCTTGCATCCATTCGCTGCAAGCACTGATTGACACCAATGCTGTGGGTCATTATCGCAACCACTGAAATCAATGCTGGGGGCATAGGTGTGCGCACCTAATCACCCTGTGTGGCACAGATCCCCCCTGTTTAGACTCCTGATATTTCACCAAAGCCCCCTAATGGGGCTCCTAAAAATAATTGTAAAAACAATATTTAAAAAAAGAAAGTTGTAAAAAATAAAATAATGCAATTAAAAACTACTGACACCATCCACTAGCCTACTCACACCAGTCTCTGCCCTAATGACACTATCTGCTGCTCTACTGACATTGTCGGTATATATACACATGCACACACATATGTGTTTGAGCTTTGGGCTGCACACCCTAATGCAATGCACCTATGGCTGGGAGTTATTATTGTAGCCACTAACAACAATGCTGGGGCTATTATTGTGTCCTCTGACATTTTGTTTTTATTGAATATGTTTTATAGCAAAAAGTAGAAAATATTGTTGTTTGTTTTTCAAAAGTTTGGGTCCTTTTTCGTTTACATCGCAAAGAATAAAAAACTCAGTGGCGATCAAATACCACCAAAAGAAAGCTCTATTTGTGTGAAAAAAATGATAAAAATGCGCAATTACCGGTTAAATTAGCAAAGTGCTGAATAGCAAAAAATGGCCTGGTCATGAAGGGGGTAAAATCTTCTAGAACTCAAGTGGTTAAATATGAATTATCCATGTGCTGTATTTCATATTCCCAGTTAAAGTTCAAAGGAAAAAAAAAATTTTTTAGGTCTAAATAATGTAAAGCTAAAAAAATAAACATTCGATTCTATTGACATGGAGTCATGTAAACCCTCACACTATATACTGTAGTTATTGGTACATTTCTGAATATGTCTACAGGAAATCAGATAGGTGTGTGGCTCAGTCCTGTAGATTTTTAAAGTATGACAGGCAGTGGCGGCTGGTGCTCAACATTTTTGGGGGAGCGCAAACAAACTGAATACATTTTGAAAAAAAAAACATCAATTGCAGCCACTGTGCCCATCAAATGCAGCCACTGTGCCCATCAAACGCAGCCACTGTGCCCATCAATTGCCGCCACTGTGCCTATCAATTGCTGCCACTGTGCCCATCAAACGCAGCCACTGTGCCCATCAAACACAGCCACTGTGCCATCAATTGCAGCCACTGTGCCATGAAATGCAGCCACTGTGCCATCAAACACAGTCACTGTGCCATCAAATGCAGTTACTGTGTCAAATGCTGCCACTGTGCCCATGAAACGCTGCCAATGTGCCATCAAATGCAGCCACTGTGCCATCAAACGCAGCTACTGTACCAAATGTTGCCATTGTGCCCATCATATGTTGCCAGTGTGCCCATCATATGTTGCCAGTGTGCCCATCATATTCTGCCAGTGTGACCAACTGCCCATCATATGCTGCCAGTGTGCCCATCAAACACTGCCAGTGTGCCCAACTGCCCATCAAATGCTGCCAGTGTGCCCAACTGCCCATCATATGCTGCCAGTGTGCCTATCAAATGCTGCCAGTGGGCTCAACTGCCCATCATATGCTGCCAGTGTGTCCATAAAACAATGCCAGTATGCCCATTAAATGCTGCCAGTGTGCCCATTAAATGCTGCCAGTGTGCCCTCCGCTTGCTCGCGGGGTCCCTATTGCGTCTCCTACCTCCTGATAGGTGTCCAATAGCGGCGCCTGTTGTTTCAGACAATCAGGTGACAGGTAACAGACCCAAGCACCTGATTGGCGTAGAGGCGGTTCATAGTTAGGAAAGCAAATATTCATTTGCTTTCCTAACAAAGCGCTAGCAGTTCACCTATTTTGCAACCTTACTTACCAGCTCCGCTCGGGCCGTGTGTTCCACGGAGCTTCTGACGTCACTTCCGGTTTCCCTGTGGCGCAGGATGGCTCAAGGGGGCAGGATGCCCCACTTAGGCTGTTGTCTCCTTCCAGGATAAAAAACCTGGAAGTGCTGTGTCTTAGAGTATTTATACAGTCCCCCAGCACCCAGCTGGGACACCCTCCCAGGAAATGACAAGGCCTGTATACACATTCCTGCTGCCCATTTGCCTTGCTCCACACCTAAGTTCCAGAACAACCACGGTTCTCCAGAAAACAGAGAAAGTAATCAAACCTGCAGCTAGTGAAACACTAAATAGACCCGAATAATCAACACAGCCACACTAGTTACAGTGAGCCAGTACTAAATTTGCCTAACAACAAATGGCAGCTTCACTGGATACAGTGAGTCATAACTGAATTCACCTAATTCTACCACCTAATTGGGAGGGTGCTACATATTGCTGGAGCTATGCACTGCCCTCATCCTGAAAACCTTTCTCTGCTGTCTGCCAGGCTCAGTGTTGCCTCAGTGATCGCGTCTCTTATATTGATACCTAGCTTGACATAGTTGCAATTTTGTGCCTGTTCTAATTGATTGTGTGCATTCATAAGACAGGTCACTGTACAAAAATGACTGCTCCATGGACTTTACATTACAATAAAATGAGAATTGAAAATACACAGAGAGCTGTAACCAATCAGATTTCACCATTTATTTCTTAGGGAGACATTAAACCAGAATTGTTTAATGGGGCCTTGAACCCCCTAAGGTTGAAAACCATTGATTTAGACACAATTTGCCTATCCCAAAGTTCAACTTTAACTAGAACCACAAATGGGCTTATACAAGAATCTAGGTGTTCAGATTATTATAGTGCAGACCTACTTATGAAAGGGTTACAATTGCTCCCTTAATTAAATGAAAAGCAATGTCCTGTTATTTTTTTCACATTCCTTTGCACATGATTTGGTATTTAAAGGGAGAGTTCACCAGGCTAAGTAAACATTTTCTACTCCTTTAGTAAATCAACCCCAGTGTGCTTGGTCAGACAGGACAAGAATTGTCCGACGTTAGGTGACCTCTGACCCCTCATTCACAAAACCATAACTGACCCTGGACAGTAGATCATACCTTGAGACAGAATATTCAGATTCTTGCTTATGGCCAACCGTGACTGGTTCTCTTTAAGAAAACGTAGAAAATGTATGCAAATAGGCTCACAACCTAAGAAAAAACTCCATAGACAAAATCAATAGTGAGTCATTGCATGGGATCTCATAATAGAGCCAATTCTTGAGTTATTACAACCCTATGATTACCTATTGTAAACAGAACATGTTTACAGTCACCTGTACTCTGCAGGGAATTTCCTCATATACTATGAGCAGCAACTGCTCTAAGGAAGAATAAATAAGTGATAAACTTTATTCATTTGGAGTAACAGTTTTTTGCATTAATAAAAACTCATTTCTTAAAGCAGTATTAAACCCAAAAGCAAACATCAATATGCATTCGTTCGTTTCCATTCATAGGCTTTCTTCTATTTTCATCTGGTGATCCAGACAGAACGTCTGTTGTTTTTCAGCAGAAAGGCTTTTTTACAGTTACAGGGATGAGACAATCCATTTACTACTGACCAGGGGGTTTACAATGATCCGCTTTTTACATAAAAACGTTATCCTAAACCAGGGATATGCAATTAGCGGACCTTCAGCTGTTACAGAACTACAAGTCGCATGAGGCATAGCAAGACCCTGACAACCACGAGCATGACACCCAGAGGCATGATGGGACTTGTAGTTTTGCAACAGCTGGAGGTCCGCTAATTGCATATCCCATTCCTAAACGGACAAAACTGTTTGTCGTATCTGATTACAAAGCGTTAGCTGGAGTTCAGCTTAAATTTGTTAGTGTATTTGAATCGCCTAGTACATTTAATACTGCCCCCCCCCCCCCCCCAGAATGATAACGCTTCTGTCCACATCTGCCCCCTGTGCTCCTTCATCCAGAGTGGTGTCTTTATAAATCAGGAGGTGTGTTACTGGCCAGATCACCAGGGGAAAAAGCTGTAGGGCCAGTTCACACCATAGAAACGCAGTCCGGATGCGTTCCTGGTGCTATTCTGCATGCGCGTTTTTGGCGCGTTTTTGATGCAGTCCAGTGCATTTTTACCCTCCTCTTTTTTCTTAACCTGAAGAAGGGCTAGTTCACACCACATGCAGTCCAGTGGTTTTTATTTTCTGCATCAAAAACACATTGGAAAGTAGGTTATATGGTTTTCAATGGCATAGTTCACACCAGTGCTTGCAGTTCCAGGGCGTTCCAGTTCCAGAAAAAAAAAAAAAGTAGAACATGCTGCATTTTTCCTGCACTGGACTGTACTGGAAAGCTGTAGAACGCATCAAAAATGCACTGGAACGCAGCTAAATGCACCAAAAACGCACCGGAGCACACTTGTCCTAATTTAAGGTTAAGAAGAAAAAGAGGGGTAAAAAAAAGCACTGAACTGCATCAAAAACGCATAAAAAAACACGGCAAAAACGCGCATGCAGAAAAGCACCTGGAACGCTTCCGGACTGTGTTTCTATGGTGTGAACTGGCCCTAACATGTGCGTTTTAGTGTGTTTTTGGTGCGTTCCGGTGCGTTCCTGTGTGTTTTTGATGCGTTTTACAGCGTTCCAGTGCAGGAAAAATGCAGCATGTTCTACTTTCTTTTCTGGAACTGGAACTGCAAGCACTAGTGGGAACTATGCCATTGAAAACCATATAACCTACTTTCCATGCGTTTTTGATGCAGTTCACACCACATGCGACAACACAGTAAAACGCATCAAAAACACACAGAAGCGCGCTGGAGCGCATCAAAAAAGCACTGGACCCTAGTAAAGTGGGGGGGGGAAAAATAGGAAAACAAAAGAAAAAAAGCACCTGGAATGCATCCGGAAAGCATCTGGAGCAAATAAAAAACACTAATGCAGATTTAATGATTTATAAGCTGCAATATATTCGATTTTTGGTTTTGGGTTTATTACCGTTTTAAGCTGACCATGGACTTATTTGTGCTGAATTAGACGACGTTCAAAGGCAAATAACACTCATCTTCACAAAAATGTATAAACTCGACACATCCAAATGTCCGAAAGATGCAAAATTCGGTCGAATTTCGATTCGTTACGAAACGAATTGCACATGTCTAATATTCGTTATTTCAAATAAATTTGATTTCGTTACGTTCCATTCGTATAGATGCGCTATTCGTTATTTCGATCATTTGGAACTTCTGCTAAACTCGTATCCGTTACGTTCACTAACAGCCAAATTTGAAAGGAAATTCCAATACCTACAATTTAATAGTTTGTAACTATTATTATAGTTTTCATTATTTATTATCAATAAATAATAATAATAACAAAAACTATAATAGCGTTTAATAAACTTAGAAATTATTTATTATCAATAAATAATAATAATAACAAAATCTATAATAGCGTTTAATAAACTTAGAAATTATTTATTATCAATAAATAATAATAATAACAAAAACTATAATAGCGTTTAATAAACTTAGAAATTATTTATTATCAATAAATAATAATAATAACAAAAACTATAATAGCGTTTAATAAACATAGAAATTTAATTATGATAGAATGTTTTTTGTGCTGTCAGATTTTCGAATTTTCGGATATTTCTTTTTATTTTCGGATTTTCGTTCTTTTTTGAAAAAAACATTTTGGAAAAATTCATTAAACAGTCTTCCGTTAATTCGGATGTTTCCGAATGAACGAATATGATGAACTTTAACAAAAAACTAATAAGTAATCAAACGAATTGCGCATGTCTACAGCGCAGCCAGTTCTAACCTATGTGAGCCAACTGTACATTTATGTGAAGAGTAATGTACTTGTAATTCTCAAGTTCATCACTAATATCTTATTCAAGCAAAGTAGTCTTTGGCTAACAGTGTTTACTATGGAGAATAAGTGTAACCTTGGTGTATAAGAAGAACCTTATGCTGGGAGTTAAGCCATTCAACCCTCTGGGATGAGCAGTGTTGTGCTGCTGCAGGACATTTGTACTGTGTTTTACCCTTGTGGTTAAAACGTTTGTTACCCCCAACACTTCATATTCCTGATATGTGCCTGCTGTACTATGTACTTGTATAAAAAAGTATCCTGTTCTCTTTGTATTGCTTACTTTGTGTGAAATCCCTGATGTTCCTGCCTGTCCCTCTGCTTTCTTAATAAAAACTGACCACAGTAAGCAGGAGAGCACATCTTGGTCAGTTCTCTAGCTATGCTGGGAACCATAGGCGTCGCCAGGGGGTGGCTATCGAGGCTATAGCCCCGAATCTGGAGCCCATAGCCCCGAGTCTCCCCCTTTCTTCCCTCCGTGTTTCTCTCTCTTTTTGTTTCTTCCACTTCCTGCTCTTCTCTTCTCACATCACTCATGATGTCCACATCTACTCCACATCTAGTGTGCCAGCGCCATTCGTTTCTATGACATCGGCGGCCCCGACAATGCAGCGAGCTCTGTTGCCTGGTCACCGCCCGCGCATCACGCACGCACGGCCGGCGATGACTGCAGTAGAAACAATTACCCCCACACGGGTGCCGACATCATGCAGTTCCATGGCATCGGCGGTCCCCTGTTGCATGCGCGATCGGTAATTGCCGTTTTAATAAAACTAATGCTTTCCTGCACTAGCGCCGATTGACATCTAGATTGTGCGATCAATAGTTATGTTACCTAGCAATGGGCCTGTCCCTAAAATGACTCAGGATCATGACTCAGTGACAATCTGCAAATGGTGGCAGGTGACGTGGCAAATGACAACCTGCAAATGGTGGCAAGTGACATGGCAATCTGCAAATGGTGGCAGATGACGTGGCAAGTGACAATCTGTAAATGGTGTCAGGTGACGTGGCAAGTGACAACCTGCAAATGGTGGCAAGTGACATGGCAATCTGCAAATGGTGGCAGGTGACGTGGCAAGTGACAACCTGTAAATGGTGTCAAGTGACATGGCAATCTGCAAATGGTGGCAGGTGACGTGGCAAATGACAACCTGCAAATGGTGGCAAGTGACATGGCAATCTGCAAATGGTGGCAGGTGACGTGGAAAGTGACAATCTGCAAATGGTGGCAAATGACATGGCAATCTGCAAATGGTGGCAGGTGACGTGGAAAGTGACAATCTGCAAATGGTGGCAGGTGACGTGGCAATCTGCAAATGGTGGCAGCTGACGTGGCAATCTGCAAATGGTGGCAGGTGATGTGGCACGTGACAATCCACATCTAGCGGCAGGTGAAGGTGGCAAGTTAAAAAGCTGCACCTGGTGACAGGCAACAGGAGATGTGTCAAGTGGCCCGCCCAGGGCTCCTACTGATTCTGCATTATGGTGAGTTGAACCACTTCATTATATATTAGAATGTAACAAACCACCGGCACCCCCCCCCCCCCCCCCCCCCCCCCCCCCCCCCCCCCCCCCCCCCCCCCTCCACCCCCCAAAACCAACCCACCACCCCCCCCCCCCCCCCCCCCGTCTGCAAAAAGGTTGGTGACCGCTGCTATGGGCTCTAGCCCCAGGTCTTTTGCAGACCTAGCAACGCCCCTGCTGGGAACTCAGTGTACTCTCCTCCAATGATTAGACTTGTCCTGACATGCCTCCGCTGCACAGCCACTTACTGGGATGCCCAGTGTGCTGCTGCTTCTCCTCCCCCCAACCCTTATGCAGCTGATAATAGAGGGAATGTGATCACTTATAAAAATGGGAAAAAGGTATTTATATATATTTATCTATGCAAAAATGTTTTGCCTGTAATTTATATTTTAAACTGAATGGGTTATTTTACAAGGTGATTGTTTACAATCAATTTAGGTACATTTGGCACACTCACTTTAACCTTCAAGGTTGGGACATTATAAATAGTGGCCAGACTGATCGAAAGCGGGTAAATGCTGCTGGTGATGGTCCTGTTTGGTGGGAGGAAAGGTGTGCTTCATACATTTCACCTCAAGGCATGGTATCCATATTGGAAATTGCTGTATCACAGGGTCAGTGTATAGATCTGGCCTGGAAAGTCATGAGAGCAAGGCCTTGCAGTAATTATAAAGCAGTGTCTTCATGTAATGTTAGCCTATATGGCAAAGTAAATACAGAATACAGTGGTGATCAAGTGTTAGATGTCCAGGAAGAACACGAGAGCCTGGTGAGGAACGGGTCATGTTCTAAATCCCTATCCTGAAATGCTAAAGGACTTGTGCTAAAAAAAGTATCTGGTTCTCTTTGTATTGCTTCCCTTGTGTTTCCCTGCTTTCCTAAACTGACCTTACTAGGCATTAGAGCGCATCCATGTGTGGTCAGTTTTCTGGTTGTGCATGGAGCACAGTCTGCCTGTCCTCCAATGGTCAGACTTGTGTGGACATGTCGCCCTGCACAGCTCATCCCTGGGAAGATCAGTGTACTGCTGTTCCTCTACCCCCTGCTGACACACACCACTGCAGTCTCCACCTCCAGCTCTCTAAACCCCTTATGCAGCTGAGAACAGAGGTCATGTGATCACTTATATAAAGAAAGATTTATATATATTTTTTTACACATACCCAAATGCCTTGCATTTCTGTCTGAGGCTGGGTTCACATCTCCAATGGATGCGGCTCGCAGCAGGGGTCCGGTGCATCCCTGTTCCTCATTTCAGGGACGAATCAGGGATGAATTTTTGGCTGAATTGAGACCTGAAACAGAGCCAAAGACGCACAGGACCCTCTGTGCAATCCGCTCCGGAGCCGCACCGGAGATATGTGAACCAGCACCATAGAGAGCCGTTCACATGCGGAGAAATCCACATCCAATTCGCACTAGTGTGAACCCAGCCCTAAACTCAGTGGGCTGTTTTGCAAGGTGTGGGTTCACATACTTAAACGTCTTGGGAGCCAATATGTGAAGAATTACTTGAATGTGTTGCGGTTTCTAACCTGTTCTCTAGGGGGGTGGATTCCATGTCTCAGACCACACACAAGCTGCATGGGACAAAGTTAAGCCATTTATAGGCTACCTTTACTAAACTTTTTTTTAGCAACCAGGATAAAAGTGGGTGTTTCACATCATTCGATTCTACTAAGAAATAAATCGTCTTTAATCAGTTATTTCCTGTCTGGTAGACTTCCAGTGAGATAACTGGATCAACAAGGCACAGCACTGGGCAGCTCTACTGAGCAGAAGGCAGAGACTACCTACTGTATGTAGTAATCAAATATGGTTGGCCCTTACAAGTACACCTTTTTAAACATAGTAACAAACTTTGATAAGAATTCTAAATGAAATGAAATATCTTTCATATTTAGATCTAAAAACATTGAAAAGCAAACCCAGGCTACCAATTAAAGTGATCAGTGAGCTACTAATGCGATTCAGCAAACACTTAACTGCTAAATTAGAAATTTCACTTTATTTACCCTAATCTAAGGTCTATGTAACTTACAGCAGCATGATGCTAAAGAGCAGCTCACAAGGTCACAATTGGTGGCTGTTCTTATGGACATATTATAAATTAGCCTTTCTGAATGTGAAAAACAGCACAGCGCATGCTATGGGCATGTTTGGGAAAGGCTCTGCTGCATTACAATCTACAGCAGGTCCTCAGATTGCTAACATAAAGCAGCGGGTAACGTCAGCACGCATATGGCGTCCATGGTAGGGTGACCAGACGTCCCCGGTTTCCGGGGACAGTTCCCGGATTGAGGATACTGTCCCCCGGAGCCTGTCTGTCCCCGGATCTGTCATCTCAGCAGGGGGGGTCCAGAGGTAGAGTGGACGAGGACTCCCAAATCCTGTCCACCAATAAGCTAATCCTCCGCTGTGTAGCTGTTTACAAAACAAACGTGCTCAGTGGGGGAAATTAAGCAGACTATTTCTTCATTCTTGGGTTTAGGCGGATTAATCACAGCGTGCTACACAGTTGAAGGCCGGCCTCTTCAATATGAATACACAGTGACCGCCTAAACCCGAAAATGAAGAAATAGTCCGCTTACTGTCACCTGGCTCCCACTGAACACAGGGGACTCTGAGACGTTTGCATACAATAATTCCATAAAGACATACTGCATACACTGCATTTGAGGAAAACATGCTTATAAAATAGTTTACCATTCGCCAATAAAAAAAAAATATGTCCCCGGATTTCATTTTAAAAATCTGGTCACCTTAGTCCATGGGATCACAGCCCGCGGCAAATGCAGTTTGAATGGTGGTAGCTAAGTGACCCCGGGAGGCAAATCTGCATACCTCCCAACTTTCTGAGATGGGAACGAGGGACACCTATCAGCAAAAGTATATAGGCATAGAACACACCCTCCTGCCACGCCCCCTTAAAGCAGAATTGTACAACAAAAAAAACTATTGGTTAAACCCACAAGTGCTTTTTTTACCACTACTATTTCTTTATATTAGCTTATGGAATTTACAAATGCAGCAATTTAGAGATTGAATGAAAGTTTTAACACTGTGAAACACTGTTTGATAGATAAGCAGTGCATTTTATATTCAACTATATAGATCAGACCAAAATGAGGGACAAATGAGGAGCAAAGAGGGACATTTCTCCAAATCAGGAACAGTTGGGAGCTATGAGCCAGTGACACTGTGGTATACGCAGTGTTGCCAACCCTCAGTAAAAAACAGGCAATTTTCTCCTGCCAGTAAATGCCAGTAAAAGGTTGCCAGTAAAAAATATGGCTGTGGCGCTCGGCTTGGTCCAGAGCCCGCTGAGACCATCCTAGTGCCTTCTACAGTGTGATCGGGGGGCTCTGGCGGAGGCGGTGCAATGGAGCCAAGCAGAGTGGCAAGAGGCTGGTGTGTGGGTCTGCCGTGTGGAAGCAAGGCAGGCTGGGACCGTCAGTGCTGTTTAGACTGGAGTGGACTGAAGGGACCACTTGGCTTGGAGAGAGACTGTCACTGTGACTCTGGAGGGGACGTGTTGTGTCAGTTAGGTCCCTGAGCTACTTACTTACTACATCGAAAATAAAATAAGAAATATGTTTTTTGCCTTATTATCTACCTAAAATTATATCGCTAATTGCATATTGTATATGTTTATAGCCTAAATACTCTAATTTGCACTCTAAATTTTGTAGCTTTTGGAAATGCCAGCAAAAACTTGGCCGTGCCAGTAAGTTTTGGGTGTTGTGTCAGTAAATTTCAATCTGGTAGGTTGGCAACACTGATACAGCCGCATACAGGATACATTTTCTGGAGGTTTACTGAGTGGATACAGGAGTGAGAAGTAGAAGCACAGTGGAGACAGCGGAGGTGGTGAGATCTTTTGAGTGTTCTCAAGTGATCCCAGTGGAAGATGTCAGCACTGCACAAGTGAAGTGGCTCTTCCTTTCCTGCTCCCTCTCTACTCTCTCCCACCCCTCCTATATGGGTGAATTACTACCTTCCAGCAGCCTAACTCCCTGATGGAGGACCTTTCTCAGACTGTTTCTGCGACTATTTAGTCCGAATCAGCCAGTTAACACCATACCCCAGTGAACATTGTGTCTATCAAAGTTGGAAATCAACTAACCTATTGTGACCAAAAATATTTTCTACTGGGATGCACCAATAGACTCTCTAACTGCAAGCCAGCACCTGTAACCTTACAAGTGTATTGAACGCAACACATCTCCTCTTTTTTGGTTCTAATGCCGCGTACACACGAGTGGAATTTCCGTCCGAAAAATCTTGGATGGTTTTTCAGACGGAATTCCGCTCAAGCTTGGCTTGCATACACACGGTCACCCAAAAGTTCTCTGAACTTTCAACCGTCAAGAACGCAGTGACGTACAACACTACGACGAGCCGAGAAAATGAAGTTCAATGCTTCCGAGCATGCGTGATTTTTTTGCGCATCCGAATTGCATACAGACGATCGCATTTTTGGATAGGAACTTTTCCCGACCGAAGAATAGAGAACCTGCTCTCAATCTTTTTCTGGCTGGAATTCCACCATCAAAAGACCGATGGAGCATACACACAGTCGCATTTTTCCGACAAAAAGCTCTCATCTGAGTTTTGCTGGTGGCATTTCCGATCGTGTGTATGCGGCATAAGTGAATTTTGGGACTGTAATGCAATATCTGATATGTCAATCTAAGGCAATCAAGTTCTACTAATTACAATTTTTTTACAAGATGCAGAATCCTTGATCACTAAACCACCAAGAAGTGTTTGTGTATGACTGAATGCGCAGCTGTGATTTCCTTACTATGACAACGTGGTCTTTTTAACATATTTGGATGGTCATTCACTGAATTTTTTGCTGTTTTTGTGATTTCAATGGTGCATTTTTTCTACAATAAAATATTTTTAATCAACCTTGATGTACCTTCTTGGTAGGCTCTCCTTTTGTTTATAAAGCAGTGGGTGCACTGATCCATGCAATATAGCCATATATAGCTCCCTGCATGCATTTTCAAAGCTTATTTTCTTTTTAAGGATTTTTTTTTTTAAACTAAGGGACACAATATCCTGGTAGTACACAGGGAAAACAGTTTTGTAGACAACTTTCTTCTAAACTATACTTTTGTTCCAGTTAGTGTATAAGGAAGGATTTATTTTTTAGACACTCCAAGCAGCTACTTTTCATAACAGAAATGGTATATTGTTATGTTGCTACCTTTTTGTTCATTGGTATTTGATTACTCATACGCCCTATGATCACGGGTTTTACAAGCACATGCTATGCTGTAGGCAAAGCTACTTTCCCTGCAAGTCAGTATGCCAGAAGGTCTCCAGTCTGTACACTACCAAGTGCTTTAAAAAAGCTAAATACAATTTTGTTTTATAAGTAGCCGGTCAGGACAAAATAGCCCCCTGGCGCTCCAACCTGTGGCCCAGGTCCCGCAAGCAGCTTTTGGCCATTTATGTGCCCTCCTTGAGCCTTTGCAGGTAGTAGTCTGGGTTTCCCAACAGCCCTATAATAGCCATTATTTCTAGCAGCCTAAGGTAGCGTGTCTTCAATTTATGACCATCTCCTGAAGCAAGTCCCCATTTTCCAACAACCTCTATAGTGTGTTCGCAGTCTCTGACCATCTCCTTCAGCATGTCTGCAGTCTCTGATCATCTCTTGAAAAACAAAATTGGCAAGGGACTTTAAAGGCACCGGTATAGACACCTAATTATATCAATGTAGAAAAGTTTATTGGTACATGCAATTAAAACCAATGTGAAAATAAAATAAAATCATACACACGAAAACTACATGTTACATGTGATGAACAAGAGATAACAAAGAATTTTATTCCTCAAAGGACCATCAGAGCCCAAAGGGACACCTACGTGCTTGAACTCGCTGAGTCTTCTTCAGGGGGTTCTTTATTTGGGAGTATAGTGAATAATCTCTACAAAATATGGTAAATGTCAATGACATGGAATAAAAAATTGCTGTATACATATATAAAAAAACATATAATTTATGTAAATGCAACTCACAATATGTGGATTAAAAAATAAGGATATGCAGACACCGGAACAGTTCCAGAAAGTCCAGAAGCAAAGATACTAAAGCAGAAAAACCCATAGGGCTTCACTGCCTTAAGTGGTTGGCTTGGTGGGTCAAAAAGAAGTACATGGGTTGCCAGCAAAAATGTAGCTTTCTATCCAAGAATTTTGGAAGCCTATATGAAATAGCCAAAAATAAAAACTATACAGTAAGTGGTCCAATAGGAACACAATTTAAGAAAAAGATAGTAATCCAACAAGCTAGCTTACCCAAATGTATTATTGCAGTGATGTATAGCAACGCTCCTCTGCGTACTGAAAGGTCTGCATACACTGCTGGGGAGACAATAGCTCCCCTTCATATAGTCACTGAATGGGTGGGGTACAGAAAATGTACCAATGACACACCATGATGTTCATCAGGAGACAAAAAGCAAATAGGTCTCGCCGTGAGTCACATGTGGCAAATGCGTTACAGCCGCCCAGCTTTCCCCCATCTCGCTTTGTGGAACAAAACGTCACTTCCGGTTGATGAAGATGGCACATCCGGTTGTGACAAGGCCCACGGTGCATGCATCAAACTGATACAACAATGCCAGCATGCTGTGCGCGGCCCCAATGGTGAATGAAAGATGGAGATACCGTCCATGTTCCATCCACTACACTACAAGGTCCAGCCCAACAAACGGTAGTTCATGGTGTGGACAAAGGTTCATTCCAATACACAAAAATCCTGCAGCTTGCCAGGTGAAGATCCGGGAAGATCCAGGGAGCTCAAAAAACAAAGAAAAAATTCCATAAAAAAAATAGTAGACTTACAAGTTAAAATCTTGGTAATCAGCATGGATGGAAGATGGATACACCACAAGGTTGTCAGCAGTGTGATGGATGAAGAAACCATAAGCCTGTCAGGGTATGAACCTATCCTATCCTATCCCGGCTACAGGGAGATCAGATCATGACAGCTGTCAGAAAGCCCGCCAAACGTCAGTGTTGCTCTTGTGCAGAACGCCGATGATTAGCGGGCTTTCTGACAGTTTATCTCCCAGTAGCCGGCTAGAGGGATAGGACAGGATTTTTATTTAAAGGTTGTTGGCTCCAACTTGTCTTGCATACACACGGTCGGATTTATAGCCAACAAGCTCACATCCAACATTTCCTGTCGGAAAATCCGATCGGAGGTTGGTGGGCCAAGTTAGCCCATGTCTTCTATTATAAAGGATTGCTCCACCCAAGGGTGATATTTTAGTTATAAATGAGGATATAGCCCACATATTCTTATATAGTATGTCTTGGATACTCCAATAGTGAGGACTCTCTGTCATATTTTTTGCTCTGTTCCTGTCCTTTTGGGAGTATTGGGTATTCCCATTCTTGTGTGTTGTTGTTCCAGCACTTCCTGTTGCACTTTGCATAATATTATTAACCACTTCACCCCCAGAAGATTTTACCCCCTTAATGACCAGAGCATTTTTTGCGATTTGGCACTGCGCCATTTTAACTGACCATTGTGTGGTCATGCAACGTTGTACCCAAACAAAATTGTCCTTTTTCCTCAAATAGCTTTCTTTTGGTGATATTTGATCACCTCTGCAGTTTTTATTTTTTGCGCTATAAACAAAAGAAGAGCAACAATTTAAAAAAGAAAAGCAATATTTTTTACTTTTTGCTATAATAAATATCCCCAAAAAATATTTAAAAAAACAAATTTCTTTCTCAGTTTACAACGATATGTATTCTACATATTTTTGGTAAGAAAAATCGCAATAAGTGTATATTGATTGGTTTGCGCAAAAGTAATAGCGCCTACAAAATAGGGGATAGATTTATGCCATTTTATTGTTATTTTTTATTAGTAATGGCGGTGATCAGTGATTTATATCAGCACTGCGACATTGCGGCGGACATTTTTGACACTATTTTGGGACCATTGACATTTATACAGCGATCAGAGCTAAAAAAAAATGCACTGATTACTGTGTAAATGTCACTGGCAAGGAAGGGGTTAAACACTAGCGGGCGATCAAGGGGTTAAATGTGTTCCCTCTGCGTGTTCTAACTGTAGGGGGGTGGGCTACCTAGGACATGACAGAGATTGGTGCGAAGAGAGCTCTAGGGCACAGTGAGCAGAAGTAATGTACAAAACACACCCACGAACCAAAACAGTAAATATTCACACGGCTTTGACCTAACTAATTATATTTTTGTAGGGGGTAAGTGCACTTTGAACATAATTCTTTTTTTATTACCTCAACTATGTACGTGCTAATAAAATATTTATTAGAGGAGGGCAGGAGGAGTTATTGTTTCCTTTCCAAGTTTCCAAGTCCTGGAAGCATTGGACACGTATTTACATCTGACTGAGGCCAAGTATTCTACTTTAAACAGCACAATAGCCCCTCCACTAATTTACTGTTGATGTTAATGACCCGAGTTTATAAAATTTACTACTGCCATTTAGGATTGTAAAACCACAGTGGAAAGTCCCACGTCAGAATTTATAAACTTAAAGAAAACTTAAGAGAAAGAGAAGCAGCAACGTTATTGGCAAGTTCTCCTACTGATTACACATTTTTGAGTCACTGGCCTGGAACAAGCATGGAAATTAGGACTTTTGACTATACTCTGACTCTATTGATCTGTATATCTATTCCACATTGGTAAGAAAGTAGTATAACAGGGTAACAGCCAGACAGCCTGTGTTTTCAAAAGAAAGTCAACAGTTGCAGCCCCTATATTTCTCTTATGAAAGGTATGCTCATGTGGCCCGCGGAGCCCTCTGATGTGACCCGCGACCTTCTGCTCTGGGATGGCTGGTTGGCAAGCCCAGATCACGGGTTCCCGACCCGGGATCCCAGAGCATCAGTGTTGTGAATGAAGCTGTCGGTAGAGGAAGCAAGTAGCTGCGTAGCAGAGCCACATAAGACGATGCTTCCTGTATAGCGCCACCTCCTGTCACGGCTCTGGGTAAACCACAGCACATCAGTGTGAAAGCAGCCTTTAGGCCCCTTTCACATGATCGGTCCGACCCAATCAGACCCTCCATTAACCTCTATGGAGCGGCAAATGTAAACAGACTTGTGTCCGTTTACACCTGCCTACCATCAATCCGATCCGCTAAAAGAAAAAAAAAAAAAAGAAGGGGATCTGTCCCCTTCCATCTGGGCGGATCAGAGGGCCCATAGAGTAGAGTGGGCTGTGTCTGTGTCCGCTCTGCATATGCGGAGTGTACACGGACCTGTCATCCACCCACTCCGCTCATTGACCCACTCAGCTCAGTGGCCCGCGACCGGTTACCAAGTCGCTTAAGTGGCCCTTGCTCTTTAAAAGGTTGGGCACCCCTGCTCTAAGTAATTCTATTTTGGCAGGTTATATAATTCATGTGTGTGTGTATTTTACACTGTATTTTGCCTTTGTTTATTCTATGCACACCACTTGCTTAAAATTAAAATGATATTTAAATGTAGCGCTAGTAGCACTTGTAACTATCTCTTAGCACTGTTTGTGATTTTTCCTTTAGTGACTGTTAATGAGTCTAGTGTTGTGTCTATATCATGTAGTAGTGAGCGGTATTACTTCACACATAAAGTATATCTCAAGCCAAAAACTTTTACTTTTCATTGTTGAGAATAGGGAATGTTTAGCACTCCATCTGTATCTCACTAGAGAGATTTCTTTTCACTTCCTGCCCAACATGAAGCGGGAGGAAATCTCATCAAAGTGACGGAAAAGCCCTCTTATGCCGCGTACACACGATCGAAAATTCGGCCAGCAAAAGACTGATGAGAGCTTTTGGTCATAAAATGCAACCGTGTGTATACTCCATCGGACTTTTGCTGGCCGAATTCCAGCCAGCAAAAGATTGAGAGCATGTTCTCTATTTTTCGGTCGGAAAAAGTTCATATCGGAAATTCCGATCGGCTGTAGCAATTCCAACGCGCAAAATTCCTACGCATGCTCGTAAACAATTCGACGCTCGGAAGCATTGAACTTAATTTTCTCGGCTCGTCATAGTGTTGTACGTCACCGCGCTCTTGACGGTCGAAAAGTTCAGCGAACTTTTGTGTGACCGTGTGTATGCAAGCCAAGCTTGAGCGGAATCCCGTCGGAAAAACCATCCAAGATTTTTCTGACGGAAAATCCGCTTATGTGTACGCGGCATTAGAAGTTGTCACTGCAATAAGAGCCCTTTCACACTGAGGAGTTTTTCAAGCACTTTTGCGTTAAAAAAAAGGGCCTGAAAAGCTCAATAAAAATGCTTCCTATTAAAATCAATGAATGCTTTCACACTGGGGTGGTGCATGCAGCATCTTTGGAGCATGTTTGGAGAGCTAAAACACCCCTCTCCATTGAAATGAATGGGAAGCGCCTCAAAAGCGCCTCTAAAATGCTTCAACAGCTCCTCAAAAGCACCTCAAATATGTCCCACAGCGTTTTTTGGACAGTTTTTGAGTCACATGCTCTTTAAAAACCGCAGCACAAGTGCCTCAAAAGCACCACAAAAGCGCTCATCACTTTACTGACAGTTTTGAAGCCAGCCAGTGTGAAAGGGGCCTAAGGCCTGATTCACACCTATGCATTTTCAGTGCTTTTTGCATTTTGCACTACAGAACGTGTTCCATAGGAAACCATGATAAATGGACTGTGGTGAAAATCTGCAAAATGCAAAAAAGCACTAAAATGCATAAGTGTGAATCCAGCCTTAGTGTCCATATTTCAAGATTTCTTCTCTATTCCTGTACTGGTGACAACCTAAAAATGTGGATTTCCCTTCACTTTCATACACAGTGACCAGTGGGGGCCTGTCTATATGGGGTGCAGGAGCGCCATGCGCCCAGACACATGGATCTCAACTGTTTTATTTTTTATTTTTAAGCACGTGATTAGAGCCTGAAGCTCTAATTGGCTTCAAAAAAGGGTGCGCCCTGAGCTCACCCAATTGGGTGTCAATAGTGAATTAATATTCGCTATTGTCTTCCTGATTCGCCTCCCGGGAAATCAGGAAGCGGGTCCTGAGAACCGATTGGCCAAGGAGTCTTAGGACTCCCAGGCAATCGTGCCCAAGGACCCACTTTCTGTTTGGCTGGGAGGAAAAGCAACGGCTTCAGATCCTTGTCATCTGCCTTCTAAGGTAAGGGGGCCTCTGTCCATCTGTCTCCCGTGGGGGGGGGGGGGGGGGTGATCGCCACCTACACGTACGTCTTGGGGTGTTTTGGATCGCCTTCTTCTCGCCCACCTCCAGAGGTTGCGTTGGTCCCCCCCCCAAAATATTGGGCACCAGCCACCACTGCCAATGACAATGGTCAACAGGACAAATAGAGAGAGGCAACACCCCTAGCAGGGACAAGACAGTAAAATAAACCTGACAGGGGTTCTTCCTTCTCATTCTATACAAAATTAAGCTTTAGTGGAGGCCAGGTGAGAAATTGGCGCCCTGATGTCTCATTGAAATTAACCTGTCACAACAAAATTGTATCACATAGAGGACTTTTGGTCCCTTATGTGATAAAAAATAAAGTTTAGTGAAAATGAAATGTAAAAAAAAAGTTACGCCAAAACACTTATACCCCCCCCCCCCCCCAAAAAAAATTGAGTACCTCCCCACCTCCACACACATATGAATGTAAACATGTGTTGGGAGTGCCTACATATGAAAAACGTTGATTGCGCTACACATGTTACATATAGCCGCACATGAGGGAGAGAGAACATAAAATCTCTGCCCATTGTTACGGTTAACCCTAAACTGATGACCTATTGGGGCTTTTAAAGCATTGCCTATAGGAAATTTAGGGTATCAAAGTTCATTATCATTTCATGGGTGCACACAATTTTAAGGCATGACATGTTGGGTATCTATAACACATTTTGCACTTGGAACTACAAATATTTTATTCTCCAGGGTCTCTGCTTTCTATAAATATATTTTTTTGTGGCTTTTAAGTCATCTTCAGGCCTAAAATTATTTTTTTAAAAAAAAAAAAGGCAAAAAACTGCATTAAAATGTGGCATCAAAATGTGCAAATTTTATTCACGCAGCCCTTTTTTGTAAACTATTGACTCAAAAACTTTTAGATGGTGTTCACTATACAGTTTTGAAGTTGTTGATTTTATTATTAATGAAACGGATACACTGACATATTTACACTGTATGTCTGTAGAAGTACCTGCAGATTTTTGGAATACAAGGGCATTTAACAATTATTTATTCATATTGACAACATAATTTGTTTTCCATTACACACTATAATTGTTATACTCACTGTGGGACCTAAGGGGTTAATCCTCTGCATTGTGTAGAAAGGCTGGTTGATCCTGTCTTCTCTGATCCTCCCCTTCTTCCACAGTCCCCAATCCATCTCCTACCATGTTTCCCCGAAAATAAGCCCAGGTCTTATATTAATTTTGTCAGTAAAAGACACAGTAGGGCTTATTTTTAGGGTAGGTCTTACCATGTAATTTGCTGTCTTCTCTCCCCCTCTCTCTCCCTGCCTGACAGGAATCCCCAGTGTGAACGGAGTTAAAATTCTTGTAAAATTCTATAATCCACTCTATTACAGTAGTATATAATGTACAATGTGTGTGTTTCTGTAATATAATTGTGCCAAATACCTTCATTATAGCGCCGCTCTGCGCTTCTGTGATCTGCCGGAGCTCTCTTCCCCACAATTATATTAGAGAAACACACACATTGTACATTATATTCTACTGTAATAGAGTGGATTATAGGATTTTACAAGCATTTTAAACTAGGGCTTATTTTCGGGGTAGGGCTTATATTCCAGCCCTGCTTTTTTTTTTGGGGGGGGGGGGGTGCATGTGATCGGCACAGTTCTCTGTTTATGTTTCCTCCTCCATAAAAAAGACTTAAAAAAAACATACACAACTAGCAAACAAACATGCAAAAACGCACTTCAAAAATGTACTGAAAAACACATGATTATGCAGCAGCACTAACCTAGGCTGCGAAAGGCATGTCTTATGTTCGATAATATTTATTTTTCTGTTGTATCATAATGTACTACTTAGACTTTTTACCTTTTAGCAAAAAAACAAAATGTGACCTATTTGAGTCAGCCTTCGTAAAACTTCTCATATTTTTTAACGCCAAAGATGTAGTTAGAAAGAACAGCCGGGCCTGCCATAAAAACCACAGCATCGGTTTCACTAGTGTAAGTGTACGTGTTCATTTTACTACATGCTGGATAATGTATTGTGCAATAGCTTGGGCTTTCCACTCATCATACCACATCAATACATGTACAGCTTACTAGCTGATGCATTGCTTACTTAGTCATATCATATTGCTTTGAAAAGTTACATCGTTTCAGCACAGTATACTATAAAATTGAGTTTACCAATTTGTTTTAAAGTTTTACAATTTGTTTTACAGTTAAAGCGGGTTTCTATTTACTTAGAAAAACAGAAGAGGCTTTTCTTCAGCCCAAGTGTGCTATACTGTAGAACCTTGGCCATTTTTTAACTAGTTCCCAACCGCCTGCCATACATATACTGCGGCAAGACGGCGCTATTAAGCAAAATCACGTACCTGTACGTGATTTTGCTAATAGCCACTGGGGGAGCGCATGCGCCACCGGAGCCGCATGCTGATTGGCCACAGGGGGAGCCAATCAGCGGACCCGGCGGACATCACGCGATTGCTCTCCGCAGAGACAGAACGGCGGTCTGTCGATGTAAACAAGCAGACCGCCGTGCTCTCAGGCATGGACACTCTGATCTAGTGTTCCTGATAATCAGGAACACAGATCAGAGTATCCATGCAGTGAGCCCCCCCCCCACACACAGTTAGAAATACACACAGGGAGGTCAGCGGGAGGGGCTGAGCAGACAGCACAGTGGTCGCGTGACCTCCCGGCTGATGTCAGAGGGGGATCTCAGCCCCTCCCGCTGTTGCCCTTAGATCAGGGGAGGAGAACATCCGGAGGTCACGTGACCGAACATAAATCTGAAATAAGGTATTTAGAGGCATAATTTTATACAAATGTTTACACAGTGTAGTATAGCTTGATAGATGAGGGGCTGGCAGTAATATTGGAAAAATGACATATTACTCAGAAGCACAATGACACTAGGCACTGATCGATGGTTAGCTGAGACTTGAAGTCATCGATAGAGTTCAGGCATTGTGAACATTTTTTACACAGCATGTTTACCTGGGGCCATGGAGAAAGCTAACAGGTTCTCTTGGCTGCCCACATGCCCCCCTTATACTGCACTCACTCCAAAGCTGCAGTTGCCCCCCAAGAAGTAATGGAACACCCAGTGCTGTTCTAGGTGCTTGAGGTGGTCGGCTGTTTTACAGTGTTTCCCAACATCTACCATCTACTGTCCCCCCTGATACTCCCTGAGGCTGCATTCACACAAGAAATGGATGAGCTAACACACATTGACATATGTGCGTAAAGTATTTCCTTAATTTTATACTAACATCATGAGGCACTGACCTGAAACAAGTATGCAGATCAGGTTTTCTGACTTTACTGTGCCTTTCTAATCTGCCTGTTTATCTTGGGTCAAAAAATCTGAAAGCCATAGACAGCCAATCAACTAGGATTCTTGTATTCTTATAATGCCAGCCCCCATATTTCCCTTAGTCCAGGTTTCCTTCAAAATTTTGAAATTAAAATTGTAATGTCTATGGCTGATCTGTGCAACTGCAAACTCAATACCGTGTTCTCTGTGCAGAAGCATGAAGAATATGGGGAAGTGGTATAACACTCAACATGTTGGTTTCACCCAACTTTCTTGATGCAGGGGGCCTCAAGTGACATTATCAAAGTAACATACATAATAATTAGTCAATTGAGTGCTACATAAAGCTGTCAAAGACTAAAGACATACAACAGGAGACAATCAAATACTACAGGCATACTAAAAGAGATGGCCATAGATTGCAGATATGCTGTAGGAGTTGCTAAACGAGATTATCAGAGACTGCAAATGTGCTGTAGGAGTTGCTAAAAGAAATGGCCAGAGACTGCAGACATGCCATAGAAGTTGCTAAAAAGATGGTTAGAGACTGCAGACATACCATAGGATTTACTAAAATAGATGGTCATGTAGGCATGCCATAGAAGTTGCTACAAGAGATGGTCAGAGACTGCAGACATACTGTAATGCCCTGTACACATGACCGGTTTTCCCGTCGGAATAAACTCTGAAGGATTTTCTGACAGAGTTCGACGGAGTTCCGCTGAAACTGTCTTGCCTACACACGATCACACCAAAGTCTGACCGTCTAGAACGCAGTGACGTACAACACGTACGACGGGACTAGAAAAAGGAAGTTCAATAGCCAGTAGCCAATAGTTGCCTTCTCGCACGTGCTTCAGAGCATGCGTCGTTTTTGGTCCGTCGGAACAGCATACAGAAGAGCAGTTTTCCCGATAGGAATTGGTTCCGTCGGAAATATTTAAAACCTGTTCTATTTCTAGGTCCGTCAGAATTTTAGAGAAAAAAAAGTCAGATTCCGTCTAACTTTTTCTGCCGGAAAGTCCGACCGTGTGTACGCGGCATAAGATTTACTAAAATAGATGGTCAGGGACTGCAGACATGCCAAAAGATAGTCAGAGACTGCAGACATACCGTAGGAGTTGCTACAAAAGATGGTCAGAGACTGCAGACATACTATAGGAGTTGCTACAAAAGATTGTCAGAGACTGCAGACATACCGTAGGAGATGCTACAAAAGATGGTCAGAGACTGCAGACATACCGTAGGAGATGCTACAAAAGATGGTCAGAGACTGCAGACATACCGTAGGAGATGCTACAAAAGATGGTCAGAGACTGCAGACATACCGTAGGAGATGCTACAAAAGATGGTCAGAGACTGCAGACATACCGTAGGAGTTGCTCCAAAAGATGTTCAAAGAATGTAGACATGCCATAGAAGTTGCTACAAGAGATGGTCAGAGACTGCAGACATACCATAGGAGCTTCTGCAAATGATGGTAAGAAATGTGCCAGAGATGTTGGTGGAGACTGAGGACATGATACAGGAGACAATCATAGACTGAAGATACATTACATGAGACTGCTAGAAAGCACTACTATTACAGACCTTTACACATCAATGCTTCCACATTGGTGCTCCCAACAGCATTCACCCATTAAAGTAAAGTTTTTCTTTCCTGGCTCCTCCCAAATCCTTCTCTTACAATTGAAGACTTTTCTTATTTTTTTTTTTTAAAGGTTTATAAGCTTCTTTTTCATCTAAGTAAGAATGGTGTAAGGTCCTTCACCTGATGCCTTGTAGAATTTTTCATGCAGAAGGACTCCACGCAAGCGTATAATCATGGTGAGTCTTTGGGACCTGGCAGAGACACGGGGCACAAATGCGCACATGTGGAGATTTGTGTGCATTTACACAGATGCCACAGGTATCAAGGTACCAGATGCCAACGTTGTGTGTGCATACACGGGAAACCCCCATGCAGTACTTTTTTCAGCGCACTGTGCCTGCATACCATCACAATGCAGTGGTGTGAACCATGGTACAAAGGAGACAAGGCACTTTGCCTTGTCTATGGGGTGGGGCTGCCCTGGCATAGCCACCCAACACAGTCCCATTGCATGTGGTATAAACATACCTTAAAGGATATTTTAAATTCTTTGGTCTGAATATGCACATACAGAGAATGCAAAGAATGCAAACCACAGACTACAGTCTGCAGGGGCCCAGAGAGTCGCACAATAAGTGCCAAAGGGACACATGCAACCCCTAGGCCACAGGTTGGGGACCAGGAATGTAAGGCTGGGTGCAGTGCGAATTGAAGCTCCGTTTTCACAGCTAACTGACAAAGTAGTTGTTCAGCGTTTCACATCAGTTTTTGATCAGGATCAGGTCAGGATTGCATCAGTATCAGGTCAGGTTTACATCAGGATCAGGTCAGGATTTTATCCTGTTCACAACGGAATGCATCTGCGAATCAATTGTGTTCCCATAGATAATGTGCTTGCAATTCGCACCGCGATGCCCAGAAAACGCATACATTTTTTGGGCAATGCGGAGTGCGAATGCAACGCACATATGTGAACCAGCCTCATTCAAATGAACGTATTTTAAAAAGTCATGCAGTGTAAGCCGCATCCAATTCGCATGCGTGTGAACCGGGCCTAAACCTTGACACACCTGAACAAAATTGATTTAAAGCGGTTTATTTAGCAGAAACAAATAGTATTACAGGGTTTTAAAAAGCTTATGTTTTGTCTAATGTAAATGCCTAGACGAATGGTCAAAATGTTTTTCTATTAACCCATTTGGGGTAGGCTGGATTGGGTCATCAAGATTTGAACAAAGCCTATTTTATATGTCTTTACAATGTTTTTTCATTACAATGATAAGTACCATTTGCAACAATCTTAATTGTTATGTTCTCTTTTGATAAAATAAAAATTTATGGACAAAAAAAAAATGTCTAGAATTCAGATCACAGGCTAACATAAATTACAAGCAGCATTATATTTTAGTAGCCTTTTTATAGCACCTAACCCAGCAACATTAGTAGAATGCGAGATTTAAATAGCTAGTCATGATTTTTTTTTTTAAAACTACTTCCTGCTTCTTATTTTTATAGGTCACACCAGGAAAAAATCTTTTGCAAAGAACGAGCAGTCAAGCAGATGATGCTGACGAGACCATGTACCCCCCCAGATTCAGCCAGACCTACCCCCCCCCAGGAAAGAACATCATAGCCCAGCAGGCCAGCCAGAGATGTTTCCACACCCAAGAAGTTCACACCAAAGCAGAGCTGCTAGCCACGACAAGCGCCCAAACAAAGAGCACCAGAGCCCAGAAACACAGAGACAGTGCTCAGACAAAACATGAAAGTAGTCAATCCTAAGCAGAGCCGCCAGACAGCAGCAGACAGTAGCCAGACCCATACCAAAGAAATCAAGCCATGACACCCCTTCTAAGAGCCCAAGACCCAGCCCACCCCAAGAGAGAGCTCAGAGAAAAAAAGCGCTCCAGAATCAAGAGCCAACACTCAAAAACGAGACCACACCCCCATACCACCACGAAGAAGACGTCAGCATGAGAGCCCCAGCCCTCCACCAAGCCAGCCCCCCCCCAGCCAGCACCCCAAGCCCACCAACCCAGAGCCCCACCCAAGATCCAGAGCTCCAGCACCCAGCCCCCAGCCCCCCAGCCCCCCCCCACAGCCAACAGAGAGAGAGAAGATAGAAAGCAAGTCAGCTCGAGCCACCCCCCCCACATGCCCCACAAAAGCCCCCAAGTACCAGAGTCAGCAGCAACCCCTTAAGGAGCAGCCACAGTCACGACACGACCCAGGAGCAGCAGCCCCCCAGATACCCAGAAAGGAAATTCCGCAGAGCCTTCAGATAGACCACCCAACCCACCCCCCCAGCCCACATAACAGAGACCAAGCCAATGCAGGAGCTGCCCCAGCAGCCTCCAACGCCCCTGAGCAGCAGCACACACACCTAGGACTGACACCAGAGCTCAGCGCGACCCAGAGCAGACACAGAGTAGAACAAGAGCCGAGTCCCCCCATGTACCCTAGTCATGATTTTTTTTTTTAAAACTACTTCCTGCTTCTTATTTTTATAGGTCACACCAGGAAAAAATCTTTTGCAAAGAAACTTTTGTAATACAGCTAAATTATTATGTAATGAAGTATAGTGACAACATGTTGAACGGCAATTTATTGAGTTTGGAAAGTCCTGACCTGTACAATCCATTACTTGGCTGCATATTTTCATATCTCTATTGTTTTGCCACATTTGCATAAAATAGCGATCATACCCTTCACTCCACTGGTGAAAGAAGAAAATTCCGTTGTGGCGTAGGAAATTTTAAGCCGCAGGCTATTGTCTACCATATTAGTACAGTACTGGCCTCCAAGAGGACCTGTCGCATACACAAACTAAAAGCAGGCTGGGGAAGGTGATATGTGGTGCCCACGTGCAAATAGTGGGCATGGCAACACTACACTGAATACTGGGCTGTGAATTTTGGGGGTATGAGGACAGAGGAATATGTGTGCAAGGTATACACAAAGTAGGTTCTGACGCTATTTAACCCTTTCGCTGCCAGAGCTGTTTTTGCCTTTTTTGCACACATGCTTAAAAGATCATTTTAGGTCTAAAGATTACATAAACCCCCCAAAACATTATATATTTTCTGAAAGCAGACACCCTAGAATAAAATTTCAGTAAAAAAATACACTAAAGTTTTTGTTAGGGCACAAAAACACAATAAATTACCCAATTTTTTCCTAAAATATAAAAGATGAGGTTGCACCGAGTAAATAGATATCCAACATCAAACCTTTAATTTGCGCGCATGAAATGGCGACAAACTTCAGTACCCTATATTTTCCATAGGTGGGGCTTTTAAAGCCCCCTATAGGTCAAAAATGGGGGACCCCAAAAGGTGACCCAAGGTCAGACTTTAAAGGCACAGTAAACAATAAGGATATGAAAAAATAATAATATTTATTAAGCCATAGATATATACATGGTATGAAAGAGGACATAGAAAAGGATTTAAAAACCATATATAGTACATATGGTACATATTCCGTATTGAAGGATTATTTCCACTCATACTTTGACAATCCTCATACGGCCGCTTCCTGCTCTCCATTCAATATTTTACCCCCAGTCTGAGGTTATTACATTAGGATATTTGCTTTTATGAGCCACCGGCTCCTATGAATCCTCGTGTTGGGAAATTATTCCTTCTTTAACCACTTGATGAACAAGGCTGACTCTTCTGCAAGATAGTGAGACCTGTTTTTCTCTTTTTCTTGCAACCAACGAATCCCGAATGTGTCCTGAGGAAGCTTAACAGCGAAACGCATTGACGCACTAGTGCTCACATCATATATCATGTATTTCTATGTATATGGTTTTTAAATCCTTTTCTATGTCCCCTTTCATACCATATATATATCTATGTCTTAATAAATATTATTATTTATTCATATCCTTATTGTTTACTGTGCCTTTAAAGTCCGACCTTGGGTCACCTTTTGGGACCCCCCTTTTTTGTATTTTCACAACTATATACGGATGAGGCAATGTGAGTGCTTTTTTCTCCTATCCCCCTATAGGTCATCAGTTTAGCATTACGAAGGAGGTCTGGTGCTAGAAATATTGCTCTCACTACAGCATTCGCTGCGATATGTAACATGTGTATCGCAGTCAGTGTTTTCATGCGTAGGCGCTCCAACCTGTGCGTTTACAAACATACGCGCGTATATGTGGGGGGTCTCAAAAAAATTGGGGGGGGGTGGATTTTATGTGCTTGTGTGTAATTTTTGTGTGATGATTTTTTGGTGACAGGTTCTCTTTAATAAGACATCCAGGGTTTGGAAGACCCTGGATGTCTCCCCTGTGGTCCACTGAATGTAATGCAATGCAGATCCAATACCAATAATACCTATACCAATATAAAAGTAACACTGTGTGTGACATTACAAGAGAAGGGACCAGCACGGCTGGTGAAAGCTGGTGAAGAAGGCAAGGTTTGACCTTCGAAACTCATTCTGCTTGGTCACAACACCCTGGATGGTTGACAGCTCCTTGACAGATTGAGTCTCCCATGACGGCTTGCTTGCTTGGAATCCTGCCCCGGCTTCACAGTGCTCATGTCAGTGGCTCTGGTGTGGACTGGATTCGGAACTGATGACGTTCACATGGAGCTCGTTTCAATGCTTAACAATAGCGATGTTTGTGAGTGCATAAGCTTTGTATTATAATTTTTTTTAACTAATAAAACTTGCTACACTATTGGCGGCTTGGCGCCTATCTTCCCATCTCTTTTTTCTGTAAGGCTTGGTTCACTCATATGCGATGCGGGTTCCCGCAACGCATCTAACTCACAGGCAGTTCACACTGCGCTCTGCGAACCGCTGCGCGTGTCAATAGAAAGTTAATGACACCCCCAAATTGGTTCGCAGAACGCAGCTGAGTGCAGTGCGAACTGTGTAATCATATCGCATGGGTGTAAACACCCATGCAATCCGATTCCAGTGCAGACCAAAAAAAAGGTCCTGCACCATTTTGGTGTGAATGCGATGTGATTTCAGCCATACAAACTGTGTGGCTGAATTTGCATAGCACAGACATCGCATGGGATGTGCACAGCAAGGCGAATCACATGCGATGTCTGACATCACATATGTGTGAACCCAGCCTAAAGCCTCGTACACACGGTATGATTGTTGGACAACCGAGCGTCAGATTTTTGTCAAAAGGGCGTGTGCCAGGGTCTTGTCTTGCATACTAACAGTACACAAGTTGTCGTGCCACGAACGTAGTGATGTACTACGAGGAATTTCAGCTCTTGAGCGCCACCCTTTGGGCCCCTTCTGCTAATTTCGTGTTTGGTGAGCATTGATTCCGAGCATGCGTGTTTGCACTTTTGACTTTTGTGTGACGCATTTGTGTACTGACCATCCGAAAATCTGACGTGGAGCTGTTGTTTGACAAAAATTTACTAGCTTGTAATCCAACATTTGTTGGCCAAAAATTGGAAAACAATTGTTGAAAGGAGCGTACTAATGGTAAGAACTTTGGACAACAGCCTTCTGATTTTCGTACCGTGTGTACGAGGCTTAACACTGTGCGTGAGCCTACTTTAAAAGAGAATTTCATGAAAATAGTTGGGAAATACTATAAACACTTTGGTCATATAATGTACATCGTTTATGGAGTGCAGCATTCAGGACTATATGTTATATACAACTCAAATGTAGGGGTTAGGGGTACATAATCTAGGGGTCAGGGGGATGTAATGTAGTGTACACTGCACTGATCAGCAGCAGTAAATGGTCAGAAGAACTGCTCTTGAACAAAATTTTAAGGCATTCAGACAACAGCCCATAAACTCCTCTGCTGATAAACTGCTAAAACCGTCCAAGTGTGCATGGTCACATACACTATATTGCCAAAAGTATTGGAATGCATGCCTGTCAGGCACTGATGTTGGACAAGAAGGCCTGGCTCACAGTCTCCGCTCTAATTCAACCCAAAGATGTTCTATCGGGTTGAGGTCAGGACTATGTGCAGGCCAGTCAAGTTCCTCCACCCCAAACTCCCTCATCTGTCATCTATCATGTCTTTATGGACCTTTCTTTGTGCACAGCCATGTTGGAACAGGAAGGGCCATCCCCAAACTGTTCCCACAAAGTTTTTGGCGCATGAAATTGTTCAAAATGTCTTGGTATGCTGAGTAAGAGTTCCCGGCACTGGAACTAAGGGGCCAAGCTCAACCCCTGAAAAACAACCCCACATCATAATCCCCCCTCCACCAAACTTTAAACTTGGCACAATGCAGTCAGGCAAGTACCGTTCTCCTGGCAACCACCAAACCCCGACACGTCCATCGGATTGCCAGACAGAGAAGCGTGATTCGTTACTCCAGAGAATAAGTTTCTACTGCTCTAGAGTCCAGTGGTGGCGTGCTTTACACCACTGCATCTGACGCTTTGCATTGCACTTGGTGATGTAAGGCTTGGATGCAGCTGCTCGACCATGGAAACCCATTCCATGAAGCTCTCTACACACTGTTGTAGTGCTAATCAATCACATGAAGTTTGGAGGTCTGTAGCTATTGACTCTGCAGACAGTTGGCAACTTCTGCACACTGTGAGCTTCAGCATGCGATGACCCTGCTCTATCATTTTATGTGGCCTACCACTTGGTGGCTGAGTTAATGTTGTTTCCAGTTGCTTCCACTTTGTTATAGTACCACTAACAGTTGACCGTGGAATATTTAGTAGCAAGAAAATTTCACGGATGGACTTATTGCACAGGTGGCAACCTATCACAGTACCATGCTTGAATTCACTGAGCTCCCGAGAGCGACCCATTCTTTCTGAAATGTTTGTAGAAACAGTCTGCATGCCTAGGTGCTTGATTTGTATACACCAGTGGCCATGGAGGCGATTGGAACACCTGGATCCAATGAGTTGGAGGGGTGTCCCAATACTTTTGGCAATATAGTGTAGGATAACATAAACTCACAAAAAAACGTGAGTTTAAAAGCAGCAGCGTGCAGGCCTAAGTGGTAAGTGGACCCCCCCTACAGGCATTAGTGGTAAGAGGAGCCCCACCCCACTTCTAAAGTATTAGGGCTCTTTCACACGGACGGTCCTTATGTCCGTTTTTCATCCTTCCGTTTTCGGATGAAAAATGGACATACATGTATGCCTATGGGATAGCAGGTGTCAGCGGATGAGCATCCGCTGACACCTGATCTCGTCCGTGTCCGCTATGGTCCGTTTCTGCAGACGGAGGAAAACTCTATTTTTCCATCCGTCTGCAGAGCGGATCGGATGACAACGGACTCTACGGTCCATCGTCACCTGATCTCCCATAGGGGAGAGCGGCGCTCTGACAGGTCCGTCCCTGCACAGGGGGCTGAGACGGACCTGTCATCTTCCTGCTCAGCGGAGATCGCTCCGGCGATCCCCGCTGAGCAAGCGGATATCCACGGGGCGGATCAGCACTGATCCGCCCCGTGTGAAAGAGCCCTAAGTTAGCATTGGAGGTCAGTAGATTTGCCCCAAAAGACATTAGTAAGCATTGATGACCAGCGGAACATCTCACCCCCACCTCCCACAAGGCTTAAAGTGTTTGTTAATGACCACCTTGTAAAGCAACTCATTCCGTTTAAAATAGAAATGAAAGGCAAAACATTTTTGTATAGATATAAAAAAACATTATAAATACCTTTTTTCACTTTTTTAATAAGTGATCACATTGACCCTGTTCTCTTCTGCATAACAGCTGGGGGAGGAGAAGCAGCAGCACACTGAGCTTCCCAGTGAATGGCTGTGCAGTAGGGGCGTGTCAGGATGAGTCTGATCATTGGAGTAGGGAGTAGCATAGCTAGGGAACTGACCACGGTGTGTTCTCCTGCTTAGTGTGGTCAGTTTTTAATAGGAAAGCAAGGGGAGTAGCAGGAACACCAGGGATATCACATAAAGGAAGCAATACAAAGAGAACAGGATACTTTCTCATACAAGTACAAGGTACAGCAGGCACATAGGAAAACAAAGCGTTGGGGGTAACAAACGCTTTAGGTAAGCATTGGTGGTCAGTGCTCCCTCCCCCAGGTGCAAGTAGCAGTGGTGGTAAATAAATCCTCCCCAAAAACATTAGTAAACATTGTTGGTTAGTGGATTTCCCCCCTTAAAAAAACAAAAAAAACAAATCAGCAGCATTTGCTTACTGGAGGAACACAAATTTCTGAAATGTGCTGTGCTCAGCTGTTAAAAGAAGCAGAATGACAACCACCATTTGTGATGGTGGCATGGTATTTTATTTAGGTAAGTCCATGTTATTTCCACAAAACTGAGGTCATCCTGTTCAGCTCCTAAAACACTTCTTTATTTACAATTCAGCCCTTACAATCTCACCCTTTTAGCACATACTGTATGTCAAAGGAGTGTTACAATAAACTTTGTTCTCTATGACGCCCACCGTTTTAGCATGGTCACCAATCTCCGTGGTCCACTATTTGCCTACAGTAAACTGTTCCCACCAGCTGGTTGTGTTTGCCCCTTAAACCAAAAGTCCCCAGTCTTCCCTTGCTTGGACAACTTTTAATTAATTTTATTTCTTTGTCATTTTCTACATAGACAAGTACAGTAAATTTAGGGTAATAATTTTCAAACAACCATATCTTCTTCCAAACTTTGCCAATTACTATTCTCGAAACACCATAGAAACACACGGGTGGTTGTGTAAAACATATATTGTTCCAATGTAGTAGACCTTTTCTTAACCAGGTTACTTTATAGCTCATACATTGCCCCAGTATTATGCACTTTGTAGAATTGGTTTGTACTGGACAACGTTCTCTTCCAGTCAATTGGCAGCTTACATTCAGTAGTCTGTACTATGAAGTTAATCTTTCCAGATGGCAGGGAAGGAGAATGGACAATAGACTTTGTGTCCTGAGTATGACAGCTGCCCATAACCTGACCCACTTTCATCGACTCATTGGAGCTGTCACACTCTGTTATGGTGAAGGCAGGTTCTCGGCTATTTGTATTCATTGTCACTAATAGTTTGTCATGGCTCATTTACTTACTATTGTTTTCATGCTGTGCCTGTAAAAACAAAGGACCTAGACTAGTGTACTTCTGTCAAAAAATAAATAAAAAAATAATGAAATGTGTACTTTGTGTTGCTCCTTAATCACATGTTGACTTCAGCATTTTCTTTAACACCCTTGTGAACACCTCCGCCCACCATCTCTGAATTAACAAATAAAGTAAAAGGAGATTTAATTATTGGAGCCTCTCACTGCTAGAATTCACAAAACATTTAGAAAAAAGTAAAGTTTGGGGACACTGGTATATTTATGTTCTAGTTTTCTAAACCCCACTAAACACCCAACCAAATGTGGTTAATGCCCCGTACACACGGTCGGATTTTCCGACGGAAAATGTCCTATCGGACCATGTTGTCGAAAATTCCGACCGTGTGTGGGCTCCATCTGACTTTTTCCGTCGGAATTTCCGACGGAAAAAGTTTGAGATCCTGCTCTCAAATTTTCCGACAACAAAGTCCTGTCGGACTTTTTCCGATCGTGTGTAGCGAATTCCGACGGACAAAGTGCCACGCATGCTCAGATCACATTACAAGACCAAAGCTATTGTCTACTAGCCTCTACGTAGTTCCGTCGTACGCAACGGACGTCACCACGTTCAGGATGATCGGATTTTCCGACAACTTTGTCCGACCGTGTGTATGCAACACCAGTGTCGGACAAAATCCGACGGATTTTGTGGTCGGACTTTCCGACCGTGTGTACGGGGCATAAGAGAGGTCTATCTTTCAATTTTCAGTAAAAAAAAAAATTCTCTAAATTGTTCTTTTTCCCTTTTATTTTTTATTTAATTTCTCCTCTACCCTTTGCTTGCTTATCTCCATATCTGGTTGAAGAATTGATGCATTATATATTTATTGACCACATTGACAGTGGCAGAATGGCACTCCTGCGCGAATCGCCGTAGCTGTACGGCGGGCGCTTTAAGGAGTATAGGTAGCGCGCCCGCCACGTATCTAAGGAGCCAATGCATGTGCCTGGTGGCCGCGTTGTCCGCCGGGCACCCGCGATCGCTCCTGACAGAGTGAGAACATGGATCTGTGTGTGTGTAAACACACAAATCCACGTTCTGTCAGGGGTGAGGAGAGCAATCTGTTGTCCCTAATGATTAGGAAAAACAGATCGCTCTCCTACTCCAGTCAGTCCCATCCCCCCACAGTTAGAATCACTCCCTAGGAAACACATTTAACCCCTTGACCGCCCTCTAGTGTTAACCCCTTCCCTGCCAGTGACATTTATACAGTAATCAGTGCACGGATCGCTGTATAAATGTCAATGGTCCCAAAAATGTGTCAAAAGTGTCCGATCTGTCCGCTGCAATATCGCTGTCCTGATAAAATTCGCAGATCACCGCCATTACTAGTAAAAAAAAAATAATAATAATAAAAATGTTATAAATATCCCTATATCCCTATTTTGTAGACGCTATAACTTTTGCACAAACCAATCAATATACGCCTATTGCGATTTTGTTTACCAAAAATATGTAGAAGAATACATATCGGCCTAAACTGATGAAAATTTTTTTTTAAATTTTTTTTTAAATTGGCAATATTATAGCAAAAAGTAAAAATTATCGTGTTTTTTTCAAAATTGTCGCTATTCTTTTGTTTAGAACGCAAAAAATAAAAACCTCAGAGGTGATGTAATACCACCAAAAGAAAGCTCTATTTGTGGGGAAAAAAGGACATAAATTCTGTTTGGGTACAACGTTGCACGACCGCGCAATTGTCAGTTAAAGCAACACAGTGCTGTAATGGTCAGGAAGGGGGTAAATCCTTCCGGGGCTGAAGTGGTTAATTAAGTGTTTATAACACTGTCTTTAGTTACTACTGCTTATACTCACTGGAAAGACTTTATCACACATACCTCCCAACCGTCCCGGATTCCGCGGGACCGTCTTAAAATATCAAGTAAGTCCTGGGTCCCGCAGATTTGGGCTGGAGTCCCGGAGGTCACGGCTGGAACAAGTACCAGCAGTGGGGTTTACTCGGTGGGGGTATTCTCAATGTATGCAATGCACTCAGTAAGCATTCCTGCATTCTCTGCCTCTCCCGCTCCTCCCGCACTTCAATCCTCCTTTCAGTCATTCGTTGCTAGGGCCGTCCTAGCAACTGATGACATGCTTTGCAGGCCCACACTAGGAAGATACTACCTTTGTCCAAGCTGCTTCAGGACCTCCTTGCTCCACCCTATTCCGGCTCCCGCTTCATGCCTTCCAGAGGCTCAAAACTCGGCCGACTTTCCTCTCCCCAGCCATCTTTACTGCCAGTCCCCACACCTCTTCTGCTCTCTTTGCCAAGCTGCAGAGTACATAAGCCCACAGCCGCGGCTCCCTGCTTTGCTGCAGTAGCAGACCCAACATCAGTTCCTGCTTCTAGGCCGCACACACATCTGGCAAAGTAAGAGGATTTATGCTAGAAGGAGGGTTTTGGGGGGAGTATTTTTGCTGGGAGGGGGGATTTGTGTCAGGAGGCAGAATTTAGGTGGGGAGGGTGAGAGGCTTTGTGCTACAAGGAGCAATTGGTGAGTATTTGAGTACACTGACCTATCTGACATACACTGACCTACCCGACACACACTGACCTACCTGGCTGACATACACTGACCTACCTACCTGACATGCACTGACCTACCTGACACGCACTGACCTACCTGACTGACATACACTGACCTACCTGACATACACTGACCTACCTGACACACACTGACCTACCTATCTCACATACACTGACCTGCATGACATACACTGACCTACCTGACATACACTGGGGGCGGCGGGCGGTGGGGTTGTGTGGAGGGGGAGGTGTTACCTACCTGACATACACTGACCTATCTGACATACACTGGGGCGGTGGGTGGCGGGCGGTGGGATTGTGTGGAGGGGGGTGTTACCTACCTGACATACACTGACCTATCTGACATACACTGACCTACCTGACATACACTGACCTACCTGACATACACTGACCTACCCGACACACACTGACCTACCTACCTGACATACACTGACCTACCTCACACACACTGACCTACCTATCTCACATAGAGAAAGAGGGGTTCCCCTTGGGGTAGGACTTTAACGACACTTGGATAAATATCACAAATCAATGCAGTAGAAAAAATGTTCATATATTTTATTGAAAATACATAGATAAAAACATATGTAATGGAGTGTACATGGCAGCCACTACTGATGATACAATAGTTACAAGTAGATGGTATGTAGAGATTATCCTTCACCCGACGCGTTTCGAAATCTACTAGAGATACTCCTTCCTCCTTCCTTATATAGGATATAAAAGCTCTACAAAAATAAGTACAAACAGCTCTACAAAAATAAGTACAAATAGTCAATGCCTATACATATTATTAGCAATAAAATTCCTATACATATGTCTATTGCATTCAACACTTACAATTGCAGCAATCAGATGCTTATAGCGCACTCCATAGAATTAAAAACAACACCAGAAAGCACAACGTGGCCATGGGAAACCGCCATCACCCTGAAGAACCCAGCATGGAGTATCGAATAAGATAGAATATGCAGTAGTCATCCAAGTAACCTGAGAAGCCCAAACCCGGAGGGCTTCCTACGTGTGGGACAAAAGAGAGGACCAACTGAGGCCCATAAATACAGTAGAAATAAGATAGAGAGAGAAGTATGTATCATGGAGTATAATATACGTATGGTAGCCTATTGCATGGTTTATTAATGGCATCCTAAACATACCTGGGTATACGCTCAAAGGGGAGTGGAAAAAAGATATACTTCCTCTGGTTTGAATTTAGGGGAGGCACTGCGGGGTCAAGATATATATTATCAGATCAGCGTTATTGCTATCATGTTAGTATATTTGACTGCATTGAAAATAGTACAGCATTGATCCAAGCTCTGCTGATGTGGTGATAATTACACTACACAGTGTTCAGAGCCATAAAAACAAACAAACACTGTCCTACATGACATACACTGACCTACCTGTCTGACATACACTGACTACATGACATACACTGACCTACCTGACACACATTGACCTATCTGACATACACTGACCTACCTGGCTGACATACACTGACCTACATGACATACACTGACCTACCTGACACACATTGACCTATCTGACATACACTGACCTACCTGGCTGACATACATTGACCTACCTGACACACACTGACCTACCTGACACACACTAACCTACCTGGCTGACATACACTGACCTACATGACATACACTGACCTACCTGACACGCATTGACCTATCTGACGTACACTGACCTACCTGGCTGACATACACTGACCTACCTGACACACACTGACCTACCTGACACGCACTAACCTACCTGGCTGACATACACTGACCTACCTGACATACACTGACCTACGTGATATACACTGACCTACCTGACACGCACTGACCTACCTGGCTGACATACACTGACCTACCTGACATACACTGACCTACATGACATACACTGACCTACCTGACACACACTAACCTACCTGGCTGACATACACTGACCTACCCGACATACACCGACCTACATGATATACACTGACCTACCTGACACGCACTGACCTACCTGGCTGACATACACTGACCTACCTGACATACACTGACCTACCTGACACACACTGACCTACCTGACTGACATACACTGACCTACATGACATACACTGACCTACCTGGCTGATGTACACTGACCTACCTGACATACACCGACCTACCTGACACACACTGACCTACCTATCTGACATACACTGACACACACTGACCTACCCGACCAGACTTCAGGTGACGTGACCTCCTCCTGCTGCAGCTCAGCCGTAGTGTGCGCCACGCCCATCACGGTAGAGTAGACAGCAGCAGGCACTCCAGGCAGCCAGAGCCATTACAGGAAAGGAGAGCTGCCCGCCCGAGTGCTGAGTGGGGATCTTCTAACAGTGACGCAGTGCGTCAGCTGCATTGTAATTTCCGCCTTCTGAAGCCTGCAGCGCCTATGATGGACCAGTGGGACGTCCATCATAGGCATTGCAGGCTCCAGAAGGCGAGACTGCTGTGTCACTCGGCCGTGCTCGGGGTCAGATCGGTCCCTGCCCGGGCTCGGGGCTGATAATAGAATTGTGAATGCCCGAGACCCGGGGCTTTTTGGGGACCCTTTCGGGGCTCCAGCCCCCCTCAACCCCCCCTCTCGACGCCACTGGTTAAACCCCAATCAGGTTATTTTTTCTGTATGCTGCTGGGGAGATTTTCCTTCACTACCTGTCTTGGAGATGTAGCAGAAGTGAGAGGGATTCTCATCTTAGACTTGTGTCACTTTAACATTTGTCCTTATTGGATGGTTTTCCTTTACCACTTGCTTTGGTGACAACTCTAAAATCTAGGATTTCCACTTGTCTCAGTAACAAGAGAGGGTAAATCTCCCCAGTTAAAACATAGGCTGCAACTAAAAACTTAAAGTGGATATAAACCCACCACTCACCCAGTAAAAACTAATGGCACAGTATTAATGTATATATACATGCAAGTCTCCTGCATTTATCCCTACCTTGCAAATGTCACCTCCTTCAGCAGTAGGTGCCCCGCAAAACTCTGGAATCGGTGGGTGGGTCTCTTTGACGGAGTTCGGTGGGTGGAGTCGTGATATCACAAGACTCCCCGCCCACCTCTACACTCTCCTACTCTTTCTGCTAGCTCTGGGAGCTGACTGCATGTTAATCCTCCTCAGTCACATTGATCATGCCCCATGATGAGTAACATCCAGTCAAAACTCAGGAAAAGTGCCACATGACTTCAGCATGCCCAATCATGCTGAGGTGTGGAGCATCCAAACCTGGGAGAGCTGGAGAAGAAAGGAGGAGGGATGTGAAGCTGGAATCGTAACACACTCTCTGCTCTCATGCTGTGCGTGAGATAAAGAAATCAGATGTCCATCACAGCAGTGGGGGATGTGGCAACCAGGCCTGGATTGGCCATAGAGCAAACCGGGCACTTGCCCGGTTGGCCAGGGCCTCCAGGCCGCCACAGTGTTTGTGGGGCCCAAGGCAGCTGGGCTGCTCTTTGAGCCCACGCCGCTCACCTGGCCTCTTCACGGCCTCCCGGCTGCCAGTTAAGCTCAGCCATCGGCGCCAGGGGAAGGAAACATGAAGGGGGAGGAGCTAGAGGAGACACCTTCGGCCTCTCCGTGGCCGTATAGGTCAGCAGTCGTGCCAGGGGCGTGAATACGAAGGGGGAGGAGCTAGTGCAGACACCTGCTGCAGACACCTTGGAGAGCGGAAGGGGCCAGTTAACATGTCATGGGCTACTCAATCCAAAATGTCCAGACCTATTTTTTGTCCCAGTCCGGGCCTGGTGGCGACACACATTTATCTGTGTGTCCTTTTTTATCTTACTAAAAAAAGACAAGAGGATTGCTCAGAGCTGGATTAACTCTTCGTGGCAAGACTGGGCACAGATGAATTGACATCCTCTATTGTACCTGGTAGAAGTCTTCATTAAAAAAATGTTTTTCAGGTTTACATCCACTAGAGGGTCTAACACTTCCCTACACTATCCAAAACAAAAAAAATAAATTAAATTCAAGGGGAGACATTTTTTTGCAGGTAGCATATGTTTTGTTTCCCAGAGTAACATTGAGCAGTTAAAGGAGTTATATGTCACAGCATACACTTTCATTTTATAACATCAGCATTATACAGTAATAACAATACAAACAATAGTTAATCAATATACTGTAAATAAACAACCTCCGTGCAGACCTCCCCAAACATGTGTCCCCACATCAAATTAATTAACAAAAATAAAGGCAATGTGGCGCTACTCCAAACCAATAAAGTGACCATAAAGCGAAAAACGCCCTATACAAAATTATTACATAAGGTGGACAAACCCCCCCTCAAAATTAGTATCCATGAAAATACAATGTGTAAAAAACACAACAAAAAAACTGCCCAGTGAGACCAAACAAATATTTAAAAAATTATAAATACCCCCCTAGGGGTAGATACACTGCAAACCAGTGTATGTAATATGTGCAATAATGTTCTCACCCTCTATGAATACCATAGAGATATACAACCTGAATGTATAGCAAAAACTCTATAAAAAAACAGCAGTGTGCATAAAAAATGCAATATAACAATAATGGTGTCACCCTCTGCAAAATATTGAAATTAACCATAAAATGCAATGAAAAAATGCAAACTAAATGCATACAAGTATTACAGTATTATGAAAGAAAACCTCCTAAATACATAAATACACTCGTATTGCAAAAATTGTAGGACAATGTAAGTGACACCCTTCTGGTGGTTAGTAAAACTCAAAATAAATATAATAAGTGTCCATACATATATCCTGTATCCTTGACTTAGGGGGGCTGAATACAAATGCACGCCACACTTTTCAGATATATATTTGAAAAATATTTTGAAAACCATTGATTATTTTCCTTCCACTTCACAATTATGTGCCACTTTGTGTTGGTCTATCACATAAAATCCCAATAAAACATTTATATTTTTGGTTGTAACATGACAAAATGTGGAAAATTTCAAGAGGTGTGGATATTTTTCAAGGCACTGTATTAAGTGAGTGTTTGATAGAGTGCACTTCTCCTTTAAAAAACATGCAGTGACTGGATGCTGTTTACAACACCACATGATGCTGGGTTCACACTGCCGCATGGAGCGGCTCACAGTAGGGGTCCGGTGAGTCCTAGTTCATTGTTTCAGGTCCGATTTCAGTCCATATTTTTGGCTGAATTCGGACATGAAATGGACCAGAAGACAAATAGGACTCCTGTGCAATTTGCTCCGGAGCCGCTCCGGAGATGTGTGAACGCGCTCCATAGAGAGCCGGTCACAATCTCCTGGCATGCGAATTGGATGCGTAAAACTTGCATCCAATTCGCAAAAGTGTGAACTCAGCCTGAATTCTTCACCAATAAGGCTCACCACAGACTCTGGACCCAATTAATATAGGTTTAATGCGCATCACCCTTTTTGAGTTGGGACAATCTCATATCCTTATATTCCTCCACTGGGCACTAGGATGAGGCTCGGAAGGTTAGCTGATGTATATAAATCCACTCCTTAAAGGTTAGGGAAAATGTGTTTTAAGGAACAATCATCATTTGGCCAAACAAGATGCTGATTAGGCCTGTTCTTTTAACTCACACTGGAATAAATACCATTGTAGGTCCCGTTCAATACTGGTTTGTTCATTTTGTTGCCAGTCAAGCCCTGATGAAGAACCCCTGAAATGTGTTGGATATTTATTGACTTATACCCCTGACCTTTAATGGGCAGTAGTGTGGTGCTTAAAGCGGAGCTCCGTCCTGGGGAAAAAAAAAATATATTTTTTAAAAGTCAGCAGCTACAAATACTGCAGCTGCTGACTTTTAAAAATCGGACACTTACCTGTCCCAGGGTCCAGCGATGCGGGGGAACGAGGCCCCCCTCGTTTCCCGAGCCGCTCGCGGCGCCGGCATTCCTAATGTGGGAACCCGGCTGTGGCTTCACAGCCGGGCACCCACTGCGCATGCGCTCGCGGCGCCGTGCGCCGTGATTTGACGCTCAGACATCTGGGACACGTGACAGGTCCCAGATGACTGTGCGGCGCCGAGGGGGAAGTGACGTTTAGCCCGGGCACTGAAGGTGGCAGACTTCGAGGGACCCCCTAGCAACAGGCATTTAGAGGTGAGTAAAACATTTTTTTTATTTTTTTAATGATTTTTAAGCACCTTTTTTTTTTTGACCGCAACCCCACTTTAAATTTCAACCCTGTTTATTAAAAGTCAGCAGAATTTAAATTTTTGGAAACCTGGCTGAAGGTCCTCTTTAAAATATGAAAACAGAAATGGTCACAGAAATCCCTCCTTCTAATTGGCTGCCCTCTGACCTGACACAAAAACTCACTAATGGCCATTTAGACTCCATACCCATGTACATTCTGGACACAGTGCATCAGTTACGTAAGTACATAGGTGTCTCGAAGAATGACATCATAAATGAGATGCTAAAGCAAGTAAGTGGGCACACACCAATGATATCATTGGTAAATAATCTTTACTGAGCCAGCACATACACACTGAGTGCCCCACATCATACAAACTGTAGTATTTCTCGATTAGCAATGTGGTAAAATGTGAGCAGCACTAATTGATACATTTTAATAATTCATCCCAGTTTGTGGAATGTGTAGGTCAGATAAAAATTTAAATGGCTGTACCTGATGTCTGTGGCTTAGTTACTTGCGTCATACTACAGTACATGGGCAACAAACTGGTAATGGGTTATTTAATGCTTATGAAGATCCCGGCAGTTTTTCTTCTGGGGCCAATAGAAAAAGGCTTTAATTTATATGTTGCAGCAACCAAACTGACTGCCAATTTATTCCAAGTATAGCAAACGTAAATATGGCTAAACTCACATGGCCGCATGAGTGTTGATAATTTCCTGCAATCAGAGGTGGCTACACACCGCCTTTGGATGCAGCAACACTCTGTGCTATGGTCGCATACAAACTGGTCAATAAACTGCATCCAGTTTGTGTGCAGCTGAAACTCCACAGAAATGCCAACCCTGGATGCACACTGGCACTGGCTGGTGGAGGATCTATTTGCATGTAATCATTTATATGAGTGCTTACATGCGAACAGTTGCGGCCATTGATTTGTACAGAGTACAAATTTGACAGCTGCCACTAAAAGCTGCTACCAGTGGCACACAGCGTGTGCAGGCAATGTTTAGCACCAGCGGTAAGAATCTTCTGATTCTTTCCAGCAGCCACCCCTGGCCACTGCTGTGCAGTCATGTGAATGTAGCCTAAAGGTCTTTCACAGTGTACCCAAAAGGCAATTTCATGAAAGTGAGATGCATGGATTAAATGGCAAAAAAAGACAACTTCCTTGTGCCGCAACACTAACATACTTTGATCGAGCTGCACCAACACAAATCATTGTTGATGCAAGCCCTGTGGGTTCAGGTGTCATCCCAGTTCAGTAAAAAAATACTGGAGATTATAGACTTACTCAATATGCAAACTGTGCAGTTACTGCTGTGAAGAGACAATGCTCCGGGATATGATTGTTCAAATGCATATCTTTATGGATTTGATTTTGAAACTGTAGCAGATTTCAAGCCATTTAAGGTGATATACTGACACGCACCTTGGAGGTGAGCCTGACGTGCAGAAAGAGACCTCTCGTACAGCCCTGGTTCCTGGGATCACTGGAGTGGGGACAGTAATCGTCGGAGCACAGTGAGGTATGAGTACCTGCAGGGTTCACTCGGCTGGAGATGATGTCAGCTGACAGAGACAGGAACAGACTTGATTGCTGTGGATGCAGGTGCACTGAGGGGCAGCAGATGTAGATGCACACAGATGCAGGACAGCAGGAAGGAGCAAGGTCAAACTAGCCAGGTCATAAACAGCGGACCAGTCAGGCAGAAGCGGCAGGCAGAGAATGGTCAAAGTTCAGGCAGGGTTGGTAACAGGAGGTCAGGCAAACTGATAGACAGAGCGGGGTCAAGGCAAGCCAAAGGTCAGGATTGGAGACAGCAGCGAGGTCAGGAAGTCGGGTAAGTACTGGATCAGATGCGGGTTCATAATCAGGTCACAGGGTTAGCTGCAGATCAAACAGCAAGGATCCATACAACAGAAGTCCCTTTTAAAGGTCACTGGGCACCTAGGCAGCGTCACCGTGCGCGCGTACATGATCTCCACGATCTGTGCACGCGCATGCGCATTGGCGCAAGTCTGTTCACCGCTGGATGCCTGTGAGCTGGAACACATCTTAGTGAACCTGTGTGACTGTGATCAGTTGCAGCGCTATGGCAGCGCGTCCATGACATATACATTCTAAGCCCTAAACTGTCTGACAAAAGTGAGGGGTGGGCTCTCTTTTTCCTCTGGGTTACTGCAAAAATACTGCCCTGGACCTGAAAATGCAGTTTATTTATATACTTCAACAATTCAACAAAAAGACTTCCGTGCTTAAGAGTCTTGTCTAAAAGCCTATACCATGAAAAGCTGTTACCATAAATAAATATGTTATCATCAATATCTATCACAAAAGAGGAATCAAACTTCACCCCTAAGGCAGCGCTTTTCACATATAAAGTGTTACTATACAATGTATCAACCAGTTTTGTGGTGAGAGTTAACAGTCCACCTTTAATGTGAATAATTAGTCCCAAAAGCATATTGTCTCTTTCAATTTCAAATTACTCTTTGAGTAATCAAATTCCACCATATTTCTTGATAACTAAATTAACTCGGACACCCTCGGATGAAGTCGTGATAACGAATCGCTTCAGGGCGGGGCTATACGGCGACCAGAAGTGACGTCAATACGCTGACCGGAAGTGGTACGGACTGGGAGGATCACGTACATGTGTGGTGAGATGCCAGTAAACACCATCCAAAATGTATCACATGTATAACACCCAATAAACCATATGCGCTCAACTCCTGGTCTGGACCTTAATAGTCAAGGTCAAATACACTTTTGCCCCTCTAGGGCTATACTCCAACTGACTCCCAATCACAGGCACTGACACATGGACTGGAGCTTCTGTTCAACCTCCTCTTCTCCGTGTGACATATACTCATGCAAAAGTGATAAAACCAGTGCTCTTCATACATTTTAAAACAATTTAATTAAATCTAAAATGGGACACTTATGCCCTGTACACACGGTCAGACATTCCGACCGCAAAATCCGTCTGATTTTTTCCGATGGATTTTGTCCGAAACTTGTCTTGCATACACACAGTCACACAAAGTTGTCGGAAAATCCATCTTTTGCGCAAACCAACGTTATAGCGTTTACAAAATAGGGGATAGTTTTATAGCATTTTTATTAATATTTTTTTTTTTACTAGTAATGGCGGCGATCAGCGTTTTTTTATTGTGACTGCGACATTATGGTGGACACATCGGACATTTTTGACACATTTTTGGGACCATTGTCATTTATACAGCAATCAATGCTATTTAAATGCATTGATTCCTGTATAAATGACAGTTGTAGTGAAAGAGTTAACCACTAGGGGGAGGGGAGGGGTTATGGGCTCTGACGTGCGTGTGTTTTTTTACACGTCTGATGTCATTGATCGGCTTTCCCGATGACCGGGAACAGCCAATCAATGACAGGCAGCGTAGGAAGCGTGGGGAGAGGTTTGTTTACACAAACCTCTCCCCGTTCTTCAGCTCCGTAACCCGATCGCGGGACACCAGCGGCGATCGTGTCCGGGGTTCGGCGGCGCGTGCGCGACCCACGGGCAGGCATTTAAAGGGCCACGTACAGGTACGTGGTTTTGCCTGCCCGTGCCATTCTGTAGACATATATCTACATGAGGCGGTCGGGAAGCGGTTAAAAAAAACACATAAAAGCGGCACTGGCGTTTAGCCGCATTTGGCGTCTGAAACGTGGAAATCTTTGGCGTCTGAACTCATTTTTTTGCCTTCAAAGAAAGGCTGTTAAAAGCAACTGCCTAAAAACTACTCTAAACAAAACTGTGTACATGGTCGCTATTAATAGTGCTGGGCAGCAACTAAGAATTCACAGACTTGTGAGCACGTTGATTTTCTTGTGATTTATGTACATTAGGTTTATATATCACAGATAGTTTATGGTATTTTGTATTAACAGTGACTGTGCCGATTGGCGTTCACTTTCCAAATAATCGTGAAGGATTGCCTTCTGCTTGTTTTGCCGATTGTTAAAATGAGAGATGGTAGGTTTTGTATCCTATAGGGTGTGGAATCCACTTGGATCACTGTGGTGGAGTTAATTTGGTGATCCAGGGATACAGTGAGGAAAACATCTATTTGATCCCTTCAGATTTTGTAAATTTGCCCACTTACAAAGAAATGAATGGTCTATATTTTATCATAGGTGTATTTTAAATGATAGAGACAGACTATCAACCAAAAATCCAGAAAAAAAAACATGTGAAACAAATGTTATAAATTGAGTCGCAGTTCAGTGAGTAAAATACGTTTTTCATCCTCTACCAACCAACAATAATTCTGTCTCCCACAGACTGGCTACAGTATGCGCTCATGTGGTACACAGACTAGTCCTGTCAATTTAAGAAGGTGCTCCTAACGACAACTCATTATGTGTATAAAAGACACCTGTCCACAGTATCTCTTCCATTCAAACCTCACAATCATGGCCAAGACCAAAGAGCTGTCAAAGGACATCAGGGACAAGATTGTAGACCTGCACAAGGCTGGAATGGGCTACAAGACCATCAGCAAGAAGCTTGGTGAAAAGGAGACCAATGTTGGAGCAATTATTCGCAAATGGAAGAAATACAAAATAACCATCAATCGCCCTCGGTTTGGAGCTCAATGCAAGATTTCGCCTCATTATTATTATTGTACAGGATTTATATAGCGCCGACAGTTTACGCAGTGCTTTACAACATTGGGGTAGACAGTACAATTACAATACAATTCAAAATAGGGGGGAATCAGATTGCCCTGCTCATTAGAGCTTACAATCTAGGAGGGAGGGTCAGGTTATACAAAAGGGTAATAGCTGTGGGGGATGAGCTAATGGAGAAAATAGTGCAGTTGTTAGATGGAGGCAGGATAGGCTTCTCTGAAGAGGAAAGTTTTCAGGGATCGCCTAAAAGTGGATAAATTTGGAGACAGTCTGACAGATTGGGGTAGGGAATTCCAGAGCATGGGCGAGGCTCGGGAGAAGTCCTGGAGGCGGATATGGGAGGAGATGATGAGGGAGCTAGAGAGCAGGAGGTCTTGGTAGGAACGAAGAGGGCGATTAGGTTGGTATTTTGAGACTAGCCTAGTGACGTAGCTGGGGGCAGAGTTGTGGATGGCTTTGTAACTTATTGTTAGTATTTTGAATTTAATTTGTTGAGCCAGTGGCAGCCAATGGAGGGATTGGCAGAGAGGGGTAGCAGACACTGAGCAGTTTGTAAGGTGGATGAGTCTGGCAGCAGCATTCATGATGGACTGAAGAGGGTATAGTCTATTTAAAGGTAAGCCAATGAGGAGGGAGTTGCAGTAGTCAAGGCAAGAGATAACCAGGGAGTGAATCAGGAGCTTTGTGGTTTCATTGGTTAGAAAGGGACGTAGTTTAGAGATGTTGCGGAGGTTGAGGCGGCAAGCTTTGGAAAGTGATTGGATGTAGGGCCGAATGGAGAGTTCAGAGTCCAGGATAACACCGAGCTCGCTGACATGTGGGGATAGGTGGATGGTTGTGCCATTGCTCTTGACAGATAAGTCAGGGGAAGAGGCACGTGGGGGAGGAAATATTATAAGCCCGGTTTTGGACAAGTTGAGTTTGAGGAAGTGGTGTGACATCCATACAGATATGCCTCATGGGGTAAGGATGATCATGAGAAAAGTGAGGGATTAGCCCAGAACTACAAGGGACATAAATAGTGCACAATTAAATACAAAAATGATAGTGCAGCGCTAAAATTAGCAATACAGAGAATATATACTGCAAAAAAAATACCTGAAATTATATAAACAGAAAATTAGGTGACTAAACACCCACAAAATAATGTATCAAAATAGTCAGTATTAGTTTTGTATTTTGTAAAAGGTCTGATGGCCAGCAATTAATGAGGAGAAACATATGGTCTCCTTATGTCAAGCAAGACAACTTGTGACCGGCAAACCAAAACCAGAAGCAGTTGTGTGAACAGCTTTGTAAGCAAAAGCTAAGCAGCCTCGCAAGCTACCAGCATACCTTAAAGCGACTGTCTCACTTAGCCACTTAAGGACCGGAAAGATTTACCCCCCTTAATGACCAGGCCATTCTTTGCAATACGGCAATGTGTCAGTTTAACTGACAATTCCACGGTTTGTCCTTTTTTTCCCACAAATAGAGCTTTCTTTTGGAGGTGTTTGATCACCTCTGCGGTTTTAATTTTTTGCACTATAAACAAAAAAAGAGCGACAATTGGTTCCTTCCTCCAGTCCCTACATTACTATTGGACTCAGTAGCGATGGGGAGGTTGGAGGGAGGAACCACTAAACGCTGCAGGGGACCAGGAGTCTGACACTCCCAAAAATGTCAGTTTCCTGTAGACTTCACTAAAAGGGATAGGCAGCAGGAGAGGTAAGTATTTACATTTTTTTTTCTTACTGATACAGAATTTCTGGGGAACTTTAATTTAGCGTCAGGGTCGCTTTAAAGCAGATACAGTATAAAAAAAAAAACATTTTTTGCAGCTCTTTATTAACGGATACATCGTTACATGTATTTTTTTTATTGCAAGCAGTGCACGTACCTGAAATTGACCTGCAATCAGCCTATTGCACCCTCTAGTACAGGTGAACACAGACTGGGAGAGAGAGAACAAACACTGGAAGCCTATCAGTTTTGCCTCAGTGCTGATGTGCTTCAAAAAAACGTCATTGAAATCCATGCGTCCGGTGCTCTGCATGTAGATTAGGGGCCGGGTGCATGAATTAGGGGGGCTGCGCCCCTGCGCCCCTTATGGACCGGCCGCCACTTAGCTTTGGTGAGTGTGCATCTACACTATTTAGTGGAGGACTTCATCACAATTTTGGGTGATCTGCCTTAGCGAGTTGCTGCTAATAATTTGGTGGCTATAATCTCTGGTAAATTATTCATGTTGGCTAATCTGAGAAGAAGCACAGCATATGTTTGATATACAGTGAACTCACATGCCCCATACACACGGTCGGAAATTCCGACCACAAAATCCATCGGATTTTTTCCGACACTGGTGTTGCATACACACGGTCGGACAAAGTTGTCGGAAAATCCGATCATTCTGAACGTGGTGACGTTCGTTGCGTACGACGGAACTACGTAGAGGCTAGTAGCCAATAGCTTTGGTCTTGTAATTTGATCTGAGCATGCGTGGCACTTTGTCCGTCGGAATTCGCTACACACGATCGGAAAAAGTCCGATCGGACTTTGTTGTCGGAAAATTTGAGAGCAGGAGATAAAATTTTGTCCGTCGGAAAATCCGATGGAAAAAGTCCGATGGAGCCTACACACGGTCGGAATTTCCGACAACATTGTCCGATAGGACATTTTCCATCGGAAAATCGGACCGTGTGTACGGGGCAAAAAGGTGGAGGAAATTATTCTGGATTGCTTCTCCACTTTTGGACTTTAATTCTTTTTTTGTTTTACAGCGCTGCATATTTTGTTTATTTGTTACTATTGCTGGTTTGTACTTATACCATAATTTCAAGCAGTTGAGTTTGATTAGCGCTAAAAAAAGTATCTGTTTCATCCACCTATGTGTCCTTTTACAGGAGGCGGACTCTGTCTGATGATCTCCGCTGAGCAAGCGGATGACAGGTCTGTTGTCTGCTCCACTTAGGCAGAACGGACACAGGCACAGCCCACTCTCCTCGATGGGCATGTGTGTGTCCGTTTACACCTGACTGCCATCCGATCTGATCCACTTGTAGGCAGGTGCTTGTGGGGTGCCATCACATGTAGTTTTGCTGTCATATGCACTGTGTAGCTATGAGGCTAGCTAATCTGCCCAGGTAAGGGAACGATTGACTTTATCTCCCCGGTCTCTTGCTTTGGCTTGCTTCTGTTGGGCTTTGCCCCCCTCCCTGTTCTCATAAATTCAGAAGGGAGATTCTGCCTACAGGAGTTCCAGACACCTGGGAAGCAGGGAAGACTGACAGCTGAGATGTAACTTGATCCTCCAGCAACCACTTGCAGGAAGGGCTTTGCTCCCCTCTGCCTTGTACCTTCTACCCTGACCGTCATCACTAAAGCTTGCCTGTCTGAGGATGCCTGGGGCTGCTGAGACCTGTAGTTCTCCCTGGAGAACAGCAGCTCTGGAGAGCTGCCACTGTGGACTCTGCTGTATATGGACTCTTGTCTGTACAGGTATGCCAGGGCAGCACACAAGCACATATCTAGGGATTAGGGATGTTAGGAAAAGACTGCACTTTGTGTTGAACTATTATCTTGTGATTCCCATAATGCTGCATTATTTAACCACTTCCCATCCAGGCCAATTATGACATTTCTCTCCTACATGCAAAATTCCTAATTGTTTTGCTAGAAAATGACATCAATCCCTCAAACATTATATATGTTTTTTTAGCAAAGACCCTAGAGAATTGCAACTTTTTATCTTGCACGGTATTTGTGCAGCATATTTTCGAACATGTTTTTTTTTGGAAAACAAACAGTTTCATGCTTTAAAAAAAAAAAAAACATTAAAGTTAGCCCAATTTTTTTGCATAATGTGAAAGATGAAGTTACGCCGAGTAAATAGATACCTAACATGTCACGCTTCAAAATTGCACATGCTTGTGGAATGGCGCCAAACTTCGGTACTAAAAATCCCCATGGGTGACCATTACATTTTTTTACTGGTTACATATTTTGAGTTACAGAGGAGGTCTAGGGCTAGAATTATAGCTCTCGCTCTGACGCTTACCTCACATGTGTGGTTTGAACACCGTTTTCATATGTGGGCGGGACTTACATATGCGTGTGAGCACACGGGGACAGGGGCGCTTTAAAATTTATTTATTTTGTTTGTTTTTTATTGTTAATTTTACTTTTTTTAGTTTAACACTTTTAAAAAAAAAAATTTGATCACTTTTATTCCTATTACAAGGAATGTAAACATCCCTTGTAATAGGAATATGGCATGATTGGTCCTCTTTACAGTGAAATATGGGGTCAATAAGACCCCACATCTCACCTCTAGGCTGGGAAACATGAAATAAAAAATAAATAAATAAAATGATCTCGGTTTCCCAGCCGAGATAGCGCCATTCGTTTGAATGAAGAGGCCGGGCGTGACGTCATAACATCGCACCCAGCCTCCGAACGATCATAGAGACTCCGGCGACCATCTGGTCCGCCGGAAATCTGTATGGTCACCATCCGGGGCTGGCAGATCCTGTCTCTGACTCACCGATGGAGGCGGTGAGTCGGTAGAAGCACTGGAGGGCGGCGGGAGGGGAGGCGTCCCCTCTCTCCACCCATAAGAACGATCAAGTGGTGGAACAGCTACTATGATCATTCCTATGGTGTAGGGAATTGCTGGCTAAAAAAGCCGATATCTGAGTGATGCCTGTAGCTGCAGGCATCATTCAGATATATCCGCTCAAAGTCAAGGACGTCATATGATGTACCTTGGGCGGGAAGAGCTTAAGTAAAAGCTTTAAAACTTTGTCATGCCTGGCCTGAAGTTATTTAAAGGTGTGCATGGTGGTATTGGCATATGAAAGGACAGGACCTGTAATGCATACACACGGGGTGAAGTGGAGACATGCCATTGCTAGGGGCAACAAGTACAAGAGAAGGATGATATGACAGCCAGACAGCAGGAGAGTGATACCGGCCTGGGTGACCAGTCTCATGTATAGTGAGGGGAGCAGTTCAAAGCCTACCTTCCGAGTGGTTGGTGCCCCAGCAACAAGGACTGGATCCACGTAGTAGAGACCCTCGAGACCTAGCCATATGGGACGGAAGAGAAAATAGTTAATTGTGGGTGTGCATGGGGTCCGTGCTGGTTCCTGGCGGGACCTGTTCTATAGGGTTGCCACCTGTCCGGGATTCACCCGCGTAGTCTGGGTTTTGAATCGTGTCCGGGTTTCAGTCCACCTGAAACCCAGACACATTATTTAGACTGGGCTGTGGCTCCCCAAGTAACCAAGTCACACACAAATCAGTTGCTATCCGGGAACTGCGGGTGGCTGTCTGGGAGCAGGTTTGGCATCACTGGGGGCAGGGTGATGATGTCAGCAAAAGCAATGTGTCCACACCCACATTTTGCTGCAGCACGCTATGTGCACTGCATTACTAAGTGTTCGGGTTTGGCTTAAAGAAAAGGTGCCAACCTTAGCTGGAACAGTTAAAGGGTGGAAATGTATAAAACAATTACAAGACAATTTTATGGTACATAGTTTATAGAGGCCCCAACTAGGAATGAGGCTCTGCTGGACCTGGTAACCTCAAACCTTGCAGAGCTTATTACTAATGTTCATATAAAAGAACCTCTGGGTAGCAGTGACCATAACACAATTTAATTTAACCACTTGCCGACCAGCCGCCGACGTTACACGGCGGCAGGTCGGCTCTCCTGCGCAAATCGCCATAGCTGTACGACGGCTCGTGGCAGCCAAGATAGCGGGCAGGGACACGCTCGTGCACGCTGTGGGAGCGTGTCCGTGGGTCGGGCGGACTCGATGTTCGCCGGTGACCCGCGATCGCCTAGTACCGAGGCAGAACGGGCATCTGACAGTGTAAACAAGCGTATCCCCGTTCTGACAGGAGACATGACAGAGATCTACTATTCCCAGTGATCAAGAACAGTGATCTCTGTCATGTCCCTGCCAGCCCATCCCCCTCCTACCGTTAGAACACACCCAGGGAACACAGTTAAGCCCTTATTCGCCCCCTACTGTTAACCCCTTCCCTGCCAGTGTCATTTTTACATTGATCAGTACATTTTTATAGCACTGATCAATGTAATAATGTCACTGGTCCCCAAAAAGTGTCATTTGGGGTCAGATTTGTTTGCCGCAATGTCGCAGTCCCGCTAAAAATTGCAGATCGTCGCCATTAATAGTAAAAACAATTTAAAAAATAAAAGTCCCTAAATCTATCCCATAGTTTATAGACTGTTTGTAAGTTTTGCGCAAACCAATCAATCAATCAAACCAATCACCTATTGCGATTTTATTTACCAAAAATATGTCGAAGAATATATATTGGCCTAAACTGATGAATACATTTCGTTTTTTTATATATTTTTTTTTGGATATGTATTGTAGCAAAAAGTAAAAAAATATGTTTTTTTTCAAAACTGTCGCTCATTGTTTGTTTATAGCGCAAAAAAATAAAAACCGCAGAGGTGATCAAATACCACCAAAAGAAAGCTCTATTTGTTGCAAAAAATGGCCTGGTCATTAAGGCGGGCAAATCCTTCTGGGGCTGAAGTGGTTAATGTAAGCTGTAAACAACAAACATATACTGGGAATATAGAAAAAAAGAATTTTAACTGCTTTAGCGTCACCCGCATTTAGGGTTGCCACCTGTTCAGGATTCATCTGGACAGTTCGGGTTTTGAATCATGTGTCCGGGTTTCAGTCCACCTGAAACCCGGACACAATATTTAGACCAGGCTGTGGCTCCCCAAGTAACTAAGATAGTCATACACAAATCTGTTGCCATCCGGGAGCTTCGGGCAGCTGTTTGGGGGCAGGTTTGACTGAAGGGTGGGGTGATAATGTCAGCAAGAGCAGTTTGGCCACACCCACTGTTTGCCAAGGTGCGCTCTGTGCGCTACATTACTACTCTCCTTGGGGCACCCAAATGTATCCAAGGCCTTTAATAATCCTATAATGTTTACTGCAAAAAAATGTAATATTTCCCTGTGCTGCAAAAGTGTTCTGGTTTGGCTTAAAGAAAAGATGGCAACCCTAATGTAAGTGTCGGGGAACCGCAGTACAAGGATTACTTCACCTGTGCCCCAAAATCATCAAATAGTCTCCCAACAATTACATGCCCTGGCGGATTGATATAGACAAGGGGACCGGGACTATAGTTTAATTGTCGGGAGCCTCTGCACAAGTCTTACTGCATTGCTGACTGATTTAACTAGTTCTGTTCCTTCCTCAGCCCCCAGCTGCTGCCCGATAAGCATTAGCTATGTTCCTTCTCCCGATGCCCAGCTGCCACAGTCCAATCTGAATGAATCATGCGTCCGGGTTCCAGAGAGACTGAAAACTGGACACATGGTTCAAAATGATTCAAAACCTGTACTGTCTGGGTGAATCCTGGACAGGTGGCAATCCTAGTCCTGCAACAGCTTAAAGCTGTTGGGAGGGAGAGGAGGAAAAGCTGGCTGGGCTGCAGAGGATCCACAGGGGATTGGTTCCAGTAATTTACCAGCCTCTGTTGCTCCTATGAACTTGCCCCACCAATGTCAGGGTCAGAGCGCTGATAAGTGCTCACGTGACCCACCGCCTCTCTTCTCCTTTCCTCCTGACTGAAGTCAGTTGGGGATCCTTGGCCCCACCCGCTGCAGCTGTCAGACCGAGAGAGAAGAGAGATGGCGGGTCACATGAGCGCCGATCGGCGCTCTGAAAACAGGAATATTGCTGCATTTTTTTTTATAAAACACAGACACGGGAGCACTTCACATTAATAAACAGAGAGGGTGGAGTGCATTGTGCATAGTGGGATAAAGAGGTTGTAAAACTCTCTGTGTCAGTTGTTCCTATAGGTTCCTTGAGATATTCACTCCCTTCTGAGCTATTGTATTCTGACGACAGGGAGATTTCCCTACCATCATAGTACACTGATCAGTGTTGTAGACTATAACCTGAAGAGCTGATCGAGCGGGGACAATCTGCCAGGGTGGATGTACAGAAGCTGATTGGTAGATAGACCAAAGTGTCCATACATGGATCGAAAATCAGCCGATCCCTGCCAAAGCAGATGAATTTTGATCCATATTTGGCTGGCTTAAGTAACTCCCATAGTAACAGGCAAACGGCTAAATACACAATGAATTAGTGTATTTAGCCGTTTGAGGCTTTATCTACCAACAGATGAGCAATTTAATTTAGCCAGTGTTGTAACACAGTAACATAGTTGCATAGTAGGCGAGCTTGAAAAAAAACACAAATCCATCAAGTCCAACCTATGTGTGTGATTATATGTTAGTATTACATTGTATATCCCTGTATGTTGTGGTCGTTCAGGTGCTTATCTAACAGTTTTTTGAAACTATCGATGCTCCCCACTGAAACCACCGCCTGTGGAAGTGAATTCTACATCCTTAGCACTCTTACAGTAAAGAACCCTCTACGTAGTTTAAGGTTAAATCGCTTTTCTTCTCATTTTCGTGAATGGTCGCGTGTCTTATTACATTTCCTTATGCGGAAAAGTTTTATCCCAATTGTGGGGTCACCAGTATGGTATTTGTATATTGAAATCATATCTCCTCTCAAGCGTCTCTTCTCCAGAAAGAATAAGTCCAGTGCTCGTAACCTTTCCTCATAACTAAGGTCCTCCAGACCCTTTATTAGTTTTGTTGCCATTCTCTGTGATTCACACACCCCTGCCACATTGCACAGGCCATGCAGGTAACACCACAGATTCATATTTCAGCTTTGTCTGTCACCTGCCTGCCCATTGGACCACAATGGTTCAATGTCGGGTGAGTTGGCGGGTGGCATAGGAGGCTGGAATGCTCTTGGCTTCAGAGACATGGTTAGTTCCCTAAAGTGGCCCTCCTACCAGGTTACACTTTGTAGCCTAAACACAGCATTAGAATGTTTGAAAGAAGCACTTATTTATGTTCCTGTTATCCTGGAAGTTTGTTTTCCCTCTTGTCAATAAAGGACTCCAAAGTTCTCTTCATCCTGCGGAATATCCGGGAGTGTTGGTGGCTCTCTTAGCCTGATGCCGCATACGCGCGGTCGGAATTTCCGATGGAAACAGTCCAATGGGAGCTTTGCATCGGATTTTCCGACCGTGTATATGCCCATCGGTCTTTTTCTGTCGGCATTTCCGACAGACTTTGGCTTGAGAGCCTGTTCTTAATTTTTCCGACGGAAAACCTTTCTATCGGATTTTCTGATCGTGTGTATGCATTTCCGACGCATGCTCGGAAACAATTCGACGCATGCTCGGAAGCATTAAACTTCCCTTTTATAGCGCCGTCGAACGTGTTGTATGTTGCGGTGTTATTGACCATTGGAATTTGGTGTGACCTTGTGTAGGCAAGACAGTTTCAGCGAAATTCCATCGGAATTCCGACGGGAAAACCATCAGAGCTTTTTCCGACGAGAATTCCGAACGTGTGTACGCGGCATGACAGTAGAAGATGCTCCAAACCCCTCTGCTGCTCCACACTGGCCTTTAAAAGCTAGAGCTCTTGACTATGGTATAGCCTATGCAAACCTGTCTTTTCCTATTAAATACCCAACCCCACAACTTAACCTATAAAGTAACCAGACCACACCTGTGTGGAGTAAATTGGCCTCCTCGGCCATTTTATTAAACATTTCAACCATAAATTTTTTATTAGGAAAAAACAATATTCCTTCAGATACATTTTAAACCATTGTTAGAGATCCTTGGAGGCACTAACCACATTTCACTGTATCAGCGTGTCCACACCAGGCCATCAGTCGTGGCCGCTCCGACAACACCACTCAACCTTACATACTAATACCCATCTCTCGATGCCAATTAAACCATGGTTAACTGCCATCAACCAAGGATACCATACCGAGATGGTTCCCCACTTCAGCCACGTTATTCTTAATTTCTAATGCCTCCAAAGATCCCCAACCGCCAACACACACATATTTCACATATAAATAATCAGAAACACAAAATAAAAAAGGCGGCAGTTTGGGAGCTGCTTCTTCTTCCGGTGGCAAGAGAATGAGCCCAGGACCTTGGCTCTTCCTACCCCCCCCCCCCCCCCCCCCAGAACACTAACCTAACCACCCACTTTCCTTTAGCTAGTGTAGCACTGACCCCCGAAGGAGCTGCTAGTTTGAATTGGGCCTGCACTCTTTTGAGAAACCCCCCTTAACGTGACTCGGTCCCCTTGGCACAGCTGTGGTGCAATAATAATACAGTACAATAAAGACAGTATAAGGTACCTGTATCGATCCCTCAGGATCCTCTGGCTCCACCTGGTGGGGAAAAACAGTACGCCACACAACTGTAAGCTTAACCAGGAATACTTTTACTGAAGGTATATCAAACAGGTGGTTACAGAGATTGCACTGTCCTCCCAACGTAGGACGTCAGTACAATATAAATCAAACAGACAAATACAGTAAGCAATATATATGTATGTTATTATCTAAACCTGGGAGCTCCCACTACTTAAAGTTTTACGTGAGGCCTCACTTAAAGTACTTTCTCCTTTATCTTCTTTCTTCGCTAGCATAAGTGGTTCCTCAGGTATTTGTAATCCAATGGGGTAGGTGGAAAAATTTACTTAAGATGCTCCACGTATAGTTCCAAGAACTTGTAATCGCACTTGGGCGCTAAAATGAAATAGGCCTCAAGCCTGCTCAATGTCAGTTGCTCGGTTATGCCTCTGTGGAACAACAGGTTCCAGCGAGGCTTATGAGTGAGTCTACTGCGTGCAATTATAACAAACGATGGGCCGTGACCTGCTCACCAACTGGATTAGAGTTCTGGGTGATGACTTTAGTCCGGTAACTGCAGCTTGCTTCCGTTTAGACTGGGCCAGATGCTCTGTGTCGCTCCGCTGGCTGGATCTGGTCCTCCGCTACTCCGACAAGCATTTCCGAACCTCGTAAATCTGATCAGCAGCTCTCAGGCTCCGTCAAGTCACCTTGCAAACAGTCCGGTTTGCAATCCACGGTGACTGTCTGTCTCTATGTCCGAGAAACCTCCTCACAGACTCCTGGGTAACAAAGGTCAAACTTCCTATCAAAACAAACAGTACTTCCTATGAAAGTCTTTTGTGCTTGTATGTAATCACCATATCCATGCATTACTAGATTTTGAGATGGCTCCAAACACTAAGCCATAGCAATGTCCACAGATTTATCATTGACATATGCATAACCACGTTAATAAACAAATATGTCCCCGCTACACTAGTATACTCCCCTTATTATAACCCCTATCCTTGCTGGTTTCCTCAGCTACCCTATCATGTCAGCCCTCCCTTTAGCCTACGTCCCACTCCAGGCTTCTCTGTATAGCTGTCTGGTTAGGAACTTCAGATACTATCATCTGTAGCTCCTCTTAAAGGCAAATTACACCTTCCTGACCATGCCAATGTTATCCCGATATTTGGAGTATAACATGAATAATGGATTTGTCAACCTGGTTCTAAAACCTGCCCTAAAATAAAGACACCGACTGCACACCATGCGTTTTAATACGGCCACAGCAGCCAATTTATTAACACTGAATAAATAACATAACGAAAATACCATTCAACAATGTAATTCTAACAATGTAAACAAGGGGTCTTTGGGTGTCCATAAGGCACAATTTTACTGAAATTGTCCATGTCCTCAGCAGCACCCCAACTGGCTTGAGTACGTTACAACCTCACCATACTTCCACCCCCCCCAGGGGACCTAGCTTCTGGGGGTGGGTACCACTAACCAACCACGTGTAGGTGCCATACCTTAGATGGACCCCACAATTTAGCAACAATGTCAATAATCACTGACCCCCCAAAGACCCCCTGACCCACCAAGCTGCTATGACAAAATCCCCACCAACAAAAGTGCTCACTGGGTGTTTTTTTATTATTATTAACAGAAAACCAAAACAAGACATATACTCCCCAAACTTGACACCTCATGAAAATGTTTTTTTTTACATAAGAGCAGGTGGGAGGGATGTTTCTTCTCTGCCTGAAAAGTCCCAGAATGCCTGATCTGCCTGTCTGCCACACACCACCTACAGCAGCACCCCACCCCCCTGGTCTGCTGCCTCCAATCAGGTAAGTCTACCCCCCCTTGGCCGACTGACCTAGCTGACCCTTCCCTGACCCAGTTCCTCCCCTAGTCATGCAGACCCTTCGGCCATTTTTCTTCTTCGGGTCTCATTTGAATCCTGGTGCCGTTCTCCAGCCCCCAACCCTTTATCTGCCCCCCCCCCCCACCCCTATCCTCAGTCATATCATTTACTCCGATCTGTGTTAGGAAAGACTACAAGTTCCATATGCCACCATAGCAGAGGTACTTGTAGATTTCAATGGAGTACAAGTGTGGTGACGTTGCTGCACTGCAGTCCATTGATTACTTCCTCCAGTCCCATAACCGAAGGTTTGTACCTTTCATACAGACCTGGGACTAAAGGAATCGTCTATAGGAGCCTCTGCATTACCCCAGCCATCCACACATCACAGTTTCCATGCTTTACAGGCTCCAATGCAAAAAATTATTATTATTATTATTTTTCTAAAGGTGAAATAAGCCTTGAAAGCCTCAGTTGCCTATGGCAATTTCATAGTTTTACATGTGATTTGGTAGTTAACTTTGTATGTGATGTCACTTTCTGGTAACTCTTTCCGTCCTGTGTTCTGTCATTGGCAGACTTCAGCAATGGTGATCAGCAGTAATGTGAAGTCTTTGGGGAAGGCTGATAAGCAGGAGGTGGTGTGTGAAGTCCAGGTGAATATATAAATGGCTTACTGATGCATATTGAACTTTTATGTTTTAAAACATGGGTGGGGAGGGGTGGCATAGTAGGGGAGAAGGAAATGTGTGAACGTGTTATTATTAGAGGTGCACCAAAATTTCGGCCGCCGAAAATTATTGTCCGAAAACTGTGTTTTGTCATTCGGCCGAATGAAAAAAACAGTCGATACCGAAAGGGGGCGTGGTCTGCCCCCGGATGCCACCCATTGCCACCCAGTCCTCCACTCCCTCCTCCTCTTCTTCCCTCGCCGCAATCTCCGTGTTTCACAGAGCTGAATTGCCCGGCCGCAGTAACAATGTCCTGCCTCCTGTGATAGACGGCACACTGATCCAATGGTGGGACATTGAATCAGCGTGACGTGATTACAGGAGACGGGACATTGTTACAGCAGCCCGGCAATTCAAATCCAGCTCCGTGACACACGGAGATTGCCGCTGATGCAGGCACAGGCAGGCTGCATATGATGGGCACTGGCAAGCTGCATATGATGGACACTGATGGGGCTGCTGGGCACTGGCAAGCTGCATGTGACGGGCACTGGCAGACTGCATATGATCACTGGTGGGGCTGCTGGGTACTGGCAGGCTGCATATGATGAGCACTGGCAGGCTGCATATGATGGGCACTGGTGAGGCTGCTGGGCACTTGTAGGCTGCATATGACATGCCCTGGTTCATAGAATGCATTAAGGTAAAAAAAAACTTCAGCCTTTACAACAACTTTAAAGTCTTGTTAAAGGGAGACTCCAGGCAAAAACACAAACAGACTTTTCTCCTGAGGTCTACATTGCCCCATATCAGTGCCTACAAATAACTGTCTTTATTCATTACCGTTAAGCAGTGTGCAATATAGAAAATAAATTATAACTTCAAGAATTGTGTGTGTGGTCTGTCCCTGATTGGGTACCCTGAGCCTAGGCCCCGCCTACAAGTGCAATGCAGTTCTGTTATATATATATATATATATATATATATAATACCTCTAATGTGAGAGGTTAAAGAGAACCTATACATGGTGTAAAGTTTAACCACTTGACTTCCTGAAGATTTACCCCCCCCCCCCCTTTGATGACCAGGCTTTTTTTTTGCATTACTTTAACTGACAATTACGCGGACGTGCGATGCTGTACCCAAATAAGATGTATTCCTTTTTCCCCACAAATAAAAGTTTTTTCTTGTGGTGGTATTTGATCACCTCTGCCGTTTTTTTTATTTTTTTGCACTATAAACAAAAAGAGATCGACAATTCTGAAAAAAATATATATATTTTTTACTTTCTGCTATAAAACATTTCCAATAAATACATTTAAGAGATCAAACTTCTTCATAAATTTAGGCCAATGTGTAATCTTCTACAGATTTTTGGTAAAAAAAATCCCAATAAGTTTATATTGATTGTTTTGCGCAAAAGTTATAGTGTCTACAAACTATGGGATATTTTTATTTTTGTTTATTTATTTTTTACTAGTAATGGCGGCGATCAGCGACTTATTGTGGGACACTATTGCGGCAGACAATTTGGACACTTTCTGACACTTTTGACACTTTTTGGGGAATAGTGACATTATTACAGTGATCAGTGCTAAAAAAATATGCACTGTCACTGTACTAATAACAATGGCTAGGAAGGTGTTAACATCAGGGGCAATAAAAGGGTTAAATGTGTGCCCAGCCAATGTTTGTGCACTGTGTGAGACTAGGGGAAGGCATGGATCCATATCCATGCTTTGCAGGAACACCGGATCCATGCTTTCCCTACTGACAGAACGGTGATCTGTCTTGTTTACATAGGTAGACCTCCGTTCTGCCTCTGTAACGAACAATCGGTGGGTATCGTGTCTGCGGTACCCGCCACTGGTCTCCTACTGCGTAATCACAGCAGGAGCGAGCCACCGGTGCTGCGCATGCGTACGCCCTACTCGGAAGAGGCGGATCAGGTATATATACCCTGATCCGGGGCACGGGTTACGCCCTGTAGTAAAACTGCAATGGGGCGGACCTGAAGTGCTTAATAACAGATCTATGGATTTTAACCACTTCACACCCGCCGGGAGTTTATAGGACTCGTCTGATCACAGATCGGAGTAAGGAGTCAATCCCTTACCAGCCAATGACAGCTGATCATGTGATGTAAACAAAGCCGGTAATCGGCTTTTACCGGTAATGTGTCATTTACCAACCCCTGCCTTTTCTAAATCAGCACAGTGAGTTATCAATAGCATGCGTTTGAGCTTTGGGGTGCACACCCTAATGCAATAGGCTACGCACACCTATGTTCAAAGACTTTCTCTGTGATTGAAGGAGAGCTGGTCATGTGTGTCTGACAAGTAAAATAACAAGGACTCACAGTTTTTTCTCATAACTCCATTTTAATAAATGGTCAATAATGTTTTTTTATTAGAATAATATACATAAGTTTGGTGGTTTCTATCAATCTAACTTCTCTAAAGGAACAGAAATAGAAATATGTCTTTGTTCAAATCCAAATATCTTTACACATATTGTATACATAACCCATCATGTGCATCAATAAGCCTGGCATCACTGTGCATCAATCCTCTGCACACTGTAAGTGGTCCAAAGCAGGCCTCTGTCAGCTTGGCTAGGGGGTGTCCATATATCCTCGGGGGTCCTGTCATGCTGGATCCTTCACCTTCAGTCCTCCAGGGTTTCTCAGCCAGGGTATGATGAAAGTGATGTGGGGAAGGACAAAACTCATAGGGTGACAACCGTTTTCTATAAGCTAGGCATTTCTATACATTTCTTGTAAACTTAGGGAGCAATTTCGAACATTGATGAATGTGACAAGGGGAATTAATTAGAATTATAATATATATTACAGAATGTGGGCAACAAGTGTATACAGGGACAGAAGCGTGGTGTGATTGGTGAGCGAACGCAATAATAAAAAATATCAAGGAGTAAGGGTAGGTAGGGTGGTGTAAACACATTCTTTGAATCTATAGTATATATAAGTTTTAGTTTTGGAGAAAGTATATAAAAAATATAAGAATCTATGTAAATATTTGCTTAGCAAATCTATGTATGGGGTTGTGTAAGACCACATTTTATAAAAGGGTAAAACCAAGGGTGAATACCCGTATATATATATATATATATAAATATATATACTAATAAAATTAAATATATTAAAACTACACATGTATCAATAAATATATGAGGGTATGTATAAAGAATTGGTATATGTAAAAAATTGTATATATAAAAACCCATATAAAATGTTTTAAAATTATATGCAAAAGGATATATGTGGGAAAGTGTACCCACAAAGAAGGGGTATATGTGTCAGAGGCATAACGGGTCTATATAAGATCCTCTCTTTATGAGACGGAGTAAAGATGCATGTTCTAGTAATGACTAAAAGTGGTAAAATGATAAAAAGGGTACAATTGGGGAGGAAGTGCGAGTTTAAAAATGGATAAAAAGCAATTTAGATCTATATCCACATTTAACCCTTTGGAACCAAGGATTCTAAAAGATATATCCATTTTGTTTACATTTCTTGTAAACTTTGCATGCAAACAGGGATTTTTGGTTCACATGCATTGCAATACATGTTTAAGCTGGCCAACTGCGTCAAAGTAATCCCTCTCTGGCCAGTCCACATAACACAATACCACACACACCACACACCACACAACACACCACACAGCACACCACATACAACACACCACACACAACACACCACGCAACACACCAAACCACACAACACAACACACCACACAGCACACCACACAACACACCACACAACACACCACACAACACACCACACATCTATATATTTTGATTGCAGAGCTTTGGTGGTTTCTCTGTAGATCAGGGTACAATATGCTTTGTCGGCTTCCATCAAAATTCTCTGGAGGACAGGGTAACAGGCTTGGTGGTTTCCATCTTGACTTGAATGCTTCTATGGATCTAAGGAATGAAGGCATCTTTTTTTTTAGCTTGGGCGCAGGATGCGTGGCCTCATCAAACTCTTCATTGTTAGTGAAGTGAAAATATTTCATTGATCCATTTGGCGCAGGATGCGTGGCCTCATCAAACTCTTCATTGTTAGTGAAGTGAAAATATTTCATGATGAGGGAAAAACGGTATTCGGACATCACAGTACCAAAAAACGGAAAAGGCCAGTAACTTGTTGGTGGTCCAGTACCATTTCTGGCGCGGTTTCCCCACCACCATTGAAGAATAATGAGTCCGAGAAACAGCCAGTTGTCCTCTTTAGTCACCGGTTCCCACCTTCTGCTTTGGGAAAACCTGGCATGCAGCGTAGAGGATTGCTGCTCTTGGTAGCGATTTGTCTCTGTGACAATTTTTTCAATTACCTCCTCTGTGAGAAATAATTGCAGGTATGCCAGAGGGTTGCCACGCTCAACTTCGACCTTCATCCCAGGTGATCCAGTGAAGGGAAATCTTGGGGGCGCTACCTGGTCCGTATCGCACTCAATAGGGCACCAAGTGCGCACATCGCTGATGTCAGGTGCAGGATCATCACCGCTGTCACCGCTGTCACTTGTCAGATCCGTGTCAGACAACAAATCTCCCCACGACTTACTATCGCTCAGTTCTGGGAGCAACTCCGTGTCGCTGCCGCTGTCGCTGTCATTCAACTGCTCCAAAGGCGATTTTGTAGCGAGATGGCGCTTTTTGGATTCCATCTTTTGAAAATTTTATTGGAGGCAAGGGGCACTGGGGCAAGGGGCACGGTATCAGTGAGATCTGAGATGATACAGTGTAATCCTCTCAGATTACACTGTATCACCTCTATTTATATGTGTGTGTTGTGTTTGAACTTTTTGAATCTCCCGCCCAGTTCCGCTCCCGTGCGCCGCTGCTGCTCGCAGGTAACGGAACCAGGAAGTGAGATGCGGTGATCGCGCTGGCAATCACAGCGGAGCACAGCCGAGGACAGTGGAGCGCATCGCTGGAACCCAGGAGAAGGTAAGGTCTCCGCTGGATGCTCTGCACTGTTACCCCGAGCGTGACTCGGGGTTACCGCTCCTGACAGAAAAAGTCAGACCCGAGTCACGCTCGGGATTACTGCCAGGGAGGTTAAAGGATGCTCTGACTTCTGGAAGGTGCTGACTGGTTTTTAGCTATGTCCTGATATTCTGAACCGTTTATACCCGGCTTGATTCCCGTTGCTGAACTTGGCTTCCCTCGACTCTGCTTTGGACTCTGATTACTCTGACTACTGGTTCCTGATCCCGGCTTCCCTTCTGACGTTGCTTCTGCTTATACCTTGGTATCTTGCTGCCCGCTTGTTGCTTAACCCGGCTATCCCTGTGACCTTTGCTTCTGCCGCCTGCTTGGCTCCACGCTGTCTCCGAGTGCCTGTGCTAACTGACCATCATCTCAGCTTCATTGGGTCCATCTCTTCACCAGATGCCTTACCTGCACCTCCAAGCCTGCAACTCTACTTACAAGTTCTGCACGCAACACCTACAGGCACTCGTGTTCCTCCTGACCCTAGCTACCATCTGTTCCACCTCCAGTGGGGCTGGGGCCGGAGATACAAGAGAGGCCGACCTCGTCATTTCAGACTCCTACCAGGTACGTGACACCGATCGTCAGGGATGGAGGGGTCACGCGCCCCCCAGCCTGCTGCACGCATCACGTATACTAACGTGATCTCGCGCAGCCGGACCAACCCGCTGCAGTAAAACTTTGGCGGCTGGTCCGGAACCGGTTAAGGCAAGTGCACTTGCATGTCCCCAGGACTTAAAGTGCTAGCAAAGGCAAATTTTTTTCTTTATTAAAATAAAAAACATGTTATACTTACCTAATCTGTGCAATGATATTACAGCCAGGGCTCTGCAGCCGTGATAGCACACAAGGAGCAGGGGAAAATTTGAAGTCACTTAATTGGCCTCCTCCCCTCCTCTGACCCAGGGTACTGAGAAGTGCTGGCAGCCCTGTCAGCTCTCTGCTCCCCTTCCACCTTGGATGATGTACAGCCTCTGGAGGAGCAGGGCAGGCGGCAGTGCTGTATTTTGGCCTAGGCCGACAAGGCCCAGGGCAGCACTATGCAAGCGTGGCGGCAAAAAAGCCGCCCCCCACACAAACCCCCCATCCGCTTCCCCTCCTCCTGCACGCAGGGCCGCACAGCTGAATCCCGGTGCCCAGTGCCACAACAAGATTCGGTGCTGGGCACCAGTAACTGGCCAGGCAGGGATGCCCTCTTCCCACGGCGTCCCTCTGTCCTCTTCCCACTCTGCCCCTCTGTCCCCATCCCACGGCGTCCCTCTGTCCTCTTCCCACGGTGTCCCTCTGTCCCCATCCCACGGCGTCTCTCTGTCCTCTTCCCACGACGTCCCTCTTACCACGGCGTCCCTCTGTCCCCTATCCCACGGCGTTCCTCTGCCCCCTATCCCACGGCGTTCCTCTGTCCCCTATCCCACGGCGTCCCTCTGTCCCCTATCCCACGGCGTCCCTCTGCTCCAGCCCTGACGGACACTCATCCCATTCTACATCGTACAGGAGTGAATCTTCTGCACAGATGTCACATCCAATGCATTCATCCAGAAAAATGCTGCAAACTCCAACAAAAGCACGACGATGGTCAACATTTTGCTGCCATTACCCCGCAGAAGCTTTTGTAACTTAATGCACACAATGTAGTGCAGGCCAAGCCACAGTGCCAGTACCAGGAGAATTTGTGGAGCCTCCAGCGTATGGTACACACCTTGTTTCACATAGGTTTTAACAAGTGTTTTCAGTCCATATGCCATCAAATATGAGAACATAAATAACGGCACGAATAGGATATACATTTTATAAACGAAGCTCTCAACCAACATGTGTAGTCCCAGAATGAAGTATGCGATATAGAAATGGAACATCCATCCTATAATCAGGCTGGGTTCTGGTCCCACTTCAGGCTTCAGTGGCCAAACATAACATACAGTCGTTTCCACTGTTCCGATAAAGTCGTATATAAGTGGCAGTATGTACAGGCCGAAAAAACAACATACAAAGAATAAAAACATTTTTCCTGATATTCTTTTAATCAGCCTTCGGAACATGGCCCTGATGAATAGAATGCAGAACACTATAATCGGTAGATAAATAACCCATTGGTAAAGTTCTGCTGGCGGATTCTGTTGGGCCTGTCTTGCCATTTTCGCAAGTAACTCCTCTCTCGCCTGTCTCGCCTGTATCTCGTCTATCCTCAGTCTCTCAAACATTTCCTCTGTTTGTATTTTCTTTCTCTCCATCATTTCGGCCCTCATATCCATCTGTAGGTTTGAAAGCCTGTTATGCGGGGTTTCCATTTCTGAAAACATTCCTGAGAGCATCAGGAATTGAAGAAGGAATTGAATCACCATCCTGCAAAACAGAGAGAAGAGAACATTGTTATTATTGGTGCTTTATTCCCCAGAAAATTAAAGAATCGCTACATAGCAATTGTGTGATTACCACATCTAAGAATTGGTAAGCTGCAATATAAAAAATGTTTGATTTTATATATATATATATATATATATATATATATATACATACACACACACTAGAGCTGCATGATTAATCATTAAAAAATTGTGATCGTCATTCAACCCCCCTCACCATTTTAATACAGCATTTCCCCAATTCATGTTAAACAAGTGCAGAGCCATTCTCTGCTCAGAGCTTAGAACCCAAACATTATCTATATATTTTTAGCGGAGACCCTAGAGCATACAATGGAGATCGTTGCAATATTTTATGTCACACTGTATTTGCGCAGGGGTCTTCCAAAAGCAATTTTTTAGGAAGAAATACTTCAATGGAAGAAAAAAATAACTAAACAGTAAAGTTAGACTAATTTGTTATCTTTATTCTAAGCAAAAAAAAATTGTGATTCCCATTTCATCCAGAATCGTGCAGCTCTAATATACACACAGCTGCTCAGCTATGGCATGCTTAGGAAAAGGGTTGGTCATACTGGAGGGAAAATTCAAATTTCTGCTGAGACATTTGTCAGTTGGAGGGATGAGAAAAGCCTGAGATGTAACAGAAAGTTCTGTAGAGAATGAATGTAATGAAATCCCCTGAGACTCACTTAGAAACTGTCCATGGAATAAACATATGAAGAAATGGATTGACCCTACAAGATGTGTACAATGTCCTGTATAATAATAATAATTTTCGAATGTATAGAGGGACTTACTTGATTTTTAGGTCTGTAGAATAAAGTAAAGTTAAATCTAAATCCGGTGAGTGAAGCCCACAAAGGTAAATTACAAAAATTCACAGTAATCTACCAAATTGGTAAAAGTAAATCGCAGTCAGTAGTAGTAGCTGATCCCTCTGTAAGAAGTGATGCTGCTCTGTCCAGTGACTAGTGAATACTGATATGTCTTTGCCTCTGAGCAGTTCAAATACCTTCCAACTGCCAGAGCCTGATGACATCACAGTGTGTTGCCATGGTAACCATTTTTTTTTATACCACTGTTGTTTCCACCACCCTTAGGGACCGTTCAAATCTGCGCATTGCAGAAAAAACAGGAAAAGTGTAGATTGTAAATCTGTGCCAGGAAATGTCAGTTGGCACATGACCTTTAGAATCATGTGTCCATGGAATAAACATATGAAGAAATGGATTGATCCTATAAGATGTGTACAATGTCCTGTATAATAATAATAATATAGAAATTATAGAGGGACTTACTTGTTTTTTAGGTCCGTAGAATAAAGTAAAGTTAAATCTAAATCCGGTGAGTGAAGCCCACAAAGGTAAATTACAAAAATTCGCAGTAATCTACCAAATTGGTAAAAGTAAATCGCAGTCAGTAGCAGTAGCTGATCCCTCTGTAAGAAGTGATGCTGCTCTGTCCAGTGACTAATGAATACTGATATGTCTTTGCCTCTGAGCAGTTCAAATACCTTCCAACTGCCAGAGCCTGATGACATCACAGTATGTTGCCATGGTAACCATTTTTTTAAACCACTGTTGTTTCCACCACTCTTAGGGACCGTTCAATTCTGCGCATTGCAGGAAAAACATGAAAAGTGCACATTGTAAATCTGTGCCAGGAAATGTCAGTTGGCACATGACCTTTAGAATCTGCTTGTTGAAGGACAGTACAGGAAGTAAGGGACCGGACACAATTTACAGTCAAATCAATTGGCTTTAACACACATTAAAGTGGAGCTCCACCCACATTTTCATCTCCTCCTCGGCATCCCTCACTAAACTGTGCTCAGTAAAACGAATTGGATATTTATTTTTTCTCAGCACCTTCTGTATATCTGCTGTATTCATTCTTCACTTCCTCCTTCCTGGCCATGGCCCATGGCGTCATTTCCGGTTTGCAATGCCTCCTGGGAGATGAGTGTCATCAATCAATAGGCATTGCTGGGCTGTAACATTGCGTGATTTGCAAACCAGGCTTCTGTTGCCATGGTTACCAAAGCTTCTTCTACACAGTGTGGGGGAGGGGCTGGAGAATCTCAGCTCTGATTACATACAGAGCCCGGGGGAATGCACAGCCACACCATTACTAATCATTTCTAATAGAGGACTATGAGGGGCAACAGGATGGGGCAGTTTTGATGGGGGCAGTATTATGGGGCAATTTTGATGGGGCCGTTTTGATGGGGCAATTTTAATGGTGGGAAATTTGATGAGGGCATTTTGATGGGGCAATAGAATGGGGACATTTTGATGGTGGCAATATGCTGCAGTTTTGCACAGAAACAAGGGATATCATTTACAATTAGCATCTTTTAAAAACGAATTACCTTTTGCAGGAGCTTTTTATATTTCTAGATTTATAATCTTTGTAAATGTAGATAAACTTCCTAGTTCCTGGAGGGTGAGGAGAGGCTTGCATAGCTAAGGGGCGGCATGGTGGAATACAGGAAGAGATACAGTCTGGCTTCAGATGCCCACACATGAGATGGCCACAGCCTGCTGGAACTTACAAAAGTAAGAAATCAATGGTGCAAAAATACAAAACTAAAATACATTAAGCATGAGGATTATAGGGACATTTTTATCTAAAAAGTAAAATTTTGTCCGGAACTCCGCTTTAACATGTAACACAGGTGTACATTTATTAACATATGATGTTTCCTGTTTCACTGTAAAACATTGACAAATAAGAGTTAAAAAATGTAATTAAAGTTAATAAAAGACCTGTGTGAGAGGGATCATTCATAAATAAAAGTGTTTTATATATTTACATCAGGACATTCTTGTCATACTTGTAACTGAGTGAATTTATATAGCCATAAAAACATCGACTTACAAGTGTCACTGAAAAAAAAAAAAATATATATATATACAGTGGAACCTCAGATTGTGAGTAACACGGTTAATGAGTGTTTCGCAATACGAGCACTGCATTTTTTTTTTCGCAACACGAGCAGGATTCAAGCCACAGTGGTGTGCAGTACCGCGTTTGGCCTGAGGTGGTGGGGGGGTCGCCGGAGTCAATTAGCGTCGTTCGGAAATGCTCGGAAAGACTCGGAAATACTCCATTCCCGAGCCTTTCCGAGGTTTTCCGAGGTCAGTCGAGCTGTCCTCGGGCCTTTCCGTGTGTTCCCAACCTCTGGCCACATGCGGTATTGCATGCCATTGAAGTCAATGCAGAACAAATTATTTTAGTTTCTATTGACTTCAATGGGGAAACTCACTTTGATAATACTTTGGATTACGAGCATTCTCCTGGAACGGATTATGCTCGTAATCCAAGGTTCCACTCTATATATATACACACTGTGTGTATATATATGTGTGTATATATATATATATATATATATATATATATATATATATATATATATACACACACACACATACACTTCACCGGAAGATTTAACCCCCTTCTTTAACAGCCCATTTTTTACAATACGGCACTACGTTACATTAACTGACAATTCCACGGTCATGCAAAACTGTACCCAAATAAAATTGATATCCTTTTTTTCCCCCACAAATAGAGCTTTCTTTTGGTAGTATTTGGTCACTTCTGCCGTTTTTAATTTGAATCAATGAACTACCACAGTGTTCAACAGCATCATGGTAGTTCTTTAAGAAGTACAAGTTGACAGCTGAAAAGGATGTTGGGACTTGTAGTTCATTCATTCATTCACAGAACACTGTGAATGAATGGCGCGGCCGTGTTGTTGTTTTCAAAAAGTGACAGCTAGTACAGGGAACTTCTCCCTGTACTGCTGTCACAGGGAGAGAAAGCAGTGAGAACGTGTTACACCCTAAAAACAGGTGGAATATGTAACATGTTCCCAAAAGTGAACTTATCCTTTAATTCATTTTTAATATTCAGGAGCCTGACTTCTATCAGTGGCCGAGCACTGGTTTTGGCCCGGTTCACACTGGTGGGACATAAGCTCTGACTTTGGGAGCACATGTCGCATGACGTGTACAGATCAATGGTTCCCTATGAGAGCCGTCTTAACTGGGCCGACACAAGTCAGTCCGACTTTAGAAAAGGTTCCTGCACTACTTTGGTCCAACTTTGGTCAGTTTTCAGACCATTCGATATCATTGAAGTTGGATCAAAGCCAGATCCTTGTCCTAACTATCCGACTTATAGCATCCGGGATGGTGATTATAGCAGCAGGAAAATTAATTTATGTTACGCTGGGATTGTTTTGATTGGTCAAAAGACAAGTCGGACTATCTGAAAATCGGAGAAAAATTGTATCCTGTTCATTTAAGTCGAATAGAAGTAGGACCGATGTCGCAGGGCAAAGTAGGATGACAGTTGTACAACAGTAGTGCCGTACCAGTGTGAACCCGGCCTAAAGTCTTGTAGTTTTCATTCTCTGACTGTCCTATAGGCTGCCTGACCCCTGACCATCTGTCTGGACAGTGCTAATGGAACCTGTGCTGATCACATACAAAAAAAAACTAGAAATACACACCAAACTGAGCATGTACATAGTGCCTCCCAGGACTATGTGCTATAAGCAGATGGATTGGGGACAGTAAAAGAAGGGGAGGATCAGGTAAGACAGGCTCAAACAACCTTTTTACACAATGCGCAGGATTAACCCCTTCAGTTCCACAGTGAGTATAACAAGCATGCTTTACTCTAGGTTCACACTTATGCGGTGCGATTTACCTGAGGTTTTTAGTGTGATTGCAAGGATAATGTCCAATGTGACTTCCTGCAGATTCAGGTGCGATTTGGATACAGTTACGATTCTCTTTTATCTCTCTTTCTCTTAAAATCCCCCCCAGAAAGACACTATAGCCCGCTAGAGAGCGCACTGAAATCGCTTAGTCTTTGAACACCTATGCATTTTCCATGCAGTTTCCATTACACTCTATGGAGATGAAAATCGCAACAAAACACACACAGGACCCTTTTTAAAAATGCATTGCATTCGGAGTGCATATACATGAACGGCCACCATAGAAAGTCATGTTTTTTTCACTTGTCATGCGATTCTATGTGTTCTGGAACGCATACGAAATCGCATCAGTGTGAACCAGGGCTTACTGGGTGATAAAGTATTGTGGAAAAATCAAATATAGTTCTAGTTGAATGCTCTTACCTTCATATATGCAAAGTCACGTATTGCCTGTTTGTAAGTCCACTGGGCATCCTCCAAGATTCTGAAAGATAAAGAAGTAAAACATATAAATATAATGACCAGACAACTAAAACTGGCAATAGACTTTATAGGATGTTCCGAACAGGCAGCACCATCCATTTACAGATGATGTGATTCTGAACCCCATAGAAAAGAAACAGAATAGAAAGAGAAGTAATAATGGAAACTTACCTTCTGGCCCAATCCTCTGTAAGCCCAGATCCGATTGAGAACTTTTTAATAAAGTTGGCAGCTGCATTTGGGCCGTCCAAGTCATCATCGCCATTGGTGCTGTAGAAGAAGTCCTCCGGAATCTGATTTTCTATCTGCAAAACATCAAAATGAAATATGATTAAAAAACTGGAGAAGAAGCTATTGTGGGAAGAAGTGAGCTGGTCATATGTGTTCGATCATTCAAATAACCAAGCTGTCCTCCAGTTTTTTTTCTCACAACCCCATGGCAGCACTTTATAAATACCCCCCTTAGTTATATACTGATAGACTTACCTTCATCTTTCTGAAGATGGCTTCTGCATCCTGCCAACTCCACTTCATGTCAGAAAGGCACCTGAAAAGGAAAGTGTTGGTGAGATTAGTAATAGATAATAAAATGACAGGACATATACATAAGGTTTATACACAAAGCTCAACATTTAATTTCCAAGCAGCATGTGTATATATAGTGGAAACAATGGTAAGTACAAAATTTCCCTCTGATTTCCTGGGTCACCTCCATTTTGTCAGAGATCCAGTGAATCTATTATCTCATTGGTAAGGAGCGATGATAATGTAAACAGCTTAGACTTCATACAGAAGAGCAGTAAAGGACTACACTCTTCTCTGAGCAGAACACAATTCCACCATGGACAAGTACAATAAAGGTTTTGTACCACCAGGGAAAAGTAGGCCGTTAGAAAAGGAAAATCTGTTGTCAAAGGGCTTGTGTAGACAGATTTTGGGCTTTTGCCTATGACTTCAGTTTAATATTAGGCCCCTTTTACACTGGGGCGGTTTGCAGGCGCTATTGCGCTAAAAATAGCGCCTGCAAACTGACCCGAAACAGCTGTTGCTGTGTCTTCAGTGTGAAAGCCCGAGGGCTTTCACACTGAAGCGGTGCGCTTGCAGGACGCTGGAAAATGTCCTGCAAGCCGCATCTTTGGCTCGCTATAGGAGCGGTATATTTACCACTCCTATAGTGCCCGTTCCCATTGGAAACAATGGGGCAGCGCTCCGAACCCGCCCGCAAAACGCCGCTGCAGCGGCGGTTTGCGGGCGGTATTGACCCTTTTTCGGCCGCTCGCGGGGGGTAAAACCACCCCGCTAGCGGCCGAAATGCGCTGCTAAAACGCCGGTAAAGCGGCGCTAAATATAGCGCCGCTTTAGCGCCAGCACCCCCACCGCTCCAGTGTGAAAGTAGCCTTAGTTTAAGATACTGATACAGAATTCATTGACATTTGTATATGACCTGCAGTTGGCCTCCTTCTTACCTGCATTTGACCTGCTTCATACAGCTTTTACATTCCTATAGATTTGTTTGTGAATGCAAAACCCACCTGACATGAACAAAAGTCCTTTAACATAAAAAGCAAACTTGGAGATCACTAGAGTAATTCTGAGGCATAATAATAATAAAATGTAATAGCTTTCTCCATCCATCCTGCTGCTCCTAGTGTATTCTGACATCCCCTGGGGATGGCCCTCAGAATACCCAAACAGTAGCTGCATCTAGTCCTTGTTGGTCCAAATATTTTCAATCAAAGATTGTCAGGCAGCAGGGTGGAGACAGGGCCACACATGGAGCAAATTTCAGCTGGCTCCTGATGAAAATCTCCTAGTGTATGACGACCAGCTTTAGGGCTCTTTCACACAGACGTGTCCGTGTACGGAGCCCGCTCTGCACAGCGGGGGATCGCTCCGTCAATCCCCCGCTGAGCAGAAAAATGACAGGTCTGTCTTTGCATGCTGTGCAGGGGCCGACCTGTCAGAGCTCTGCTCTCCCCGTAGAATCCGTCATCACCTGATCCGCAGACGGATGGAAAAATAGGGTTTTCCTCCATCACACTTTTTCGGATCGGAGCGTGTCAGATGTCAGCGCTGACATCCGACTCTCCATAGAGGTCTATGGAGTGTCCGTTCAGGTCCGCTTAAAAAACTGACAGGCAGACCTGAATGGACCGTCCGTGTGAAATGGGCCAAAATTACATAAAAAACAATAGAATAGAAATAGAAATCCAGACTTACTTTTCCGCCCATTGAGGGCGCATGTTGGTCATGCTGGCAAATTCAAAGACCATCATGTTTTTGTTTAATGGGAAGATGGTCTGTCCCTCATGTCGGTAAAAACATTGTGGAGGAATTTGGCCTTCTGAATTCAGGAAGTTGAAATCGTTCATAGACTGTGCCTAGTCCCAGTTGTTTTCCCGAAGACACCTGTAAAGAAATATGGAGGTTAGGACGGGTTGTAGAAGACATAATAGGGCATTTTTTGTTTTGATAAGAGTAAAAAATAAATTGTTAGGAATATCCTCAGCTTGTGATCAGTCAACTCGAGATGTATTAAGAAGTAAAAAAATTTTTTTTTGGGGCAAATTTGTTGTTGGGCAGATTAAAAATTGCAAATCGTGGTAAAATCACATGTGTAAAAACGCTCTACATGTTTTTCTACAGCTTCTCTATTGAAGTCTATTGAATCAAAAAAGTACCATTTTGCATTTAAAAAAGACCCTGACCCTTTCCAAAAACTTAGCGGCTGAAAAAAGCATAGTTGTGAACGTGTCCCATAGGAAACCATGTTAAATGAACTGTAGTGCATTATTGCATAAAACACCAAAAAATGCATAGGTGTGAACCCAGGCCTTAAAGTGGTTGAAAAAAAAAAACCTGCAAGCCAAAGGCATAATGAGCTAGTATGCCTGTAGTACTTGCCTGTAGTTTAACCACTTCACATCCGGCCGTAGCCGAATGACGGCCACAGCGCGGATGTGAAATCCCGGGAGGACGTCATATGACGGCCTCCCCTTTCCTCGTTCCCTGTGCGTGCTCACGAGCGCGCAGCAGGGAAATTCTGTGTTGGCCGTGTCCCTCGGACACGGCCAATCACAGATCGCTGTAAACGGCCAATCACAGCGGCCGTTTACAGCGCGATCGCCCTGGCCAATGAGAGATGATCTCATATGTAAACATATGAGATCATCTCTCAGCGCCGCTCCCCCTCCTCACACAGAGACAGCGTGGAGGGGGAGATGAATGGCTGCAGCACCGTAAGTTTAAAAAAATAAATAAACAAAATGCCATCTGTGCCCACTGCCACCACTGCAATCTGTCCCCAATGCCAATTGCCATAACCATATGTCCCCAATGCCATCTGCAAGTGCCATATGTCCCCAATGCCATCTGTCCCCAATGCCATCTGTGCCCAATGCCATCCCCAGTGCCATCTGTGCCCAGTGCCATCCCCAGTGCCATCTGCCAGTGCCATCTGTAGTCAGTGCCATCTTCCAGTGCCATCTGTAGTCAGTGCCATCTGCCAGTGCCATCTGTAGTCAGTGCCACCTGTCATCAGTGCCACCTGTCATTAGTGCCACATAGTGCCATCTGTCATCAGTGCCACATAGTGCCATCTGTCATCAGTGCCACATATTAGTGCCATCTGTCATCAGTGTCACGTATTAGTGCCATCTGTCATCAGTGCCACCTGTCAGTGTCACGTGCCATCTGTTATCAGTGTCACCTGTCATCAATGCCACGTATCAGTGCCATCTGTCATCAGTGTCAGTGTCATGTGTCATCAGTGCCACGTATTAGTGCCATCTCTCATCAGTGCCACATATTAGTGCCACGTGATATCAGTGCCATGTATAAGTGCCATCTCTCATCAGTGCCACATATTAGTGCCATCTCTCATCAGTGTCACGTGTCATCAGTGCTCCGTATTAGTACCATCTGTCATCAGTGCCACGTCAGTGTCAGGTGTCATCAGTGCCACGTCAGTGTCACGTGTCATCAGTGCCACGTCAGTGTCACGTGTCATTGTCCTGGTGCTCCAGGGCCTTCAAAAGTGTAATAGGTAGTCAACAATTTAGATGTGTAATTTATGCTCCTAGAACACGTGATGGCGCTCCCTGCATGTTGGGCCTCTCTATGTGGCCAGGCTGTGTAAAAGTCCCACACATGTGGTATCGTAATAATCAGGAAGAGGAGCAGAATGTATTTTGGGGTGTCATTTGTGGTATACACATGCCATGTGAGAGAAATAACCTATTACAATGACAATTTTGTAGAAAAAAAATAAAAAATAAAAAAATAATTCATTTTGCAAAGAATTGTGGGAAAAAATGACAACATCAAAAAGCTCACCATGCCTCTTACTAAATACCTTGGAATGTCTACTTTCAAAAAAGGGGTCATTTGGGGGGTATTTGCACTTTCCTGGCTTGTTCGGTCGCAAGAAATGAGATCGGTCACCAGTGCATCAGGTGTGATCAATTTTGTATAATTCGCACCAGTTTGTAGAGTCTGTAACTTTCACAAAGACCAAATAATTTCCACTAATTTGGGTTATTTTTACCAAAGATATATGGCAGTATAAATTGTGGGCAAAATTTATGAAGAAAAATTAATAATTTCCTAAATTGTATCACAGAAACAAAGAAAAATGCGTTTTTTTTCCAAATTTTCGGTCTTTTTTCATTTATAGCGCAAAAAATAAAAAACCCAGAGGTGATCAAATACCACCAAAAGAAAGCTCTATTTGTGGGAAAAAAAGGACAAAAAATTCATTTGGGTACAGTGTTGCATGACTGAGTAATTATCAGTCAAAGCGTGAGAGCACCGAAAGCTGAAAATTGGTCTGGATGGGAGGGGGGTTTAAGTGCCTGGTAAGCAAGTGGTTAAAAAGGTTGTAAAGGGTTTACAACCACTTTAAGTCTTGGGTTCACACCTATGCCGTTTGTTTTTGATCCGTTTCGGCAGTGCTTTTTGTTGTACGTTTTTACCACGATTTGCATTTTGCATTTTTGTTATGATTTTTTTTTTTTTGGCCAATTTGTTGTTGGGCAGATTAAAAAACACAAATCACACCAAAATCACTGCAAAACGGACCACATGCTTTTCTGCAGTTTCTCCATTAAAGTCTATTGAACTAAAAAAAGCACCATTTTGCATTTACAAAAAGTCTCTGACCCTTTCCAAAAAAAACACAGCAGCTGAAAAAAAAGCATAGATGTGAACGTGTGCCATAGGAAACCATGTTACATGAATAAGCCTCAGTTGCGTTGGAGGTTATGGAGGAGAGAAAAGAGAGAGGAAAGGAGTTCAAGGGCCTGAAGTTTTATTAAAAGGCCGCGTGGACTTATGGAGAAGGCATCTGACTTCAGATCAGAAGATTGAGGGTTCAAGTCCCTTCCTGGCCTTTGTCCATGCTACTTAACCTCTGTTAATAGGCAAGGGATTGCCAAAGAAAGGGCATGGGGTGTTGGGTACTGCCGCGGGGGACATGTACTTTTTTGTGACTTTGAGGGCAACTCGGGGAAAAACACCAATCCGTTCAATGACATGCTTGGGAGATGCCTCTAGGCTCCATTCACACTTCGTGGTTTGCAATTGTGGGCAGAACGGCCCTGATTCCACATATGATCCCAAATCATGTGGTAATTGGTGCAAAATGTGCAATTTTAAATGGCACCCTGAACGCGGTGCAATTTTGCGGCAACATGGTTTGCGCTGCAATTGCAGCAAGACGCGACTATAAAAATCGCATGAAGCTTGTCGCTAAAAAAAAGTGCACAGGACAGCTCATTGAAGTGAATGGGGAGCTCTATGCGTGACACGCGGAATTACATGAAAATCGCCCGCACAATATCACAAAAAGTCTACAAGCCATTAAAAAGTTTACTGTTGAAAAAAAAAAAAAAACTAAAGCCTCAACTTGAAGTTGAGGGGAAGTTATAATATCTGGAATATTGCCTGTGCCATGCAAAACACAGGAAAGACGGTGAGATTTGAGAACTGATTGCATGGCTGAAGGCCTGGTGGAGAGGGAAGGATTTGGGTTTCTAGAACACTTGGCTGAATGGGTGTGCGTACTTTAAAGTCACTTATTGTAGTTTGTTACAAGTCACCCAGTATTAATGAGGAGTTGAAGACTCAGCTACTTGCGCTGATAGAAAGGGCTGGGAGGGCTGGGACAATGAAAATAATGGGGGATTTAACTACTCTGAAATTGACTGGGGTAATGGCACTCCTGGAACTAGGGTTGCCACCTGTCTGGGATTCACCCAGACAGTCCGGGTTTTGAATCATGTGTCCGGGCTTCAGACACATTATTTAGACTGGGCTATGGCTCCCCAAGTAACCAAGATAGTCACACACAAATCTGTTGCTATCCGGGAGCTGCGGGCGGCTGCCTGGGAGCAGGTTCAAGATCACTGGGGGGCAGGGTGATGATGTCAGCAAAAGCAATTTGGCCACACCCACATTTGTCTTCAGCATGCTATGTGCACTGCATTACTAAGTGTTCGGGTTTGGCTTAAAGAAAAGGTGGCAACCCTAGCTGAAGACAATTTAATGGTACATAGTTCATAGTGGCCCCGACTAGGAATGAGGCTCTGCTGGACCTGGTAACCTCAAACCTAGCAGAGCTTATTACTAATGTTCATATAAAAGAACATCTGGGTAGCAGTGAATATAACACAATTTATTTTAACCACTTGCCGACCAGCCGCTGTCGTTATACAGCGGCAGGTTGGCTCTCCTGCGCAATTTTCCATAGCTGTACTGCGGCTCGCGGCAGCCGATATAGCAGGCTGCCGCGAGCATACATGCATAGTCTCTTCTGCAATAAAATACACATACCTGCCTGCTCACTGTCTTCTCCGGAGCTTACAGCACCAGCACAGCTCACAGAGATGAAACAAATCCTCCTACGTAAGTTGGACCTATCTATCTGAGGTCTTTTTTTCTCTACATCCAAAGTCCAGAATTATCAAGCTTGTCTGAGAGTTCAGAAAAAAGGGGTTTGGCAGTGGCCATTAAGGGCGCACAGGGCCGTCCCCTCTCTCCAGCCACCCCCTCTGTGTAGTATGGATAGATTCATGTATTGCATGAATCTATCCATGGGCGCTGTAGCCACCCCCTATTCAGGCGTCTGGCCCCTTTTCGGACGCCGGGGCGCCTGAATTACAGCGGTGGGGGGGGGGGGTTTTTGAAGCACCTGATTAGAGCCATAGGCTCTAAAAGACTTCAAAAAAGGTGAACTGCGAGCGCAAACCATTGCACTCGCAGTCCACCCAGGTGTGTTAGCAAATTATTATTTGCTTTTCTAACGCAGAACCGCCTTTCAGACAATAAGGAGGCCTGGATGTAATGCTAGTCATCTGATTGGTTGAAGGCAGAAGCGATCCCATTGGCTGCCTAGCAGAACAGGAAGAAGACACACAGGGAGGACACAGGAGCCATCGCCGCACTACCCGTCCCACAGCTCGCCGTCTGACCCACTGCCTGATCTGCCACCACGATGGGGTAAGTGCTGGGCAGACAGTGGGCGGGGGGGCACAGTGCCTGCATATTATTGGCACAGAGGCTGCAACTGATGGGCACAGTTGGCTGCATTTCCTGGGCATAGTGAATGCATATTATGGGCACTGAAGCTGCAATTGATGGGCACAGTGGCTGCATTTGATGGCACAGTGGCTGCAATTGATGTTTTTGTTTCCGTATTTTTCTGAACTTTCCACCAAATTTGTTTAGCACCAGCCACCACTGGGTTTGAGAGTTGAAATTGCACTCTACAGAGCTCAGTGAGGAGAGTTCCAAGAGCTGATTGGAGGGAAGGAAAGACCCCCCCTTCACACAGCACACAAGAACAAAGCTGAGGCCGTCAGTCAGTTGGAGCTCCCTCCCTGTTACCATTTTTCTCTTGGTGTCAGGAAAACATGTCAGGTGTGATTCATTCATGCAGAGGAACGAAGCAGCAGACAGAAATGACAGTTAGTGCTCTGGATTGAGTAGTACAGAAGTACTAGAAGTACACACTATAGAGGGTTATGCTTTGTTCATATTTCATGTCTGAGGTTTACAACCACTTTAACCACTTCCCGCCCAATGATGTCATATGACGTTGTTGACTTTAAGTGGGGATATCTGAGTGATGCGTGCAGCTGCAGGCATCATTCAGATATCTTCTTTTAGAGTCAGCCATTCCCTGCACCGTAAGAACAATCTTAAGCCGCTTGATCGCTCTTGCAGGCAGCGGGAGGGGACTTCCCCGCCCTCCGGTGCTTCTCCCGGCTCGCCCGTACGATCGGTGAGAGGGAGAAGGGGTCGGTCAGTGCCAGAAGTGTACCATAGAAAATCCAGCAGGCCAGGTGGCCCCCGGAGGTCTCTATGATCTTTCGGAGGCTGGGCGCGATGTTATGCATTTGAAAAAATGCTGCCACCTCGGCTGGAAAGCCAGGATCGTTTTTTTTTTGTTGTTTTTTTTACTTTTTTTCAAATCCGACGGAAAAAGTTAGATGGAGCCTATACACGGTCGGAATTTCCGACAACATTGTCCGATAGGACATTTTCCGTTGGAAAATCCGACCGTGTGTACGGGGCATAACTCTAAGTCCACTTGGATGGTGGGGCTTGAACCTAGACTCACGGCGCAGGCGCCGTTCATCTTCGGCTATTTTCGGAAGCTGCTTGTCCTGTGTACTGCGCATGCGCAGTACACAGCGGACAGCATCTGATGGGGGACACAATCCGACAGGAAACCAGCACAGAGTGCTAATGCACATGGAGAGAGTGCATTAGGGTGTGCCCAGGCACATACTGCACACCCCCTGCGCACACCTATGCCTGTAGCAGTCACCATTGTTACAGATAGAGCAAAACTGTACACATATACTGTAGGTTGCTAATAAATCTGTTCTGCTGTAAAAGTATTTATTTATTACAGGTATGTACTGTATATTACTGTGACAATATACACACTTTACATATGTTGTACATTCCCATTAGTTCATTTCAGGGTTTACTGTGCTACTTCTTTTCCAAGCAAGTACAATTGTCTCAGTGTGTTACTTGTTGATTAGCAGTGTGTTGTTAGTGGAAGGTGAGCACAGTGTACATTGTGTGGTCGCACAGGACAGGGTCCATGGAATGTTCTGGAGGTGACCTGTGATAAGACACACAGGAAGTATGGGTTCAGGCACACCACGTGACCTCCTCCTCTGCTCATCTGCCTCTCATCACTCTCCAAAAACCATGGCGAGAGGATGCAATGTGCCGGCTGTGTGTGCAGTGCTGGGGCTGCTGGCTTCCAGCATCCTGAGACAGTGCTCGGCGCTGCACACTAAGGGCTCCCTGTCTCTGGACCAGATCACCTTCTATAAGGTACGAGTAATGCTTCTCATTCACCCCCTCAGCAGACATGGACTCCCCATAACACTGGGTATAGAGGCAGATGTGGGCTGCCTGGCATTCTACCACTCCTACATCCTTCACTTCCTACTAACATAGTCAGTTATTTATGTAAACAATGAGGGGAATTTACTAAGACTGGAGCAGCTGTGCATGGCAACCAATCAGCTTGTAGCTTTTATTGTCAAATCTTCTCCAGTTTTAGTAAATCACCCCCCATGCTGTTTACTGGGAAACCTTTTGGTTCTATTTTGCTACTAAACAATGTGTGATTTTATATGTGTATATAAAGCCCTGTATTGGTGCACGCCCCCTACTTCATACAGTTGTACAGTGTTGTGTTCAGTGCTGACAGGCTGCTGAGCGTGTGTTGTGTTCAGTGCTGACAGGCTGCTGAGCGTGTGTTGTGTTCAGTGCTGACAGGCTGCTGAGCGTGTGTTGTGTTCAGTGCTGACAGGCTGCTGAGAGTGTGTTGTGTTGTGTTGTGTTCAGTGCTGACAGGCTGCTGAGCGTGTGTTGTGTTCAGTGCTGAGCGTGTGTTGTGTTGTGTTCAGTGCTGAGCGTGTGTTGTGTTGTGTTCAGTGCTGAGCGTGTGTTGTGTTGTGTTCAGTGCTGAGCGTGTGTTGTAGACGATGATGTGTCTGATGGGGTTCATTTACTAAAACTGAGTGCAAAATCTGGTGCAGCTCTGCATAGAAACCAATCAGCTTCCAGGTTTTATTGTCAAAGCTTAATGGAGCAAGCTCAGGTTAGAAGCTGATTGGCTATCATACACGGCTGCACCACGTTTTGCACTCTCCAGTTTTAGTAAATCAACCCCGATGTGTCTGATGGGATGACACCGACGATCATGAATGGTGTTAGGTATTCCATGTCTGTACAAGCTGTCAGTGCCACAGCGTTCTCACAGCTAAGCAGCAGCCAATAGGAGAGGTTCGGGGCGTGTCAGCTCCCTGTGCCCGGCCAATGACAAGAGCCTACATGTCTGGCTGCTTTCAGAAGACTGACAGTTGGAACAGCAGCGTGTGATTGATGAATCTAGAATTCTCTCTGTAGAAGGCTGCGCCACCCAATCACAGGCTTCTCTTTTATGAAGTTATAATTGGATATGTCTGCTTTGTAACTTTTCTTTGAACTTGGAGTATAATGTAATGTAAAGTATAATGGATGGAATGGAGGTAACTGTGTAAAGTGCAGCGCCCATAGCAAATAATGAGCAACCCTGTGTGTGTATATAGTAAGATAAACATACAGTGCCTTGAAAAAGTATTCATACTCCTTTTAAATTTTACACATTTTGTTACAACCAAAAATGTAAATGTATTTTATTGGAATTTTATAGACAAGGTGGCACATAATTGTGAAAATTATAAATGGTTTTCATAAAGTTTAACAAATAAATATGTGAAAAGTATGGTGTGCATTTGTATTCAGCCCCTCTGAGTCAATACTTTGTACAACCACCTTTTGCTGCAATTACAGCTGCAAGTCTTTTTGGATATGTCTCTACCAGCTTTGCACATCTAGAGAGTGACATGTTTTGCCCATTCTTCTTTGCAAAATAGCTCAAGCTCTGTCAGATTGGATGGAGAGCATCTGTGAACAGCAATTTTCAAGTCTTGCCCCAGATTCTCAATTGGATTTAGGTCTGGACTTTGTCTGGACCATTCTAACACCTGAATATACTTCCAGAGCTACAATGGAATGGTTTAGATCAGGGACATGCAATTAGCGGACCTCCAGCTGTTGTAAAACTACAAGTCCCATCATGCCTCTGCTTCTCGGTGTTATGCTTGTGGCTGCCAGAGTCTTGCTATGCCTCATGGGTCTTGTAGTTCTGCAACAGCTGGAGGTCCAATTATTGCATATCCCCAATCTAAACCATTCCATTGTAGCTCTGGCTGTATGTTTAGGGTCATTATCCTGCTGGAAGGTGAACCTCTGCCCCAGTCTCAAGTTTTGTTTTCTTCTAAGATTGCCCTGTATTTGGCTCCATCCATCTTCCCAATTATTCTGACCAGTTCCCTTGCTGAAGAAAAGCATCCCCACAACATGATGCTGCCACCACCATGTTTCACGGTGGGGATGGTCTGTTCAGGGTGATGTGCTTGGTTCGTTTTCCGCCACAGATAGCGTTTTACTTTTAGCCCAAAAAGTTAAATTTTGGTCTCATCTAACCAGAGCACCTTCTTCCACATGTTTGCTGTGTCCCCCACATGGCTTCTCGCAAACTGAAGACAGGACTTCTTATGGCTTTCTTTCAACAATTGCTTTCTTCTTGCCACTCTTCCATAAAGGCCAGATTTGTTGAGTGTACGACTAATAGTTGTCCTGTGGACAGATTCTCCCACCAGAGCTGTGGATCTCTGCAGCTCCTCTAGAGTTACCATGGGCCTCTTGGCTGCTTTCTGATTAACGCTCTCCTTGCCGGGCCTGTCACTTCATGATGCTGTTGGTTCACTAATGTTCTCTAACAAACCTCTGAGGGCTTCACAGAACAGTTGTATTTATACGAGCTTGAATTACACACAGGTGGAATTTTGGTTTACTAATTGTGGGTATCACAGTAAAGGGGGCTGAATACAAATGTCACGCCACACTTTTCAGATATTTAATTGCAAAAAATGTTGAAAACCATTTATAATTTTTCTTCCACTTCACAATTATGTGCCACTTTGGGTTGATCTATCACATAAAAACCCAATAAAAATCCATTTACGTTTTTGGTTGTTACATTACAAAATGTGGAAAATTTCAAGGGGTTTTAATACTTTTTCAAGGCACTGTACATCAACCAAATCTCTAAAAATACATTAAAGAAAACTACGCATTCTCTTTTTTCTTTTTTTTTCTTCAATTAACAGTTTTATTAGTTATCTCAGCAGATAAAAGAACAAAAACAGAACATAGTAAATTCTGGGTAATACTAGAACAGGGATATAGCAAGTACAGACATTTTAGCAGTAAGTGGTGCTAGATCGTTGCTAAGTCATACTATGAACTATTAGATGGTAAATTAGGTTTTCCATAAGCTACGTGAGAGCCTATGGAATATAAGGAAGACGTAAGAGAGAAGGTAGGAGAGAAGGAGGGGAAAGAGGAAGGGATGAAAGAATGAGACCCTGCCACCAACTTAAAGCGGGGTTCCACCCTAAAGTGGAACTTCCATTCATCGGAACCCTCCCCCCCTCCGGTGTCACATTTGGCACCTTTCAGGGGGGAGGGGGGTGCAGATACCTGTCTAAGACAGGTATTTGCACCCGCTTCCGTGCATAGACTCCCACTGGAGTCTATGCCTCTTCCTGTCCCGCCGCGCTGTCTACTGAGACACACACGTGTCCCATAGACAGCGCGGAGCATTCCTATTGCATTGCGCGACTCGCGCATGCGCAATAGGGAACCGGGAAGTGAAGCCGCAAGGCTTCATTTTCTGATTCCCATACCCATCCCACACCCAAGATCACCAGCGACGTCGGCCTCGGGTGCCGACGTCGCTGGACCCTGTGATATGTGAGTGTCATTATTTTAAAAGTCAGCAGCTGCAGTATTTGCAGCTGCTGACTTTAAAAAAAATTTTTTTTTTTTTTGCCGGACTCCCTCTTTAAACATTATGAATAAAAGTGTAGCAAAGTCCTGGGGACCCTGAGGCCTAATGGTGACCTCCAGAGTTAGGGACAGCTGACATCCTTCTGTGTAGAGTGGGTTATAAGGCATGGTGGGTGTAAAGCAAGATGAAATGGTGGGCGCCAGACACTTTTTAGAATGCAAAAAGAGATTTATTGTCTCTTGAACAAAACTGGGTTAGGACACCCTTAAGCAGATGCAATGATAATTAGCAGACTCCGAAACTTCTATAGAAAGACAGCTATACAGGTGAAGGCCTCCAGCCGGACACCGCTTCTGTATAGGTAGAGCCGCTGTCTCCTGTGGCAACAGTCTTGTAGTAGTTACTAACGGTAGTATATTCAACTATTGGCAACACAACCAGTTCTCTGTTTATTCCATAATCACTCACTGTGGATTTTCGCTCAATGAACTCCCAGTCTTTCACTAGACTTCATATCCGATAGCCACTGGATCCCCTGAACTCTTTTACTGTTAGCACTCAGTATCTTCCTCAAGCGTCAACCCCGCTTCCCTGCTGGGTTCCTGGCTTGGAACTCACAGGTACTCTTCAAGCGTCACCCCTGCTGACCCGCTAGGTCCCTGGCTTGGCACCCACTAATGCTCCGCAAGCGTCACCTCTGCTGTCCCGCTGGGTCCCTGGCTTGGCACTCACTGAAGTTTTCCCACTTCTTCACTGTCCCCGGCTGATGAGAAGACTGCTCAAGTACTGACTTCAGATTAGGGTTGTCCCGATGCCACTCTTTTAAGACCAAGTACAAGTACCGATACTTTTTTTCAAGTACTCGCCGATACCGATTACCGATACTTTCTTTTAATGTCATGTGACAGTTTTCAGAGCACAATACAGATTAGGTGGCACTGATATGCAGCACTGATAGGATTAGGTGGCACTGATGGGCACTGATATGCATATGGAGCACTGACTGATGGCTGGAACTGACAAATTGTTGGCAATGATAGATGGCACTATAAGGCGGCTGGCACACATAGATGGCACTGAAAGGTGGCTGGCACAGATAGATGGCACTGAAAGGTGGCTGGCACAGATAGATGGCACTGAAAGGTGGCTGGCACAGATAGATGGCACTGAAAGGTGGCTGGCACTGATGGCACTGACAGGTGGCTGGCACTGACAGGTGGCTGGCACTGACAGGTGGCTGGCACTGACAGGGGCACTTATGGGCATTGGGCACTGATAGATGTCTGGCACTTATGGGCATTGATAGGTGGCTGGCACTGATAGATGTCTGGCACTTATGGGCATTGATAGGTGGCTGGCACTGATGGCACTGACAGGTGGCACTTGCAGGCATGGGATATTAATAGGTGGCATTCATGGGCAGGCACTGAAATGCCATGAAAGGAAAGGCTGCTTGCGATGCCCATCTTGGTACTCCACTCGGGCGCATAAAAGCAGCAGTGGCCATCTTGTTACACCCAGCCCATATAGTTCAGGCTGGGTGTAACAAGATGGCCGCTGCTGGCTTACTGCGGCCGAGTGAAGGATGTACCAAGATGGGCGTCGGTATGTCCAAACGCTGACGTCGTCACGAGCGTCACTTCCGTTGTTCCGCCCGCTGACTTCCGGTTGTGCCGGGTCGCCGAATCTGACGAAAACGCTGCCTCCCAGGTATCGGATCAGGCATCGGGAGCATTTGTGCGAGTACAAGTACTCGCGCAAATGCTCGGTATCGGTCCCGATACCGATACTAGTATCGGTATCGGGACATCCCTACTTCAGATTATTCACAGTGGTCTCCGATAACAAGGTGGATGGTCCCTTAGTGGCGATAGCTTCCCCTTCCACCTCCGACCACAGCTGGTTCCCCATCCGGAAGTACCGCTACTTCTGGTTGGACTGCAGGCCAGCAGTCCCAACCCTACGCTGCTTCAGGATAGGCCTCAGACAGCCTAGCAGCCAAATGCCCCCGGGATAGGCTTCAGGCTTCCGGCCTAGCAGCCCGGGGCAATACAACACACGTCCACCCAGACAGCCGTCCAGGTGGCAAAGAACCCCAATCATGTGACTCCACCTAAATAAATAGGCTCTCCCAGCAGGCCAAGGGACTTAAAAAAGCAGTGTAAATACACCCTATGATATGTCTAAACTACAATGATCGCTATATCTAAACACAAGTACATGTGAAAATGGGCCCCATTCTCATCTGAGGATGCCACCCCTTTTCATATCTATCTTACAAAAAATAACATTTCCCAGCAGTTTATTCTCAGGGATAACTCTGGGGACAGGAAGCATTCCTGCAATCAAGGAACAAGCAACCAAGCCATGATGCAAGGGACCGCACTTCTTGACATAGATCCCCTTGCAATGGTAATCTCAGTCTGTCCACACAATAGCTGGGGACTGAGTACAGATTTCCTCATTAGTTGGAGAAACAAACACACACTGAATGTCAGATCAACATGTTATTTTTTTCGAAGGGAGGCATACTGTCAATTCCAGAGCACTAGCCAGCATGACTCAAGTGGGCACTCCCTGTATCTGCCGGTAGCACACAGTTCAACACAGTCCCAGCAATATAGCCAACAGGAATGTCCCTCACTAGCAACACTTTTTGTACAAGAGGTGGAGTGGCTTTCAGCATAGCGTCTTAACTCCACAAGGCACACATTTGTAATCCATACGGTGTCAGTGAAAACACAATTGAATAACATTTACCAGTAGTACCTGGGGTCTGGTAACTTTAAGGTTTCTCCTTTGGCATTTACCGTAGTAATGTAATAGTGAATGTCTTTCTTGTTTGGTCTGCGAACAATCACATGGTCTGGGTTAATCTTGCGACAATAGCCCCAAGTTTGTAACACTGAAGTGTACCTCTCAGCTATCTTAAGCGACAACTTTTGGAAATCCACCCGCAAAGGGATCCAAAGGAAACTCCGCACAGCTTCATCTACCCATTGGGTTTCCTTGTCCTGGATCTCTTCCTCTAGGTGGGCCAGTATGTAGGGATATAGATAACCATACTCCTCAGCCACTTTCTTAATAATTATATGCTGCGTCTTGGACAGCCTAGGCAGTGTTTTAGGGTCACCGTACCTGGCTAGGACCTGTGCATCTTGTACATGTTGAACTGGGTATCCGCCAACAATATCTGGCTTGCAATCAGACTTAATCATTGGGATCGGTTTGTTCAATGCAGCTTTAGGAACACATCTTGCCCAGCGATCCTCCTCAGAGGACTTGGTAATGAATAAGAAGGGAGCTGCACTGGCAGACAATTCAATTTTGACACTGGCCGCTGGGACAGAGGGAATTTCATTCTCTTCTAAATCACAAAATTGCTCATCATCACTATCAGTCCACTTCCTAGTCCATGATAAAACGTCTGAAAAGGGTTCAGAGACCCGATCAGATGGGATGTCCAAATCAGATTTAGTAGAGCATTCTTTGGCCAGGAGATCGGTGGGCGTGGAGCTCGCTTTATTTGGCACAACCACATTGTCTCTCTTAATGTTCACAGGTATCACCTCCCCCACTGGAACACTGCCTTCACCCTTTGCAGGCTTACCCGACTGCGGCGTCCTATTCCCCGGTGGTTCTGCCATCAAGGAGAGCTGGTGAGCCTGACTCCGGTCTCGCTGGATAACCGGAGCACTGGGTCTTGGAGCAGCTACAGAAACAAGAGGAGCAGCTTCTCTCATAAGCCGGGTGATAGCAGGTGAACTCTCAATGCTGCTCCCAGCCGGGACGGCGACATTCTTATTCCAATCCGCTTGCAGTGTCCGCGGAGGTTGGGCTGGTGAGTGAGACTACTTCAAGCAGGGGTTCCCCCCAGCGTCCACAGACAACCCAAGGCCTCAGATGCGTGGCCAAACCGGAACACTTCCCACAGATCAGTCCCAAGGCCTCATAGCCTTCAGCCGTATACAGGCCAAGACTACCCCTTAGGTGTATACCGCACTCCGATGTCAGTCAGAGTGTCCTTGGGCTCGCTAAGACCAAGGCCAACACCTGGAGAATACATCTTCCGATCCGGATGAGAGTCAAACCATGTATGGGCAGTCTGAACGTACCCAAGTTAATTGATGGATCAACTAAAGTACAACCAGCCTGCCAGATTTTATGTGCAATTATCGCTAGTGGCTAATATAGCTGCTAGCAATAATCACTGTGTTCTTCCGGGGGGCTTGCCTCACCCCCCCCCCCCTCGTTTGGCGAACACAATCGGTCGGCAGGAGGGATTCCCCTGTCAACACTGTCTGTGGTTTCAGAAAAGAAGTTTGCCCTGTATATGGCCGGAATTAGACTTCTGACATCACATGTATGATAGTGTTGCCCAGCAGCAGTCTCAAGCTTATTTGATGACTACACACATAAGGCGTTTACAGATAAATAACATGACCAAAATATGTTATATACAGATGTAATATATATATACACATAATGGGAAGATTTTTGTTGACAGTGTCTCTTTAAAATGTCCTGGCATTATTTCACAAAAATATCCATTGCCTAATTGAACCCCCCGGAATCAGATGTTATATGAATTATAGTGTCATAAGACTAAGTTCATGCTTGTGGGTCTGCATTTTCCTGTTTTTTTTTTTTTGCACAAGTGTGAATGGGCTCCATAGAAAATAATGGCAATCCTCTTGTCATGTATTGTCACGTCAGCCAATATATGTAAAATCGTACAATGGGAATGGGGATTTACATATATATTTTTTTTATGTATGACACATTCTTCATTTTGTCTCTCCCGCAGGTGATTCCAAGGAGTAAATTTGTGCTGGTTAAATTTGACACTCAGTATCCTTATGGAGAAAAACACGATGAATTCAAACAATTAGCTGAAAGTTCGTCTTCTAGTAAAGAACTTCTAGTGGCCGATGTTGGGATTTCGGGTAAATATGTACTGTGTATATGGTTGTGACACACTAGATATAATAAGTAATCAGCTATGCTGAGGGTAGGCCCTTTCAGAACAGGCATCTTTGTCAAATTAAAATGTGAATGAATTGGTGGCGATCCTCTTTTATTCTTCACAAAATGTCAGTGATTAGGGTCAGATTTTTTTATTGACAGTACCTGCAGGCATGAAGAATATGATTGTGTTCTGGGAGGTAGGAAATGTTAGCAGTTATTTTTTTGTGTAACATCCACTAACCATCTTATGTGAAATGCCATCTATGCATTACCTAAAGAACCAATGAGATCCTCCATTATTCATTGTACTTTAGAAAAAGATAGCAAGCATCTGATTGGGTCTTTTATGGAATGTCTTGTTTTATCCATCAGAATTTCAAGGTGGGGTGGTTCTAGTTTAAAGAAAACTTATCATCAGAAGTTAGAAATCATTCTTGACTCCCCTAGGGAACCCAGTGCACAAAGCACGGTTCAGTTTAGATCCAAACAGTAGTTTGCAAATAAAAATTTTTTTTTATGTTTGTGCTGTAGCTCCACCCGTAGCTGCAGCCCAATTTATGGGGGAGCTATAGCCAGAATCACCCACTAGCTTTTCTGGGAAAAGGAGATTACAGTAGTAACTGTCAGCTTGTGTCGTTATGAAACCCAGTTTGCTGGAGATGAGTGCCATCATTAACAAAAACACAAATCCACAACAACACAATTTGCCAAGAATGGTACTCAACACACTGTGAGGCTGCTTAAATATCATGGCAAACCAGTCATTTAACATTCTTGAGTTTTTCCTACATTCTGAAAATGTAGTTTAAATACCGAACTTGATAACCACAATAATTATAGCCTAGACGAAGAAGAACGAGAGTTATGTAAACTACAGCATCCCCGTTACAAGGTCCTCTGCTTTTGGCCCTCTACCCTTGGCCCTCTACCCTATTATATTATAGAAAATGTTTTCCAAAAGACGATTGCTGTTTCTTTAAAACTTGAGTGTTTTTAGTAAGGGGGAAGTTTAGATGTGGATAATTTATAATAATATAAATAAAGATAATGTAGTCCTTCTTTAAGGGCCAGAAAGTTTTTTCCAGCTTATTGTAAAAGTAGAAGCCCTCTTTAAATCTTAAACACATAGATTAAACTGGTGTTTAAAACATAAATATGGATATGCAAACATAATTTTTCTAAAGGAAAGAAAGACTTCCCTGATTATTCTTCAAATGGAAATTCCATTTGGTATAGATCAAGAACAGAGATTAAAACTGTAAATATATGACTATGCAGAGAGGAAAAAATAGCATGCGATCTATGTACAAAATAAAACCGTCAATCCAGCATGTGACTGTGGATTTACCTTTGTACTTACACAAAGGTCATACTTCACCTCCTTTTTATAACTTTTCAGTTAACTTTAGCAGCTGTAACCAAAGTCAGCTAGCCCCAAGGATCGTGCAACATTTAAATTATTAATGACATTCAACTGAACAAGTCCAAACATCTAAGCTCTAGTATCTGCATCCATGAGCTCACGGCTATCAGTGATTTTCTGGCCCTATTAGCCTACCAATAGCACTAATACAGAATAACCAGGAATGCCTTTTGTAGTTAAATGGAGAAATTTATTTATTGGGGATATAACAGTAGTAATGTTTTAATAACAAATGTTTCTTAAAGTGGTGTTTCCCCCTAAAAAAAAAAAAAAAAAAATGCTTAAAATTCCTAAAATAAAAATAAAAATAATTGGAAATATATTTTTTTTTTTTTACTCACCTCTAAATGCCTGTTGCTAGGGGGTCCCTCGTAGTATGCCTCCTTCAGTGCCTGGGCTGGTGAAATCACTTCCCCTCGGTGCAGGAAGGGCTCCCTCCCTCCTGTCAGTCATCTGGGACAGGTGACAGGTCCCAGATGACTGAGCGGCCAATCACGGCGCGCGGTGCCGACAGTTGCAATGCCGGCGCCACCGAGTGGATCGGGGGGCGAGCAGAGCTTGGACCTCCCCGCATCGCTGGACCCTGGGACAGGTAAGTGTCCGATTATTAAAAGTCAGCAGCTGCAGTATTTGTAGCTGCTGACTTTTAATACATATATTTTTTTTTTTTAGGGATACTCTTCTTTAAGGTTGTTTGTGCTTCAGTCTTGCACAGTTTTCAATTACCTCACTGCATGCTGTGAGCCTCTTACAATGTGCATTAAAAGCTGCAGCAAGTCACATGGTGCAAGCCTGGCTGAAGGACACTCATCCAGGCTTTTCCTCCCCTGCGATATGCGATACTGTCCTTGGCTTGCCCCTGGATTTCAGCTTTTCAATCATGGATGCTCAACATAATATGTGGGCATTATTGCAGCTTTAACCTCCCTGGTGGTATGATTATGTCAGGAATTTTGTACCAAAAGCGGTACAATTATTTTGCATGGAAATTTGGCGTTTTATATTGTAGACCTGCAATTCTTAGGAATAACTCACTTAAATCTGTCCAAACAAGAGTCTAGTAGACATTCCGGGTATGATAAACACAAAATCATAAATTATAACATAATAAATAACTATAAAAATTATTCAATAATGTAATCAAATCAAAACACTGACATTTGCTCAGTTGCAGAATTGTCGCTGTCATTAGATTTAGTGTTTGATGACGAATTTCCCCAAAAATCGCTATCGCTCAATTCTGCAAAAGATTCTAATTTATTATCGCTGTTTTTAGCTGGTCTAAAATCACTTTTGACATAAAGGGACACTTTTTGGTTGCTATGGACAATCTCCAAATTCCAGGCAGAAAAAACTGTATTTATAATATAAAAGTACATGCAGGGCACTGGACAGACCACTAGGGACAAAGGGGATGTGTACTTTTTTTATACAGTACTGTAATCTGTAAGATTACAGTACTGTATGTGTTTTGTATGTTTTAACTTTTTTGAATTTGGCGCCGATCTCCGCTCCCGTGCGTCGTAACGTCGGCACTTGGCACTGTGTGAATCGAGCGGAGGAGCTCGCACACACAGCCCGGAGACATCGCAGGGGACAAGGTAAGTAAGTCTCCCTGTATCCTGCAATGTGATCCCGAGTCTGGCTCGGGGTTACCGCTTATGGTACTGAAGTTCTACCTCGAGCCAGACTCGGGAATACCGCCAGGGGGGTTAATGCAAAAAATATAAAAATTGGGTGGCTGTAGAGTACAGTTTCTCAACCAGGGTTTCTCCTGAGGTTGCTAGGGGTTCCTTGAGCAATGAGAAATTTCTGCCTCTTCGATAAGTTTCAACTGACACCAGAGATCTTTTTAGCCATCTGTAAGGGGGTGATTCTTTTCAATGACCACAAGTGAAAGGAGCATTCTTCCCACTGACCATCACGCTAATGTATCATGAGTTGTCGATATAGTAATTTTTAGCAGGGGTTCCCTGAGACCAGAAAGGTATTTCAAGGGTTCCTCTGAGTTGAAAGGTTGAGGAAGGCTGCTGTAGAGGCACCTGATCATTTTTACAGGGCAGTGAATGTGTTACCCTCCCATCCCCGTGCCATCTATTGTGGTTTCCAAGCTTTCCTGTGCCTCCAGAGAGCCCATGACTGCAGTAAATGGCTTCAGGATGCCAAGCAGGAGATCGAAGAACAATTGTTCTCGGTCTCTTCTGTGACTAATGAACCCAGAAGTGACGAGCATTTAGTCACTTTTGGGTTTAAGGCTGTCATTCCCTGGATACTGTAGCTGGGGAAGCAGCTAATCAAGCAAAAATCTCTGACAGGGGTGATAACCCTCCCTTAACCCCTTCAATACCCGCCTATATTCATATGACGTCCACAAGATGGATCTCCCATCCTGGGTGGACGTCATATGACGTCCTCCTATTCACGGCCGTCTAGGGGGCGGCGCGCGCACCCGCGGCATCGCTCGGGACCCGGTGCGCGTGCCCGGCGGCCGTGATGTCCGCCGGGCACCCGCGATTGCCTGGAAAAACAGCGGGACCGTGGAGCTGTGTGTGTAAACACACAGCTCCACGTCCTGTCACTGGAGAGGAGACCGATGGTGTGTTCCCCGAACAGAGGAACACCGATCGGTCTCCTCCCCTTGTGAGTCCCCTCCCCCCACAGTTAGAATCACTTGCAGGGAACACATATTAACCCCTGCAGCGCCCCTAGTGTTAACCCCTTCCCTGCCAGTCACATTTACACAGTAATCAGTAAGCAGATCGCCGCCATTACTAGTAAAAAATAAATAAAAAATGCAATAAATCTATCTCCTATTTTGTAAACGCTATAACTTTTGCGCAAACCAATCATACGCTTATTGCGATTTATTTTTTTTTAACCAATAATATGTAGAAGAATACATATCGGCCTAAACTGAGTAAAAAATGTATTTATTTTTAAAAAAAAAAATGGATATTTATTATAGCAAAAAGTAAAAAATATTGTGTTTTTTTCAAAATTGTCGCTCTTCTTTTGTTTATGGCGCAAAAAATAAAAACCGCAGAGGTGATCAAATACCACCAAAAGAAAGCTCTATTTGTGGGGGAAAAAAGGACATCAATTTTGTTTGGGTGCAACGTCGCACGACCGCGCAATTGTCAGTTAAAGCGACGCAGTGCCGAATCGCAAAAAGTGCTCTGGTAAGGAAGGGGATAAAATTGACCGGGGCTGAAGCGGTTAAGAAAGCCATAGATTATACAATCTTCTTTCAGGTGGAAGGAAAATTGCTTGATTTCCCCATCAACACAGTCAATGTTGATGGGGTGAATCCCTCCCACAGCGCTATTGTGTTCTGCTGGGGTGGAGCCTTCCCTGCCAGCAAGACACAATCATCACTGCTAGTGGCTATAGCCACCGGCAGTGATCGCATGCACAAAATCCAACAGGGTGGTTCTACTGAAGTCGATTGATGTATTGAATTCAGTACAACAAGCCTGCCCATAGATGGATTGAATCTTAGCCAGTCCCTGCTGAACTGGCTAAGATTCGATCCATTTATGGAGGCTTACGTCTATCCAAAATGAAAAACTAAAACATTTTATCTTTAGTTCTGCTTTATTGTACATCTTTGCAAAGTAAATAATAAATATAGAGAATAAAGCAAACCGACAAACTGGAGGTTGCTGGGAAATTGTATCACTCTGACTCTACTTGTATATTAGATGTCACATTTTACATTAGACAGCAGTCCTCTGAGTGAATGCGTTTATTGGTGTGAAAGGTAGATTTTATGGTTCGATTAACAAACACAATGATAATCTGCAGTCTTTTCCCTTTTCTATTCTAGGATAAGATGTTTTAAATTGCCTCCAGGATATTGAAACAAGATGTGACAGATTATCAACTTCCATCTCAGTGGGTTAAACTGATAAGAAAGCAGTGGCTAAATAATGAAACTTTTTTTGTTAAGACCAAACAAAAGACCAACAGAGTCAGTAACATCCGCCCTAACTCTAAAGCGATAGCCAGCACCATTAGCAGTATATACAAAGGAAAGCGCCAGTCTATGAGTAGCTGTGTTTGTATGTAACAGTATCATTTGTAAGCACAAGTCCAAAGAACAGAATAGCAGTGCAACAGTAAAACAAAATTAGTATTCTAAAATGTGCAAAGTTCACCAATGGCTCATACCAGGTATAGCCGGTGCAAACTATCACAACGCGTTCTGCTCCACTGCAAGCCCATTTTTGATTTGCTGATGCTGCATTGTTATTCAGTTATTAAAGCCTTGTGCTTGCAAACATTTCTGTACTGATGTTTCTAACATTAGTGTTCTGTCTTTACTGCTGCAAATGGATAGTTTTAGATAGCTTGGATAGTTTAGATAAATTATATAGTTTTGGTTGCTGTCAGCTTGGTGCAATATAATTCAGTGCAGATTATTCAGTGAGGCTGTACCTGGCACAGGGCTAGGTACGAATATAAATCAGGGGTCTCAACTTTCTAAACAAAGAACCAGTTTACTGTCCTTTAGACTTTAAGGGGGCCAAACTTTGGGAATAAATAATGCCCCATCTTTGGTATTAAGGGGAGGAATAGTGCTCCATTGTTGGTGTCAGTGGAAGGCGTTATGTCCCATTGTTGGTGTCAGTGGAAGGAATAGTGCCCTATTATTGGTGTCTGTGGCAGGAATTATGCCAAGTTTTTGGTGTCAGTGGTAGGAATAATGCCTCAAGAGCCGGAAAAAGGCAAGCAAAAGGCGGCATCCGGCCCCCAGGCCACAGTTTAGAGACCACTGATGTTGGTTGAATGTTAAGCCTCGTACACACGGTACAGTTGTTGGCCAACCGAGCATCTGATTTTTGTCAAAAGGGTGTGTGCCAGGATCTTGTCTTGCATACTAACGGTACACTATTGTTGTGCAACAAACACAAACATAGTGACGTACTACGAGGAATTTCAGCTATTGAGCGTCACCCTTTGGGCCCCTTCTGCTAATTTCGTGTTTAATGAGCATTGATTCCGAGCATGCGTGTTTGTACTTTCGACTTTTGTGTGACGGATTTGTGTACTGACCATACGAAAATCTGACATCAAACTGTTGTCCGCCAAAAATTTACTAGCCTGTCATCCAATATTTGTTGGCCAAAAGTTGGACAATGTATTTGTAAAGTTGAATATTTTTCGGAAATGTTTTGTATTAATTGATGGAAATTGTACTAATATGACAGTACATTTCGAATGTATTTGGTTGTGACATCTCAATAAAATGTTACCTGATTAAAAAAAAAAAAAAAGACTTTGGTTTTCGGTGGTAAGTCATGTCAACATTTATGGGGGGAGCATTCGATTAGGCTGAGTACTAGGGTCAGAATTAATGTTAGCAGTGACGGGACAAGGTAATCTGGAGCCCAGGGAGAACGTATGGAGAAATGTATGGGCATTATGTGTCAGCAAAAATCCTCCCCAAAAAATTGAGCACTAATCTGCATGCTTAAGCATAAAGCCTCAGAGTACAAATCTCCCCCCCCCCATTCCCCAAATCCCCTCAACACAAATACCTCTCCCACAAAAAAAGTCACCCCTCCTAGCACAAATCCTCTTCCCCCTCAAATTCCCCCTCTGAGTACACCAAGCCCCCCCCCCCCCACTCCAAATCCACCTACTAATACAAATACACCTCCTCAAACAAAAATTTCCCTCACCTAGCACAATTCTCCTCCCCCCTTTACTATATCACGTCTTCTAGCACAAATCCTCTTCCCCCCCCCCCCCATCCCCACCTCCTAACACAAATTCCCCTAAATTGCCACTTCTAGCAATTCTTATCCCCTCCCCCTCAATCTCCTCACATCACCCCTCCCCCCCCACCCCACCTCACATGAAACCACAGTGCCCAGGGCAATGGTGAAAAGGAAATGTCTGGACAGCCACACTCCAATTAAATGACTTTATTGTGGAAAATCAATAATTTCCATAGATGACAACAGAGGTACATGTACAAGAGCAGGTGACGCGTTTCACACCCTCATCGGTGCTTAGTCAACCGTGCCCAAGGCAACAGCCCCTCCTGCACACCTCTTGTGCTGGCTCTGAGTATTAGGACAGAAGTTTAGTGCTTATGTCTAGGGGGTTAAGTGCAAGGAGGGCTTTTGTGATTAGGTAGCCATATACTGATTGTGTTTTAGGCAATCTACTTAGAAATTGGATTCTTTTATTTAATTATATGTCAAAACCATAATCTGATCCAATGCATTACTACAGTATATGTGCATCAACAAGAATTTTTGTTGAATTTTGTAGCTGCTCTGTACTAGGTCGGGTATGAAAATGCTACATAAAATATTGTTAAGATCCTTCTTTTGTTTGAATTGTGGTTTTCATATTTTACAGATTATGGAGATAAGCTAAATACAGAGTTAGGAGAGAGGTACAAGCTGGATAAAGAAAACTATCCTTACTTCTACCTGTTTGTGGATGGCGACATTGACAATCCTATACACTACACTGGAGTGGTTAAGGCTAGTGCCATCCAGCATTGGTTGAAGACCTATGGGGTATACTTAGGGATGCCAGGATGCCTTGAGGAATATGACAAACTGGCAGGAGATTTCATCAAGTCATCCAGTATTGAAGAGAGAAGTGAACTCCTAAAGAAAGGTCAGGCCGTGCTGGCAAATGTCGGAGAAATGGAAAAAAAGTCTGCAGAGCAATATCTCAAGATAATGAGTAAAATCATTGACCAGGGGGAGGACTTTGCCAGCAGCGAGTTTGAGCGTATTACGAAACTGATTGAGAAGAACAAAATGAGTGAGTCCAAGAAGGAGGATCTTCAGAAAAGACTTAACATTATTAGCAGCTTCCAGATTAAAAGTCAAGAGAAGGAGGAACTTTGATCACAGACTAATGTAATATGCTTCCATCCAAACAGTATTCTTTCAATGTGACCTGGCATTATACAAACGTCAATCTGAATACCAATGTTGTACTCCAAATAGAAGCTGTAAATGCTTCTGTCTCAGTATTTGTTTAACATAAAGTTATAAATGTGTAAAGCTATAGCACTTGTACTCAAGCGTTTCTTCTTAATCTGGTATACTATAGCCAATGTGCCATTAATTTGGAATTCCAAAGATGAGATTGCTCTAAATCCCAGAAAAAGTAAATTTTCTGTTTCAATAAGTTTTTAATAAAGGTTGGCAAAGGTTTAGCAGTGTGAAAACAAACAACTGTCATACCAGATGAAATGGGTTATCCTCAAAGAAAGAATGAGGACATACAGCTACAGCCAGGTGACTCCTTGTCAGATGTGCAGATATTACAGAGACATCAATATATACCTATATTAGCTGAGCTTGGAGAGAAAAGGCTCTCTTCAGATTGGAGGAAAAAAAACATTATGGGGAAATTGTTCGAGTGATGAAAAGTAAAACTGTGGGGTTGATTTACTAAGCTCCTCGTTTATACTTAATCTGACTTTGAAATTGACGATTTCAAAGCCGCAGGTCAGCGCGACTTGGCTGGCATCTGTGCAACTGCATGCACAGCTGTCTATGCAAGTGGCACCTGAAATTGCAAAAAAAATTGTGCAGGAATCTTTTTTTAAGTCAGAGTTGCCCCGATCTGAACAGTTCCATTGCAGACAATAGGGTGTGACTTGTCATGCAATTTGGACCTGTCAAATCGCATTACAAGTCACACCGGCGTGAACGGGGGCTCAAACTTGTGAGTGCAAAATCTGGTGGAGCTGTGCATGATAGCCAATCAGTTTGTACAATTAAGCTTTGACAAAAAACCCAGAAGCTTATTATTTCTGTGAACTAATGAATGAACCTGTAAGGCAGGGGTAGGCAAACTTAAAGAGGTAGATATCTACCTTAACAACATGAGAGAAGTCAAAGATCTCCGGGCACAGTGTCACCTCCTCACACCTGACTTAAACCTCTAATTGCCGTACTACTATGTCACAATCACGTGCAGTGCGTGGCAATCATTGGTTTAAATCAGGTGATGCTGAGGCAGCAGCCAAACGTGTACACATGTTGCAGAAGGAATTAAACCCTCTGTTGATTTGGTGGGTGCTACCACTTGCCAATCACGACCAATTAAAGTAAATGGGGCTACCCCACAACGGCATGCTTCTGCGGGGTTCAAGGGTTTAATGCAGGTGGTGAGGAAGCAACACAACACTGCCTGCTTTAACTCCATATTTTCTGTACTGCACAAAGTTGCAGGGCATTTGCAGAGTGTCCTCATTCACTTGAATGGGTCATCCATGGCAGGTGCTATGCCCACAAACCATGACATGGCATGTAACTCCTACTGCGGCTGTGACATCTGTACACCTCTGGCCACTGCAGCTAAAGGGAGTGCGATTGGGGCGGGGGTGGTAAAAACACCACGCCCAAACTGAAAATGTAAATTAACCCTTACTGTTCTGAGCACCCTATAACGCTGCAGGGTTAGCTGCACTTTGCCATAGACTTCTATTATATCCTGCTGGTGTGGTGCAATTTCTGAAAGCACACCAAAACTCCTGCATTCAGGATGGGACAGGAGCCAACGCTACAGAGGAGGCATCAGCTTATGCAACTCTTGCTCTCTACTACATCCCCAACTACATGTAATCCCTCTCCATTGCACTCTGTTTGATGTTCTGGAATGGCGGTTCAGTAAGCCCAGACCACGAACTACCAGTCTACCATGCGTTTGCAAATGCGTGTGGACTAAACCCCTGTTTTTAACGCATACTGTTAGACGGGTTAATTCGGTTATCTGCGAGCTGGTTGGTAAGTAGGCTTGTGTTTTTTCCTGGGCATTCCCCAGGCTTTGTTGTTTCACGATCTACCAGTCACCAGTCTGCGATCTACAAGTTGCAGACCCCCACTGTAAGGCGAGGACCACGGATAGCAATAAAACAATTTGAGGAAATGGTCAACAAAAAAAAAAGAGAGTCAAATGTTGGGTGGGGAAAGGATCAGATAATAGAATTTGGGGTATTATTATTATTATAATTATTATACAGGATTTATATAGCGCCAACAGTTTGAGCTGCGCTTTACAACATGAGGTCAGACAGTACAGTTACAAGACAATTCAATACAGGAGGAATCAGAGGGTCCTGCTAGTTAGAGATTACAATCTGCGGGGGATGATCTAATGCAGAAAATAGAAGTACAGTTGACAGGTAGGGGCAGGATAGGCTTCTCTGAGCAGGAGGGTTTTCAGGGATCGTCTAAAAGCAAACAATAATTGGACAGATTGAGGTAGGGAGTTCTATAGGATGGATGAGGCTTGGGAAAAGTCCTGGAGGTGAGCATGGGAGGTGGAGGAGGTGAAGAGGGAGCTAGAGAACAGGAGGTCTTAGGAGGACCGAAGATTAGGTTGGTATTTAGTGCACTTTCACACTGAGCAGCGCCGAGCGTCGGTGGTAAAGCACCGCTATTTTTAGCAGAGCTTTGACGTTGTTTTTGCTGTGCTTTTCGGCTGCTAGTGGGGCGCTTTTAACTCCCCGCTTGGCAGCACGGCCCATTGATTTCAATGAGCAGGAGCGCTGTAGGAGTGGTGAATACATCGCTCCTACAGCGCCTCAAAGATGCTGCTTGCAGGACTTTTTTGAGCGCACTGCCAGCGCACTCGGGCTTTCACATTGGAGTGAAAGGAGAGGTGATTTGCAGGCGCTATTTTTAGCGCTATAGTAAGCTATGAGTAAGCACCTGGCTTGACGGTGTGAAATGCGTTAGCGTTTTTTCTTTTATCCTTGCTGTATGGATTGATATTAATGAAGAATTTATATTTCATCGGAGTGCGGCCATCCAGATTTTTGTTCTTTCCTTGCATATGGTTGCATATTGACACCTGGGGCAGGTCTTTCTTTGCTATAGCACCTGTAAAGCGCCTCAGTGTGAAATGGGCCTTAGAGACCAGGTTAGTAATGTAGCTGGGGGCCGAGTTGTGAATGGCTTTGGAAATTGTTGTTAGTATTTTGAATTTAATTTGTTGGGGGATCGGAAGCCAATGGAGGGATTGACAGAGAGGAGTAGCAGACACTGAGTGGTTGGTAACGTGGATGAGCCTGGCAGCAGCATTTATGATAGACAGACCTAGTTCACACCTATGCATTTTTTTTAGTGCATTTTCAGAAACACACTACAGTCCATTTAACATGGTTTCCTATGAATGTAGTTCACATCTGTGCATTTTATGGAAAGGGCCAGGGATTTTGTTCTGGTTTTTGGTTCCATAGACTTCAATGGATCAAAAAACGTGTATTGAAAAACGCAAAATGCACCTGTAATATGCAAACTGCAATCTGCATAGGTGTGAAGCAGGCCTAAATGGCTATAGCCTATATAAAGGTAATCCAATGTATCAAAGGGATCTGGGGGTGACTCCATGCCAGCTTCCAGCACAATACAGGTCAGCTATGAGGGTGATCCTCAAAAAGTGCATTTGGTAATGTTCCCTGCATATCCTAGTGCTGATTCACAATCTCATCTTCATATTTATATATTTGAGAAGTCTTTGTAATTTGTCTGATATTTTATTTATAGTAATATCATAATCCAGTATCAATGTCTATTGAAAGACATATTATGGAATCTTTGTCTTTTAAAACCAGTGTTTCTAAAACATAAGTAAAGCTTTTCCTTATGTGCAGTGTAGGAGCAGCTTATTGACCTGCTGGACTCACAGCCGTCTTTTGGACATCTATGCAGTTGCAAGTGCTGAAGATATACCTGAACTAACCTACTAGCTACATCAATATAAAAGTAGGCAGTTTTCCTGATTATAAAGGATCACTTGTGTGAGAATTATCTCCAGCCACTGAAAATTTAGGGTAATACATTCATCATTCTAGAGCTGAACGGGAACCTGTTAGGACCTCAAAATGGGATTGCTGAATTCTTTCTGAAGATGTAGGCATCCTTATTTTGATTATATTATTAGTGAATTACTGCCCTGAAAGAGCATAAAAGATAGTTGACTGTCATGATGATTTTTTAGATGAAAAAAAATTAAAACCTTTATTTGCAATAGTGGGGCAACACTAAGAGCGAGATGAAACCGCCCTGGCATATAAAACACACCATCCCACATAAGTAAACAGAAGTGAACTTTGCCTAACTTGTTGAGCAAGACTCTTATAGACAGGTACCACTGGTGTCTTGGCACACATGCAGAGTATATAACACCTTTGAATGTTAATATTTTTTTTTTTATTATAACAAAGTGACTGGCCCACAGAAAGAAATATATCAAATATTTCAAACATTGCAGTCCTTTGGGCCAGGACCCTTACAAAGAGCATTTGTTAATCTTTGCTTGTAAATACTAGTCTAAAGAGCACTCTACAGAGCCTTTAAAAAGTTTAAGCACCCTCCAGCTCTTTTCTGAGAATGACACATACAGATCCATCTATTTGAATGCTGACTCTATCTTTAAACACGTTTTTAGAAGGCTTCAGCATATAACCATTAGTTGAAGTCAAAATCGAATAAGTAATTGTATGAGACTATATAAAGTCCAGAGTGTAGCGCTGAGAATATGTGTTGAAGTAAGATTGGAGATTATCCAAACATGTGCAAATCCATCTCAAAATCTGACCAACAACGTGAAACAACGAAAAAATTGGAAAAAATTCCGCCCAAGTTCAGTGCACAAGATGAACCAGAAAGGTGAACAATCCAAATTTTGTCATTTCGATCTGCTTACCAGAACCAAGTTGTCAATAAGCGATGTGGTCAAAAGGTGGCAGGTGAGACTTGATCAAAGCGACAAATGAAGACCAGATCCAGACTCCTCCAATAGATATTAGATGACAGGATTCGCAAAACCAGGTGGATGGAATATGCTAAAGAAATCTTGTCAGAGAAGTCCTGGTTATCTATTGTATGAGACTGTTGTTACCAATTCAGTGTCTGTTGGATGTAAAGTCATTCAGGGGAATTCAATAAAGCAGTTTCATCACTTTTCTGAGGGTACGGCCCCTTTAACATAGCCTGCACCTAATTCATGAAAGCCTTGTGCCACTTTCGGTACAAGTAACAACATGTGCGGCGGCCGGACATAAAGTAGTTCTTACTACAAACACTTTTAGAATCTGTCGCTATGATTGTGAGTAAAAGATTAACTGCCAGTACATAGCTAAGCAAATTGGCTACAATTAAAGCCTAAAAAAGAATATGTCCCTTGTGCTGATGTCTCTTATTTTGGGTGAAATCCTCCTCTGGATCCTTCCTGTAAGTTATGTCCCTTGTGCTGATTTTTTTTGGCTGCACTTGGGTTTTAAAGGATAAGTACAGCCGAAGCTCGTTTGGCTGTACATCTCCTGTGGATCACAGGAGTGCAGTTAGTTCTGCGCACCTGTGACCCATTTTCAGCAGACAGTGGGCTAAAGCCGCTGTCTGTTGATGTGACAGAGCCAGACCAGGCTCCGGCAAGATCGCAACAATGAATTTGGGATCCGCCCACATGCCTCCTGCCCCCTCCATAGCCCAGCGCTCCAGTGAGCACGGGGGGGGGGGGGCAAAGCAGACAGCGGTGACTGACAGTCAACAGCTCTCTGCTCAGGGATCTCTGAGAACCGAGCAATCAGCAGTGTTTTGATAGCTCGGTTCTCAGTGTTAGAGCCAGCGGGGGACACATGCAGCATTGGACTGTTGCTGTATCTACCTAGGTAAGTATGAATACAGAAAAACCTTGGATTGAGAGAATAATTTGTTCTGGAAACATGCTTGTAATCCAAAGCACTTGTATATCAAAGCGAATTTCCCCATAAGAAATAATGGAAACTCAGATGATTCGTTCCACAACCATTTATTCATAGCTCCTTCAATTTAAAGTCCATATAAAAAGATTATAACAATGTGACCAGGTTGTGTAACCATAAAATGTCCATCCACAAGGGGATTAGAAGCTAAATCCAGCAGGAGTTACAGAGTATAAAAGAGAAGAGAGGCGCCTCTAAGTGTACCGATATGGTTACAATAAATGAAGGCACAACATTTAGCAACTAACATGGTTAATGATTAAAGGAGGCACATCTAAGTATGCAGACACCTGGGGTAAAGTTGTCCACATAGACCGTCCTCCGCCCTGCCGGATCTCACCGCTGTCGGTCTGCAAGTATATCAAGTCAAAATGTATTTAAAAATGTTGCTTGCCTTGCAAAACGCTCTCAAACCAAGGTTTTACTGTATTTAAAAAATAAAAAACATACTTCTCTTTTAAGACAAACTTAAAGTTGACATACTGGGGGAGGGGGGATGTTGTGCGTTCAATATCATATTAATATGTTTGAATGCATTCTACATTTACTTCATTGGTTGCTAGCATGAAGGCAGCCCTCGTCCTAGCAACCAATGACACAGTGGGTGGAGCCTGATGGGGACCTCTGGTAGACTAGCTCCCCATCAGGTCCACCTTGCCTGTGACTGACAGTGGACAGCAGTGGGCAGATTCCTAAGCCACTATTCAGTCTGATAGCTGCTTTGGAATGCACTGCTGGCATCTGCTGTCAATCGCAGGCAAGGTGGACCAGATGGGGAACTAGTCTCAGAGTCCGCCCACCTGACAACACAAATTTGTTAGTCTTGGCGCCTGTTGGGTGGGCTGATGGGGAACTCTGAGACTAATTCTCCGTCAAGTTCCCTCACCAGTGATTGACAGCAGATGGCAGTGGGCAGATTCCATAGCTGCTATTGGACTGAATAGTGGTTATGGAATCTGCCCACTGCTGTGTGGTGTCAATCAAAAGTAAAGTGGACCTGATGGAGAACTAGTTTTTCAGTTCCCATCAGGCTCTGCCCACCCTATTACACAACTCTTCAGCCATGTGCCTGTCAGTTTGATGATGCTGGGGACGGAGGGAATGAATGTGGGAAAGTGTCTAGCATGGACATGCCAACCTCAGTGCCGACATCAACAGATTCCTGTTTCTGCCTGTGACAGGTACGTGAATCGGGTGCAAGCACAGACATGCTCGGTGCTGCGCCCCACCCCAACAGAATTTTAAATGATGTCTAGGACAATCTTTATTAATTCACCTGACTGTCATAATTTATGAGATTTCTGGATTGTGTCAGCGGGAATAATGTTGCAGTCAATATATGATATATTTTGTCTTAACTGCAATAGATAATATAGACTGCTTCAGAAAGATTCCTCTTATCTGGCTAGAACTATTGATGCAGAACCCCAATACGAGTCCAACAACACATTTTTGGTGTTTCTAAACTGGTGGGTATCAGGAAAAATGAACATAAAAAAAATTCTGTTGTATACTTTAGCAATACATCGCTAACAGGAAAATCAGATGATTTGGAGACAGAGACAAATAAACTGTCCACTCTAGGCTGTAGTCTTTTAATGGTGGCAGTACACGCTTATATTTCTTTTTTATTATTCAATTGATGTGCAATTTGATCAAAACAGTTGAGTATTCAAACTATCGAATAGCCATAACTTCCCTTCCAATTGATTTATACTCAACTCCGATCTAATCCAATTAATTGAATCGATTGGCCAGGCCAGAAAATAGTCTGTCGTTTTGCATGGATTGGCAGCACTGAGACACTTTGCTCTTGAATACTAGTATAATTTATATATATACAGTGGTGTGAAAAAGTGTTTGCCCCCTTCCTCATTTCCTGTTCCTTTGCATGTTTGTCACACTTAAGTGTTTCGGAACATCAAACCAATTTAAACAATATTCAAGGACAACACAAGTAAACACAAAATGCAATTTGTAAATGAAGGTGTTTATTATTAAAGGTGAAAAAAAATCCAAACCATCATGGCCCTGTGTGAAAAAGTGATTGCCCCCTAAACCTAATAACTGGTTGGGCCACCCTTAGCAGCAACAACTGCAACCAAGCGTTTGCGATAACGTGCAATGAGGCTTTTACAGCGTCCTGGAGGAATTTTGGCCCACTCATCTTTGCAGAATTGTCCTAATTCAGTTACATTAGAGGGTTTTCGAGCATGAACGGCCTTTTTAAGGTCATACCACAACATCTCAATAGGATTTAGGTCAGGACTTTGGCTAGGCCACTCCAAAGTCTTCATTTTGTTTTTCTTCAGCCATTCGGTGGTGGACTTGCTGGTGTGTTTAGGATCATTGTCCTGCTGCAGAACCCAAGTTAGTTTCAGCTTGAGTACACGAACAGATGGTCGGACATTCTCCTTCAGGATCTCTTGGTAGACAGCAGAATTCATAGTTCCTTTTATCACGGCAAGTCTTCCAGGTCCTGAAGCAGCAAAACAGCCCAGACCATCACACTACCACCACCATATTTTACTGTTGGTATAATGTTCTTTTTCTGAAATGCAGTGTCCTTCTACGCCAGATATACTTGGACACACACCTTCCAAAGAGTTCCACTTTTGTCTCATCGGTCCACAGAATGTTGTCCCAAAAGTCTTGGGGATCATCAAGATGTGTTGTGGAGAAATTGAGACGAGCTTTGATGTTCTTTTTGCTCAGCAGTGGTTTTCTCCTTGGAACTCTGCCATGCAGGCCATTTTTGCCCAGTCTTTTCCTGATGGTGGAGGCATGAACGCTGACCTTAACTGAGGCAAGTGAGGCCTGCAGTTCCTTGGACGTTGTTGTGGGGTCTTTTGTGACCTCTTGGATGAGTCGTCGCTGCGCTCTTGGGGTAATTTTGGGCGGCCGACCACTCCTGGGAAGGTTCACCACTGTTCCATGTCTTCGCCATTTGTGGATAATGGCTCTCACTGTGGTTCGCTGGATTCCCAAAGCTTTGGAAATGGCTTTATAACCCTTTCCAGACTGATAGATCTCAATTACTTTCTTTCTCAATTGTTCCTGAATTTCTTTGGGTCTCGGCATGATGTGTAGCTTTTAAGGATCTTCTGGTGGACCTTACTGTGTCAAGCAGCTCCTATTTAAGTGATGCCTTGATTGTGAACAGGTGTGGCAATAATCAGGCCTGGGTGTGGCTAAAGAAATTGAACTCAGGTGTGGACAACCACAGTTATAGTATGTTTTAACAAGGGGGGCAATCACTTTTTCACACAGGGCCATGATGGTTTGGATTTTTTTTCACCTTTAATAATAAACACCTTCATTTACAAATTTCATTTTGTGTTTACTTGTGTTGTCCTTGACTATTGTTTAAATTGGTTTGATGTTCCGAAACACTTAAGTGTGACAAACATGCAAAGGAACAGGAAATGAGGAAGGGGGCAAACACTTTTTCACACCACTGTATATATATATATATATATATATATATATATATATATATATTATATATAATAATAGTATTACCATTGATCAGATTATGATATTGCACAATGGAACCAGACATGCGATTGATGACATAACATCATATGTTATAATTGTATTCAATCAAAATCTACCCCCCTGTGTGTGGCATATCACTCATATGGATTGTCGACTATAGATCCTATCAGAGATTGATCATAAAACAAAGTCAATCATTTATTGAAGTGTGTATATTCACTATTGGCCTTTTTAGGTGCCAACAAACCAAGGAGTGTTGTAGGAGCAATTTTATCTTTCATGCTGCCAAAAGGACTTGGATAGATTAGCAATTAAAAAAAATTAAAAATAAAAAAAAAAAGTGAACTTATAAAAGTTAAAAATTAAAAACACTTTTATAGTTGAGCTGGACATGGTAATACCAATAAAAACTTAAAGAAGTAATATACTTTTTCGAACACCATCCAATATAAAAGAGGGGTTTGGCTAGAGTTCCACTTTAAACAAAACTTCAGCTGTGAGAAACATTCTGGGGTGTTGATCAAGGACACTTTACAGTCCTGTTACTTTTATTTATTCACGTATTGATTATTTTGAAGGGGTTGTGCTGCACTATTTGTTGATTATGTTAACCTACACATTTGGCTTTACAGCCATATTGCACAAAAAAACAACCCCTCCATACGCAAGCTAATGTCTCCATTAAACCAGTTTTCTGTTCTGCCTATATTATATCTCAGTAGATATTGTTCAAATGGTTATTTGTAATTAACTCCTAGGCAGACTATTAGCAGACATTTAGGCCTGGTTCACACTAGTGCGATTTCTGATGCAACCTGAATCGCATAACAATGGAAATCAGATGGTTTTCAATAGTGCCCGTTCACATCAATGAGACTCATCACCTCGCTTCAAACATGCATCACACTAGTGTCAAACAGACCTTAGGGCTAATTTATCTATAAAGGTTTTTTTTTTTTTTTTTGTAGTGTTAGGTAGGTGTGTTGTAAAAAGCCTGTGAGATGCTGAGCAATGTAGCATCTGAATGCTGTACCAAGTGGTACTAATATTTAGGGCCATATGCACCTAGGAATGTATGCCCAGAATACAAGAAGTCTGAGGCTTGGGGCTAAATACCCAGAATGCATGAGGCCTGGAAGACTTCTTTATGTAGACTTCTAAAATCCCTGAGACTGCTAATGGGTGCCACTATCATTGATGTGATGTCTGCAGTCTCACCAGTCATTCAATTGACACTCTACCCATACACTTTGAAATAGCAGTCTGCCAAAAAACTATCATCTTGCATTATCCCTGGTGACATCCATTAGGCACTGGTAAGATGACAACACCTAGTGATAACCATACATTACCACCTCCATCATTACTTTCTTGCCAACTGCAGCAATTTATACCAAGTAGAGGGCACAGGATATCAGGGCATAAAATCTATTGTCTTTCCCCTACGACTTTATATAAATAGGGTTTAGGCTGTGTTTACATTGGTGCGCTGTGGTTTGGGTCCAGTGTGATTGTTTGCTCGTTTTACAGTTTTGGGTGCAATCCTATTGACTTCTATTAGACTGTGCATTTTCTGAAAGTGCATCAATGTGCTTTCATTAAATGCATGGTCTAAAAGAAGTCAATGGGATCGCTCGTAAAACACGCATACAATCATGCTAGTTTAGGGTGAGGATACTTGTCATATGTCCCCTCATGCAGAAGTATGTCTGACAACATCTTTGCACACACAACTGTGATTGACCCCGGGCCACAAACACTAACTAATCCAATTAGAGAAGCATAATCTGCCCAATACTGGACATTGTGTGTCCATCAATGGGTTACCTTATTTGAATAGACAAAAGTTGCATACTCAGAGATCATGACAATGACAGCCAGGTGACACCAGCAAAAACACCATTCAGTACACTAATATAAAAGTATCTGAGTAGGTGCAAATATTTTATATGCTTGAAAACATCCCCATGCACTTTCAATGGAACTCTTCAAACTAGCATTGTTGCTGCCTGTGCTGTTAATCTATTAATCTCGCTAGTTCCAGAATGACCTGTGACCTTTCATAAAGAAATGTTTGTGAAAGACTAATCTAAACTACTACAAAATAAACCAAAGCATGACGGCTCCAACTGAGCTATAGAAATCCTTGTCAATAGAATGGATCTCTTGTTCTGACCGGGATAAGAATGTGGAAGTTGTGCTGTTGTTTCTCACGTATGTCTAATAATATAAGCCAATAAAAGGATCTCTGATTTCTACGTAATAAAGTATGTTAAACTAAAGCGAAAGATCTATAGCCTGGTGAGTCTTGTGCTGCCCTGGCATGGCCATCAAGGTCTATGATCTTCCCAATAGTATTCATGTTCTGAATTTACCATCAGCAAACCACCACTCATCTCTATGATAAGCAGTATTCCAGCAGAATAGAGTAGGTCAGTGCAGATCTGCTCATATGTGGGCACACAATTCTCCAATGTACCAATATAGATGGAGCCTATGCCTGCCAATGTGCATAGCTATGATAACATATGAACAGGGCCGGACTGGCCTACCGGGATAGCGGGAGATTTCCCGGTAGGCTGGCTGCCCTGGGGCCGCTGTCAGCTAGGAGCTGTGAACAGGAGGCGGGGCTGGCTGAGGAAATTTATTCTAGCAGTGGAGGGCCGGAGGAGCACTTGGCTATCTTGCGGCAGGCAGGTCTGTGGTGTGCAGGAGGGAGGGAGCATGGACACTTACTGTGTGTTCACTGGGCAATGGACTGATCACTTCGTAGCAGGGAACCCACAGCCAATAGCGCTGCTTAGGGGAGTACAAGGGAGGACTTGCTCCTCCTCCTGTCCATCCATCAGCAGGCAGTGTAGCCCTCCCCCGCTCACATTTGACTGTAAACGCGGGAATGGGGCTGCATGGGGACGCCAGGAGGGAGATACACGGAGATATGACTACAACAGTGTAAGTTCTGCAGGACTCACAAGTCTGGCTGAATGGAAAAAACAGGATCGTCAGGAAGACAGTAACATATTGCTGGCTGGCTGCAGTGTCTTCCAAATGTGATCAGGCAGTGTGCAGGTTACCGATCAGCCTCCCCTCCCTCTTGTCTCCCTGATTACTTTTTTTTTTATTTGCTAACCCGACCTGCACATTGTCTGATCATCACACTGATAGGATCTCTGGAAGACGCTGCAGCAGCATTCTATGAGATCAGGACACATGGCTGTTAACCCTTTCAGCCTAATAATCAGCTATTTAGCCAGAGCTCCCTCTGTGCTGCACAGATTGTTTGGGTTTTTTTTTTTTTTTTTTTTTTTTTGGAGGATGTACTGCTGGATCAGGCTAAAAGCTTCACAGCCCCATTAACTGGTTACCGTCCTCCACTAATCCTGAGCAGTTTAGTGTTTGCAAGAAAATGTGTATTTTGGAAATGGGATGTGAAGCTGTGTTCTGTGTTCTGTCACTTGGTTGTACTTTCAAAGGAAAATCACTGACTTGATCTTGCAGAGATGGTTTAAATAGAGTGGAGCAACCCTGCGATACTATATACCTGTACACCGAGTTCAGCTTTTAAATGCAGTCTCCTGAATCAATCATGTCTGCGATCCCTAACCTGTAATATGTCTGCAGTCTCTGCCCCTCTCCTGTACTATGTCTGCAGTCTCTGCCCCTCTCCTGCACTATGTCTGCAGTCTCTGCCCCTCTCCTGCACTATGTCTGCAGTCTCTGCCCCTCTCCTGCACTATGTCTGCAGTCTCTGCCCCTCTCCTGCACTATGTCTGCAGTCTCTGCCCCTCTCCTGTACTATGTCTGCAGTCTCTGCCCCTCTCCTGCACTATGTCTGCAGTCTCTGCCCCTCTCCTGCACTATGTCTGCAGTCTCTGACCCTCTCCTGCACTATGTCTGCAGTCTCTGACCCTCTCCTGCACTATGTCTGCATATATGTGGATATAGAGGTGAGAGAGGGGAAAAAAACAAAGAGGAGGAGAAGGAATAAAAAGAGGGGGAGGAACAAAGAAAGCGGGTGAGAAAGAACATGACAGATGGATAGAGAGCGATATATGGGGAAAAAGCAAGACATTAGGATAGAGAGCGATATATGGGAAAGAAAGGAGAACAAAGAGAAAGTATGGTACATTCTAAGAGGTACCATAGGGGTACCTTATGCTAAATATACTGTACGAGTGGAAGGGACTCGGAGTGCTAAATTACAACCCATGCTACACCACTGGGGCTGCTATGAAATTATTTCCAGGGCTGGTTTTTATGCCCAGTCCGGCCCTGCATATGAAGATGAATGGAGATTTGCTGATAAGTCAGTCATGCATGATTACTGTACAAGTCATGGATCCTTATACACATGTGCAGTTTGAAGGTATATAGACCTTTTGTCTGCTGGATGATTGCTCTTATTTCCCACACATGCACATAAGCATGAATGTGATTATTTACATATGAATGGGTATGCAAGTGCTTCTACGTGCACTGTACTCCTTGTGATCAGGCTGGAAACCAAATACATTGATGCTAATTGATGAATGCTACTCTATGTATGCTTATAGAACAGTGATGGCAAACCTTGGCACCCCAGATGTTTTGGAACTACATTTCCCATGATGCTCAACTGTTTTGCAGAGGGCATGAGCATCATGGGAAATGTAGTTCCAAAACATCTGGGGTGCCAAGGTTCGCCATCACTGTTATAGAATGTCAGTATCATCATGTATGCATAACTACACAATATTCTTGGCCAGGTTAGGATCAGTACATTCTGTGGAAAAGAGGGGATCCTAGTGGGGGATGATTGTATGCCTACAGGCTCCAGTGATGGAAATCCAGCCTTGCCAGTAATAACAGAACATTGTCTAGTAAACATTAGTGATATCATATACTTTTTTGAATATATGTTACTGTTATACCTTTGTGATGCGTTTTCTGTACCACATAAATGCGGCAACCTGGATATACAATAAAAGGACAGTGGCTTTGTGTTCCTCAAATCCTGGCTAGAATTCTATCTGCATGGTGTTTGCATGTTGTCCCTGTACTTGTATAGGTTTACTCCCACAAGGTCCTAGTGTGTGTGTGTGTGTGTGTGTGTGTGTGTGTGTGTGTGTGTGTGTGTGTAATATATTTTATATATATATACACACACACACACACACACACACACACACACACAGTATCTCACAGTACACCCCTCGCATTTTTGTAAATATTTTATTCTATCTTTTCATGTGACAACACTGAAGAAATTACACTTTGCTACAATGTAAAGTAGTGAGTGTACAGCTTGTATAACAGTGTAATTTGCTGTCCCCTCAAAATAACTCAACACACAGCCATTAATGTCTAAACCGCTGGCAACAAAAGTGAGTACACCCCTAAGTGAAAATGTCCAAATTTGGCCCAATTAGCCATTTTCCCTCCCCGGTGTCATGTGACTCGTTAGTGTTACAAGGTCTCAGGTGTGAATGGGGAACAGGTGTGTTAAATTTGGTGTTATTCGCTCTCACTCTCTCATACTGTTCACTGGAAGGTCAACATGGCATCTCAAGGCTAAGAACTCTCTGAAGATCTGAAAAAAATAATTGCTGCTCTACATAAAGATGGCCTAGGGCTAGGCTATAGGAAGATTGCCAAGAACCTGAAACTGAGCTTCAGCATGGTGGCCAAGACCATACAGCGGTTTAACAGGTCAGGTTCCACTCAGAACAGAACATGGTCGACCAAAGAAGTTGCACATGCTCAGTGTCATGTCCAGAGGTTGTCTTTGGGAAATTGCAGCAATGCTGGCAGCACTCATACGTCTGAGGTTGAAGGGGTGGGGGGTCAGCCTGTCAGTGCTCAGACCATACACTGCACACTGCATCAAATTGGTCTGCATGGCTGTCATCCCAGAAGGAAGCCTCTTCTAAAGATGATGCACAAGAAAGCCAGTTTGCTGAAGACAAGAAGACTATGAACATGGATCACTGGAACCATGTCCTGTGGTCTGATGAGAATAAGATAAACGTATTTGGTTCAGATGGTGTCACGCGTGTGGGGTGGCAACCAGGTGAGGATTACAAAGACAAGTGTGTCTTGCCTACAGTCAAGCATGGTGGTGGGAATTCAAATCAGCAGCGTTCTCACAGGCTTCTAAATAGCCAACCACGCCAGTAATCTTAATACTTGCATATGGGGTAAGCAGCCTGTGAGACTGGTGGAGGAGAGCACAAGCACTTGATTTGGATATTTTGCACCATTGGTGGATTGATATTTTTGGATTCACTTCAATCAATCACTTGATATATTTTTATGAACTTTGAAGCACTTATATATGAATTAATTTTGGTGATTCAGATCCTCATTATTTAGTATTTAGTAGCACAGCACTGTTTTTTTTTTATTTTCAATATAGTATTATACTTCAAGAGAAAATCTCACATAATGTTCTGTTCCAGTGGCAACTCAAACATTTTGGATTTCCCATCATTTTCTGAGTCAATGGTCACCATAATCAATATTGATAGTAAATCTCATTAGTCAAATTAGGACAAGCAGCTGTGTTCCTCCAGAATTACATGGGCTGCCTGCACGCAACATATGGTGGCTCCAGCCCCATAAACAAATAGCCCAATCACGGTGTAAAAGCATCAGCACTTGTGTCTATGAGGCCTAGAAAATGTATTAAAGTGTAAATTCACCTTTTCCAGAAAATAGGTTATATGCTGTCTAGGGGCCCCAGTAGATATTAACCACTTGACCTCCGGAAGATTTACCCCCTTCATGACCAGGCCATTTTTAGCGATACGGCACTGCGTTACTTTAACTGAAAACTGCGCGATTGTGCGACACTGTACTTTAATAAACCGTATGTAATTTCTTTCTCACAAATAGAGCTTCTTGTCATGTTACAACCAAAATCGTAAATGTTTTTTATTGGGATTTTATGTGATAGACCAACACAAAGTGGCCCATAATTGTCAATTGAAAGGAAAATTATAAATGGTTTTCAAATTTTTTTCACAAATAAATATCTAAAACATGGCGTGCATTTGTATTCAGCCCCTTTACTCTGATAACCCTAACTAAAACTAGTGGAACCAATTGCCTTCAGAAGTCACCTAATTAGTAAATACAGTCCACCTGTACATAATGTAATCTCAGTATAAAAACAGCTGTTCTGTAAAGCCCTCAGAGGTTTGTAATGTAATGTAATGTAATGTAATGTAATGTAATGCAAGCCAAGCTTGAGCGGAATTCCGTCAGAAAAACCACCCAAGATTTTTCAGACGGAAAATCCGCTCGTGTGTATGCGGCATTAGAGAACCTTAGTGAACAAACAGAATCATGAAGGCCAATGAACACACACGACAGGTCAGGGATAAAGTTGTGGAGAAGTTTAAAGCAGGGTTAGGTTATAAAAAAAAATACTCCAAGCTTTGAACATCTCACGGAGCACTGTTCAATCCATCATCCGAAAATGGAACGAGTATGGCACAACTGCAAACCTACCAAGACATGGCCGTCCACCTAAACTGACAGGCCCGGCAAGGAGAGCATTAATCAGAGAAGCAGCCAAAGGGCCCATGGTAACTCTGGAGGAGCTGCAGCTTGAATATATAACTTTGCTTGAATATGTTTTGGTAAATACCTGAAAAATCTAAAATTGTGCCTGTGTACATTATTAGTGTACCTAATATACAGTTAGGTCCATACTGTATATATTTGGACACAACATTTTCAAGCTATAGTTATATAATGCATATGGACTGAAAGTGCACACTCTCAGGTTTAATTTGAGGGTATGTACATCCAAATCGGAAGTGGGGTTTGGGAATTACATCTCTTAAGAATAGCTATCCCCCTTTTTCAAGGTACCAAAAGTAATTGGACAATTGAATCAAAAGCATTTTCATGGCCAGGTGTGGGCTACTCCTTTGTTATTTCTTCATCAATTAAGCAGGTAAAAGTTCTGGATTTGATTCTAAGTGTGGTATTTACATTTGAAATCTATTGCTGTGAAACTACATCATGCTTTCCATTGAGCTGTCCATGCAAGTGAAACAGACCATTGTAAGGCTTCAAAAATGAAAGAAGAAAAAAGGTGCGGAGAAGGCTTGGAACAGCTCATGATCCAAAGCACACATCGTCATCTGTAAAACATGGTGGAGGCAACGTGATGGCATGGGCATGCATGGCTTCCAGTGGCACTGGGTCATTGGTGTTTATTGATGATGTGACAGAAGACAGAAGCAGCTGGATGAATTCTGTAGTGTTTAGAGATATATCGTCAACCCAGATTCCACCGAATACAGCAAAGTTAATTGGACGGCGCTTCTCGGTACAGATGGACAATGATGCAAAACACACTGCAAAAGCAACCCAGGAGCTTTTGAAGGAAAAGAAGTGGAATATTCTGCAATGGCCGAGTCAATCACCTGATCTCAACCCAATTGAGCATACATTTCACTTGCTGAAGGCAAAACAAAAGGGAGAAAGACCTACAAACAAAGAACAACTGAAGACGGCTGCAGTTAGAGCCTGGCGAAGCATCAGAAAGGAGACAACCTAGTCTTTGGTCATGTCCATAGGTTCCAGACTTCAGGCAGTCATTGCCAGTAAAGGATTCTCAACAAAATATTAAAATTGAAAACTTTATTTATGATTATATTCATGTGTCCAATTACATTTGAGCCCCTGAAAATGCGGGGACTATGTATAAAAATGGTTGCAGTTCTTAAAAATTGTACTTGATATTTATGTTCAACCGCTTGAATTAAAGCTGAAAGTCTGCATTTCAAATTAATTTGGATTGTTTTATTTTAAATTTTATTCTGGTGGAATACAGAGCCAAAAGTATGAAAATTGTGCCTGTGTCCAAACTTATATGGACCTAACTAGATAGATAGATAGATAGATAGATAGATATATATATATATATTGACTTGTGTCTTTTTCAACCTAACTGTGTATATATATATATATATAGATATATATAGAGATATATATACCTATATATATATCTATATATATACACATACATATATACAGTGTATATGGTTTAGCATTTCATTCACTTGAGTGCAACGGTGGCATGCGGTAAACAGGGTCCAAGATCTTTATCAGTGACCTTAAAAGCAATGCACATAAGGTATGTGACTGAGGTAAAATGTCTGAGATGATGACCTAAGGCAAAATATCTAAATCTTCAAATATGAAATTCCACTGCAATAACAGACACTGAATGTCTTTCAGATGTTAACAAAATGTTGATTTGTTGAAAGATATTTTCCTCCAGCAAACATTTGAAAGAAGCAAGGCATGACAATGTGAAATATTTGTTCTGGTCCATAATAAAATCTCTGGAAATAAATAGCACCCAGCTCATGGCTGTCTTAGCACATCTTGTTATGAGCTAGGGTTCCAAGGTATGCATCAAGGTTGTCATTGTAGCATGGCAGCAGATAGTAATCTGCTTAAATTAGCCACGTTATCTACCCCATGTGCAGAGGAACATAAAGCACACCAAAAAATAAGTTGTTTATCTGGGGATTTTGTTTGAGAGACATTTCAGTTATTGGCTATTTGTGAGATGTTTCCAATAACTGTGGAATCTGGCCTTCATTACACTTGCCATCCAGAAGTCCTCTGAGCCTGCAGATCTTTGATCCTATAATCTACCTATTGGTGCTGGATGTCTGCTCAACATTACACAACTTAATCCTAGATGATCCTTTGCAGCCACAAAATTGATTTTGAAGAATTGTTATTGTATAAATCACATCAAAGGCCAATTTGCCTCTGAGTTTCATCCTTGCAAATTAGTAGGTAATCCCATTTTTATTTTTACAGATGGCCAGCACAGTTGGAGTCGGGTGATTTAATTTAAGCAAGGTTCACACCGGATGCATTATGCATTCGATCTAATAATTTAAAATAAGAATTACTAAAAAACATATAACATGGCCAATGATTTATTTATATAAATTGACTGCTGTGTAAACATATAATTGTATCCACATAAGCTACAGGAGTGGCAATGGAAAGAACCCTTCCCACCCTCATAGTGTGCCTCCCCTGCTGATCCACCTTACTCCTCCCCAATTGTTTTCTGTCTCTACCAGTACCATGTGCTGATATACACCACAGGTTATGCTACACTGCCAAGTAGCTTGGAGACATGAGTAACAAACTCAAATTTTTGCAGAATTGATGGTTGTGTCACTGATGCCCCAGAGATGTTGATTGTAGAGAATTATCAGTTTGAAGGCACAGAGATATTTTTTTCAAAATCTTGTTTTATTAAACAATACTTTATTTTTTGATATTGCTCACTTTAAGTTGCTGGAATAAATATTTGGGAATTTATTTTATTTACGGTAGTTATCTGAAGAAACTTTGATGCTACTGGTTGGAGAGGAAATTAGTAATCTTAACATACCTGTAAATTCTATATTTTGGAATACAGTACAGGACACAGGTCCTTCCCTCTCTGAACTCCTTTCTGGAGTTAAAAAACTGAAGCCTCGTAAAATCAATGGAGTTATATGGATAGACTGGGGGTGGTACCAGCAAAGCTTTTGCCAGCGTCCAATCACATGAAAGTAGCAGTATATAACCAATGGTATAAGAATCAATTCCTGTACTGTACAATTAAGATAGGAAGGTTATATTGTAGGAGGATTCCTTCTGACGATAAGCGCTTTTGGCCTTGAGAGGTCAATTATGGTGAAGGTTGGTCCTATGGAGGTAATGGGCACAGACATAGATTGCAGTTTTTATTTATATATACAAACAGTGGAATTGGCACTGGAAATTTTTTATGTACTGGTAAATGTCAACATTGACTCTTTATGTATCATATAGTTTATTTTAGCACTTGTTATATCACTTCAGCTTTATTTTAATTGGTGAAACGGCATCAGTGAAACGTGGTAAGAATATAACATAAACCTAATACCTCCTGTCTATTTACAGTTATTGACTTCATGGTCATTGTGTTGGATTACAGTTACGGGGTGGACTGGTCATTATGGGGGGGCCCTTTTAGTCACAGTAGACCTTGGCAGAGTTTGCAAATTTAGTGAAATGGTAAGTGGATTCTGATATGGGAAATTCGCTGGCCCTTCATTGGACCTGTGGTTTACCCTTGCCAGCCTTTATTTACAATTGTCATTTGTTTATTAGCCTTTGTCAGGTCTTGGTTGATTCTATATTACCATGGTACTTTGAATTCTAGTCCAGGGCTGCAGTAATTTAAATTTTTTTTTTTTTTAGTTTGTTATGTGACATATGGAATAAAAATGTATTAGTCATATTTTTTTTCAATATTTAAGGTACCTACATTCTTGCACCAAGGAGTGTTTCTGACAGTCTCAGCTGCCAAACCCGCCCCCCGGTTGTGCCCCTACTGGCAGTCTGGTGAGCTTGAAATGTAGCTGTATTTAGGAATTTGTATAATTTGTGTGCACAATTGTATACTATATGACCTGTCTCTACAATGTGAAAGCCCAAGCGCTTTCACACTGGAGCGGTGCGCTGGCAGGAGGCAAAAGCTACTTTCAGACTGGATCATTGTGGGCGTCATCAGTAAAGCAGCACTATATTTAACACCGATTTACCGTCATTTTAATGACATTATTCGGGCACTAGCAGGGCATTTTAACCCTCGCTAGCGGCCGGAAAAGGGCGGGTTGGCGGCACTGTCCCATTGTTTTCAATAGGAAGGGACGCTTTAGGAGCGGTGAATATAGCGCTGCAAAGATGGGGCTTGCAGGACTTTTTTGACCGTCCTGCAAGCGCACCGCTCCAGTGTGAGACACAGGAGAGGCACTTTACAGGTGCTATTTTTAGCGCTGTAGTGCCTGTAAAGCGCCGCAGTGTGAAAGTAGCCTTAGAAAAGTCCTGCTAGCAGCATCTTTGGAGCGGTGAAGGAGCAGTGTGTATACCGCTCCTGCCCATTGAAATCAACGGGCAGCGCAGCTATACCCCCAGCAAAGTGCTGCTGCAGCAGCGCTTTGCGGGTGGTTTTAACCTTTTCTCGGCTGCTAGCAGGGCACTTTTACCCGCTGCAAAATTGATGTTAAAGCGCCGCTAAAAATAGCGGCACTTTACCGCCGACGCACCCACCGCCACAGTGTGTAAGGGGCCTTCGTGCTTGAATTCTAGTTGTATTTGCACTCCCCACCTCCTGAAGAAGCAGGGTTTCCCACAAAACGCATTGAGATTTACCCACGTTGAAGACACCTAGGCAGACATTGGCAGTTACCTGACCCTAATACAAACATTTAGGCTACTTTCACACTGGGGCACTTGTAAACTGCCAGTAAACCACTGAGGCAACTTTCAAACTGGAGCATCGTGGGCGTTGGGGCGGGGCTATTCGCCCGCTAGCAGGGTTAAAATATTTGCAGGTGGGTTTGAAGCCCTGCCCAATTGTTTTCAATGGGAAGGGGCACTGTAGAAGCGGTAAATACACAACTCCAAAGATGCGGCTTGCAGGACTTTGACTGTCCTGCAAGCGCACCGCTCCACTGTGAAAGCCCTTGGGGCTTTCACACTGGAGACACAGCAACGGCTGTTTGAGGGCGCTTTGCAGGCGCTATTTTTAGCACTGTAGCGCCTGCAAAACGCCCCAGTGTGAAAGGGGCCTGAGCACTTTTAGGCCCCTTTCACACTGGGGCGGTTTGCAGGCGCTATTGCGCTAAAAATAGCGCCTGCAAACCGACCCGAAACAGTTGTTGCTGTGTCTTCAGTATGAAAGCCCAAGGGCTTTCACAGTGGAGCGGTGCGCTTGCAGGACGCTGAAAAATGTCCTGCAAGCCACATCTTTGGTGCGCTGTAGGAGCGGTATATTTACCGCTCCTATAGCGCCCCTTCCCATTGAAAACAATGGGGCAGCGCTCCGAACCCGCCCGCAAAGCGCTGCAGCGGCGGTTTGCGAGCGGTATTAACCCTTTTTCGGCCGCTCGGGGGGTAAAAACCGCCCTGCTAGCGGCCGAAATGTGCCGCTAAAACTACGGTAAAGCGGCGCTAAATATAGCGCCGCTTTACCGCCAGCACCCCCAACGCCCCAGTGTGAAACCAGCCTTAGAGAGTTTTTCAGGCGCTGTTGAAGAGCTTTCTATTAATTTCAATGGAGAGGGGCGTATTTTCACCGTCCTGCCAGCACATTGACCCAGTGTGAAAACATTCATTCCTTTTAATGGAAATACGTTTTCGTGAGCTTTTCAGGCTTTTTTTTTTTGCGTGAAAGTGCCTGAAAAGCGCCTCAGTGTGAAAGGGGTCTAAAGATCCCTTTCGCACTGAAGCACTTTTCAGGCGATTTCAAGCTTAAAAAAAAAAAAAGCAGCTGAAAGGCTCACAAAAAAATTATTTCCATTAAAATCAATGAATGCTTTCACACTGGGGCAGTGCGCTGGCAGGACGGTGAAAAAACGCCCCTCTCCATTGAAATGAATGGAAAGCTCTTCAAAAACGCTCAGTGTTTTACTGGCAGTTTAGAAGCGCCTCAGTGTGAAAGGGGCCTTAGTGTTCAAATTACAGGGGATTTTTGTTTCCCTGGGTAATTCTAAAGGGAGGAGGTATTTATGCGTTTGTGTTAAAACACTTCATCTTGTTTTTAAAGTAGAACTACAGAAAGAAGTTTTTTTATTCATTTTGGATAGAGCAGGTTGGGTTATTACCCGTTGGAATTTTTTTTCCTGTGTCCTATTGCGGAGACTTACCTTCACTTCCTGTCCCATAGCCAAAATAGGAAATGAGAGGGAATCCCTGCAGACAAAGGAAATCATTGGGAATCCCAAGCTTACCAAAAGTAGTGTCCCCTCTATTACTTTTCTGGGGACAACCCAAAATTTTGAGTTTTCTTTCACTTTCAATGATAAATAGGACAAATGGAGAGGGTGAATCACCTTAATTGCTTCCCACCCGGCCAATGTACATAAACAGCTGGGTGGGAACTTTACCGTACGTCCCTCAGAACGGGAGACCGTGCACAGCCCGTCACAGTAAGCAATATGTGTGCTGTGATTGGCCCGCTTGATCACGTAATGGCTGTCTCCAATCACAGCCTTCAGAGTGTAAACAGAGACACATGCTTCTGTGCTGCTCTCCCCACTGAGCTCAGTGAGAGCTCAGGAGGAGGGTAGAGTAGAAGGGGATGCTGCAGCCTGTGCTTACAGCTCTCCGAGTAAGTGATGATTTTACACAGAGAGCGGTCACAGATCACACAAACTGCATCTATCCCCGCACAGTACACCAAGTACCACTGTCCCTGTCCCATGAACATCTGTACCAGTGCACAAAACACCTGTCAGTGTACGTGTCCTATCAACATCTGCAACAGTGCAAGTGTTCCATTGCAACATCAACATCTGTCAGTGTCCGCCGATGGACGATCAACATCTGTCAGTGTACAAGTGAACAAGAACATCTGTCAGTGTACCAGTGTCCCACCAATAAACAAAAAATCTAAAGTGCCCCCATATTTGCGTGCAAAGGCAAACGCATATGTTGGTCCCGTGCGCATATGTAAACAGCGCTCGCACCACGTGAAGTATCGCCGCGAAGGTCACAGCGAGAGCAATAATTCTAGCACCAGGCCTCCTGTATAACTCTACACTGGTAACCAATGAAGGTTTATAAAGTGATGCCTATGAAGATATTTAAACACCGAAGCTTGGCGCCATTTCACAAGCGTTCACAATTTGAAAGCGTGCCAGGTTTGGTATCTATTTACCCAGCGCAACACCATATTTTATTTTTGATTATATTGTTTTTGTGCACTGAAATTCATTAAAAAAAATTATTTATGCGTTAGTGTGTAAAATTGCGGTCGAAAAACTGCTACGCAAATACCGTGTGACAAAAATGTGCAAAACCCACCATTTAATTCTCTAGAGCCTCTGCTACAAAAACATTTGAGGGGGGTTCTAAGTAATTTTCTAGCAAAAAAATACAGATTTTTATTTTAAACAAAGAGTCAGAAGAAGGCCTGATCTTAGGCTCCATTTACACAATGCGTTTTTTCATGCTTTTTGCAGAAACGCAGGACATTATTTTTAACATGGGTTCCTATGGAACACGTTCACATCAATGCATTTTGGTGCCTCTTCATTTTTGGAAAGGGTCAGGAACTTTTTTACAACACAAAACTGTGCTTTTTTTTGGTTCAATAGACTTCAATGGAGAGGCCGCAGGAAAGCAGATTTTGCTGCGTTTTTTAATCTGCCCAACAAAAAAACGTTTAAAATAACCTTTTATAATTCTACACCATGGGAGCTTGTCCAAAGGCTAACGATGTATCACTGCAAACGTCAGATCATGTGCACTAACTCTAGCATTAGACCTCCTCTGTAAATCTAAAGTGGTAACCTGTAAAGAATTAAATCATCACCTATGGATAGTAAAATGTATGTAATTTGTTGCCGTTGCACAGATGTGTGCAATTTTAAAGCGCGACATATTTGGTATTCATTTACTCTGCGCCACATCAACTTTTATATTTTACAAAAACAAAATTGGGTTATGTATTGTTTTTTTAGCATGGAGAGTCAAACAGTGTCCCCCCCCCCCCAAAAAAAATGCATGTGAAAAACCACTGCGCAAATATCATGCGACATAAGAAACTGAAAAACCCACCAATTTATTCTCTTGGGGCCTGTTTTAAAAATATATAATGGGCTTCTAAAGCTTCATGGACACTTGAACTACTATGACTGCAGCAAAATGTAAAACTTGTCAAAATTGCACCATGATTTTGCTCATTTGTGGCCAGCGGCCAAAACGTTACTATCCTGAAAGCACTTCTTCCGCGTTCAGGAGAGGGAGGTTGAACCTCCCCTAACCGCAGCAGCTCCTAAACGTTCATAAAAGCCAATGTGTTCATGAACAAATAGGCTTTTAGAGAGTGGAGTTTGGGAGCTTTTGCAAAAAAAAAAAAAAAAAAAGCCAAACGCTCCTCAACACTCCGCTAGTGTACATGGAGCCTAAAGGAATTTTCTAGCAATAAATATTAATTCTTGCATGTAAACAAAGTGCCAGAAAAGGCCTGGAAGTGGATATGGTGTTTTTTAGTCTAGTGTCTGATGCACCCTGGCAGAAGTGGTGGCTGTATGCCCGCCACAAAATGCATTTTTGGTTTCGGAACAATGTTCACCGATAATAAAACCTATCTTTAATCTATGAGGCACTGTGCCCATTCCAAAATGGTTTCTTGATATATGCTTTATTTGGGAGCCACTGGATTATATAACTTTTGGAGACCCACAAATCCACTTTCAGTAACCCAACAGCACCAGATCTCCACAATGATAGTGTGACCAGATAGCAAAATGAAAGGTCTTCGCGTAGACCGAAATATTCTTTACAACCGCCATCTAATGCTGCAGACATTCCAATGAGTTCTAGCAACCTTTACAGATGTAAGTAATGCGAGACCTTACTCAATTTTTTCACTTCTGCAATATCTAATATAAATCCAATATAAATACTACACCATAAGGACTCCCCCACATCCTCTTGTTTTTTATCTTCATCATACAAAATTGAAATAGGGAAACAGACACTAAAAACACATATGGTCGGTCTGATATTTGTACATAAGAAATCTTATTATTAACCATATTACCAGCACCAGAATCAATGTATTTCATGTTTATCGTGTCCACTCTACAGCAGTCACAAACAATACATGCTTCAGACAAAATCATTAGTGTGCATTCTAATCATAGGAGACCCTCACTAAAGCAAAATGTCACCAGGTAATACAAAGTATGAAGTTACATTATTTTGATGTTTTGTTTTATATAAGAATTTCAGAAGTACAAAAAAGGGCTTCAGAGACATAATAGGTCATGAACAGCTTATTTAGCATCTTCTCTTAGCAATCCCAGAAAAGGAGAATGTAATTAATGTCCATTTGTATCAGATATTGTTTAACACATGAATGTCATTTAGCTCCTGGCCAGTGACAAGCCAGGTCTCCCAGACTTGCCGGTAGGTACACTGGTGTGTTTAAGTTTAAAGTCCAGCCAAAACATTCTTCAGTTTGAAAAGCGAGCTGACTGAAGGCAGAAGCTGCATTGCTGAATCCGGTAATAAAAGTGGCGGCCAATCGTTCAAAGCGACGTCGCTTTTTGATCCTCCGATGTCGGCTCTTCCTATCACTGAGAAGCAGAATTCACCAAGCGTTGGATTGTTCACCCACTAATAGGGAACGTGAGCTGGGTTAGACCGTCGTGAGACAGGTTAGTTTTACCCTACTGTCACGTATTTAGGTGTTTGGCTGGAATTGTGTTTTAACATTACAGAAATATAATAAGAAATTACTGGTTCTATATATTTTCAAATACCGTATATTCTCGAGTATAAGCCGAGGCACCTAATTTTACCACAAAAAAAAAAAATGGGAAAACTTATTGACTCGAGTATAAGCCTAGGGTGAGAAATGCACAGCTACTATAAGTGTAAAAGAAGGTCAACAATGCCCATTTGCATGCCTACTGTGCCCATTTGCATGCCTCACTGTGCCCATTTGCATGCCATAGGTCCCCCGAACTTCAAACTTGGTAGTTAAGGGTTCCTAGATGGAACCTAGCTGCAGCCATTTGGGGTCTCTGGACCCAAAAGGTCCTGAAATGACATTGCTGCAGATGGACACAGTTGACCGATTTTGGGGCCACTTGGTGCTAGGAACCCCAATTTGGAGTGCAAACCCAGTGGAACTAGCACTACAACATATCCAAAGATGGGGGTTCGTATCACCAAGTGGCCCCAAAGTCGAAAAATGTCAAGCACTTTTCTGCAGCAGAGAATGACATTTTCCGAACCGACTTTGGGGCCCCGTATCTCGGGGTCACTTGGTGCTGGGAACCCTATTGGATATGTTGTAGTGATAGCTCCACTGGGTTTGCACACCAAATGTGTCCCTGAGATACGATGCTCCAAAGTCGGGTCGGAAAAAGTCATTCTCTACTGCAGAAAAGTTCTTGACTCAAGTATAAGCCGAGGGGGGCACTTTCAGCACAAAAAAACTCTGCTTATACTCGAGTATATACGGTACGTGTTTTTCCACGACTAAAACCAGTTTTCCAGCTGAACTGAAAAGCAATGTACCTATTAATTTGCATACCACAAAAATGAAAACGTACGCATTGCTTATTATGTAGGGATTTATTTTAAAAATACTCTCATCAACCACCTAGCATCACTAACAAAACAAGTCTGTAATATATGACAATGCCCTGACTGTCAGGGTCTCAGAAATCTCATATTTAGCTTTTGAAAATGTCAGAGCAAGTAGAAGATTTGTGAAAATATTACATTCACCTGGCAAGCCAAGTTGAACTGTTTTCCTTCCATGCTGGTTTGTTCTTCTGCATGTATAACTGAGGTTAGCCATTTAATTACATGTGTATCTGACTGTATGCATATATGTATGTACATCATATTATACTATACAAATATACATACATCTATATTTATATAAATATACACCAGTACTCGGTGACAGGGCTGCATAAATAAGCATACAAAATGGTGTAAATGTTTCTTTTTTTAGCAAAATGGAACCAGTTGCTTCTAAATATTCCTTCTGCAGTAGAAAGCAAAGTAACAGCATCTGGGTAACCTAAAAACAGTTACGTTCAAAAACGAGTCTCTTGTTTAGACTGGTGGTGTAACCAAGCAGCATTAGGCTTTTTTTTTCTTCATAATATAGTATACACAGCCGCATTGGTGTAATAATGCAGTGCAAAGTACAGTGGCTAGCTGCCAACTATGATTGATTAAACAGAGGTCTTCCTCCGCCGGCGATCTGACACTACAGCATTGAAAGTCTCACTTTAAAGTCAGCCGTCATTAGATTAGACTGCATCCACCACATCAATGATCTGGAACCAACTATTCAATTCTGTGCCATCTTCAGACATATTTCAGTTCCTATAAATTAAAACAGCTGCTAGGAGGAGAGGGGACATCAGAGAGGACAAACTGCAAATCTAATAGAGCAGAGGAAAAAATAAAGTGTGCAATAAAAGATTAATAGATTTCCTAATGAGACAAAAAAAAAAAACAAAAAAAAAAAACAAATAAAATTCACCTAAATGGCAAGGAATAAGAAAAGCTGCTGGTTTTAAGCCAATTTCTATTGCTGCAGGTACAGAGTTTCCAAGGTTGCATGAAAATCAAAAAAAGGCATGAAAACCTCACTGCTGCAAGTTCATGGACATGTATAAAAAGTGGTCTATGGCAGGTGACAGCTCCTGCTTTTAGTTTATGTACAATAATTTAAATCAGCTGTATAAATTCCATTCTCAACACCTTTAAAAAACAAAGGGAGGAAAAAAAAATAATGAAAAAAAAAAAAAATCAGTTTTTAAGTCATTCATGCATCCTCTTGGGAAGTTCTGGATTAAGATGTCTGCCAGGAGCCCAGCAAAGTATCTATAGTTATACAGTTCCTATTCACATTCTAGAGCTTGAGTTTCTTAATGGTTTCGAGTTTTTTCCTCAAAAGATCTCCAACCTCTAGTAAAGAGTGCAGATAGCTGTTCTGAACTTTGTCCATAGACTGCTTTGTAAATATCTTTTCTTCCTGAAAAACAAAAATCTTAATGTAAGTAAGAAGGAACAGTACTCGATACAGCAAATTCTAATTTACTATAAACCTACAAAGATACAAACTGATTATTTAATCTATATATAGGCGGCACAGTGGTTTAGTTGGGTAGCACTCTCGCCTAGCAGTAAGAAGGGTCGCTGGTTCGCATCCCAACCACGACACTACCTGCCTGGAGTTTGCATGTTCTCCCTGCGCCTGCGTGGGTTTCCTCCGGGTACTCCAGTTTCCTCCAACACTCCAGAGACATTCTGGTAGGTTAATTGACTACGGTCCAAAATTGGTCCTAGTATACGAATGTGATTTGGGGACCTTGGATTGTGGGCTCCTTGAGGGTAGGGGCCAATGTGAGTGTGCAATGTATGTAAGCAGCGCTGTGTAAAATTGTCAGCACTATATGGGTACCTTAAGTAATTAATATAATAGATGAACATCTTAATGAGACTCAATGTACAGGGATAGGGACAATTGTAGACACGCACCCACACTCACTCAGATTGAACTGGATGGACTGATGTCTTTATTCAAACTTACTAACTATGTAACTATATATGGTATTATAATGCATTGAAAAGTGTCAAGAGTATGCACATGAATGATGGGAACGGGAAAAAAATCCACTTGTGTATAGCCAGCTTAGGACCCCTTTCATTCCAGCAACACCAAGAAAGGAACTAGAAAAGGAGAAACACATTGCTGGTTTGGCTAGTGTGGTAATACAGTACAGGACACGGGTAATGAAGTCTTCACCATGGGTTATTTGCAGCTACCTTCAGGCAAAAATTAGAATGCTGCAGGGCCACCCTCCTATATAAGCTGCCCACTCGCAGCTAACCTCAGGTTTGTAGTAAGCAATAGGCAGATCAAAAAAAAGGGACCCGTGCCCTGTTCTGTATCCCAAGAAACTGATTTTACGGTCAAGTTAATCTTTTTTCTAAGGTATGGGGCACAGGAACTTTATTCTTTACCATGGAACGTCCAAATGAGGGGTGGGCAACACAGCAAACAATGCCAACAGGCCCAAAAAAAGGTCAAGAAACACTTGACAGATTTAGACAGCAGCTAGTAGCACCTTATGCCCAAAACTGGCATCCAAAGAGGCCTGAACATCCACTTGGTAGAACTGAACTGAAATTATACTTTATCCGAGCACCACAAACTAAAAATGCCAATTCATAGCAAACTCCCCCATCCATCCATGTTTTCATGCTTTATTTTGTTGGGAAAACTTGGAAAAACACCCCCCTAGCATTCCGGCCATCTTGAATAAGGGCAGATTTATGTAGCATTCACTTCCTGGAATCTATTTGCCCTTAGCTCAGGGATGCAAGCAGGAAAGGGTGTGCTTAGCTGAGAAGACTCATGGGATGTATGACATTTGCCTAGGCATGGAAACCAGGAAGTAACTGAATGTAAAAATAAGGTTTAAGTAAATATAAAATACACTTTCCTAACCATTTACTAATGCTAGCAGCATAAGGATTAAAAATAGTCAATCTGGATTGAGGGCATGACGTTCCACTTTAATCAATTGTCGCCCGTCCACCGTCAAATGACAGTGGGGCGGGGCGGTGTGGCTCATTCTGGGATGCCGTCATATGACGGCGTCCCAGAATGGCGCCGCAGTGCTAGGACACAGCGCTACCCCGATCTCTGTAAAGATGCGCCCGCAGTGAAGGAGAAAAGTTACTTAATTACAAAATTTACTAACAAACCAAGTAAAAACTTTTCTTTTTTTTTACTTTTTGGTCTTTTTTTCTTATTTTTAGTAAAAAATATAAAACCCAGCAGTGATTAAATACCACCAAAAGAAAGCTCTATTTAGGTGAAGAAAAAGATAAAAAAAAATGTTGGTACAGTGTAGCATGACCGCGCAGTTGTCATTCAAAGTGCGACAGCGCTGAAAGCTGAAAAATGGCCTGGGCAGGAAGGGGGGTGTAAGTGCCCGGTAGGCAAGTGTTTAAATGTGTGGTAATCTTGAACATTTGAGAAACAATTCAAAATTCCAGTTTGCTGAACCTAGAGTGGACATTCTGGACCCAAGTGAGAGATTTTCTGGGACTTTGGAGGAGTAGGGACACCTCATCACTGAGAAGCCTTGGAACTAGCCCTAGCTGGTTTGGAGGGCCATGGCTTTTTATGAAAGTATGTTGCTTCCTTGGATTCGAAACTGCAAGGCCAATTCCTAACCTCAGAGTTAAAGTCCTACTAGCAGAGGCACGAGCCCTTTTCTGTGGGAGAAGGGTAATCTTACCCCATTATCTCTTTGAAGTACTTTTCTGAGGTGGTACCAACAGGCATTCACCTTCATGGGTGGGCTCGGGGTGCTTCTGGAGAGCTCAGCTAATCAGCAGTTAAGCCAAAAGGATCCTGAGCATATAGATGGAAAGAAGACCAGTCCTGCAGATCTGATGAAGTGCGTCTACCAAAAAGCCATACACGCAGTAGCGCAATGCTGAAGGTAAAATGTCTACCTCACCTTGGACTGAGGTATTCATTAGGATGTGACTGGGCCCTTGAGCCGTTTAGTCCAAACAGCAATGGTCTATATCTAGCTATAATAGACAAAACTGCAGGGCCTGCCAAGTAAAAAAGAGGGCACTAAATAGAATACGATGAACCTCTGTGCCTCTGCAAATAATGTGTAAAATAGAGTGTTGCAAATTGCTGCACACCCCCTATTTCCAAATGGAAAGTAGTAAAGCAGTACAACAATATAGTTGGGTTGGTGCAGCGCTCTCAACAAAAGACATACCGTAGTATGCGCAAATATAAAAAAAAATAAAAATCCATTTACAGGGATAGTATAGTGCGTTTCATTTTAAAAAAATCATTTACAGACGCTGGAGTGCACGGCCACTTTGTCTAGGACCTGGAGGTGTTATTGATTTTCAATGCAAACTGCATTTGTCAGTCTGTAAGTGCATTTTAATGTGTGGGGATATTTTTTTTAATAAAACACACTACTGCAGGCTCTATCCTCGTAATTCCTTGCCATATATCTGGAAGCGGAGTGCGGAAGAGCTAGAGAAGTTGCCATTTGGAGCCGAACTGGAGGAAATAAAGGGTGTTAAAGTGGTTGTGAACCCTGTACAACCATTTTTACCTACAGGTAAGCCTATATTAAGTCTTACCTGTAGGTGCTTGAAATATCTCCTAAACCTCCATGATTTAGGAGATATTTACTAAAAAGACTAGCGCTGATGACTATGGCGCATGCGCCCTTTAGAAAGGGCACATCCTGCAGTTTCGAAAAGGGGTCATGCAACTCCGGCCAGTCACAGAGCCGGAGTTTGCGGCCCCAGAAGGAAGAGGGGCGAAGATGGACGCTCCCTGCTCGTGGGGACAACAGAGACATTGCGGGCTTCAGTGTCAGGTAATTGACACATAATGGGCTATTATGCATCGCTTTGCCTTTACAGGGAAATAAAGAGGAAGTAAACTCACCAGGGTTTACTTCCTCTTATATAAACATGTCCGCAGCGTTTGATTAAACAGGTCATAAAGGATCTGGCGAGTGGCTTTTCAAAAGGGAGAGGTGGCGAGCACTTTGATATGGTAGAAGGGTACAATTAATGGAAGCATTAGACGTTGAGAAGTTTTACACAGCACAAGCACTTTATAAGGATTGGTGGAAGTGGATTTGTAAATATATATATATATATATATATATATATATATATATATATATATATATATATATATATATATATATATATATATATATATATATATATATATATATATATATATACACACACATACACATATATACACACACACACACACACACACACACACTGCTTGTCCGAATGCAATGCAAATTCAGACAAACATTCTGTATGGCTGAATTCGCATCTCAGACATCACAAATAATCTGCAAATTACATGCAATGTCTGACATTGCAAAAGTGGGAACCTAGCCTAAAAGCCAACATACATTTGTCGGAATTTAAGTTTTACAAGGTAATAGCTGGCAACAGCAAGGAGATTGCTAATTGTATACAAATAGCACAAACACCAGATCACCATTTGTATGCAAATAGTAGTAGCAAGGTTATTACGATTTAGACTTTGTTTCACACATTGCACTGAAGTTAATAGTTCCGTTTTACAAATTAATATCTGGTAACCACCTGTAGCAAGTAAAAGAGGGCACTGCCTCCTCATCTGAATAAGAATGAGAAAGGTGGTGTGGCAGATGAACTAGCAGAATGGCCAAAACAAGGCATCATATTGAGAGCAAGCATCAGAATAAAGGGTACTAAGACTTTGTGTGGATAAACTACAACCCCCATTGGAGTTGAATGCTGAACCTAAGCTGGGAAAGAGGTATAATTCTCTCAGTAGAGAGGAGGGGGTCCATTGTCTAAGGACATTAGCAACATTTTTTTTCATGTCCCATCACCTGAAGGTAGCTGCATATAATCTATGGTAAGGACCAACGCTTTTGTGTCCCAAACTCTACAAGTGAAAAATATATTTTGAGTATTCTTGGTGGCATGATGTATAACACACTTGGGATAAATATATAACAGCAATGTGCGACAACACCTAGACTTGTTGAAAACAGTGCAAAAAAAATAAAAAATAAATAAATGACAGATTCTTGTCGGAAGTTTATACTAGGTTGCCAAATAACTTTATAAAGTACTCCCAGTAAAGACCAAAATCTGACCCAGGCCAAATACAATGTCATGTTACAAGAAACTCACAGGCCCAAATTTACAAAGAAAAGTGACTGCAGGACATGATTATACAAGCTAATATTTTGTGCAGCGACTTCTAAATTTTCTGCTAATTAAACTTGTAAAGTTTTCTCAACAGTCTAGAATTTGTGAGATCGGTACATGTCAATCATAACAGACAGGTGTGAGGAATGCTACACCTGTCAGCGAGCATTAGAGACTAGACATTTTACACCTTGGAGTTGCTAATTGAAGAAAACATGCCCAAGGATAGAAAAAAAAATACTAACGTCAGTGAGTGTCACATTTTCTAAGGAGAGATCTTCAAGTTTCAGTGCAACCAAAGAGGCTTCCAACTCCTTTATGTAGTCATTGGTGTCTGTTAGCAATGTTTGCAGCCCAGTGATGAAGTCATGGAAGCCAGTAAACACAGGGGGCTGGAAAAGGAAAGAGTAAAGACAGTGAGATCAATATAATGTTATACTGAGAACCAACCTTTATAAAGAGCAATTGAGCAACGTTAGCACTGCAACCATGTACTGTATGTAAACACTTTAAGAAGAGTGGATGCCACCCAATTACAGTATTTCAGTTGGTACACATTATGCAGATCAGGAGGATTCACTGTCAGCACCTCAAGTGTTTTTTATTAAATTTTTTTTTAAATTGAGTACTGTTCAGTATCAACAATAATGCTTTGGGAGTCAGATAGGCACTATGCTAGTGCGGTTTAGAGTCAGACATTAGGGTGAAGTGTTAAGGAAGAAGAAAAGGTTGTTAATTATAGGCATTAGGTAAAGTGTTGGGGTCAGGTATGGTTTAGTTTAGTGTTTAAATTAGAAGTCTAGACTTAAACCTGCTCCCACCCACATTCTAAGCCCTATTCTAGCTATCTGTAAAGGAAAGAGGTCTTACCTATTCCAAGGGTGCGCCGGTCACATGATCAACTCCCAGCGCCAGCTTCAACGTAGTGGAGGGACAGCTGACAACAGATGACAACACATAGGCATTGCGGCCATTGTCTCATCTCTACCCTCCCCTGAAGAAAACTGCTGGGGATATTGTGTTTTTGACTAGACTTCTAATTTAGGCCCCTTTCACACAGACGGACTGATTGGAACTGCCTGTCCATGTTTAGGCCAATGCGATTAGACCAGCCATTGCCCTCTATGGAACGGAGAGTTCAATGCTGACATTCAAGCCAATCCTATTCGCTAAGATCAGATAGATGGGGGATCTGTTCCCCACCCATCTGGCAGACCAGATCAGATGACAGTTGGATGGAAGCTGACCAGTGGTCCGTTTCCATCCGACCGCCCATAGAGGAAAGCAGGCCGTGTCCGCTCTGGATAAGCAGAGCAGACCTGTCATCTGCCTGTTCAGCAGGGATCAGCAGACAGATTCCCCACTAATCAGCCGAATCAGATAGCGGAGTCCGCCCATCTGAAAGGAGCCTTTGGCGTTATGCACGCCTGAAAACCGCCTTAAGCTCAAAAAAAGAACATGAGCTTCTTTGGGGCGTTCTGCTTTTTACATTGGTGACCTGTACAAAATGGCTGTAAAAAACGGGCGACTTTGAAACTCTCAGGTGAGAATGCAGCCTTAAAGTTCAACAATATCCTTTCCAGAAATAGTGCTCTACACACATCTTTACTTACGGTAGTACTACTTTCTTTTTTCTTCTTTTTCTTCTTCTGAAGATTTGACTTGAACGGTCTAAGAACAGCAGCACAATATCCCGATACCCAGAGAACAATAGATATAGCCTGCAGGAGGAAGAAAATAAAACCGTAAAAATCAATACATTACTCTCAAACCACAACCCTTTTCAAACAAATGGCTCTTGAAACACAGATCAAACTTTACCGAAATAAACAGGCAAGCTCGCATGCACACACAGGACAAAAAAAAAAAAAAATTGCATTTTATAAATCTATGTGCTGTGAAATAGATTTCTTCATTTCGGAAAGAACGTATACAAAAGGAGGTGTGGACACCTAATGCGTATTCTGACAGTCCCACCCAAAACATTTCCCCATGAGGCTTCATGTACACGGGATGTTTTTACAACCTCTCCTGAACGATTTAACTTGACAGATGGTAACCCACGTTTAAAACGTCAGTTTTGCCACGTTTAGCTGCGTTTTTCCACTTTGTGTTTAGAAGCGTTTTAAAAAAATTACTTTATTTTCTTTAAAATGGCCAAAAACGAAAAACGCCTGTAAACGAAACACGTCTAAATACAAGTTACTGCGTTTAGAAGCGTTTGGTGCTTGAAATGCCTCTAAAACTCAGCTTCTGAACACCCGCCTATTTTTTTTTTTTAACGGTTCTAAACGCAGCATGTAAACACAGCAAAACTGACTTTTTAAATGTGGGTTACTATCTGTCAAGTTAACTCGTTCAGAACAGGTTGTAAAAATGTCCCGTGTACATGAAGCCTAAGGCCCCATGTACACTGCTGCTGCTGCTAAACTGACGTTTAGGAGCAGTTGGGCATTTTTTTCAACTGCTCCTGAACTCTCCTCTATGTTATCTTATCTGTCCATGTACACAGGGTCGTTTGTAAGCAGTTGAGTTTAGAGGCTTTTTTTGGAACGCAAAAAAATGGGTTCAGAAGCTGAGTTTAGAGGCATTTCAAGCGGCTAAACGCAGTAACTGGCGTTCAGCTGCATTTTGTTTACAGGCGTTTTTCATTTTTAGCCATTTTTTTTTAACCGCTTCAGCCCCGGGCAATTTTATCCCCTTCCTTACCAGAGCACTTTTTGCGATTCGGCACTGCGTCGCTTTAACTGACAATTGTGTGGTCGCGCGACGTTGCACCCAATCAAAATTGACCTCCTTTTTCCCCACAAATAGAGCTTTCTTTTGGTGGTATTTGATCACCTCTGCGGTTTTTATTCTTTGCGCCATAAACAAAAGAGAGCGACAATTTTGAAAAAAAAAAAAAAACACACAATATTTTTTACTTTTTGCTATAATAAATATCCCATTTAAAAAAAAAATTTAATAATTTTTTTACTCAGTTTAGGCCGATACGTATTCTAATACATATTTTTGGTAAAAAAAAAAAAAAAAAAAAAAAATCGCAATAAGCGTTTATTGATTGGTTTGCGCAAAAGTTATAGTGTTTACAAAATAGGGGATAGATTTATTGCATTTTTATTTTTGTTTTTTTACTAGTAATGGCTGCGAACTGCGATTTTTTCGTGACTGCGACTTTGCGGCGGACACTTCAGACACATTTTTTGGACCATTCACATAGCGATCGTTGCTATAAAATTGCACTGATTACTGTGTAAATGTGACTGGCAGGGAAGGGGTTAACACTAGGGGGCGCTGCAGGGGTTAATATGTTCCCTATGTGAGTGATTTTAACTGTGGGGGGAGGGGACTCACAAGATGAGGAGACTGATCGGTGTTCCTCTGTACTTGGAACACATGATCGGTCTCCTCTCCAGTGACAGGACGTGGAGCTGTGTGTTTACACACACACAGCTCCACGGTCCCGCTGTTTTCCCTGGCAATCGCGGCCGCCGGGCATGCGCACCGGGTCCCGAGCGACGCCGCGGGTGGCGCGCGCCCCCTAGACGGCCGGGAATAGGAGGACGTCATATGACGTCCACCCAGGATGGGAGATCCACCTTGCGGACGTCATATGACGGTTAGCAGTATTGAAGTGGTTAAACGCTTCTAAAACACAAAGCGGCAAAACGCTGCTAAACGTGGCATGTAAATACGGCAAAACGGATGTTTAAAACTTGGGTTTCATATTAGTTTAAGTGCATGCCCAGCTATTAGACTGCTACAAACAATGGAAAATAAAAATGGATTCACAATCCAGTAAATAACACAACTTGTCCTAATATCTTCATGGAGTCTTGTTTAATCTTGGGAAAATTATACATGACACTCATACTGTATAATGACTATTAATAGACTACATTTTCCTGAGTTTCCATTGATTAGCCAATCATTATTTCACAAATTTTCTTAATCAGAACTTGAAAGAAATCAGAAGGCAAATTATACATGGACAAACCTCCACAAAGAAGACCAAGTTCTCAATTATAAGAGGCGATGTCTTGCAGTGTCCTTCTCGATAAAAGAAAAGATCTCCTTTACACTGGCTGAAAAGGTCTGAAGAGATCAAAAACACTTGTTTAGTATTTCTGAAAAAGAATGTAGTGCCAACACCAATACATATTAAACATTCAGCACGTACCTTTTAAATTGCCTAGAGAAGAGTTTAATCTGTTCCCAATTTTTTCTTGAATGTCACGGCTATCATCTGGAGAGAGAGGACTTTTTTGAATGAATCGTCATTGTAGGCATTAGCAGTAATTTAAATATTCGGTCTGTTTTAAATACCATATTTAATCGGCGTATAAAACACACTTGTTTCCCCTTAAAATAAGGGAAGAGTCGTGGGTGCGTGTTATATACCAATCCCTGCTGTCTGAGGGAAGAGGAGCGAGCCCTGCTGAATTACATAGAGCCGCAATCTCCTGTGTACCCGACGCTCCGTCACTCACAGCCACGCCTCCTGGCCCCGCATTGGGCCACTGTTCTGTCTATCATATGAGCAGGGCCAGGAGGCGTGGCTGTGAGTGATGGAGCGCCGGGTACACAGGAGATCGTAGCTCTGTAATTCAGCGGCGCTTGCTCCTCCTCTTCCCTCAGACAGCAGGGATAATCCAAAACTGGCGAGGCTGCAATGATGGGAAAGGTGAGGCTGCAGATGGGCACTGAAGAGAATGCCTTGTTGGTCAATTTAATGACTGCAGATGGGCACTGAGCAGGGTGCATTGATGAGTGTAAAACACTGGGGCGTGTTATACAACTATAAATACGGTATGTAGGCTAACGAAGGATTTAAATGTAAATTTTTCGGATTGTTGATAGGTTTACGAAACCCGCCACTTGCTGGAGTGTCAGGTATAGCAGTTACTAGTGAAGTGCCTGAATGCACACACACAGATAATGGGGACATGCTAAAGACAACGCAGCAATGATCAAGCTTCAGGACATCATAGAGAAAGGAGGGGAGAGACTAGAGTTCCATTACTCCAAGACAAGGAATTTTCAGGCAATTCCTATTATCTTAAAATCGTACAGTATATGAAACAGCAATTGATTCTTAGAACACAGGATGTCCCCAAGCGATACGTCGAGCTACGGGCAACACAACAGCTAAAACAGCAGCGACAGGCCCATGGGAAAAAGAAAAAAGGGTCAATGACCCGAATAGTTGCCAGCAGAAACAAGTTAAAAATGTTTGATATGCCTTTAAGGAAGAAGGAAGGACAAGGGGAGGAAGAATGACATTTCAATAACATAGGAGCCAAGGCACAGCCACAGCTGCCAGGGGCAACAGAGTGAAGGTGGCTCCATCTTACAGAGGATCTTTTAAAAGGAGAAGTACACTTGAATACGGGGTGGGGGGGGGGGGGTGGGGCTGCTCTATTTGGGCAAAGCACCTAAAGAAGGCCTCAGAGGAAAAAACAAAAGGTTGCAGTGGGGCCATGAAGAGGAGCAAAGTCTTGCAAAAAGTGAATAAGAACTGCAAGAGTGTTAGGAAGAGGATACAGAAGGTCGACCCAAGACCTGCAGAGTACCAAGGGCTAGTTGTTTGGTGATACAAAACAGAGGAAGGAGTTGCAGGATGAGGAGCAGAAACAGGTTCTAGGATGGGGTTCCCCATCACCAGATGAGAACTACCTCACATGATAGAATGCAGAGTATGAGGGAAGCAATCTGCATACCCAAGAGTGGCACCTGACCTAGAGGGTTAAATGTGCCTAACTGGTGAATGTTAGTGAATCAGAGATGCAAGGAGATCTCTGGGCAAATGTCGTATAACTGAAGATATTTGGTGAGGCAGGCGAGTGCCTGCGTACCTACAGACCACATGTGGATAGGGAAAACACATAAGGTAAGCACTGAGAACAGGGGCAATTCAACTTTTCAAATACTAAACTGGCGAATGGAGTAGACTGATGTAAGAGGCCAGTATTTTTGAGAAGACTGAAGGAGAATGGCTTCTCAGCCTGTAAAAATAGTGACTTTGTAATCTGCAAACCGATACAGGGAGAGCAAATAAAAATTCAAGGCAGAGTCTGAGGGTTGCAAGTCAGGGAGATGAGAGTTATAGTAACAGAGTAAACAAGGCTCTAGGTACTGGAGCTAACCTCACACAGTGAGTCGAGTCCTGGTGACTTGGTGGAGAAAAGCAAAGATTTTGCCAATGTCCGACCACCTGAAGGTAGCAGCATATAACCAATAGCCTAAAAATGAATTCCTGAGTCCCGTACAATTGAGATAAAGTGAGTACTCCATCATAAAGTATTAAAAGGGATGACATTAATCACTACATGGTTTTACAGGCTACGACCTAGCAGGGGACTGCAAACCTGGATAAGACACCTCTAAAGCTGGCTATCTTTTTTTTTTTTTCAGTAAAACAAAAGAATATCCAAGCTGGAAAGACAGGGTCCGTGTACTGTACCTGCAGCTAAAACTTGTTTTGACTTTCAGCTTTTCAAGCGTGAATCTTTTTTTCCTAATCTGCCTGAATGCCTCCTCTCCGCACCATTTGGTAATGTCAGTCATCACTACCATCTGTGGGCTGATTGTGTTATGTCAGGTTCAGGGACATTCTTGAAGCTGAGGGCTAGGACTCCCAACATGTGATGCTACTAGTGAACTGGCCATGCAGGATCTCTTTCAGTAACATACTAGTGTGCCCCAAAGGAGTTCAGGGCATGTTCCAAATAGGGGGGTATGTTGTTGTAAGAGTATTGATGTACATACTTAATAACCTTAGGGGCTCAACTAAATTTGTGCTCCCCAACTCTACCTTTCCTATCCAGAAGCATTCATTAGAAATAAGTATGGTTATTTACCCATAGCAGGGTTAAATTATTTAGGGACATTTAGAGCCAGACCTCTACTAAGTTACTCAAAATCACTGAGTAAAACAACAGAGTTTAAATCAACCAGCCAAGGAGGCAATTCACGGAGAGGCTATACCTGCAGTTGAACCACAGAGATCAGCCTCCCTTTTCACTTCGCTGCAAAGAAACCGAGGTAACCAGGAAGTGATGGCGGCCAAAATGGCAAGAGCACACTGATGCACTGCAAGCCCACCACATTATTCTAAATTGTAGAAACACATGAATTTATTTCATCCCATACAAAAGTCCATAAATCCAATGCATTACAGAAAATCTTTTTCAATAAGCACCTGCTCATTTCCAAGATGCACAGTAAGTCACAGCATTCTCAAATCCAAAGAATTGGGAATGGAAATACCTACAATGTAAATTTGGCACTTTAACAAAAACTAAAAGGACTGCAATTGGTCTGATTAGCATCTAGCACATCAGAGATGCTATCCCCAAGAGAGTGATTTACCAATGCTCTTTAAAAATGGCTTCTAAATCTAGAGTGCATCAGCCTACTTCATTTACGTATCAAGTGATCATGCTGTTTGGGATTTCTGTAGTATAATCCAGCGTACACACGTGCGGACTTTTGCCGGCGGACCTAGTCCAGCGGACAATCCCGCGGGACTTTCCAGCTGGGTCCGCTGGACTTTCCGAGCGTGTGGACTTGCCCACACACGCACGGACTTCTCCAGCGGATAATCCGCCGGCCAAAAGTCCGTGGGACTTTTGAAAATGAACGGACTTGCCCACACACGGAGCAGTCCGTTCATTTCGAACGTAACTTCAGGTTACGTAGCTAGCGTAGGCAGTAAATGCCGCCGCGCTAGCTCCGCAAGCTGGCATGGATTTAAAGGGAATCCCCACGCCGAAAAAACGGCGTGGGGGTTCCCCCCAAATCCATGTCAGACCCTCATCCGAGCACGCAGCCTGGCAGGCCAGGAAAGGGGTGGGGACGAACGAGCCCCCCCCCCCCCCTGAGCCGTACCAGGACGCGTGCCCTCAACATGGGGGGTGCCCTGGGGAAAGGGGGGCCGTGCGGCCCCCCCCACCCCAAAGCACCTTGTCCCCATGTTGATGAGGACAAGGGCCTCTTCCCGACAACCCTGGCCGTTGGTTGTCGGGGTCTGCGGGCGGGGGCTTATCGGAATCTGGGAGCCCCCTTTAATAAGGGGCCCCCCAGATACCGGCCCCCCACCCTATGTGAATGAGTATGGGGTACGATGTCACAGTCCCAGCATCCTCCGGGACTGTGACAACACAAGGGGGCGGGGTCACCATGTGACATGTGCATGTGACCCTGTCCCCCATGTCCCTATATAAGTCCGAGCGCAGAGCGGCACAGGCATTCCGGGCAGAGACAGCGACGGGTCAACATCGGAAGAAGAAGAAGAACAAGAAGGACAAGAAGGACAAGAAGAAGAAGAAGAAGGCGCCGGCGGCGCGGAAGACTACGACCGCCGCAAGAACAGAAGAGACCCCCGGAAGACCCCCGAAGGCGGATCGAGAACCCCAGACGACGGCGACGACGACGAAGAAGGTAGCCGGACTTCCCCCGCTCGGTAAAAGAGCTTGGTAAATGGCGGGGGAGTCCGGCGAGAAGACCCCCAAGACGGAAGAAGACCCCCGAAGGCGGATCGAGACCCCCAGACGGCGGCGGCGACGACGAAGAAGGTAGCCGGACTTCCCCCGCTCGGTAAAAGGCGGGGGAGTCCGGCGAGAAGACCCCCAAGACGGAAGAAGACCCCCGGAGCAGTGCAATAAACTATTTTTTCAAAAGTGTGGGTGTTTTTTTTTACTTTACATTTTACACCTTAGGTGAATGGGTAGGGGTACATCGTACCCCATACTCATTCACATAGGGTGGGGGGCCGGTATCTGGGGGGCCCCTTATTAAAGGGGGCTCCCAGATTCCGATAAGCCCCCGCCCGCAGACCCCGACAACCAACGACCAGGGTTGTCGGGAAGAGGCCCTTGTCCTCATCAACATGGGGACAAGGTGCTTTGGGGTGGGGGGGCCTCCCTTTCCCCAGGGCACCCCCCATGTTGAGGGCACGCGGCCTGGTACAGCTCAGGAGGGGGGGGGGGGGCGCTCGTTCGTCCCCACCCCTTTCCTGGCCTGCCAGGCTGCGTGCTCGGATGAGGGTCTGACATGGATTTGGGGGGAACCCCCACGCCGTTTTTTCGGCGTGGGGATTCCCTTTAAATCCATGCCAGGTCACGGAGCTAGCGCGGCGGCAGTAACTGCCTACGCTAGCTACGTAACCTGAAGTCACGTGCTAAATGAACGGACTTGCCGATGAGCGGCAAGTCCGTTCATTTCAAAAGTCCCGCGGACTTGCCCACTAACGGCGGGATTGTCCGCTGGACTGCCAAGTCCAGCGGATAATTTTAAAACCAAACTTAAAACTTTGGTCCGCCGGACTTTGGCGCCAAAAAGTCCGCCGGCGCCCCACACACGAGGGGATTATCCGCTGGACTTCAGTCCAGAGGATAATCCCGCGGGATTGTCCCTTCGTGTGTACGTGGCATTACTGTCTGAAACTTAAGTCTGAGCGAAAGTTAAACAAGAAATGTGACGAGTGTTGATTGCACTAGTAGATGGTAAATGATTAACTCAAAGTAGGTATTAAGGGGAGTGGGAGTGACAAACTGCTAACAAAAACTGAGAACATAGGAGCTGGCTGGTTTTCATTATAAAAAACACTGCAATCATAAGATTACAGCAAGTTATATACTGAACAAATGGAAGAATATTCACAAAATTACTCATACCGGGACAAAAGCAATAAAACATGCTGCACACTAAAGAAACTTTGAATAGTGCTATTTGTTAAAAAGGTTAAAAGTTAACTGCTTATTTGATTTATTAAAGGGGTTGTAAACCCGCAAGGTTTTTCACCTTAATGCATTCTATGCATTAAGGTGGAAAACCTCCTGTGATGCAACTGCCCACCAGAGCCCCCCTTTTACTTACCTGAACCCGGTCTTTCCAAGGACAGGGGCGAGCACACCAGCTGGTGTCTCAGGTTTTGATTGAATAGATTGACAGAAGCACAGCCATTGGCTCCCGCTGCTGTCAATCAAATCCAATGATGTGGGAGCCAGGGGCATGGCCAAGTCCTGCTGTCTGCGTCAATGGACGCAGCAGCAGGACATGGGAGTGAGCTTGTGAAGGCCCCTAGGGCAGCGATAGTGAACCTTGGCACCCAAGCTGTTTTGGAACTACATTTACCATGATGCTCATGCACTGTGCAGTGTAGTTGATCATAGGAAACGTAGTTCCAAAATATCTGGGGTGCCAAGGTTTGCCATCACTGCCCTAGGGAGAGCGGCTCTCCAACAGGGCACTCGAGAAGAGGTGGAGCCAGGAACGCCACTGAGGGACCCCAGAAGAGGAGTATTAGGGCTACTCTGTGTAAAACCTAGTGCACAGAGGAGGCAAGTATGACATGTTTGTTTAAAAAATAAACCTTTAGATACCCTTTAAGGATCATCCCTAAAGAAGCTCACTGCTGGGCTCAGTTTATTTCCACCCCAACACACCTAGGCCATTTTAGAACACTTGCAATCTTCTATTATCAGGAGGGTGCATTCTGAAGCACACATCCCATTCTACAACCGCATCAAATCAGTAGCATTGTTCATACCTATGCCACATGAATCAAGCTGATAAATATCATTCACCAACTGAAAAGTCTCCTTCTGACACTGACAGCAGCCGCTGCTTAAGAAACCACTGAGCCGAGAAGCTGGAGGACCAAGGAAAGGATACTGTGAAGAGAACAGCAAACAATTTAGAAAATCCATAGGCCATGCTGGAATTTATGTACATCTGTTAACACATTGAATGCAATAAATGAGCTGTTGACAAATTATTATATTTAAAAGTAAAATGATTTCTGTATCAATGTGTAGGATAGTGAGATGACAGTGCTCCCCAGCCATGCTAATATCAACAACATGTATGTCCTTAACAATGGGGATTATTAGAAAAGGCTATCCCGTCTTCTCCCCATCAACAAAGCAAAGGCCCCACGTTGCACACTTCTCAGCCTCTGGCTGTAAAATACAGAGCTTCGGTATGATAAACAAATCGGTCTTCTCCACAGATGATCACAAAAATGTCCATAGCAAAATGCAATGCCGTGCTTTTTCAGAGTGAAAGGTGCAGGGTTTTTATGTGAATGCAATATTCACAACGATACAGAGTTTACTGTACAATAAACACTATTTCCCCATTAAACACATGTAAGCAAATTTGTATTATCCAAACTTAAAAGTTCATCCACAAAACATGCTTTCTAAATGCAGGAAAACACAGCATGTGTCTTTATAAATACACAGCATAACAGAATCTTCAGGCAAGAATGAAAAACAGCCAATTCTAAAAAGGATACAAAAAAAATACACTTCAGAAGGGGTGCAATAAATAGCTGTACCTTAATATTCCTTTCACTAAACCGTTTCCCAGAATCCACTGTCTCCTCATACTGCTGTAACAAGGTGCGCACCGTGTCAATCTTGGAGGATACCCCATTTTCTGTAGCCTTTTCAGAATTCTTGGGCTCAGTATGGTTGAGAGTGGTCAGACCAGTAACCAATCTCAAAGTCAATGATCGGATAAGCAGCCAGATACGTTCTTCTTCCAATGAGAGCTGGTTGTAACCCTCCGTATGGGGTCTAGAAAAAGGGAAACCGTGATTTCTATAAACACAGCAATACCAGAACACTAATTACTCCAAGTCAACATCCATCTTTGGAGACAGAAATTCTTATTGTCCCACTTTTTAAAGCAGCAGTATAGCATGAACACTGCTTTAAAAAAGGGGGATTTAGATATGCTTTATGGTATAGGCTCTAAATCAAAGAGAAGAATTTTAACATACCTGTAAAATCTGTATCTTTAAGTCTAATATAGGACATGGGAATCGATTCATAGACCCTGGGTTAAATGCCACTACCTTCAGGTGATTGGACACTGGAAAAAGCTTTGCAGCTTCCTGATGTCCCCATATAACCCCGCCCATTCAGTGAGGCTCTGGTTTTGTTGGCAAGCAAGGAAGATTACAGAGAGGGTAGGGACATGTTTCTTGTACTGTACTCCAAGATGCAAAATTGGTGAGGTGGAAGACTGTCAAATTAGAATAATTATTATAACAACATTGTCCATTAAACAGTGAGACAATAACACTAGTGAAAAACATGCAAGTCCTCTTATACCTCTGTCCTATAAACCACTTGCATGTACAGCGTTATTTATTTCTTGTATAATAAGGATGTAGGGCATGCTACAGAGCCATCAAGAAATGTAAGCCAGGAACTGGTATGTAAAAGGGTACAGGAAAACCCTGCTTTACTTAGTCTGCGATGGGACCCAGGTTTCACCCGTCACTGTGGACATACCCTCAAAAGGGAACTTCCAGGTCTGGTTGCCATAAGAATGGACAATGGCACTAAAACTCTGCAGCTAACCACCCTAATTTCATCACATGCCAAGGTGAGACTAAAACACAGGATCCAGTGCCGAAGCAAACATTACAAGCAGGCCCCACTTTGGATCCAGGTACTGTTCAAGGTCACCTTACAAGAGTCATCTATCCAGAAACTGCTAGTGAGTGAATCTTTATCTACTGACCCGTCAAGTGAAGTTAAAAGCGCTACGTTTAATTCTATAATTTTTTTCATCTTAAAAAAGGGGCTCCAGGCTCCTTCAGAAAACATGTAACAGTATTTGTAGCTGCTGACTTTTAATATATGGACACTTACCTGTCCAGGGATCCTGCAATGTCCTCACCTGAGCAAATTCTTCAATTGGCTGCAGGCGCCGAAAACTGTGATAAGGGAAACCGGAAGTGAAGCCTTGCGTCTTCACAGTCTGTTTCCTACTGTGGATGCACAAGTCACGATGCGCCTTGTGAATGGTCTTGCAGTCCTCTGGGACGTATCAAAAACAGGTACCCGCCACCCAAAAAAAAGTGCCAAAGGTGGCAGTGGAGGGTGCAAACAAGTGTAGCTTCCCCTTTTGGGTAGAGCTCTGCTTTAATTTGAGACTTATCCATAGTCAGAATTCACTGATCAATTGATAAATGCTGTTGGCTATGATCATGTGGAAATTTTCCAACAGGCTGGTTGTACAGAAGTCGATCAGTAGGCAAAATTCTGTACAACCATCCTTCCCACACATGGATCGAAATTTCCCACCGAACCAGACAAATTTTGATCTATGTAAGGCCAGCTTTAGGAAACACATTTTTCTAAACTGACTACATGGTTTCTGAAGTTATTTTCTTTTTACTGTCGTGTTAAACGTTTACATAATTCATCCTCCTTTTTGTTAGAACACATAGTATATGCGCCTCAGCATTCATAATGAAATGGCTTTGCACACACATACAGTATACCATTGCTCTGACGCTGAAGGGAAAAAAGGTAATATTTCGAAGTACCAGCAACAATCTAATGTTTTCATCATATGACAAATGGGTATGGCTGTTACTGCAACACTTTTTTTCCCAGATATACAGTATGGGTGTAAAATATTTACCCATTTTGTGCATCCCAGCTGAAAAGAACAGTCAGATCCCTGTTATCTCGTAAGTCCTTCCATGGAATGTCATCCTCCTCTGGAATCAGACACATTGACTTGACACTATCTTCCAGACTGCTGGAGCTGATAGAATAAAAATTTCAGTAACAAAAAGGAACTCAAAACAAGGCAATACAAGCTGTGAAACATGCAACAGTGTTAGCCAGAAAGAAAATGACTACTCACATATGTGCTTCAAGTAAAAGGTCCAGTAACATTCGTTCAGTGCGAGCTTGTGCAAAATGCAGAGAATTGTTCAGCCGGTTTCTAAAATCAATAAATTCTGGGATTTTCTCAAAGGCTCCATATTTATAAGCTTGTATAATATATTCTGAGGTCTATCAAAATCAGAGAAAAAAAAAAAAAAAATATGGATAACACTGTTAAAACCAGGAGAGAAATTAACAAATGAAAAACCAAAACACATAACTATAAAAGGTAAAAAAATAAATAAAGACTAATGCTCTTCTGCTTAACTCTTTACCAGCGGCTGTACGCATATATGTGGCCTCTGGGCTTTAAAACGAGCGTCTGTAAATATGCATCCATAGGGAACGCAACTAAAAAGGTCATGAGATGCTCTCGATCCATGCTTGTGATCGGTAGCAGTTTTACTGGCAGACTAAAATACCTAAATAAAATACTTACATCTTTCTGGTTTGAGTGGAAAAACCTTAGTGCGGCATTGCAGGCTTGTGATGCAGAGTTATAGTGACCCAACGGTCCTGCAAAACGAGTCAGCAGATAACTGCAAAATAAGAATTACGGTTACATTCCTTCCTGCATAATGCAGCCATTTTCCAACTTTAAAGTGTGTGGAAACAACAATGAGCTCCTCTGATTTAGAAGAGCTATGTAAAAAGGCAATGTAAAATCTAACAATGAAATTTGTAAAGTTGCACCCTTTTCGTATATACCACTGGATACTTATTTTTGTTATAGCTTTCAATAGGTGCAAAAAAAAATGAGTTCTCAAACAGTCCTACCAGCTCTGTTCAATTCTTCCAGTGGACTTCAGAACACCTCCCCTTTGGCGTGGAGAGGAGGAGAGGGGAATGTGCTCTGTAGTCCTAATGCACTTCCTGTTCTAGCAAAAAAAAAAAAAAAAAAAAAAAAACACTGCCACATTTAACCAGTTAAGACGGCTCTCATAGGGAAACAATGATTTGCACACGTCATGAGCTCCCAATGTCGGAGCTTTTGTCGTACCAGTGTGAACCCAGCCTATACAAAAATGTGAGGGGTGTACTCACTTTTGCAAGATGCTGTATGTATGTATACAGCATTCATAAAGTAAGCACTCCTAGAGTTAAAGCATGTGCTATGACATAGATAGAGAGAATTGAACAATGGGGTCAGAAAAAAACAAAAAAAAAAAAAGAAAACTGGTTTGTGAACACAGAAAATATATATGGACACAATGAGGAAGATTTACGGTTGGTTACTATGCACAGCTGCACCCGTTCCAGTAAATCTCCAATATAAACAAAAATACTGGTAATTTGGAATATTTTTCAAACTGCAATATAGGTGGAAAAAATAAAAAATAAAAAAAATAAAAACACTTACCCAATTGTGTCATGTTGTATGTGTTTAGCATCCAGGCTGCTATACAGCTCCATAGCAGGCTCAAATGCTCCCAGTGAGCAGTAGATGCGAATAAGCAGCAGTTTAAACTGAGCGTTAGACGGACTGTTATTTAATCCTTCTTCTAATAAAGTAAGAGCGTGCCAAACTGCCCAGTCTTCACCTGCACAAAGAAACCAAATTGAAGACTTTTGAATTCTCTTAAGTGAAAGCTTAGGAGCGTTCTTTCCACAAAAGGCTACTAAAAGAAAGTCTGCACTGGAAATGAGTGCTTAGAGACAAACTTGGGCCACCATTGCTGAGCTCCTGCTGAAAACAGCAGCTGTCTTGCTGGACAATGGGCTTCGAGATGTTGCCAAAAGCCAAGTATGCAGATCAGGAGTTCCGACATTACTTGGATTCACCATGTTCTTGGTCAGTGATATTTAAAAAAAAAAAAAAAAGTGTTAAAGCCATAGAAAGCCAAGGAACTAGCATTTTCAGAAGGTGGCTAGCAATGGTAGCTCCGGTATTTTCCAGTAAAGGCTCCCAATAAGCCTGAATACCGTGACACTCTGAAAAATGACCACTACTATGGTATATGCTGCATCCATTCTGCCCAGTCAAATTCTGCCTTTGCATGTGTACTCCCTTATGTCAAAAGCTAAACAAACGTGAAATACATGCAATTCAATGGAACAGAACCTTTAAAGCATCAGGTGCTACAAGTGGAGATAAGAGGTGATAGATCTGTCATAAAATTAAGATCACAACTTTATTTTTATTTTTTTTGATAGTGCAGAAAAAGTTTACAGCCGCTATCAGATATTTCTTGCCATCTATGCCAAATTACGGAGATTCCCCTCCCTTGCAGTGTCACCAGAACAGGAAGTGAGGGACAATATCTCCCACTGGGACAAAGATATCTGGCTGTGGTTCATTTAAAATCTCGCTAAAGCATTTTATTTTGAGTGTTCTATAATAGCAAGTATTCCCAAATAAAGCATATACTTACCACTAAACCACAGATCTAGGAGTAAGTGGGCTCCTATGAGACAGTAGTAATCAGAGAATTGCAGCTCTGTTTTCAGACAGGACTTTCCTAAGGGGAAGAACAATGGAAACACTGGGTAAAAAAATCTCAAGGTTCCCATCAATCATAAAGAATTAATTTAAGTGAACCAAACCGCGCTGTTTATAATGTGAATAGCTGCCAGCACAAAATTTAAATAGTGAAACAAAAAAAAAGATGGATGGTGTGCAGCGCTGAGGTGAAGAGTTTAACCATCAAATAAGTGAATAATGAACCATCAAATTAGAATATTTAAAATAAAAATAAATAAACTACCTGAAAGGCTTATCAAAATTAAACTTCATCCAAACCATAAGCAACTTAAATATCAGTCTAGGAAAAAGAAAAAAGCTAAACCTTACTAAACCCAGTACTGCAATATGAAAATAGTTCACCCCCCCCCCCCCCCCACAGTGCCCACGGCTTATAAAATGTTCTTTTAATATAAAATACTGTCACTATATACCTTTTTGGATGATCTGTATACCACGGTTACATGATGAACTGCACTCCAGTGCTCAGAGTCGGGGCCAAACCTGGGGCGGGGCACAGCCAGGGGAGACTTCACAGGCGCAATATCGCTGAATCACTCTGCTCCTCCTGCCCTCCAGTGCTATAGAAAAAGCATTCCAGAGCAACGCTTCAGCATGGGAGAGCCTTCGAGAAACTGGAAGGCATTTAGGACAAAAGGAGAGGGGTTTGTGTGCAGAAGGCCCTGGACTAGTAAATTGGAGTTTATATGGCAAAAAATTGGGGGGCCTGGGGTAGTGCAGTGGAGGCCCTGGGCTGGGGGGGGGGGGGGGGGGGGGGGGGGTCTCGGGAGGAGGCCCGGGGCTGGAGGGGGGGGGGGGGGTCCTGGACTAGGAGCGGTGTGTACACCAGAGGCCCTAGACTGGGGGGTGTAGAGGGGGGTCTTTGACTAGGAGGGGGGTGCAGAGGAAGCCCTGGACTGGGGGGGGGGGGGGGTGCAGAAGAGGCCCTTGACTAGGAAATGGGGGCAGATGTGGCAAAGGCCCCTGGATGGTGAGGTACAAAGGAGATATTGAACTAGGTGAGAGGGTGCCTGGAGGCCCTGGACTAGGACAGCAGGTGTTTGGATTAAGAGGGCGATAGTCAGGACAGGACTTAGGGTGGTGGGGGCCCCTGGGCTTGAGTCACTTTCGGCCCTACCTTCTATACATTACTTTAAATAGAACAAAATGATACATACACGTAAAGAAGATACCGTATTTAAAACGTAAACGGGCGGGGCCCATGGGCTTGAGCCCAGTCAAGCCCAATGGTAAGTCCGGCCCTGGCGATAGTGGAAGCCCTCTGGGCTAAGAAAGAGGGTGCCTGAAGAACCTGCCAGATTCAGGCAGAAAGAGCCTGTATCTAATGCCTGGGCTTAGGAAGAGTTCACAACATAAATGAGGACATTTATCACAAGTAATGCAAATTAGAGAGACAGGTTGTGCGATAGTCGTCGGCTGATGTCACAGTCGGGGTCCAGGCTGGGGAAAGATAGCTAACTTATGGCAGGGATCCGCTCACATGCCTGAACCGGCACCGAGCTTAGCCTGAGCTGGTCACTCCTGCCCCCTCCACAGCCCAGTGTTTCAGTGAGTGAGAGGGGGCAGAGTGGAGAGCAAGAGAGACTGACAATCACCAGCTCTCTGCTCAGGGAACACTGAGAACGGAGTGATCTGCGGTGTCTGATTACTCAGTTCTCAGCCTTAGGCCCCTTTCACACCGGGGCGTTTTTCATGCGGTGCAGCGCTAAAAATAGCGCCTGTTCACCGCATGAAAAAATCCGGCCCCTTTAACTCCAGTGTGAAAGCCGGCGGGCTTTCACACTGGAGCGGTGCGCTAGCAGGATGACAAAAAAAATCCTGCTAGCAGCATCTTTGGAGCGGGATAGGAGCGGTGAACCGCTCCTATACCATTGATTAGAATGGGACACCGCAGTGAAACCGCGGCAATACCGCCGCAAAGCGCTGCTACCGCGGCGCTCTGCGGGGGTTGTTTAACCCTTTTTCGGCCGCTCGCGGGGGTAAAACCGCACCGTGAGCCGGCGAAAACCCCGGTGAAAACGACAGTAAAGCAGCGCTAAATATAGCGCTGCTTTACCGTCACCGCGGCTCACCGCCCCAGTGTGAAAGGGGCCTTAGAGCTGGCAGGGGGGGACAGATGCAGCATCCACCTACGTAATTATGATAAAAAAAAAAAATTTTAAATTCCCAAACTCCTCTTTCCTATCTGGCCCACATGATAATTAAGCCTCATTCACATGGAGCATATGCGTCCATGCTTAGTGTGATAGCAGTGTACCGCGTGGGGATACTTGGTGTTGTGTGCATCCCTGTGCAGGCAGTCAAATCAAAATTTGACACGCAGACAGTAAAAAAAATGCATGCATCTAAAACGCAGTGTCTCCATTCGGATCCATGCACCCACTTCTATAGGTGAAGCTCTCTGGTAGATGCAGCAAAAAGTGGCTCAGCATAGAGGACCTGTTGCAGTGCCTGTATGAATGAGCCCTTAGGGTAAGAAAAAAAAAAAAAAAAACACCTGTGTGCAGCAGTCCCCCTAGCTCCCCTAATACTTAAATGGGCCCCCTCTCGATCCAGTGATGTCCACGAGAGCCTTAACTCTCCAGGTACTAGCGCTCCCGATTGGCTTTTGGCAGCAGCGGGAGCCAGTGAGCTAATCAGGAGACGGAGTGGGTGGAAGTGCGCCTGCTTGTATGCCCTCAAAGCAAGCTGCTTGCTGGGGGGGGCACCACGAAGGAGGCTGGGGCCAGTGGCGCCAGTGAGGAACCCAAGACGAGGGGGATCCAGGCTGCTCTGTGCAAAACCATTACACAGAGCAGGTAAGAACAAACATCAAGACTTTAATATCACTTTAAGGTTAGCTGTGTGTAGTAAAAGGATATGCAATAGAACAGTTTTAGTTGCATAAAAAGAGTGAACTGAGGTTTGTACTGTTACATATTCGCTTGTGGCACAGTCATTAAAGCATATGGCCATTTAAGCCCCTCCCACTTAATGCAAACTGACCACACCCACAGTTGGCACGGCGCCGCTATATTGCCACATACCATTTTACCAAAAATATAATTACCAGCCCCGGGTGCCAGATGTGCTAGTTATGCCACCACTGAGAGTTCAGGTAGGAGATTTCCACTACAGCCTGTATACACGCCCACATGTATGATGTCAATAACACGTGACCTGGCTAGCTCTGAACAAGTAAATGTTCTCTCCAGCATAAAAGACACAACTGAGCACATGCAGGTTGGCTACCCTGCCTGTGTTAGCTGGCCTTCCCCAGATAGACGTTGCAGGAGGGGGGGAGATACAGGAAAAAAAAAAAAAAAAAGCCTTTTTACACAATGCAGAGGATTAACCCCTCAAGTTCCACAGTGAGTATAACAAGCATGCTATGCTGCACATACAGACTGATTTTACGGTTGTGGGTTAATTAACACTTTAAGCTGTCATTTAAGCCTAGTGGATTTGTTGATTGTAATTCCCAGATCCACCTGGTCTCTTTTTGTAAAACCATTTGATCAAAATTACCACCTTGTGGATTCGTATAGACCTGCTCCAGAGTCCAACATTTCAAAAGAGTAAGGGCTCTTTTACACGGACGGACCGTAGGTCCGTTTTTCATCCTTCCGTTTTCGGATGAAAAACGGACATACAGGTATCCCTATGGGATAGCGGGTGTCAGCGGATGAGCATCCGCTGACACCCGCTCTCGTCCGTGCCCGCTCTGCTCCGTTTCTGCAGACGGAGGAAAACCCCATTTTTTCATCCGTCTGCAGAGCGGATCGGGTGACAACGGACTCTACGGTCCGTCGTCACCCGATCTCCCATAGGGGAGAGCGGCGCTCTGACAGGTCCGTCCCTGCACAGAGTGCAGAGACGGACCTGTCATCTTCCTGCTCAGCGGAGATCACGCCGGCAATCCCCGCTGAGCAAGCGGCTATCCACAGGGCGGATCTGCACTGATCCACCCCGTGTGAAAGAGCCCTAACATCCTAATTCTGTTTCACATCTAAATGCACTGCAGATCTCAAATTGAAGGCAAGACATTCAGACGTGACCATGCAGACATCTCTGAACCAATTTAAATTGTTTTGACAATGTTAATGGCAGGTCAACACGTTGATCACCAGCTCCCTATTACAATCCATGCATCGCCTGCCAAAGGAGCCTTCCAGTGAACAAAGAGTGGGGCCTTTTACCATCTATCCACAAAAATCAGATTCTACATCTGGACATATCACCTGGAACACTATCACTTCTCTTAATTTTCCATGTAATATCAGCATGCATAAGTACATCTCCCAGTGATAGAGCTTTCCTAAACATACACTGGATATAAAAAGTCTACACACCCCTGTTAAAACATCAGGTTTCTGAGACTTAAAACTTTTTCCACCGTGAATGTGACATATAAAACTGTGCAACTCAACTGAACACATCTTTTAGTTGGAGGGAAGTACAAAAAAATAATATGGTTGCATACGTGTGCACACCCTTAAACAAATACTTTGTTGAAACCTTTTTCTTTTTTCTTTACAGCACTGTCTTTTTGGGTACGAGTCTATTAGCATGGCACATCTTGACTTGGCAATATCTGCCCACTTTTCTTTGCAAAAACACACCAAATCTGTCAGATTGCAAGGGCATCTCCTGTGCACAGCCCTCTTCAGATCACCCCACAGATGTTCAATTGAATTTAGCTCTGGCTGGGCCATTCCAAAAATGTAATCTTCTTCTGGTGAAGCCATTCCTTTGTTGATTTGGATGTATGCTTTGGGTCGTTGTAGTGAAAGATGAAGTTCCTTTTGTGCCAATATTGACTGGTATTTGGAACTGTTCATAAATTCCCTCTACTTTGACTAAGGCACCTGTTCCAGCTGAAGAATAAACAGCCCCAAAGCATGATGCTGCCACCACGCTTCACTATGGTGTGGTGCGCAGTGGTGTTTTTGCACCAAACATATCTTTTAGCATTATGGCCAAAAAATGTTACCTTGGTTTCATCAGACCAGAACACATTTTCCCACATGCTTTTGGGAGACTTCAGATGCGTTTTTGAAAAATTTAGCCAGGCTTAAATGTTTCTTTGTAAGAGAAGGCTTCCACCTTGCCACTCTATCCCATAGCCCAGACATATGAAGAATACAGTATAGCGTCACATGTACCACACAGCCAGTGCTTGCCAGATATTCCTGCAGCTCCTTTACTGTTGCTGTAGGCCTATTGGCAGCCTCCCTGACCGTCATCTCAGCAATTTTGGAGGGACGTCCAGTTCTTGATGCCACGTTTTCTCCCCTTGATAGACCATGTCTTCCATGGTATATCTAATGCCTTGGAAAATCTTTTGTACCCGTCTCCTGACTGATACCTTTTAACAATGAGATCCCTCTGATGCTTTGGAAGCTCTGAGGACCATGGCTTTTGCTGTAGATTGCGACTAAGAAAATGTCAGGAAAGATCTATTAGAACAGTTAACTTTATTTGGGGTTAATCAGAGGCACTTTAAATGATGGCAGGTGTGTACTGACTCTTATTTAACATGAGCTTAAATGCACTTGCTTAATCCTGAACACAGCTACAACCGCTGTTATAAAAGGGTGTGCACACTTATGCAACCACATTTTTGTGGCTGACATGCATTCAGAAAACGATATTGCCACCTCCTGAATGCCCGTTTTCTATGACAAATAGTTTTTTTGAACAGGAATACCGTACCGCAAATGCAAGCCAAATGCTAGGCTCCCGATTGCAGCACGGTGCCACACTCGACGGTGGTACAACCCGCTGAACATGACAGGAGGAGATCATACTTGCCACGTTTGCAAAGCACTTTCGACTGCATTTGGACCCACAAAAAGGTAAACTATGCCTGTAGATGCCAGTGCCTAAAAACTTTCATAATTTTTCTATTTTATTTATTTAATAGATTTATATTTTTAATCTCATTTTATTTAAGTACTTCAGGTCTGGAAGGTTTACCCCCTTTCATGACAAGGCCATTTTTTGCAATACGGCACTGCATTACTTTAACCGACAATTGTGTGTTTGTGCAACGCTGCACCTAAAACAAAAATGTAATGTCTTTTTTTGCCCACAAATAAAAACAAACACCACACTACTTACGTTCTGCTATAAAACATCAAATGAAAAAAAAAAAACACCCAATTCCTTCACCAATTTAGGCCAATATGTATTCTGCTACATATTTTTGGTAATCAAAAAAAAAAAAAAAAAAAAAACTCAATAAGCCTATATTGATTAGTTTGCACAAAAGTTATATAGTGTCTACAAGCTATATGATATTTTTATTTATTTTTATTAGTTATGGCGGTGGACAGCTACTGCAATATTGTGGCAAACACTGACACTTGACAATTTTTGGGGACCAGCGACACCAATAGCGATCCATGATAAAAAATGTGCACAGTCACTGTACTGACACTGGCAGGGAAGGGGTTAACATCTGCTTACCAGAGACACAGGATCCATGTGTTTTGTAGTGACAAAACGGAAATCTGCCTTGTTTATATAGGCAGACCGCCGTTCTGCCTGTATACTGAAGCATCTGCATGTGCCGGCAGACATCGAGTCTGTCGTACCCGACCATCAGCTTCCACTGTGTCTAATAGCAGGAGGGGGCCGGCAGAGACACGCGTCCCCCCGAACCCTGAAAAGCAGGATCATGTACTAGGTACATGATCCTGCGCAGGAAAGCCACCTTGCCGTTGTAGATCTACAGTATACGGTCGGCAAGTGGTTAAATACCTTTGTCAGTTTTTAAGATCTTGCACCCAACAGAGCAACATCACTGGCAATCATACAAACCAATTGTATGTCTTACTTAAGGCGCAACGTATTTGCTCCTGATCGATCTCATCTCAACGCAAAGATTAAAGATTCAGAGCTGGCACTGAAATGTGTGTCATTTGGCATGTGCAAAGCAACCCTTGGTATACACAGCTCTTGGACACAACATTCAATAGTCTTGATGTAATAAGAACACCCATTTAGCACCACTGCAGTCAGCCTGGCCTATTTTATGGACTCTTTAATAATTGATTTTACATGAAAAAGGACACCAAACTTGATTTTCTAAAGTGACATGTTAAAACAAAATGAAAAATATATGTACTAGCCACAGGACAAACTTACCAAACTGAAGTCCATGTCTGTATCTAAAGATGATTTCTCTAACTGCTTCCTGTTTCTGTGCTCTGTCCATTTTTTCATGGAGCCCCAGCAGTCTACTAAGCTGAATCACACATAGGTGCCTCTGCATGGCCTTGATATCCTCTGGCAATGCAAAGTCTCCCACGACAGGAGGAGTCAGAGGTAAAGAGCCCAGCAGCCTGTTTATAAACTACACACAGAAGAAAGCGTTAGCTAAAATGGAGTGAAAAGTACGGTTCATAGCAAAACATCTTTGTGAGCGTTATTAGTGTAACCAAAGTAAAACAATTTTTTTTTTTCCCTACTCACCGTAAAATCCCTCTCTCTGCATTCACTGAAGTACACAGCCTAGCAAGAACATTGGACATATGGTTACAGCGCCACCTTTAGGACAACACTAGGCAGAAGAAAAAAAAAAAAAAAAAAAAAAAACCCAAGCGCCGCCTATGGGCAGCCTTTACTAGTGGCCCAACCAAGTGCAGGACCAAGGGTATTTACAAGACACAGCTGCCAGTTTCGACACAGAACATGCAGAAGTAGTGAAGCCCACCAAAAAAAAAAAAAAAGTGACCTTTTGATAGAGAGTCACCAAAGAAATATCCCTTCTATTTTGAAAAGGAGGCTTCGGCAGGAATGACAGCAGCAGGTTCAAGCCCCACGATGTCAATGGAGATTGCACCAGAGGAGCTACAAGTCTAACCCCTTGGATGAAAAAGGTATAAAAGAATGCATAGAGGACATTGAAAGAAAACCACAAGGGCTGAAACCTGGCCCCAAAATGGTACTTCTAGTAATCTTCTGATTAATACCCCGCTGGAGGAAGGCCAGGATCCTAGCCACTGAAAAGATGCATGGATACACACCAGAAGATATGCACCACAAAATGTAAGCCCCCCAGGTACGATACATTTTTAAAGAAATTGATTTATGTGTGTCTTCAACATAGTAGGGATTACAGATACCAACAAACCCCTGTCCCTCAGAACCTGCGGTCAAATCCAGCCAAGTTAAAGCAGGGTGGAAGCTCGGCCATTGGGACAGCAGGTCCTCTCACAGACGAGGACGCTAGTGGGCATCCAGGACTAGGCGAATCATGTTGGCGTACCTGGGTCCATGACACAAATATGAGGCCACGAGTGACTGGAAAGGATTCAGCCTCTATTCTTCACAACAGTCTTGGAAGGAGCTTGAATGGCGGGAAGTCATAAGAGACTCAAACCTGGCCATCTGTTGCATCTGCCCAGGGATCCCTCGCCACAAATTTAGCACACCTTCCCATTAAGAGGCTCCAGAAGATCCATACAGGTTGTCCCACTGCAGGCATATTTGTTGGAAAACCTCTAGATGATGTAGGGCCTACGCTACTGGTCTAGAATTTGATGGCAGGGGTAATCTACCTGCCCATTCTCCCACTTCCGGAATATAAAACTACAGAGAGCAGAAATTGAAACTGTCCACTTGTGTGAGATACCTATAGTTTCACCGCCGTGGCCTTCTCTGACAAAACGGGATCACATGCAGCTCCAGCTGATAAGCAACAGATTCCTCCTTAGTCCAAAGGCCTTGGGCTGACATCTGAGCCATCAACCCTCTTCCTCCACCCCAAATCAGACAGGCCGGCATCCATTGTGACCACAATCTAAAGAGGGGGTAAAACTTGGCGCTAGGCAGAAACGGAGACTGAAGCCACCAGAAAAGGGGGGACTTGACTGACTGTCCAACAATGGAGATTTTCAGGATTTCCTTCTGCAAAACTTGGTGTGGGAGAATCTGTCCACGGGACAACTATTAGACATGCACTCCACAAATCTGGGCTTCATGGAAGAGTGGCAAGAAGAAAGCCATAAGTCGTCCAGTTTGCGAGAAGCCATGTGCCGGGACACAAAAAACCATGGAAGGTGCTGTGGTCAGAAGAGACCAAATTTAACTTTTGGGCCTAAAAGCAAAACGCTATGTGCTGTGGAAAACGAACACTGCACATACCATCCCTGCTTTTCCTTAGCAGGGACAGGGAAGCTGGTCAGATTTGATGAAAGGATGGATGGAGCCAAATGCATGGAAATCTTAGAAGACATAAGTATAAACAGTGCAGTGTTACATGTGAATCATATAGATATAGTTATAATGAGTGTTGAATCATTACGTAAAAAAAGGGTAATAAACACAATAAGAGAACTCAAGCAGTTCATAAATGAAAATAGTGAGTCCATAGAGTTTGTGATGCCAAATAGTGATAATCAATCACCCAAGAAAGAGGGATCACCGCTGTGAAAAAACTTATGCCACCAAATACGATATAAGAAGGCTTGCTTGAACATATGGACCCTATTCAGCTTATACCAAATGGGTCAAACAGGCAGTGGTGTCTCAACACCTAGATATGGACGGTTCACTGGAATCTTCTCCAATAGACCTTGTGATGTTAGGAAGATTTGCCACCAACCACCGGAGCCAATATAATATTGTGTGTAGACATACAGGGCCTTTCAGAGTCAAAATTGGAATCTTCTCATCAGTACTCCATTAGAATATAGATCCAAGGAGAAAGGATAGGATAGAAGAACTTGACATAGATAAAATTTATATATATTTAAAAAAAAAAAAAAAAAAAAAAAAAAGGTAGATCACTCACATTTCAGTAAACCGCAAAAGCATGTATTGAACGATGCAACGTCAAAAGCATGTATTGAACGATGCAACGTCAAAAGCATGTATTGAACGATGCAACGTCAAAAGCATGTATTGAACGATGCATGGAAAAAAAACTAGTTGTGGCATGGACAGTAGATCTACTGTCCTGTATGCCACTACAACTTGATTTTTCCATTCATCGTTCAATCTATGCTTTTGACATTTACTGACATGATCTACCTTTTTTAAAATTATATTTTATCCATGGTTTTACACTACGTCATGTCTTCTATCCTTTCTCCTTGGATCTATGTCCTATGTCCTAACAGAGAAACTGATTAGAAGATTCCAGTGTTGACTCTGAAAGGCCCTATATGTCTACACACAATATTATACCGGCTCTGGTGGTTGTTGGCAAATCTTCCCAACATCACAAGTTCTATTGGAGAAGATTCCAGCGAAACATCCATATCTAGGTGTCGAGACACCACTGCCTGTTTGACCCATTTGGTATAAGCTGAATAGGGTCCATATGTTCAAGCAAGCCTTCTTATATCGTATTTGGTGGCATAAGTTTTTTCACAGCGGTGATCCCTCTTTCTTGGGTGATTGATTATCACTATTTGGCATCACAAACTCTATGGACTCACTATTTTCATTTATGAACTGCTTGAGTTCTCTTATTGTGTTTATTACCCTTTTTTTACGTAATGATTGAACACTCATTATAACTATATCTATATGATTCACATGTAACACTGCACTGTTTATACTTATGTCTTCTAAGATTTCCATGCATTTGGCTCCATCCATCCTTTCATCAAATCTGACCAGCTTCCCTGTCCCTGCTAAGGAAAAGCAAGGATGGTATGTGCAAGGTGATGTGCAGTGTTCGTTTTCCACAGCACATAGCGTTTTGCTTTTAGGCCCAAAAGTTAAATTTGGTCTCTTCTGACCACAGCACCTTCCATGTTTTTTTGTGTCCCGGCACATGGCTTCTCGCAAACTGGACGACTTATGGCTTTCTTCTTGCCACTCTTCCATGAAGCCCAGATTTGTGGAGTGCATGTCTAATAGTTGTCCCGTGGACAGATTCTCCCACACCAAGTTTTGCAGAAGGAAATCCTGAAAATCTCTATTGTTGGACAGTCAGTCAAGTCCCCCCTTTTCTAGTGGCTTCAGTCTCCGTTTCTGCCTAGCGCCAAGTTTTACCCCCTCTTTAGATTGTGGTCACAATGGATGCCAGCCTGTCTGATTTGGGGTGGAGGAAGAGGGTTGATGGCTCAGATGTCAGCCCAAGGCCTTTGGACTACGTCAAGTCTTCTATCCTTTCTCCTTGGATCTATGTCCTATGTCCTAACAGAGAAACTGATTAGAAGATTCCAGTGTTGACTCTGAAAGGCCCTATATGTCTACACACAATATTATACCGGCTCTGGTGGTTGTTGGCAAATCTTCCCAACATCACAAGTTCTATTGGAGAAGATTCCAGCGAAACATCCATATCTAGGTGTCGAGACACCACTGCCCATTTGACCCATTTGGTATAAGCTGAATAGGGTCCATATGTTCCTGTAAGCCTCCTTACATCATAGTTGGTGGCAAGAGTTTTTCACAGCGGTGATCCTTCTTTCTTAGGTCATTATTATTACTATTTAGCATCACAAACTCTATGGACTCACCATTTTCATATATGAACTGTGAGTTCTTATTGTGTTTAGTACCCCTTTTTTTTTTTTATAACTTCATTATCACTATTTATATCTATAGGATTCATGATTAGCGCTACACTTTTTATACTTATTTCTTTTGCACAAGTTGTCTCTTGTAGTGCTGGCTGCTTTGTACTAGCTTTTATTTTCACAATTTGAACACTAAACATGGTTTAAATACTACACTACTTATCTTAGAAGACAACCTGTTAGAGCCTGCAAAAGACTTGACTGGTGCAGAGGCTCACCTTCCAGCAGGACAACGACCCTAAACATACAGCCATAGCTACAATAGAATGGTTTAGATCAAAGCATATTCATGTGTTAGAATGGCCCAATGAAAGTTCAGACCTAAATCCAATTGAGAATCTGTGGCAAGACTTGAACATTGCTGTTCAGACACTTTCCATCCAATCTGACAGCGCTTGAGCTATATTGCAAAGAAAAATGGGCAGATATTTCACTCTAGATGTGCAAAGCTGGTAGAGACCTCCCCAAAAAGACTTGCAGCTGTAATTGCAGCGAAAGGTGGTTCTACAAAGTATTGACTCAGGGGGCTCAATACAAATCTGTTAGCCAGAGCAGACAGTGTGTCATGAGTCCAGACTGTTATGTCGTGCGTTTCCTGTGAGAAACCCATGGGCCATCCTACTCCTTGATGGCATGTGGCTAGGAGTCTGCTTGCACTTGCTGGCCAAGCTGGGGTGACTACTAGGATCTATACTATCTAGGCTGTCGCCCACGTTGGCTGTTGATTATGATTGAAAATTTACAGCAAAAAAAAAAATTAAAAACCCTGCTATAAAACAAAAAGGAACTAAGAGTCCCAAGCAGGGAGCTAGGTTCTTACTCTTAGACACTAGACAAAAAAAAAATTGGAGCTGCCTATAGCAGATGGGCAGTTGGGTCACTAGTAGGGGGCTGCCCATAAGTGAATAGTTTTTCCTGCCTAGTGTCTGACTCCTGAAGGTGGCACCAAAAGCCCTATAGTGAAGATTCTTGCAGGCTGTGTCCGTCAATGAAATAAGAGAAATGTATTTTCGCCTTGGAGTATTCTTCGCATTTTCATTACTATTGTTATGTGCAATGATATATGAAACCACAAGATTGAAAATAAAGAACATAAAACTTACATTTGAATGCTGGGCTGGACTGAAAAGATCCACAAAAACTTTAATATCGGTGAAGCAGCAAGGCTTGTCTCCAAACTTAATAAAGAATTGGAACATCAGATCTTCCGGGTCTCCTAAAACACCAAAATATTTCAGTCTCAGAGCTATTCTATTAATTTTAAGCAGCAAAATTGTTTTGTTTTAATATTGAAAAATATACAAGGGCAATATGTAGTTATGGGGAATCTACTGCATTGCTTAAAGCGCAGTTCCACCCTAAAGTGGAACTTCCCACTCATCGAAACCCTCCCCCCCCCCCCTCCGGTGCCACAGTTGGCACCTTTCAGGGGGGAGGGGGGGGTGTAGATACCTGTCTAAAAACAGGTATTTGCACCCACTTCCAGGCATAGACTCCCACGGGAGTCTATGCCTCTTCCTGTCCCGCCGTGCTGCCTGCTGGGACACACGCGGGTCCCAGAGACAGTGCAGACGATTCCCATTGCACTGCGTGACTCGTTCATGCGCAGTAGGGAACTGGGAAGTGAAGCTGCTACGCTTCACTTCCCGATTACCTCAACAAGAATGGCGGTGGCAGCAGCCGAGAACTGAGCGATTTCTCGACTTCCGACATCGCTGGACCCTGGGACAGGTAAGTGTCCATTTATTAAAAGTCAGCAGCTGCAGTATTTGTAGCTGCTGGCTTTAAAAAAAAAAAAAATTCCGGTGCAATCCCTTTTTAACTTGTTATGCATGCCTGACCCCATTTCAGAACCTTTGGGGTGCTTTGGGCTACCACAGGGAAAGACCCAGTGCTGCTAAACAGTTTTCTGTATTAAAAAAACACAAACCCAGCCAACCCTCAGTTTTGTTCATGTAGAGAGAGATACAGGTAAAGTAAATTTGGTAATGTTTCCCAACTTATTTTAAAAACACAATATCCAAAAAGGTAAAATTAAATAAGTGAGCCAAACCAAGACCAAAAGCTGTGCAAAAATATAGTTGAAGATATAGCTAATGAACGTAAGGCAGCAACAATGTTTGGATTCACCATTTTTTGCACACGCTACCCGATATATAGCCTTTTCACTTACCCAGATTGTAGTCATTACATCCTCTGCTTCTTAGACGTCTAATCAGTTCAAGCTTGGCTAGATATGGTCCTCGGAGCGGTCGTGGATTTTTAGAATCTTGCTCTATTTGATGTTCCACAAACCTGACCACCTGCTCTAAGGTGTGATCCAAGTCTCCTTCTGCTGACCTGGGGAAACACACTATTGCTTGATACCACTTTTTTTACTTTAGTCCAAACCTTTATATTTAGGTCCCAACTTAAAGTGGGCCTAGACTCACCAAAAAGGCCTAACTTACTTTTACAATCCATAACTGCAAGGCTCAGTTAAGTAGGAGATAAAATACAAGCCCTGACAAAAAGTATGGAATCACCAGTCTTGAAAAATGTTCATTCAATGTACAAAAGCAATGAATCACAGACATGCCTCAAAACTAATTTTCACTTAAAGCGGAGGTTAACACCAAAATTGAACCTCTGCTTTTCGGAACCCTCCCCCCCCCCCCCCCTGTGTCACATTTGGCACCTTTCAGTGGGGAGGGGGGTGCAAATACCTGTCTAAGACAGGTATTTGCACCCACTTCCGGGCAAAGAGTCTATGCCTCTTCCTGTCCCGCCGCGCTGTGCATGCGCAGTAGGGAACCGGGAAGTGAAGCCGCAACGCTTCACTTCCTGATTCCCTCACCGAGAACAGCGGCGGCAGCAGCCGAGAGCTGAGCGATCGGCCTCGGCTGCCGACATCGCTGGACTCCAGGAAAGGTGAGTGTCCATTTATTAAAAGCCAGCAGCTGTAGTATTTGTAGCAGCTGGCTTTTAAATATTTTTTTTCGGGTGGACTCCCTATTTAACATTCCAACCTTCTGGCTTTAAAGAAACACTTAAAATAAAAAAGAAAGACAAAACTGTAGGCAACTGTTTTTTGAAGATCAAGCAGAGGGGGAAAAAATGCAATCACTCAAATCTGAGGAAAATATGTTATCAATAAAGAGTACTACAGTACACCACTAGTACGTTGTTGCACCACCTCTGGCTTTTATAAAAGCTTGAATTCTCTGAGGCATGGATTTAACCATCAGCAGTTTTCTTCATCAATCCGGCTCCAACTTTCTCTTACTGCATTTGCCAGATCAGCTTTGCAGGTTGGAGCCTTGACCATTTTCTTTCATTTCCACCATACATTTTCAATTGGATTGTGGTCCAGACTGTTTGCAGGCCATACCATTGACATTATATGTCTTTCTTGAAGGAACGTTTTCACAGCTTTTGCCCTATGGTAAAATGCATTATCCTGAAAAATGATGTCAAACATACTTTCAATTGATGGAAGAAAAAAAAAAAAAAAAAAAGAAAGTTACCAAAATCTCAATATAAAAAACGTGTGTATTTATTAAAGATATGACTGTTATGTCCCCCCCTACTTTACATGACATGCAACCCCATATCATCAATGATTGTGGAAAGTTGCATGTTTCAGGCAGTCTTCATACATTTCATTGGAACTGCACCAAACAAAAGTTCCAGCATCATTATCTTGCCCAATGCAGATTCGTAATTCATCGCTGAATATCACTTTCATCCAAACATCCACAGTTCACGTTGCTTTTCTTTAGCCCACTGTGACCTCGTTTTTTTCCTATTTAGGAGTTCATGATGGTTTCCGTCAGGCTTTTCCGTATTACTGCAAATCCCATTTCCTTTAGGCCCGTGGTTCTCAACTCCTGTCCTCAGGACCCACTAACAGGCCAGATTTTAAGTATTACCTTGGGGAGATGCAGACTAGAATACTGCAATCACTGAGCAGCAAATTATATCACCTGTGATGTATTTCAGTTATCTTGCAAACCTGGCCTGTTAGAGGGACCTGAGGACAGGAGTTGAGAACCACTGCTTTAGGCGATGTCTTAGTTCAGTCACAGACATTGACTCCAGTTTCTGACCATTTGCTCCTCATTTAGGTTATGAATTTTCTGTTTTCAAGGCATATTGCTTTAAGCTTTCCATCTTGACGCTTTGATGTCTTCCTTGGTCTACCAGTACACTTCCCTTTAACAAGCTTTCCATTTGATTTTTTACTTGGTCCAGATTTTAGACACAGCTGACTGGGAACAACCAAAATCTTTTGTAACATTCTGTGATAATTTACCTTCTTGAAGAAGTTTTATATTCCTCTCCTTTAAACTGACATCTCTCATGTTGGAGCCATGATTCGTGTCAATCAGGTTGGTACAACAGCTCACCAAGGTGTGCAAGCACTCTTAACTGCAGACTGAATTAGCAGATGTAATCTGATGCAGACGTTTGTTTTGGAACTGCAAAGTACATGGTGAATACTTTTCCCAGAATTGAATGATTCCATATTTTTCCTCCGCTTGACTACAGTGTTTTATTTATTTTTTAAATGTTTTTTAAAGCCAGACGGTTGGAATTTTAAATGAATAGTTTTGAAGCATGTCTAATTACCTTTTTTTCTACACAATTAAATGAACATTTTCCAAGATTGGTGATTCCATACTTTTTTGCAATAAAACTCAACAAAAAGCCACGCTGTGTGACAAAATAGGATACTAAATGTCCTATAACGATACTAATGAAGTAAAGTCCAAGTGCAAAAAATAACTAAAAAATTATTGAAGTGACTTTTCTGAAGAAAGTGACAATAAAAATGCAAGGTCAATCCGTGACTTGTAAAGTGATCCACCAGGAAAAAAAAACGTGATCCACCACCGCTCTAATAGTGTGCTTACCAAAAGGCAAGCTTGCACCTCAATGGTGTCCTGATGTAACCCGGACTATCAGACCTCCACACCGAATCCGGACATCCACAAATAGACCCGAATAGGCACAGTATTTCCCTTTAGTAAGCCTCAATATGAAAATATTTCCAGAAATCCAAGGCCAGGAATCAATCGGTTTTAGCATGGAATCATAAAAAGACATGGAATGCTCCCATAGTGTAAAGCCATACAGTTTATTGAATAAGAAAATAAAAAGTTCTACTTGCAACAAATAAAACAAAATCGCAATTGTGTTAAGAAAAACGCCGGCCGGCTAGCAGAACACCCGCTCTCGTTGCGGAACGTGATGACGTCAGTGCGTCAGCCTCCCTACGTCCGTTTCGTCTATTGACGTCTTCTGGGAATCATCGCAACTTTATAGACAAAAAGGCAGACGCACCCTGATGTGAACCTTCAATGGCGGGTAAACGTCAAATTCTGTGTAACTATTACCCTGGAATTGGAATATCTGAATACCATCATTCTATGGATTCCATGTCTCCTGGCCATACATTTTTTTTATATAAACCTAAATAAAATTATAATCTGAATATAAAAAAAATATTGTAAAAACAATATAAAAATATTTTATTAGAATATGAGAGGAAAAGCCCATACTTATACTCAGAGCAAAATCAATGAGTAGGTCCATCTTGTGGACAAATACCAAATGGAAGATAAAATAAAATAGCCCCAGGGCTATGAGCAATACAAAAACAACAACACAAATGTCTCCACCATTAGGTTACAACAATAACCCATATCACAGGGGGCCAAACTAAAATTGGGTAGTGTAATGTTTGGTCTCCCTGCTCATTGCCAGCTCGGAATTATCCTATGATGGACAATGGAAACAAATGCATGGGATCACAAATACTATATGCCACAGAATGCAATATATATATATTACCCCAAAAAATACCAAAAAGAATGCCAGAAAAATCTAGAAAAAACGAAGAGGTGGCAAAAAGCAAAAATAGGGATCGAAATCCACCATTGAAGCTTCTCACCTCACAAAGTTATATATCACAGTCCTTACTTGGTGATAAACCAATGTCAGAAAACGCAAATAGGAAATGTTGGATCAAAAAGATGGTCAAAATCCAAACATATGGTATTAATATGGACAAATTTGAACTTGTGGCCATCAAGAATGGTCAATGAATGCATTGATGTCAATGTCCAAATTTAACCCAAAAGGGGTGTAACTTTGGAGATGTCATGGATACACAAAATCAAAAAAGTTACACCCCTTTTGGGTTAAATGTGGACATTGACGTCAATGCATTCATTGACCATTCTTGATGGCCACAAGTTCAAATTTGTCCATATTAATGCCATATGTTTGGATTTTGACCTCATCTTTTTGATCCAACATTTCCTATTTGCATTATCTGACATTGGTTTATCACCAAGTAAGGACTGTGATATATAAAACTTTGTGAGGTGAGAAGCTTCAATGGCGGATTTCGATCCCCATTTGTTTTTTGCCACCGCTTAGTTTTTTCTAGATTTTTCTGGCCTTCTTTTTGGTATTTTCTGGGTAATATATATATATATATATATCTATTTTATATTTTATAATATATATATATATATATATATATATATATATCTTATATATATATATATATATTATATATATATATAGCATTCTTTGGCATATAGTATTTGTGATCCCATGCATTGGTTTCCATTGTCCATCATATGATAATTCCGAGCTGGCAGGGAGACCAAACATTACACTACCCAATTTTAGTTTGGCCCCCTGTGATATGGGTTATTGTTGTAAGCTAATGGTGGAGACATTTGTGGTGTTTTTGTATTACTCATAGCCCTGGGGCTATTTTATCTTCCACTTGGTATTTGTCCACAAGATGGAGCTACTCATTGATTTTGCTCTGAGTATAAGTATGGGCTTTTCCTCTCGTATTCTAATAAAATATTTTTATATATTATTCAGATTATAATTTTATTTAGGTTTATATAATATATTTTTTTATGGAATCCATAGAATGATGGTATTCAGATATTCCAATTCCAGGGTAATAGTTACACAGAATTTGACGTTTACCCGCCATTGAAGGTTCACATCAGGGCGTGTCTGCCTTTTTGTCTATAAAGTTGCGATGATTCAGTGCGTCGCCCGTTCCCCAGAAGACATCAATAGACGAAACGGACGTAGGGAGGCTGACGCACTGACGTCATCACGTTCCGCAACGAGAGCGGGTGTTCTGCTAGCCGGCCGGCGTTTTTCTTAACACAATTGCAATTGTTTGTTTTATTTGTTGCAAGTAGAACTTTTTATTTTCTTATTCAATAAACTGTATGGTTTTACGCTATGGGAGCATTCCATGTCTTTTTATGATTCCATGCTAAAACCGATTGATGGTTCCTGGACTTGGATTTCTGGAAATATTTTCATATTGAGGCATTCATATTGAGGCTTACTAAAAGGGAAATACTGTGCCTATTCGGGTCTATTTGTGGATGTCCGGATTCGGTGTGGAGGTCCGATAGTCCGGGTTACATCAGGACACCATTGGGGTGCAGGCTTATCCAAGCTTGCCTTTTGGTAAGCACACTATTAGAGCGGAGGTGGATCACGTTTTTTTCCTGGTGGATCACTTCACAAGTCACGGATTGACCTTGCATTTTTATTGTCACTTTCTTCAGAAAAGTCACTTCAATAATTTTTTTCACATAAACTTTAAGGATTGAATATTTCTTGATTAGTTATTTTTTGCACTTGACTTCATTAGTATAGTTATAGAACATTTAGTATCCTATTTTGTCACACAGCGCGGCTTTTTGTATTGTTTTTATTCTGTTAATGTGTATATCCACATTTTTTTAGCTGCTGCTACCTATATTATTTTTATTATATCGTTTTTAAGATGATTTATATTTAATTGGTATATAATAGCGCGGTGTTTGCACCATTTTTGTTCACTGCAATAAAACTCTGCTGCAGAAATGTGGGCTCTAGGCTCCCCCTAGTGGCAGAACCAATGTTTAGACATTGATCATATTCGCTATCCCAAAGGAAAAGTGAGCTAAACAGACTGAGCCTCCAACTAAAATAAATGTTTTGTGAGAAACATGTAGGCTCCTCCTGAAAATACTAGCTGTCATATTTATACTTTTATTTCAATATTATGAGCCAATACCTTCGAACAAGTATAGGGGATTAGAAATGCTGACTTTCTCTGGCTTGTTTAATCTGTGCTTGGCCTGCGTCGAACGATGCAGGACTAGTAATGCCAAAAGACAGTCAAGGAATTAGCATTTTCAGGTCAGCAAAAGCAGCCTACATATTTGTCTCATGGCAGGTACACTTTAATGTATTTGCCTGATCATCAAGCTGTCAATTGCCTTCAGTTGAGACTAAAGCCTAGCTTTCCACATCCTATTATACTACTATATCAAAACAGAAAAAAAAAAAAAAAAATTGTAGAAATAGCAGCCATCAGCAATCTTGCTGTTTGCAGCAAATATTTAGAGATAATGCGGGCTTTGTGACATAATAGTCCAGATTCAGGGCACTGCAGCAAATACTTTTAACAGTTTAATACCCTTCCAACTACCCATCACAAATTTCAATGCCTCAGTTTACCAATACCGATATAAATCTTTGAGGTTAAGGAAGAATGCAGAAGTAAAGAAAAAAAATGCAAAGGAACAAAGACTTACATTGGGCTCTCTACTGGAGGAGTCCATGAACTATCAACAAGGTACAGCACCGAGTCAAAGTAAGAAATATAGAACTGCCAGTCATCTGGGCTACAAAAAAAATATATATATTTTAGTAAGCCAAGTAAACATAATAGAAACATTTATGCTGAAAAATTGAGAGAAGCACATGATAAACGTCTTGAAGTGGAAATATTTATGCTGAACCTGCTACTTACTGTAAACCTTAAAAGTAAAATCTCTGCATGAAATGAAAAATATGACAGCGGTCACATTTTGAAGAAAATCTTCCTTGTGTGCCTTCTTTGAAACTGGTTCCACTTTGATACAAAGATCTGAATTCCCCAGTCCAATGACTGTGGTGAATAGACCTTAAAACACACTGAACATAGAAATGGCAGCGGCTCACCTCACTACGAAAATACCAGTTGCTTGGCAATCATGCTGATGCCCCAAGTCTTTTACCTGGAACAAGTATGCCGCACATCAGAACTCTTGATCCAAAGCACTGATTACGTAGGTTACCGCGTTTAGCATCTGAAAGGTTAGAAACTTCGCTGTCTGAACCCATTTTTTGATTTAGAAGAAACGCTGTTAAAACGCAACCGCCTAAAACCGGCAATAAACGGCAATAAACGAGACTGTGTACATGGTCACATTGAATGAGTTCAGGGGCAGTTTAAAAAAGCACCCAACTGCCTCTGAATGTACGTTTAGCAGCGTCCCGTGTACATGGGGCCTTAGTGTTTAATCTGTTACATCTGCATGTGCCAGGGAACCAAAACAAAATATAATGCAAAGGAATATTCAACACTTATCCATGTTCAACGCAACTCTAAGCTTTTGTCTACAGCAGGTAACAGTGTGGTGGCCTAGGTGTTGTAAATTGTATTTTTACCTTTTGTTTTCCAAACAAGTCCTGGAAAAAGTTACCATTGCAATAGGTTGTAAGGCCAGTTTATTCAGTCAATATCAGAAATGAGGTCCAGACTCATTTTAGCTTTTAACCACTTTCAGACCGGACCAATTTGCAGCCAAAGGACCAGGCCCCTTTTTGCGATTCGGCACTGCGTCGCTTTAACTGACAATTGCGCGGGTCGTGCGACGTGGCTCCCAAACAAAATTGACGTCCTTTTTTTCCCACAAATAGAGCTTTCTTTTGGTGGTATTTGATCGCCCCTGCGGTTTTTATTTTTTGCGCTATAAACAAAAATAGAGCGACAATTTTGAAAAAAATGCATTATTTTTTATTTTTTGCTATAATAAATATCCCCAAAAAATATATAAAAAAAACATTTTTTTTTTCCTCAGTTTAGGCCGATACGTATTCTTCTACATATTTTTGGTAAAAAAAAATCGCAATAAGCGATTATTGATCGGTTTGCGCAGAAGTTATAGCGTTTACAAGATAGGGGATAGTTTTTATAGCATTTTTATTAATAATTTTTTTTTTATTATTAATGGCGGAGATCTGCGATTTTTTTTGTGACTGCGACATTATGGCGGACACATCGGACATTTTTGACACATTTTTGGGACCATTGTCATTTTTACAGCAATTAATGCATTTAAATGCATTGATTTCTGTATAAATGACACTAGCAGTTTAGGGGTTAACCACAAGGTGGCAGTGTAGGGGTTAAGTAGGCCTAGGGGTGTGTTTTTTACTGTGGGGGGCGTGGCTGTCAGCTAGTGAATGCTGATCTCTGCTCCAATCACAGGGAGCAGAGATCGGCGTCACTAGTTGCTAGGCAGAACAGGGAGATGCTGTTTATCTCGGCATCTCCCCGTTCAGCCGCTCCGTGAGACGATCGCGGGAGTCCCCGCGGCGATCGAGTCCGCGGGGACCGCGGCCGGACTCACGGGGGTCCCGACCGGCGCGGGGGCGCGCCGCTCCCGGCGCGCTCCCGATGGCACGGACAGGCGAAAGGAGGGACGTATATATACGCCCTCCTGCCTGTACGTGCCATTCTGTCGACGTATATCGTCGTGCGCCGGTCGGCATGTGGTTAAGGAAACTAAATGTATTACAGAAGAGCGTTTCAGATGGTTCCTTCCCTTTTACTCTTTTCTACATATGCGCCATCCTGTAGGTTTTTCGCTTGCTCCCTTGATATATTTAAGCCCCAACTTGAATTTCTATCTATATGTTTGGAAAACCATTCTAGTGAATTTGATGCAATAAATATATTTTTCTACAAGAAAAATTTCAGCCCATCTACAACTTTTACAGGACAAAGAGGCCTGTCAATGGTGTGTGTATGAATAAATTTATTGTAGCTGTGAAGTGGTATCAGCACGCAAGCCATGTAAATACCTAGGTGCTCCATACAAGGCAAGTAATATCAGCAAAAGATATGGTAGGTTTTCCATCAGACAAATGTACACATTTTTATTACACACATACACGAACACACACTCAACAAATATATATGTCCAAATCTAACAAGGAGGATGTTCTTTGAAGGCACAGGCTATGACCATGACATCAATACCTAGAAGATCAGTAACCCAGAGCCCCCTTAATTCACAAACATAGAAAAGGAAGCAGCCTCGTAGTATGTGCCTTCAAAAACTAGTAGGCAATGGTAGCTTTTCCATTTCCCAGTCCTGATGAGTGGCTGGTAAATTAAGGCAGAGATGATACACAAAGCTCAGAACTTACTTTTTCAAAAGCAGTCTCTTAGAGAGAGCATTACATTCAGGCCACTTGCTGAGCTTCTTGTACATGGCCATACACTTGTTTTCACGGCTCTGCAGTTCACTGGTCAATTTCTCTGAACAGTAACAAAACACAAAATATTAAATGTCCAATGAGTGCAAGTTTATATTTCTTAGTTGTCCATTCAATCATATCTGGGGAAACCACATCTAATCTATTGCCAAGACTAGCCATACCTATAAGAGCTTTCATTTTACAAAAGATAATGCCACTTTACAAAACATCTGTTCACCACAGCATCCGCCTGACCCATACAATTGCTACATTTTCTTTTTTGCTGGTAAATGCAGCAGAGTGATGGTTATATGGAAGACAGGTAAGGAGATCAATGTCAAACAGATTTTCACAACCGGCCCCTGCAGATCCATACAGTATAAACTGTGCAGAAATCCCCTCCCCCAAAAATAAAAATTCTTAAAATGTTTCTTTTCAAATTAATTATTTTTCCAAGACCCAACCATTGGTGAATAGCAATGTGCAAGTAAAGTAAAACAACCCATAAAAATGATTAATTAAAACTTAAAGGTATTTGGCTGCTATAGGTAAGATCTTCTCCCCATTATTAGTTCTGCCATTTTAATCAAGGGTATGTATGGAAATGTAAACAGTTGCTGCCCCATTCTCTGACATGATTGTGAAAAATAAAATAAAATTATATACATACCTGAACACACACACACACACACACAAAAGCAAATGGTTGAGGTGCACGTAACAGGTGTCAAACTGCACTAACAAGTTTCAGGTAGACTCCAATCAAATAAATAGAAAGGACACCGCGCACACTCTCTAAAGCAAAAAAAGAGGTTTTATTCAAGAACAAAAAAGATACAGAAGGGTAGATATACACAAGGCAAAGACTGTACACTTTGCAAGGGAATTATTCCTACTTTTTTTGTGAATGCAGTAAAATATCACTTAGCATAAAAATACCCATTCATGTGCAAGAAAAGTAGAAAAAAAATGTATTTTTGCTTGCACACGACTGGATGATCGAAGTCACTAGAGCTTCACACCTCAGTCACTAAGCTCTGAGGGAAAACCTAGGGTTGCACCGATACCACCGATACCGAGAAAGAGATGTCAGCTGCTTTATTGAAATCTACATAGGAGAGATCGGTTCTTCTAACTTCCTGCACCGATATCGGATCAGGCATTGGAGAGAGTACAAGTACTTGTGCAAATGCTCGGTATCGGTGCAACCCTAGAAAAATCCCTTAAAAAGTGCAACTTTCCTTATAAAGTGAACAGTCTAATTTGAACAACAGTTTCAAAAGGTTACAGGTAAGTAACCATCTCACATTTAACAAACTGGGAAGAGGAAGTATGTATATCTATATCTCTCTCTCTCCTGCATAGCAATCAATTAACCAACCTATTAAAGTAATAAAAATAATATTGTGAATGGTCAAAATCAAAATCCTTCAGAAAGAAAACAAAAATAAAATTTCTTTCTGGGCCAAAGCACTCAAAAAAGCAGAAGTGTTAAGTCAACCACATAAATGTCATAATCCCTATTTAACCCTTGGGAATGCAATGAAGTTTGTGGGTCCACCACACCTTACACTACTCAAAACCAAGAATGCAGTGCTCCCCCTTTTCATTTTGGGCAGCTCATCATTTACCATATATCCCAGATCAGATTCTTTATGATTTTTCAACTGGCAATAATGGCTATTTGTAACCTATGGAAAAAAGTTTGTTGGGAAATCCTTCACACAAAATCCAGCTCTTAACACACAAACATAAATGAACTTAAATACAAGAACACAAAAAATCTAATGCATAAAAAAGTGTTGATATACAAGAAAAGTAAGAATAAAAAAAAAATCCACAAATGAGCAAAAAATGTATTTGCCTCAAGCTGAAAAAATAAATAAATAAAAACAGTTCTTAAAGGGCAATCCCCAAAAGAGAAAGCAAGAAGATACCCCCAAAGCTCCACTGGAAGTGAAGGTGGCTGCTTACCCAAGGTTGTAGTATATTATATCTAATATATATATGTGTATGCATGTATATATATTTATATATATATATATATATGTGTTGTATATATACATATTTATATATGTGTTGTATGTAGTATATTGTATCTAGTATGTATATGTGTATACATATATATGTATATATATATGTATTATATATATACATGTTTATATATATGTAGTGTTTTTTATGTAGTTCGTATAGGCATTCTATTTAGGCATTCTAAGACAAATTCATTATGCAAGAATATAGATTGGGGATTCAAGTCTATTCTACACCTCAAAAGGGTGTCCAGGTGTCATCTCTTAATCTAATCAGTAGTCGCACCCATCAAAGACAATGTTATCTGTTACCCTTTGATGTGTAAATCTTATGCAAGTTGTGTGTGTGAGGGATAGCCTTTTAAACCTAGTATTTACTGATGGTAATTAGAATTGAGGGGGGTATTCATGGTAAACATTTGGTTGACCCCCCCCCCCAGTGTCAGATCAGTATATGAGAAGACAGGCAGGTTGTCAGCTAGTCTAGAGAAAGACGGGTCTAGGAGAAGATATTCTTTGTCATGTACTCTGGTGGATTTTGTCGTCTGTAAGAATGTTCTGTTTTGGAAGTCAATAAAATCTCTCTCTGGGAGAATCGGGTTTTGCTGCGGAGACAATACTTTTAATAACTATATTCCATCTACGAGGAAGGAACGACGATTATAGATTAGATCACTACATTGGTGCCGTTCAAGCGACCAGAAGAGCATTTTCAGGACTTTGTATTAGAAATCGTGGTGATAACAATCCGTGAGTTGGACAGATGTCTGATGGAGACCCAAGACCTGTGCTGTGACTCTAACGTCTGGTTGTGACATAAGAGAGTCTGATCTACAAAATCAAACAAGTTTGGAACCCCAGAATTATTCTCTGGAGACTGGAAACGAAGAAAAAGGACTGTATCGTGTACCAGAAGACCTGAGCTGGAAGCTGAAGGAGTAATTAATGCGGTGAGTAAAATATTTCTCTCTTTTTAAATTATTAATAATATAGTAAAAATGCTTACTCAGTGTGAAGCTAGTGTCAGTTCTGATAAAGTTAACAGATGGGTGTTAAAATGTATTAAGCGTCATGGCGGTCCTTATGAAGTGCCAGAAAAATATAAGCAGACATGGACTATGATGAATGAATTTTTAGAAAAAACTGTTTTTGAGAGCAAAATTTCAGAAAGTAAAAGAAAAGGTTGTATTGTACAGGGCTTGTTATCTTGCTGTTTAACAATGGAAAGTTCGTTGAAGGATAAGGTTGAGGAAATTACCCAGTTACAGAGTGCAGTTGATAATAGCAACAAGGTTTGTCAGAGGTTACAAAACCAATCAGAATCTGAGACTGTAAATTTAAAATTGCATGCAGTCACCATTGGGGAAGCTCTGCTTGAGAAGTCTAAACGTTGTAATGAATTATCAGAGGAAAATGAGAGATTGAAATTAAGAATTATGGAATTAGAGAAGAGATCTCAGGAATGCAGATATGCATCGAATCGTGGATTCAGCAATCTGCAGCAAAATGCAAATACAAACATTCTATCAAATGAAACAGAACCTCATATTAAATCTGATAATTCATTGCCAGCCGCACCCACTGTGACCACCACAGTTTATAACAATAATAATAATGCAGGTGAAGTTCAGCTTGTAATGAAGCCTTTGAAACCAAAAGAATTAGATGCAATTCTTAAAGAAATAGGAATGATTCCCTGCCATGATTTAAACAGATTTTTAAAATGGTTTTGTGACTTGCAGAATGTCAGAGATATGTACAATCTCAACCCATCTGATTTAGACAGAGTTATGCAACATTCTATAGGAAATAGTCTTTGGGTGAGAATTAAGCAGATCTGTACTCAACCAATGAGGACAAGGGACATATTGATGGAATTGTTATGTGTTTTGTATGGTGTACGTTCTGATGTTACTGTTCATGGGAAGATCAAACAAATGAAAAATGAATCTCCCTACGAGTTGTCAGGAAGGATAAAATCTATTATGGAAATATTGGTCAGTAATAATCTTGCATTTGAGCATGGTGGCTTGTTACATATGAGTATATTTCTACATGCTTTAAATGAAGAGATTAGACAAAATATTTTACTAGTTACCCCAAATCCCCATGATTTAAAAGACGTATTGTTGAAAGCAGACAATTTATGGAGAAAGTCAAATGAGCAAGCTGTCAAGATTGATTTAGCCACATTGTTTAGGACAAATACTGAACATAAAGATCAAAAGATAATGTCTTATGATAACAATCAAAGAGGAGACACCAGGTCAAATATAGGTGATATTAATATGAAAAGCAGAGCTGACCAAAATCATAATAAAAAGGTATCTAAGGCTTGGATACCATTTTCTCAGTTAAAACAGAAATATGACCACTTGAAGATTGAGTATGATAAAATGAAAATGGAACATTACACATTGCTGGGACAGCTAAACAGATTACATTATCCAGATCTGTTTTTGAATACAAGTGACATTTCTCTAGCAGTGGGGGTGGATTAGTTTCAACCTGTGGATGTGTAAATAGTCCTTTGTTTTAACTTCAAAGAATGTTTAAGGACCTTGCTAATTAGTTTTGTTGGAGAGTTTTTTTGTCTTTCAGATATTGAAGATACTGCATCCGCATAGCATGTGAACTGCAAGCTGAAATTTCTGGCTAGTGGGGGAGAAACGCTGAATAAACAATATCATGGACTCTCTCAATATTCATCAAGCAATGGACATTTTTTTTTTTTTGGAACATAATTTTTTTTTTTTTTGTCAATGGACTTTTCCCTATTTTTTATTTTTCACCCTTTCCCAGTTTTATTCTTCAAGCCCTATTTTTTTAATTTTTTAATTTAATTTTTTTTATTTTATTATGTTTTATTTCTTGAACTTTATCTTAAAACCAGAGCGAAACATTTAAACCGAAAATAATTTTTCATGTTACATTACATGTTGCATATTACATATTGCATATTGATCAATATATTTGATATCTAAGGTGAGATGCTGCACAATGGCTTGGCATAGCATAAATTATAGTATGTTGGGTGGTTTTCCTAAATTTATAAGAGGGGTGAGTGAAGTTCATCACTCCAGTCATGATTTGAAACTTTGTTGAATCAGTCATTAATATTATTGACATATGGATGAAAAAAAAGACCTAACTTTACTGGCAAGATTTTCCACTGCTGCTTTGTCTGGATAGAAGATCTGATAAACGCTGATGTCAAGCTGATTCTATCTGAAAGTGGGGGATTATATATGGATTATATGGATATATGAATTATAGATTGGTATATAGATTGGTATACCATTCAGGTGGAATTATGGACTGAATGATTCAAGCAACTGCTCTATTAAGGATGGAAATGAGGAGTCGGCCTACAGCAAATTACAAAGTACAGCAATAGCAGTTTTTTGTCAGCCTTTTGAACTTGAAAGTGAGAGCTGGTACATGGATGGTTCTTCTTACTATAAAGATGGAAGTAGAATTTCGGGATTTGCTGGTGTTTGTGCAAAAGCATCTTTAAGAAAATGAAAACCTTGAGCCTGGAGAGGAATCCTGGATTTATGTGGATCGGAGCCCCCAGCACACCAAGCACACCAAGTCTAATTTCAATGAGAGATGTGATGAAGTTGAAGTTGAAAATTGAAGAATGAACTGTGACATCAGCTCGTTTTTGTGCAATATTCAAGATCTTGATGTGATATAATAAGGATGTTTACCGAATCCTTTTCCAGTCATGGTCTAAAGCTATATTATCTAATGACTGTTTCATGGGGATATTTTAGAGGCTGGTGAAGAGAGATGTAACCAGTTTCAACTTTATATTTCATATGAGCCATTGTGAAGCATCCAATACCTCAAGTCGGTAATGCTATGTTTGTTGCTTGATTTATGGGTCAGTTCTAGTAGTTAGAACGACCCAAGTGGGGGTATATGTAGTATATTATATCTAATATATATATGTGTATGCATGTATATGTATATATATTTATATATATATATATATATATATATATATATATATATATATATATATATATATATATATATATATATATATATATATGTGTTGTATATATACATATTTATATATGTGTTGTATGTAGTATATTGTATCTAGTATGTATATGTGTATACATATATATGTATATATATATGTATTATATATATACATGTTTATATATATGTAGTGTTTTTTATGTAGTTCGTATAGGCATTCTATTTAGGCATTCTAAGACAAATTCATTATGCAAGAATATAGATTGGGGATTCAAGTCTATTCTACACCTCAAAAGGGTGTCCAGGTGTCATCTCTTAATCTAATCAGTAGTCGCACACATCAAAGACAATGTTATCTGTTACCCTTTGATGTGTAAATCTTATGCAAGTTGTGTGTGTGAGGGATAGCCTTTTAAACTAGTATTTACTGATGGTAATTAGAATTGAGGGGGGTATTCATGGTAAACATTTGGTTGACCCCCCCCCCAGTGTCAGATCAGTATATGAGAAGACAGGCAGGTTGTCAGCTAGTCTAGAGAAAGACGGGTCTAGGAGAAGATATTCTTTGTCATGTACTCTGGTGGATTTTGTCGTCTGTAAGAATGTTCTGTTTTGGAAGTCAATAAAATCTCTCTCTGGGAGAATCGGGTTTTGCTGCGGAGACAATACTTTTAATAACTATATTCCATCTACGAGGAAGGAACGACGATTATAGATTAGATCACTACAAAGGTCATTGGCTTTCGGCAACAGGTTCCTTCTGGCTAGCCATGCCCCTGACGTCAAACGTATGACGAAAAGTGTAGGGCATTGCCTAACATCTCGTCACTCCGTACTGTGGCCGCCAGGAACTGGTCGCTGACTTTATGACATTGTGATGCCTGTCTTTTTCATCCTAAATGCGAGTGGTTTTCTTTACACATACATTTTTATAAGCACATACTGCACTATGAGTTTTTGCATTTGATTATGTCCCCATGTTGCAGTGGTGTCACGATCTTTGGCAAGCAGCCACCTTCACTGGACCTTTGGGGTGTCTTCTTGCTTTTTCCTCTTTGGAGCTTGCCCCTTTCGTAACAGGTTTTTTTCTGGTTTATAATTATAGGAGGCAATTTTTTCGCACATTTGTGGGCTTTTTATTCTTTGTTTTAAATATCAACACTTATGCAAGGATTTTCTTTGCAAGGACCGACTTTATGCGTTTTCTTGTAATGACGTTAATTCATGCTTTTTTGATTAAGAGCTTAAGAGCTGCACTTTGTGTGAATTATTTGTAGTAGGTTTGTATCTGTTGACATGTGCAAGCAGCTGTCCTCGCTTTAACTTTTTATTTAGATCTAGTGTGGAATTTAACATGGTTATATCGTTTTTTTGGCAGGAATACACGATAAATTTGGGTGAAAATTTCCATTCTGCGAACAATTTTCTACTCATTGATGCCCAGCAAGTAATACCGGATATGGATATTGTGAACGATAAAGACCCACTGAAAAAAAGATGGCAAAAATGTGTCCTATCGTTTGCGAATGAACGATATTCTATTCGTTGGTGTGAAGGTCAGCCGTAAAACATCTCTTGAACATCAATCACGCATGAGTGGAACTAGTAGATGACCCCACTTGTACGCGAGACGTCTACACTACGTATGAAAATTGATTGGTTAAATGTTGGCAACGTTTTCACAAGGGTCCTGGCTCCTGCTCTTTTTGAGTGCCCCCTCGGAGATCCGCTTTCCAAGCAGGCACTCCCGAGTCCTGTTGCAGTGCATTGACACAGACAGGACTCGGCCTCACCCCCCGGCTCCTGTGTCACTGGATTTGACAGCAGGAATCAATCTATCCAATGAGGAACCAAGACAGCGGCTGGAGCTGCCGTGCTTGTCCCCGTTGCTGGAACGATCAGGCTCGGGTAAGAAAAAAAAAAGGGGGGGGGGGGGTGCTGCAACACAAAGGTCATTTACCTCAATGCATTTGACTCTTATTTCTACCACCATCTGACACTGCTGTCCTCTGTCTCTTATCACTCATGTCAAATGGACATTTGTTAGCCTGGTCATTTTATTATTAGACAGGAGCGCTGCTTATGATGATTTTTTTCTGATGCCATTTGAGTATTTGGTATATTTATCATATGAGAAGATATAGGTTTATGTGATAAAGCAGCAGCTATTTGCACATTTTATTGGAAAATTTGATTTTGTATGTACAACATATTCTTTATATGTCTATTAAGAAATATTTGAAGAACATAGCGCTGAGATAAGGAGAAGTGGATATCGGTTGCGTTAGTGTGTTCCTTTCTCTTTTTGTTTGTATACGTAGTATGGTTTTTCGGCTGGCAAAAAAAAAAAAAAAAAATCGTAAGAGCAAGACTACACATGCTCAGAAACAAAAGAATACATACAAAAACTATTCAACACATTATGAGGGTAATTTACGTAAGGCAAATCCACTTTGCACTGCAAGTGCAGTCGCTCTAAATCTAAGGGGTAGATCTGAAATGAGTGGAAGCTCTGCTAATTTTATCATCCAATTATGTGCACGCTAAAATGTTTTTTTATTTTCCTTGCATGTCCCCCTCGGATCTACAGCGACTTTACTTCCAAGTGCACTTTCAAGAGCACTTGCAGTGCAAAGTGGACTTTAGTAAATAACCCCCTATGTCACTGAAGTTGAATTCGGTTGAATTAGAACTTTCGTAATGTGAGTAACCTCTTAACTTTCGACAGGAGGCTAGCATGCAACAAAAAAACGGACAAACGGTCGTCCAAAAATCTGATTGTGTGTACGAGGCTTTACACCTGGTAAAACTATGAAAAAAGTATGAACAGAAGACCTGGGAGCAGCCTTATGCATAGCCAATAAAGACATCTGCATGAAGGGCCCATCTACTATTAATCCAGCCAATAGCTGCTGAGGCAATCTGCTTTCCATCGCACTACTCCTGGGATGTGAACTGCAGGGAATGCTGGATAGTGAGCTTTGGTCTGTGAGGTTATCTGGGTATTCCAGGCGAAGGAAAGGCTGGAAAGCAGATTTGTTGCAATTACCCAGCTGAAGGCCTGGTGCATTTCAGTTGTTCAGACATTTTCTAAAAGATGGAGTCCTTCAGAAGAAAGTAATCTAGACAGCTTGTGACTTGAATGCCCCAAGTTCTGAGAAAGGCAAGCAGAGGTGCCAAGAACTTTGTGAATTATTTTGGAAGCAGAGGATGGGTTGAAGGGCAGTGCGACAAACTGCAAGCGACTGTCTGCCACTGCAAATCGTAGAAAGCACTGACGTGGTTAAATGGGAACATGGCATCCTGAACGTCCATGGATGCCATGTATTCCCCTGGTCTCAGAAGCAATTATTGAACTTGCAGAATCCATTTTGGAATTTTAAAGAACTTGTCAATGGATATTAACGCCAGACTAGGACAAACATTCCAGCTAGGGCTTGGTACCATAAAAAGGTTTGAAAAGAATCCTTTGAAGATATCTTGTGGCAGTACTGGCACAACTACTATCTTGTACAAAAGGAATGATTTAGGGCATTCTGCAAATCGAACTGTGCTTGGGCAGTTTTTGCTTTATTCCACAAAATGGGAAGCCTCCACAAGGGGATTAGAAGAAAAATCCAGCAGGAGCTACAGAGTATAAAAGAGAAGAGAGGCGCCTCGAAGTGTAGCAATATATGTTGCTAAATGTTGTACATTCATTAAATGTAACCATATTACTACACTTAGGAGGCACCTTTTCTCTTTTATACTCAGTTGCGACATGATGCTACTTGTATATCAAGACATCGCTTGCTTCTAAAAAAAAAAAAGAAGAAAAAAAACGAACTTGTCTTGCAAAACACTCTTAAACCAAGTACTCTCAAACCAGGGTTTTACTGTAATGATAATCAAGGGAAGACAAACCTTCCACAGCTTCCTCCCAATATTGCGTGAATAGCCTCTCAATTCGCAGATGTCGGCATCCTCTATGGCCGTCCTATTGGAATTTGACCCAGGTGGAGAAATAGAGTAGAGGAAAAAAATAAAAATAAAAGCGTGGCATTTTTGTGCCCTAGAAGAAGAGGGCTGTGCTCATAATCTGTCTGTCTGAGAAAACATGAAATAGATGCAGGGAATTCTGCTTTAGTAAAATAGGTTGCTTGTTGTGTGCCTGAAATAGAGCTAGAATCAGATGCTGAGATCAGTATTAGAGCTGGCTCTTGCTTTGACACAAGGGACAAATTGTCACTCAATGCGGTTGAGTGTTGTGCAGGCCTATGGCAGAGCGAATGTTCGCCTATGATTTTGCATGGATTACCTTTAGCCTGTTCTCTGCCAAAGCTACAAGTGAAGTTACTTTCCTGTGGAGGTACTCACAGAGTAGGGAGCAAGGGTAAGCGTGTCCATCAGGAGTACACAATAACTCAAGTGTAGACCATCCTGCAGAGAGCACCTCATAAGGGCTTTTCTAATTTATTTTATTCTTTTAAAAAGGTATGCTGTGTAAATTGGAAACAAACAGCGAAGTGTTCTTCCCACCTAATGGAGCTACAAGGACAACACCCATCATCCAATTTATGCTATTAGACAAGACACTTCACAAAAAATAAAAAAATAAAAAAATAAAATCATAAAGAATCATATTGGAGTGGAGCGATTTAGAAGATGCCCAAAGTAAATCAGGAGGATGGGGAGATGTGAGGTGTGTCGAGAAAGATTTCCTCACTGCATCCCCAAGTATTAAAACAGGGATTGTGATCTTTATCTGTATATGTGATTGAGGTACACGTTTCTTTTTAATGGCTTTTTATTTTGACCATTCTCATCTTTTTTTGTTACTCTGGGGTGGGTTTACTAAAGGGAACTGTTCAGATTTTTTTAAAGGAGATTGCCATTTGCAAGGAAAGTTTCCCTAGATCTTAGTGAATGCTCTGCTGACTTTCATCAAATCGCATACAAGCAAAAATGCAGTTCTTATTTTCCTTGCAATTGGGTCTTTACAAGGTGAAATTTAACTAATTTACTAAGCTCGCTATTTGCCCTTGGTAAATCTACTCCTTTGTATCTATTTTGATAGGACTCTGCTTTCCTTGTATACTGGACAAGCAAGTTGGTCACTTGGTTGTTATGCAGATGACAGGTTTCCATTTCCCAGCGAGTTAAACGCAGGATGATTACTTACCTGTACACCTGTTGAACTTTATAAAAAGGGGTGGTTGAAACTGTTCCAGTATCTGAAGAAATAAATTGTATCTTTCATTGTGAATAAAGCCTCTCTTCATTGCATTAAAGACTGTGCGGCTTCCCAAATAAGTTCCTTCGTCACCTGCTTCCAAAACCATAACCGCACAAACTCAGGAAATACCATTGAACAATTTTCTGCAAAGATCTTTTAATTATACGCACAAGTTAAAGTAAAAATGACTCCTGTTAGAGACATACCTCCTAGCTTGCCCCTGATAACTTCTAGTGCCTCTTCATATTTCCCCAAACGTTCTAAAATCATGTAGTACAGTTCAACCTGCAACAGACAGCAATCACACTGCTGAAACTAAATAAATGAAAATGCCATTGCTACATGGAAAACATTAAACTGCCACAACTTATTAATTCATTAAAAAGTAAAAAATGAGCCCATTTCAATTTACTGCAATTAAATAAGCCATAATCTGACTACTTCTAACAATTAAATGTGTATCATTGCTGATGGGGTGAAAGACGTAATTTATTTAAGCCTCTTTCTTAGGAGTAAACCTATACACAAGCAGCTTAATTGTGTCTGCTGCTAGATGAGTGTGCTAGATAAGCACTTCTTAAGATGCTCCAAAGTCTAGGACTCTGTTTCTCACCAAGTGGTATGTGAAGCCATAGAAGTAATCACACTGGCTTGTTTGCTTCAACCTCAAAACAGTTTAAAGTATCCAAAAATTTTAACTATTATATATAGAGCACACTCCACTAGATACATATTTATAAATGCATACACAATATAACAATTGAGAAACCATGATCTAGAAGAAAATGTCAGAAAGGAGAATATGGAACCTAGAAAATACAGAAATCGTATAAAAACAAGCGTATGTATAAAAAGGTTAAAGCATATCAAGGACCAAGAACAAAAAAAATTAATATTTCAGATTTTTAAAAGCTGAAATATTAATTTTATTAAACTTCTGTTACAATAAGTTTTGTTAATGGATAGCAAAAGAAAAAAACAAAAAAAAAAAAAAAAACAAACAAACTGCACATATTTCAGGAGTACCAAATAAAAAAACAATACATGAAAATGAAATTGGGTACACAATGGGCAGATAAAAGTCCACATATAATGCAAATAGAGACATAATGGTCCCACACAAAGTGAATGTTGTCCAACAGTAAAAACAGAAAAGGAACCAGAAAAACAGCCCAAAAAAGGACCACTATGCATAACGTATAATCCAGAGGGGAAAAAATAAATAGAAAAAGAAAAAAAAAACAGCAAGAGTAACAAGAGCATCTCAGGGGTCAGAGGCGCAGGTGTATCAAATGTCTAACAACTGATGATAAAAACGCAAAAAAGGTGAGAACGCGATATCCAAGGTTGCCAAACTAAGACATTTGTCATGATAGACAGCAAAACTGTCAGTGGCTTTGGCTAAGAGTGCTGATCGGCAGACTGTTTTTGGTAATGACCCGGACCAGCTGCAAAACATGCGCCAAATGTCAGCCGGTTTCTATTGAACCGGCCAATGTCGCCTGGCATTCAGGCTGTGTGTACTAGGCTTTAGAGCGTAACAATGTACGCAGCAATGCATAGACCCGAAGCCATAGTGTGCTCACCTTTGGACAATTCCACTAAATATGCGCCATTGTACCCAGGTGGTTACCACTGCGAAAACAAGTCAAGGGATAATGCAAGCTATAAATGAGCCGGCATATAACACCACTTTGTATGCATTTTAAAGACTAAGAACATTTCCCAAACACTTATAGAAAACCAAAAGTCATGATCTGCCAGCCCCGAGGATCCAGCGTCGAACCCAGTTCACGCTCCCATCGTTGCCTATATTGTCTTACAGGGGGGTTTGCTTGATAGAACTTATCGAGGCATAAACCAGAGAAACAAGGCCTGGTGAGTCCTGACAAGAGCGACAAAGACTTTCAAAGGGCATCAGACTATATGGGGTGGGTTGGGTTTAAAGGGGGCCAGAAACAAAGTGACGGAGCTTTAAGTAACGGAAAAGCTTGCGTAAAAGGTATCTCATGTGAGGAACTTAGAGTTTCCAAGGTCAGAATCCTGGTAGGCGTGAGGAGAGAGTGAACATTCGTAAAGTCCTTGGACCACTAGTGGAACTGCATTGGATTTTCAAGATCGGGAAGGGGGGGGGGGGGGGGGTGGAGGGCAGTGAAGCAATGGCAAATTAAGGAAAATCAGACCAAAATATTTAACAGAGTCCCAAAGACGAAGAGTATGGAGCAGGGCCTAAGGTAGAGGGACGGGAGGGAGCCAGGGCAAGGCAAATATCAAGATTGGATGAGAGTCAACCATGTCAATTAGTTGCCTAAAGCGGAAGATAAGTAGCATGAAGTATTAAGAGTGGAGCTACATTAGCCGCTAGATAGTAAACCTGAAGGTTGAAAGTTCACAATTTATCTTGCGGGCGAATAATACGTGGCAAGGGCGAGAAGACCCCCAGGGTGAATTGTATAACTCTCCGCTGGTGGATTCCAATAATGTGAGGAGGGATGGGGACCGAAAGAACTCTGAAAACAAAGAAGAGTTTAGGAAGATAGGTCATGCGAACTGCACAGAAAATTGCATAAACAACGCTGAATAATTGGCCTGGTAGAGCCCAACATATGAGGGGGACAGTTTAATACCAAGATGCAGTTAAGTCTTGGCCCATTAAAAAGGAAATACTTGGAGCAGCGCATCTTGCGTTCGATCCGTCAGAGTCACCAATTTTGTGGTGTGAACATGTAGCCCAGAGAGAGATTCTTACACTTTATACTGTATATGTATGGCAAAGCAGCGTTGTCACTCTAGGACAGGGCTACAGAAAACATCAAACCTCTTTTTTGCCCTTTTTGAACAAAAAATTTAAAAAATAAAACGCACACTAAAAATTGTATATTTAACAAAAAAAAGGGACCAAAAAGAAGAAAATTGTAAGGGCTCCTAACACATGGCACAAACATTCATTGACATTAAACATAGGTAGTACTCTTGGCTATACTATCACATGATCAGTCCCTAGAGTTAAAAGAAAACATGCTGCATGCTTGACATCCTTGTAGATGTATTGCAAATATCTCACAGGAAATGTTGCCAGGGATGCCACATTCCCTGCAGCAAACTTCCTATACTATGAAAATTTTAAAAGTGAGCCAATTATAGGAGTGGGGGATAATAATTCTGGGAAACGTTAGCTACAATCTTTAGACTGCTTCCACAAGGTACATCCGATTAATTATCTTACCACGTTACCAATATTAGCCATCAGCTCACGCATGTAATAGGATACCGGGAAAAACATTTTCCTAAAAAATTAAATAAATAAAAAGCGATAATACCTCAGCTTCTGCTTCTATCTTGTCCTCCTTTACCATCTTCTCAACCATTCTTTCAGCCAGTGGCAAAAACATGGTTTTAGACAATTTTGTATCCTGAGCTGAAATAGACTAAAGAAAATAAAGAATTTTAAATGGACTGGTTTACATACACAGACAAGGATGATGATTGCTAAAGATTATAGAGTATGTATGCATGCATTTTCAAAAAAAAAAAAAAATGTATTTAACCACTTGAGCTCTGGAAGTTTTTACCCCCTTCTAGGGATGAGCTCGATGTTCAAGTCAAACGCAAGTTTGACTCAAACATCGGGTGTATATTATATTATATTATGGGGAGTTTGAGCGCAGTGGAACACCCCACAATGCACTGCATGATCGCAGTGCATTGCCGTACGATTGGCCAAAGAATGCTACTGACCTGCATGCTTTGGCTCAGGCTCTACTGAGAGAGCCATAATTGGCCCAAGGCAGGGTGCCTTTGGCAAATCATGGCTCAGGGGGACTAAGTCCACGCCCCACACTATATAAGGCTGCTTACATCAGCGGCCGTCTATAGTGTGTGGACGGAGATAGATTGAGCCAAATTAGGCAGGCAAGTTAGTGGCAGTGTATAAGAGAGAGATATAAATAAACACACGCACTCACACGCTCTGCATTTAGCGTAACTATATATTCAGTGTAGACTCTATATTCAGTCAGTGAGGGCAGTGCAGTTTATATAAAACAGTATTTAAGAAGTGGTTAAGAGGAACCATGAACCAAAATAAAAATAAAAATTAGCATGGGGGTGCCCCCAAAGCATTTAGTCCCCACAACCCTTGCCCAGTGGTTGTGGCAGTCTGCGGACGGGGGTATTGGCATCTGGAAGCCCCCTTTAATAAGGGGGCCCCCAAATCCAGGGCCCCCTATGTGAATGGGTATGGGGTACATTGTACCCCCTACCGAGACACCAAAAAAGTAAAATACGACAGGTGTCCCGCAACGTCCACCCATCTTAAATCACGGAGCAGACGGGCCTGAAAAATAAAAAAACCTTTGCCTCGATGGGAGGCGTCCCGCCAACTGCTGTCTTTTTGCTGTGACAGCTGTTATATAGGCAAGGGCGGGGCCACCTGGTGACCCCACCCCCTCTGACATGTGTTTTTAATAAAGGAATTGTCAACAACTGTTTTTCCTTTTTTGATGAATGGGTAGGGGTAGGGATGTGCCCCCCCCCCCCTGTTAAAGGGGGCTTTCAGATTCCGATAAGCTCACAGACCCCCACAACCACCGGGCAAGGGCTGTGGGGGATGAGGCCCTTCCCCCCCCCACCCATTAACACGGGGTCAAGGGTGCCTTGGGGGGGGGGGGGGCATGTGGCCTGGTACGGTTCAGGAGGGGGTGCTCTCATCTCCCCCCCCTTTCCAGATAAGAGTCTGGTATGGACTTTTGGGGGGGGGTGGCACCCACTCCAATTTTTTTATGTTTTAACACATTTAGGCGTAGAGTTCCCCTTAATATCCATACCATACCCAAATAGCCTGGTATGGACTGGGGGGGGGGGGGGGGAGGCATGGACCCACGCCGTTTTTTTCCCAATGATTTTAAATGTAAATTGCTGGCATCAAGCAATACATTGCAGCGCAGATGCCAGCATACACAGCGCTGCGTTGTTAGCATTCACGGAGCTGAGTTTATGGATGCTCAGAGCAGATCACCGGGTGCCAGCGGTCAATCATTGGTCAGGATCCGGTGATTGGCATGTGTTGTGAGGAATCACAGCATAGACAGTCGCACGCACCCCTCTACCTGAAAATGCAGAATTACACGCGTGATTCTGCGCACAGGGGCTGCCCTGTGGCAGTAAATCGCTAAGTGGTTAATACAGAACTGCTAGTTACACTTCTTACACTATTGTTGTGTAGATCGCGTCTGTGAAAATTGAGCTACTGAACGGTATTTATAAAGCACTGTCTAGAAGCTTCATTTAGAAATGCGACACTGTATTGACTTGGTTCACCATTCATCTGAAGAGGAGCAACCTTTGATCTGCAAGTTATATCAGTTAAAGCAACCGTACCAATTCCAATTTTTTAATTAACCTCTATTAACTTTAAAATCAGTTCTAATTCACTCCTTTCCTGCAATTTTTTTGTGAGCTCTTGTGCATCAAAATGCACAAAAGTAATTAGAACCTAAACAATATGGAATCACATGTTTGAATGTGACAAACATGGCTTTCCCATAACTTTAACACAGGACATCCAAAAAGAGCTTACTTACTAAAGAGCCGGTACGGGCTAGCTCAGTAGCCTGCTTTAAAAAAGGCTTGGATTATTTCTTAAATGTACATAATATAACTGGATACTAACATTTATAGGTAAAGTTGATCCATGGAAAATCTGATTGCCTCTTGCAGGATCAGGAAGGAATTATTCCCCTGCTGGAGCAAATTGGATCATGCTTTGCTGGGGTTTTGTTGCCTTCCTCTGGATCAACTGTTGGTATAGGATTGTGTATATGGGATTGTATGATTTTTTTCCCCTTTATTCGTTGAACTACATGGACTTGTGGCCTAACTAAATGCAAGTTTTAAATTGGTTATATTTTCTAATGATGTAAAACACAAAAAATATGAACGCCGCCCTATGTGCCATTCATCTAATATTCCATACCAACATGGACCACATATTTAAAGACTGAAGTGATAGCAATCCCAATATATATTCATTGCTTACCTGCATGATCAGGCTCATCACAGACCAGAAATAATAGGGATTTTTTGGAACAATTTTATAAAGTGCCATTCCAGCCTGCAAAATATAGGTAGTAATCATTCATCAGCTTAAAAGTCTAGAACTAATACATTACAGATATACAAAAAAAAACGTTTCTACACCAAATTAAAAGCACAACAATATTTATTCCTAAGGAAAATACACTAAGATATAAATCATTTTAATAAGGGTTAACATTTTTTTCTTGTGAAAAACATGACATACAGTGAACTTACATTTTGTAGACTGAAAATGATATAAAAAAAAAATGCAATGATTTCTATACCTGCTGCATCTTCTTATATTCCCCTACTCTGGCGTAAGCCATGAAGAGATGAGAGTGATATTCTTCACTGGTAGGGACTTTTCTCACAGCTGCCTCGTAGAGTTTAGTCACCAATTCCGCTACAAAAAGAAAAAACAAATCAAGTTGATTTTAATAATTGAATCCCTGATAAAACCCAGAAAAATCGTTTGCCACCTTTGCCCATTGCTTAGTTCTTTAAAGAGGAAGTAAACCCTAATGGGTTTTACTTCCTCTTTATTTCCCAGCAAAGGTAAAGCGTAATGGGCTACTATGCACCGCATAGTAGCCCATTATGTGTCCCTTACCTGAAAAAGAATCCCACAATGTCACCGCTTTCCCCACTAGCAGCGAGCGTCCATCTTCACCCCTCTTCCTTCCGGGGCTGCGAACTCCGGCTCTTTGACTGGCCGGAGTTGCATGTGCAAAGGAGCCACCAGTCATGGCATGACCCCCTTTAGAAACAGCACGATCTGCCTTTTCTAAAGTGCGCATGGCTTCATTGTAAATATCTCCTAAACCGTGAAGGTTTAGGAGACATTTCTAGCACCTACAGATAAGCCTTACCTGTAGGTAAAAGTGGTTGTACATGGTGTACAACCACATTAAGCAGTATTGTCTTGTTTCTAGGAAAGCGAGTCCTTATAGTTCCACGGAGAATCTACTAAACACCAAGTCACAAGAAAGGTATGTTTAACACCCTCTAGTGTCTAAATAGCATTATGAGTATTTGCGTTAAGGCCCCTTTACACTGATGCCCTTTTGTGCAGCTTAAAGGGGGAAGTAAACTTCCCCTGCAGACTTTTACCTATAGGCAAGCCTATAATAAGGCTTACATATATGTATTGAAAATATCACCTAAACCTGTACAGTTTAGGAGATACATGCGCTCTGAAGGTACCCACGTGTGCTATTCCTTCAGAGCCCATGCCGCGAATGGAGGCTTGCGCACAATAATGCATACTAGCTTAGGCGTTTGTTAAAACAGTTGTAAACCGCTGTTTTTTTTTTTTTTTTTTTTAGGACCTGCAATGTAAAGGCATAATGTGCTAGTACGCATCGCATACTAGCACATTATGTGAAACATACCTGAAAACAAAGCTTTTTTTGCAGCGTCCATCTTCTCAGTCTTCCTTCCGGGTCCGCGGACTCCGACTCTGACAGGCCGGAGCCACAATGATATCACTTCCACGCATGCGCACGGGAACCATCATTTACAGCTGAAGGATGGTCATGAGTGGCCGTTCCTTCGGAGCGCATGCGCTGATGAAATAATCGGCTGCATGTAATGTAAATATCTTCTAAACTGTGTACATTTAAGGAGAGATTTACAGTACCTATAGGTGCAAATTAGGCACAAGAGTTTACTTCTTCTTTAAGAGCTTTTACACTGATACGGTTTTAAAGCGTTCCCATTGACTAACAATAGAAGGTGCCTTTTTGGTGTGCTTTTGAAAAAGTGCATCAAAAGATGCACTTTTCAAATCACAGCGTACCTGCAGGTACATAAGATTTAAAGTGGTTCTAAAGACAAAAAAAAAACCTTCTGTGTGCAGCAGCAATCATAATACTTACCTGAGCAGCAATATACAAGTCACTCATTCTCATTCATGACCCCCAACTCGATCAAGCGATGTTGCATGAGAGCCTTGGCTGTCTGGGACTCTCCCTCCCGATTGGCTGAGACAGCAGCAGGCTCCATTGGCTCCCGCTGCTGTCAAAGTCAGTGAACAAATGAGAACAGAGGGAGAGGGGCCAAGCTATAGCTCTGTGTCTGAATGGACACACAGAGCAGCGGCGCCACAAAGCACCCTTAGCCAAGAAGTGGGGAATGCTGCTGCATCGATTATCCAATTGTTTACATTTCTACAATTTTAAAATTCTGTTAACCTGGAAATTGTGCAAAAAAATTATAAAAATGACACTTACGTCTGTGCATTTCCCTGTACAAGATGGTGAGTGCTTGCAAGGAGTTGTCATCAGTGGGCTCTAGAGCCGTTACCTCTTGGGCCAGCACAAACGCTTCATCTTGCTTCCCCGTTCGCTGTAACCCAATTGCTTTGAGAACCTAGGAGATATGTCGCAGAAATTTAGTGGTTCGTTTTTAATGCAACTCCTTTCATAAACTAATCAAATAGATTTCTACATTTTCAGAGAATAAATTAAAGAGGTTCTAGAGGTAAAAGGTTTTTTGACCTAATGCAGTCTGCATCAAGGTAAAAACCTTACAAATACCAGTGCCCCCCAGCCCCCCCCCCACAAAACACGTACCCGAGTCCTCCATCGATCCAGCGCTGTGCCCAGCTGCAGCTCTTCTCTCACCTCTACATTCTTGTACAGGCTTCACTGAGAGCAACGGGAGCCATTTACATCATGTGAAGAGGCAGCGGTGGGCAGGGCTTAGCTATACACTGTTTGTCTATGGACGTATGCAATCTGGCTCAGGAATGCGTCCGCACAAGTGCCCCCATAGCAGCCCGCTTGGTATGGGGGCACTCGAAAAAGAAAAGCAGCCAGCGGGTGTCTCCAGTAGAGAAGGGTCAGGGCCGCTCTGTGCAATACCACTGCACAGAGCAGGTAAGGACAGCACATTTGTTTTTTTTTAAGAAAAAAAAAAAAAAAAAAAAGACTTTACAATCACTTTAAGAGTTTAACAGTCCACCGTGACATTGTACGACGTTGCTCACACAGGGCTTCAGCTTGTAAAAGAGTGGCGTATACAGCAAGCTTTTAAAAAGCATTCGTAAAACTTTTGGCAAGATTCAAATAGCTTTGTTGAAAATTTTAAGAAATGCATTCCACTATGAAGAGGTTGAACGCAAATTTTAAATGTTCAGTTAATAAAAAAAACACAAGCCTTAAAGCAGCTATATTAAAACCAATAGCAAACGGTTTACATATTGTAGATTATCACACTTTAAACGTGGGGCTACTTTAGTTTTCTTTAGGCGTTTTTTTCCCCGTATATTTTCACCTGGTAGTACCAGTATTCTGGAATATATTCAATTTTCGGGTTTAGATAAGCTGAAGGGTGCTGCAAAGCCCTAAACATAGTTGTTTAAAGCTTGCTGTACACTGCTCATATACATGCTGAAGCCCATGTGAACAAGACATGCTAGTACACCTATGGTAATACCTTGGCACAGTGCAGGTCTTTATGTTTTTTAAGTAGTTTCTCAGCTTGCTGAATTGCCATCTTGTTGTTGCCATTATCCAGGTAATCTAGAATGTAAACATAAAAGAAAAAAAAAATGTTACTCACTAAAACATTAATTTTTTTAACTGCTGTATGTATCCGAATTTGACCTGCATGCTTCAGATGACAGCGCTGTATTCCTTGAAGGATAAATCCAGCATGGGTGTAAATGTAAAATTCCAACCCCTTGCACAGGCTAAAAACAAAGAAGCAGCTCTGGCTGGTACATTCACCCGATCCCCACTGCTGTCCTTGTAATGCACCCATCCAACAATGTAGCACAGCGCCTCATCAAGGCACCACAACTTGGTGAAAGACAACAGTATCTACTTAGTAGAAGCCTCAAAACAGTGCGTTAATAAGTGCCGTCTGCTGTGCGTTCAGAACAAACCAAACATCCACAAATGAGGAAATTTACCAGGCACAAAATTACAATTCTGTCCAATGAATCCTGCGATTCTCACTTTCCTGACACGCCACAAGTAGCCATTGCCAGTTCCTAATTCATTTACAACTTTCTATGTCACCTCTCTATCTCCAGGCTGATTATTGGACAACGAATCTGCATTCTCATCCGCGTCCTATAAGCATCAAGGTGACACATAGCAGTGAAGCTGAACCAGTACATAGCAAAGGTAGGGTCCTTTCACATGGGACGGATCCGTATTGATCCGCTGCTCAGCTGATCCCCGCTGAGCTGTCAGATCTCCGCTTTCCTCTATGGGGGAATCGGATAAATACGGACCGTGTGTCCGTGTTCATCCTATCCGCTCTGCAGACGGATGGAAAAAAAATAGGGTTTTCCTCCGTCTGCAGAATCGGACGATAGCGGATGCTCATCCGCTGACACCCGCTATCCCATAGGGGTGCATGCATGTCCGTTTTTCATCCGAAAACGGATGGATGAAAAACGGACATACGGTCCGCATGTGTGAAAGGGGCCTTAGCTGTATACATGTGAACCCATTTCCTACAGTCACCAGAGAGTTTACCTTCAAAAGCATTAATCAATATTTTTGGGGAAGGCGTCTGAAAGAAAATTCAGCAAACAGGGATTTCACCTTGAGCTGATAAATATGTATTCTCATTCCCACAATTCAGATTCTACAGTGCAAGGTGCCGTATGCAATTGCCACCTTCTCTCCATCATATTGCCCACATCCCCAAATCTGACACCTTCTCTCCACACCTGCAAATCTGACACCTTCTCTCCACACCTGCAAATCTGACACCTTCCGTCCCCTGCACCCCCAAATCCGCCACCTTCCCTCCCTTGCATTCCCCACACCCGCAAATCTCCCACCTTCCCTACCTTGCATCCCCTACACCCCCCAATCTGCCACCTTCCCTCCCCCGCATCCCCCACACCCCCAAATCTGCCACCTTCCCTTCATCCCCCACACCTGCCACTTTCCCTCCACTGCACCCCCCCACACCCCCAAATCTGCCACCTTCCCTCACCTGCATCCCCCACACCACCCAAATTTGCCTCCAATGAATTTGCCACTTAACCTCCCCCATACCTTCCGTACGTGCATGCAAAAAAGGTGAGTAAACTCAGGCAAAGGTCAGTACATCCAAACACAGGAGAGCAAGTGTGAATGGAGCATAAAGCGTCATGCACATGGGTGGAAAAAAACAAAACCGCCATTTTGAGACATTTTTCTTTTTTTCCCCCTATGCCTCTGGACACAGATCTATTTCAGCCAATGGGGTTGATTTAATAAAACTGGAGTGCAAAATCTGTTTTCTTTGCAGAGCTGCACCAATCAGCTTAAAGCTTAATTGAACAAGCTGAAGTTAAAAGCCGATTAGCTACAATGTACAGCTGCACCAGATTTTGCACCCTCCAGTTTTAGTAAATCAACCCCCACTGTGTCCATACACATTGTGGCATTTACGTTTGAATTTTAGGGCAGTAGTCAGCCCCAAACCTGTGTTCAGAGCAGGGTGGATTAAAAAAAAAATAAAAAAAAAAATAAAAAAATCCCTTTGGAATAAACATCTAAAGATAAAGTATCTTAAATAGAAAACGAATAATTTTGTTTATTCAGCATGAAATGGAGCTTAGTTATGTAGCTTTATATGCTGAAATATTTACATATTTGGTAAACTCATTCAATGAATCCAAGCGCTGCAAGGTGAGATAACATGCACTGCATTGATGCATTCACACAATTTCACAGTAACCATGAGATAAAACAAAGTTCAGGAATATTCCTTTATCCCATTGTTTTGCAAATCTATGTACACTACAAACTGTATGATTGAATCAGTTCTGATAGCACCGTTTAACCGGACAGCTTATTCTAAATAGGAAACCTTCATTTTGTTTGCAAATATTAAAGATACTAACTACCAGCAAGAATAAGCCCATACATTTAAATAGCACCTGTCATTTCAGATCCATCATGGCAGTGCCTGCTATCGGGCATCCCCTCACCTGCTGCCGCCACGTCCCTCGCCTTGTTGGGTCACTGCCGCGTCACCAGCTGTCCCATTAAAGTGAATGGGAGTGTCGGTGAGTCAACAGCGGGTCAGAGAAGGAGGCACTGTGGGAATAGAGATGACATTTGCTCTTTAAAAATGATGATTTAAATCAGGGTAAATTTGATTTAAATCACTAGTAAAAAGGCTTGATTTAAATCATCATTTTTAAAGAGCAAATGTCATCTCTATTCCCACAGTGCCTCCTTCTCTGACCCGCTGTTGACTCACCGACACTCCCATTCACTTTAATGGGACAGCTGGTGATAGGGCAGTGAATCAACAAGGCGAGAGACGTGGCGGCAGCAGGTGAGGGGATGCCCGATAACAGGCACTGCCATGATGGATCTGAAATGACAGGTGCTCTTTTAATGCAAGCAATAATTCTTGCTGGTGGTTAGAATGTTTAATGTTTGCAAACAAAAGGTTTCCCATTTAGAATAATAAGCACATTACTACCAATGTAATGGCTGTCTAATCTCTATTATCCTCAATCCATTAAAAAATAATCATCATATAAATACATAGCCCATTGTTTCCTTTAGACAGAGGTTAATGAGAATCATTTAAATCTGTGTTTCGGTGATCTTTGACAGAACACAAGAGAAAGAAGCATATGGGAAGAGGTTAAAGCGGTTCTGCACCCGTTTTTTTTTTTTTTTTGGGCTATATGCCAAGGGCATATAGCTCAATTGGGGGACTTACCTGTTCCATCTCGATCGCCGCCGATTTTCGTCCGATGAAGTTCTTCATCTTCTTCTTTTGTGCTGGGGGCCATCTTGCCTGTGGGCATGTGAAACCCCCACAGGCACTTTAGATGGCCCAGCATGCACCGCCGTTACTCGCGCGTGCGCAGTAACGGCACATCTGCCGACATCTCACGAGATCTCACGAGATTTCGGAAGATGTGTCCGAAATCTCGCGAGATTTCGGAAGATGTCCGCACTGACTCCTGGGAACAATGACACCAGATCCCAGGAGACAGTGCGGCCTGACGACGATCGACGCAGAGACCCCGTCCACCCCCGAAGAGACAGAAGACCGGAAGTCATCAATTACAAGGTAAGTAAAAAAAAAAAAAAAAAAAAAAAAAAAAAAAAAACACACATTTCATTTAGTACTCTTTGCCTGATTTGGAAGGCAAAGAGATTTACTAAATGAAATGGGTGCAGAACCGCTTTAATCTAAAAATTCTGACAATTTAGGGAGGAATTTGCATGTTTAACTTTCCCTTAATCAGATTGGTTCCCTGAAGCACAAAAAAAAAAAAAAAAAAAAAAAAAAAAAAAAAAAAAAAAAAAATCACAGACCGGTAGGTCTGGTGAAATATTTGTTGCATATTAATACGTCACCCTTAACTTTGACTTCTCTGAACTGAAACTTGGGTGCTGAATGCATTCCTGGGATAAAGCTACATACATAATCAAAACATTTACAGTCAAGGCAGACTTTGTAGCTAAGTCAGCTTAGTAAAACAGCGATATCAGAACCGATTCAATCATACAGTTTGTTGTGTACATAGAGGAATATTCCCAAACTTTCCTGAATCTCTGGTTACTGTGAAATTGTGTGAATGCAGTGCATGTGCTCAGCTTGCATTCATTGAATACGTTTACCCAAAATGTAAATATTGCAGAACAGACTCATGCTACATAACCAAGCTCCATTTCGTGCTGAATAAACTAAGTTATTAGTGTATCTTAAAGCGAAGTTCCACCCATTTAAAAATCAGCAGCTACATAAAGTGTAGATGCTGACTTTTAATAATCAGACATTCACTTGTCCCATAGTCCAGCGTTGCATGCGAACGAAGACCTGCTCCTCTCCCCCTTCTCTCTGCGGTGCCGGCATTTTAACTGTGTGTGCTCGGCTGTGGCTTCACAGCCAGGCACACACTGTGCATGCGCGAGTGTGCTGTGAATGGCCGGGCAATCTTCTGGGACCTGCGACGTGTCCCAGAATATCACAGGGAGGGGGGAGAGGTTAACTTCCTTCCAGCGCTGCGGATCCCCGGGAGGAAGTGGAAGCTGGGTATCCCCCCCCCTCCCCCAAAAAAAAAAAAAAATGACATGTCAGGGGAGGGTCACCAACACTTAAAGCGGAAGTTACATATTTGAGTGGGAAAGAAAGAAAGAACCTGTGAGAGCCCAACTGTCACACAGGCCGCCATTATGTCTCAAAGAGTTTATACAGTTGAGGAAGCATATAACATTCTTACCATGTCGGATGATGAGAGCAGCGGCGAGCTCCCATCATCCGATTCTGGTTTGGAATACGAGTCAGTAGAGGGCAGTGGATCGGAGTCAGAGGAGGAAACCATCCCTCCTAAAAGAATAGGGAGATCAGGACCAAGATCAGAAAACCTGACTACCACCACCAGCAGCGCCAGACCCTAGGAAGAGGAGCCCAGTACCAGTACTGGAAGTACATGCCCAACCCGAAGAATCCAGGCCCAGTCCTACCTTCCCAATACCCTGGCAAAACCCTTATGGTTGCCTGACTCAGGATCCGCTATAATCTCCCCCCTTCACCGCACAGCCAGGTGTGCAGCCCAACACTTTTTTTTCACAATTGGGACTATTTTTTTGGTGGACCAAACAAATCTCCATGCAGAGCAATTTATTGCTGCCAACCCCAATTTGTCCTACGCCTGTAAGTTCCATTGGCAACGTCTCACACTAGACAAATCCAAATAGTTTTTTGGGCCTTACTTTTAATATGGGGCTTACAAAGAAAAACAAACTGCATGCTTACTGGTCCACCAACACCATATGCCCATATATTCTGCTGTCCAGGAACACTACAAGATGATTAGAAGTTTCCTACATTTCAACGACAATTCGCAGTGCCCTCCCCAAGATAATCACAACCACGATAAATTGTAGAAGATTCGCCCTCTAATAAATAATTTTATCAAACAATTTTCTGAAGTGTTTATCCTTGACTAAAATATTTGTGTAGACAAATACCTTACCCACTTTACTGGCCGGCTACAGTTCAAGCAGTATATCCCAAGTAAGAGCCAGGTATGGGTTGAAATTGAATAAATTGTGTGAGCGAGCCAATGGATATGTGTACACCTTCCAGATTTATGAAGGCATAGACTCCCAGCTCCAGCCCCGTGAGTGCCCCATATTTATAGGAACCAGTGCTAAAATTGTCTGGGACCTTGCATACCCCCTGTTCAAAAAAAGAATACCACTTATATGTAGACAATTACTACAGCAGCATGCCCCTTTGCAGTCACCTGTATGGTAAACAAACCCTGGCCTGCAGTACCTTCCAAAAAAATAGGAAGGGCTTCCCACAGAGTTTACTATCAAAACAGCATCAAAAAGGGGGAATCCGCATTCATGAGGAATGAGGTGATGGCCATGAAGTGGCAGGACAAAAAGGATGTTCACATGATGACTACCATCCACAATGTCACCTTGGTGGAGTCAGAGAAGACGTGGCCCCGTAATAGAGCCTGAATGTGTCCATGACTACAATTTGTATATGGGGGGGGGGGGGGGGGGGGGGTTTAAATAGTCAGATGCTACAACCATATTTGTCAACCCACAAGTCCCGTTATTGGTATAAGAAATTGCATCATCCGTTTCATATGGCCCTGTTCAATTTGTTTGTCTGCTATCAAGAATAACCCACCTCAAATATATTGAAGACATTGCCACTGCCCTGATTTACCAGCAGGGACCCGCCCCAGGAAGCATTCGCTCCGATAGTGTGAGTCTTGGCTCCTCCCGCTAAAGCTAACCCCCTCTGAGAAGCTCTTTCTTAAGGGGGTTAGCTTGCGGGCATGCTCCCGTGTCATACAGTTGGCGTCCATAGACACCTAGTGTATGACCCTGTCCCGCCCCCCCCCCGGCGGCCATGTCATTGGATGTGATTGACAGCAGCGCAAGCCAATGGCTGCACTGATGTCAATCTATCCAACAGCCAGACTCAGTGGAGAAGAGGACGCCGGGGAACGCGCACAGCAGGTAAACAGGCTTAGGTAAGTAAAATGGGGGGGCTGGGGGGCCCATGACAGAAAGGTGTTTTTTCACCTTAATGCATAGGATGCATTAAGGTGAAAAAACACAAATCTTTACAACCCTTTTAAGTGCATATACTTCTAAATGCCATATACCTGTCAATATTCACAATTAAACACCAAAATGAGCATTATTTTATGCTCCTGGCAAAAAGATGGGGTATAGATAGGAGTATTTTAATATACCCTTAAAAGGGGTTGTAAAGGTTCATGTTTTTTCACCTTATTGCATCCTATGCATAAGGTGAAAAAACACCTCGCTGTCATGGGCCTCCCCTGTTTTACTTACCTGAGCCCGTTCACCTGCTGTGCACGTCCCCTAGCGTCCTCTTCTCCACTGAGTCTGGCCTTTGATTGGAGAGATTGATAGCAGCGCAACCATTGGATAGCGCTGCGGTCAATCACATCCAATGACGCGGCCGCAGGGGGGGCGGGACCGAGTCAAAACACTTGGCATCTATGGACGCCAACTGTATGACACTGGAGCTCACCCGCAAGCTAACCCCCTAGGAAAAGAGCTTCCTATACTTCTGGACAGCAGTAATATAGGCAGATTCCTTCAATGGGCCCCACAGATGGTACAATTTGGTAGCTATGGGTTATTTGGCAAGTTTGTTGTTGGTTTGTTTTTTTCCCCAGACAAAATAAAAATAGGACTCTAACTAGACTGAGGAAAATTAAGCATTTTGGTTATGTTATAAATGCACCTAAAACGAGAATTGTCTGTACTGTTCAAACAGCGAGCAAATTCTAATTTTCAATCTAACTGGAAAGGAAGGGAAAAGCACCATTCTTTTCTCCAGGACTAATAACTAAGGCCAGCAAAGAGACTGTAGGCATCTCCTCAAACACTGGAGCTGAAGAACTGCTAATAAAAGGGGACTTTTTTTTACTGCACGTTGATGTGCATGTCAGGAATTTGTTCATTGGAGCTTGTAAAGTTGCTGAAAGGTCTAATTTATCCAATGTTCCCAATAAAAATGGCAACAGATCACAATGATAAGTATAGTCAGCTTGAACTATTTTTGTTATGGAAGAGAGAGAAAAAAAAAAAAAAAAAAAAAAGCAGGCATATAAAAGACATGGTCAAATAGAAACATTGTTTCGTTCTCTATGAAAAATAATGCAATATTGTCGCCTTTATATCTTCATGCCTTTGATAGGTCATCAAGTAAAGCAAAATGTGAAAAGAGAGGACTTATTGCTTATTCCCCATGCACACGAGACGCAGATGTAAACTCTGCTGAACGCGCGTTTTGCTGCGTTTTCATGCCGTGTTTGCGTCTATAAGCATTTGTAAAGATAACATCATATAGACCCCCCCCAAGCTCAGAAAGCATGTATTATTAACTATTTCTGCCATTTTGATCAGAGTGAGCAGTAGCAGCAGCAGAGAGCAGTTGTACACTTGCATTTGCCTCTCTTTCTGTGTTTTTTTTTGGAAATGGATCCCATATTTACGTCGTCGCAAATTTGCATGAGAGGTCCAGAATCAGAGCTTGTCGACCCATCCGTTGATGGTACAGCGAATGTCCGTTGGATATTTCACAAACATGTATGCATTTCACAAACATGTGTGCATTAGTGAGTATATATGCTCTATGAACTATCTAAACTAATTACGACATTTTAAACCAATTTTTTCTAGTATTTTTTATGGTTTACCTTCATATTTCTGAGTTTTCTGGTCCAAAAAATTGGGTTCCTTTAAAAAGGCTTATAAATGCAAACGCGGCTAAATGCAGGTGCCTGCGTTTAGCCGCGTTTAGCTGGGTTTTGCGTCTGAAACGCGGAAAAGCAAAGTGTCCGAAAGCATTTTTTTGCTTCTGGAAAAACAAGGTTAAAACGCAACTGCATAAAAAAGGGAAAAAAACTAGACTGTGTGCATGGACACATAGGATAACATTGCATGCGTTCAGGTGCAGTTGAAAAAAGTGTCCAACTGCCTCTGAACACGCGTTTAACAGCGTCTCGTGTGCATGAGGCACATACACATTTTAGCAGAGACCCTAGGGAATAAAATGGCAATTGCTGTAATATTTTATGTCAAACTGTATTTGCCCAGCGGTCTTTCAAATGCAATTTTTGGGGAAAAAAATACACTTCAATAAATAAAATAAAAAAACGAAACAGTAACGTTAGCACAATTTTTCTGTTTTATTGTGAAAGATGATGTTACGCCACGAGAATCGTGATCTATCGTCTAAACAAAAAAATCGTGATTCTCATTTTAGCCAGAATCGTGCAGCTCTAGGCGGCGGGGGAAGTTCTAATCACTGATCTCCCTGTGTGCTTGTCCTCTCCCCTCCGTGGCTTTCAGCTGCTTTATTGAAAACCACACGGTGATATTAACTTCCCCGCCGCCGCACCGATTGTTCCTGACTGTCCAGCTATCGGGTGAAGCATCGGGAGCATTTGCACGAGAACATGTACTCCTGCAAATACTCGGTATCGGGACAACCCAAATTTGAACAGGCTGCCTGCACGCAGCTGCATGGGACACCTATGCATCCCGCGTGGGTTAAGATAGGCCTGTCTCTGAATGGAGACTACAAGAACCCATTTGAACACAGATAATGCACACACGATCCACTGTCTTTGGACTGTGGGAGGAAACCAGACAAACATCATGCAGGTAGTGTCATGGTTAGAACTTTCAGTAGGACTAGTTAAGAATTTGTCCCCGACACACATCAAATTAGCAGGAAAGGGTCTTCAGAATGAACACAGAGAAAGTTATCAAGAGGAAACTGGAATGAGCAATGCTGATGTCACCTCCAATCAAGAAATGTACAAAACTAGCCACGTGGGCCACCTGTTCCCAAGAAGTGAGGACAGCAGCATTTTCTCAATATAGAACACGCACCAAGCCAGAGTTACATTCCATCCACAAGTGTTTATGACACAATGGGGGTGATTTACTAAAGGCAAATCCACTCTGTACTGGAAGTGCAGTCGCTGTAGATCTGAGGGGAAGATCTGCTGATTTTATCATCCAATCATGTGTACAGTGGATTTACCTTTAGTAAATAACCCCCAATGCCCTCAATGTGAAAAACTAAAAACAAATCAAACAGATTTCAGCAGATCAAAGCTGTAATAAAAAAATATTAAATATTTATAAACAGTACAGGGTTTATTTACTAAAGGCAAATCCATGTTGCACTGCAAGTGCACTTGAAAGTAAGGTTGCTGTAGATCCGAGGGGGACATGCAAGGAAAAAAAAAAGCATTTTAGCTTGCACATGATTGGATGATAAAATCAGCAGAGCTTCCCCTCATTTCAGATCTACCCCTTAGATTTAGAGCGACTGCACTTCCAAGTGCACTTGCAGTGCAAAGTGGATTTACCTTTCGTAAATAACCCCCTATGTGTTTAAAAGGCCAAAAGTTTCTTTCAAAAATTTGGAAGAGCGTTTAATCCAACACTACCATACACCCTATGCACAGAGAGTACTGGGCTTCTATAGAATATTTTTCAGTATGTAACCTCAAGCCTATTCCCAACTGTAAAATGAATCCACAGCAGAATAAAAAACAAATTGGTTTGAAAACAATCAAATTGTATTGAATGGAGGAGGTGGAGTGTCAGTGACCCACATAGCTTTCACTGCTAGCTGGAAGACTCAGCCTTGGGAGACAGGCTCTTCAGGCTTGTTTACACTGGCACTGTCCTCTAAAGAATAATCAGTGGTGTATCACATTTCAGAGGGTGTTTGACGAGCAGTGAGATGGTGTTATGTTGCCTCCTCACTGCTTGTTTTAGCCCTGAAAGACCTGTACCACTGCGCCACTCGTGGTTCACACACCAGGTGCTTGAGCTGTGAACACACGGTACGAAAATCATAAGGGAAAATTCATAAGACGAGCTGTCTGTGGATTTTCGGATCATTTGTATGGTGCATTCGACAGCCGATTTCACTTTTACATCAGACAAATGCTGGAAGTGCAGGCTATACAATTTTTTCGGATGTGATCTCAACGTCTGATTTTCGTGTTTGGTCAGTACAGAAATCGTCACACGAAAGTACAAAACACGCATGCTCGGAATCAAGGAACGACTGGGAAGAGTTTGGTCTTGTAAACTACTATTCATAATCTAGAATTAACATTCGTGATGCAGCAATTGATGAAATGTCGAAATGCAGCGCACACTCATCTTCTTTAACCACCTGATTACTTTGCACTTAAACCCCCCTCGTGACCAGACCAATTTTCAGCTTTCGGCGCTGACGCACTTGGAATGACAATTGCGCGGTCATACAACACTGTGCCCAAATGAAATTTTTACCATTTTTTCCCCACAAATAGAGCTTTCTTTTGGTGGTATTTAATCACAGCTGGGGTTTTTTTTTTTTGCTAAACAAATAAAAAAAGATGGAAAATTAAAATAAAAAATAAAATCATGTTTAATAGTTTGTTATAAAATTTTGCAAACAGGTAATTTTTTCTGCTTCATTGATATGCGCTGATGAGGCGGCACTGGTGGGCACTGATAGGCGGCACTGATAGGCGGCACTGATGTGCGGCACTGGCACTGGGGGCACTGATGTGCAGCACTGGCACTGGGGGCACTGACAGATGGCACTGGGGGCACTGACAGATGGCACTGGGGGCACTGACAGATGGCACTGGGGGCACTTTTATTAGCAAATGTGGGCACCCTGGGCATATTGCAGTGAGAGGAACTGATGTCCCTCTCACTGCCGCCGGTGATCGGCTTTTTTTTTTCTCCTCGCGCTATCAGCGCGAGCAGGAAAAAAAGCCGATTAACGGCTCGGTTAATATCACATGATCAGCTGTCATTGGCTGACAGCTGATCACGTGGTAAGGGGTCGGGACCGACCCCTTACTCGGATCTGTGATCCAGCGAGTCTCACAGACTGGCGGATCACAGAGCGCGCCGCCCGCGCCCTTCAGGGGGCGCGCAGGCTGCTCGTTGCCGGGACGACGTCCCGGCATATCAGATCCGCGCTGTAGCCGTCATTTGGCTATAGCGTGGGTCTATAGTGGTTAAAGCTGAGTTCCACGCGTTTTTTAGTTTATTAAACGACAGCAACTACAAAAAGTGTACCGGCTGACTTAATAAACTGACACTTACCTGCCCCATGGTCCAGCGATGTGATGTGGCAGCCTGGAGGCTAGCTCCTTTCCCCCGAATCTCCTCGGCGCCGTCATGGTAACTGTGGGCAGCCGGCCGTGACAGCTTACGGTCGGGCGCGAGTCGCGCTGAGCTGTAAACCCTTACAAACCACTTTGGCCTACAGGTAAGCCTAGATTAAGGCTTACCTGTAGGTGCAATAAATATCTCCTAAACCTACACGGTTTAGGAGATATTTACAAAAAGACAGGCGCGCAGGTGCACTAGAGCAAGCCGCAGATCACGGCGATATGCAGCTCTTTAGATTTTTTCCCTTTTAGATTTAACAAAACCGTATAATATTAGGTCACACCTAAACACTTTCATTTTGTATGCAATCAGGCAGGCCCCTGCATTACATAGTTGAAGGTAAATCTAAAGGAAATGGAGCAAAAGTTGTATAGTGTGTATGCAGCTTAAAGAGGAAGTAAAGTCTTCCTCTTTAATTGTACCAACTGGTAAGCCTAGAATAAATCTTACCTATAGGTACTGTAAATATCTCCTAAACTTGCACTGTTTAGGAGAGATTTACTATATATGCTGCCACCGACGTCACCAGCGCATGCACACTGAAGGAACGGCCCGCTCACGATGTTACTTCAGGGCCCGTGCTGTGACCAGCGGCACCCACGTGAATGACGCAATCACGACATCGGCCAATTACAACACCGAAGCCCTCAAACCTGGAAGAATCTCCAGGAAACATGTCAGCCATGTTCTAAGGTATGTATTTCATAATGAGCTGATACATACTAGCTCATTATGCCTTTGTCTTGGAGGTTTTTTTTTTGGTGGGTGGGTTGTTTTTGGAGGTTTATAACCTCTTTAAGTGCCACCAATAGTGATCAGTGCTAAATAATATGCACGGGCGGGGAAGGGGTTAACAGGGGCATTTAAATGGTTTCTAACAGGGGGGGGTGCTTGTACTGTACAAAAGCAGAGATCGGTGTTCCTACCTAGCAGAAACACAAGATCTCTGTCTTCTCCTGTCGTAGAACAGCGATCTGCCTTGTTTACACAGGCAGACTGCCCTTCTTTCTGCCTCAAAACGATCGGCGAGTCTGCCGATTGGCTCCCGCTGTTTCCAATCACAGTGGGAGATGATTGCTGTCGCCAGCGGGGCGCGACTCACGTCCAGGTCCGTGATTTTGTGCTGATGGGCCACCCTGCTGCAGTATATATGCGTAGGGGTGGTCCGGACGTGGTTTATCAGCGATCACATTGTTACAGCAGATTGCAACACTTGGAAGACACGCAGGACACCTTCACCTGGCGTGTGATTGTCACATCCCTGATGAAGGGGTCCTGTGTGTCTCCGAAGCGTTGTAATCTGCGGTAACGATGTGATCGCTGATTAAAGCTCTGGAGATCGTCAGTGTGCTGGTGACATTTGTGTGAACATAGGCCCCTATTATTTTCTGTGTCCCGGCAGTCTTCCAGTGCAGAAAACTGCACTCATGTGTGATCTGACCCTAAAGGAACTATGGGAATGTGTCATATGATTTGGTCAGGCTACTGAAAGTGGCAGTGGGGCTTTAAGGGCCATACCACCTGGAAATGGTGCTAATGCTTCCCTGCCTTCCCCCCATGTATACAGTGTACACCTCCATGACCCCATGTATACAGTGTACACCTCCGTGGCCCTATGTGTCCTCACCCCATGTATACAGTGTACACCTCCGTGGCCCTATGTGTCCTCACCCCATGTATACAGTGTACACCTCCGTGGCCCTATGTGTCCTCACCCCATGTATACAGTGTAAACCTCCATGACCCTATGTGTCCTCCCCCCATGTATACAGTGTACACCTCCATGGCCCTATGTGTCCTCATCCATTGTATACAGTATACACCTCCATGGCCCTATGTGTCCTCACCCCATGTATACAGTGTACACCTCCATGGCCCTATGTGTCCTCATCCATTGTATACAGTATACACCTCCATGGCCCTATGTGTCCTCACCCCATGTATACAGTGTACACCTCCGTGGCCCTATGTGTCCTCACCCCATGTATACAGTGTACACCTCCGTGGCCCTATGTGTCCTCACCCCATGTATACAGTGTACACCTCCGTGGCCCTATGTGTCCTCACCCCATGTATACAGTGTACACCTCCGTGGCCCTATGTGTCCTCACCCCATGTATACAGTGTATATCTCCATGGCCCTATGTGTCCTCACCCCATGTATACAGTGTATATCTCCATGGCCCTATGTGTCCTCACCCCATGTATACAGTGTACACCTCCGTGGCCCTATGTGTCCTCACCCCATGTATACAGTGTACACCTCCGTGGCCCTATGTGTCCTCACCCCATGTATACAGTGTACACCTCCGTGGCCCTATGTGTCCTCACCCCATGTATACAGTGTATATCTCCATGGCCCTATGTGTCCTCACCCCATGTATACAGTGTATATCTCCATGGCCCTATGTGTCCTCACCCCATGTATACAGTGTACACCTCCGTGGCCCTATGTGTCCTCACCCCATGTATACAGTGTACACCTCCGTGGCCCTATGTGTCCTCACCCCATGTATACAGTGTACACCTCCGTGGCCCTATGTGTCCTCACCCCATGTATACAGTGTATATCTCCATGGCCCTATGTGTCCTCACCCCATGTATACAGTGTATATCTCCATGGCCCTATGTGTCCTCACCCCATGTATACAGTGTACACCTCCGTGGCCCTATGTGTCCTCACCCCATGTATACAGTGTATATCTCCATGGCCCTATGTGTCCTCACCCCATGTATACAGTGTATATCTCCATGGCCCTATGTGTCCTCCCCTGGGTGATGGATTCAGCCTGCTATGGTGATATTATGACAGCCTACAGATCCTGCTCATCTACAACCATAAAGATCCAAGCACGGCATGCCAGGCCCCGGATCACCCCGCCCGGCCAGCCATTCATCGGCTCCACTGTCTCCTCCGGTGCCGGGCCTACCTACCGCCCCGCAACTACAGAGCCCTTCACTGCCGACACCGGCCGCCCCGTGCTCAGCGGTCCTCCCCAATCCCCCGGTCTCTCACCGTAAATAGGTCGGAGCCTCCTATCGTTCGGATCCTGCACATGGCCCCGCGCCGCCATGATGACAAGCGCAGAAGCGGAGTGCGCATGCGCGACAGGAAGCGGACGGCGGCGTTAAAGGGCCAGCACCGGTGGGGAGCGGAGTGAGGAGTTCCCTGACCTGGAGCTGTACTGCACAATGGCTGCACTGTGTTCCTTATCATACTCCCATTATCTGAGTCATGGCCTTCCAGCCATTCAATGGAACTGACAAACATAGCGTATTCTCAGCTCTTCCAATGGCCGGTACACAGACGATCAGATACGGCACTGCGTTATGCCCTATATACACGATCAGATACGGCACTGCGTTATGCCCCGTATACGCGATCAGATACGGCACTGCGTTATGCCCTATATACACGATCAGATACGGCACTGCGTTATGCCCCGTATACGCGATCAGATACGGTACTGCGTTATGCCCCGTATACGCGATCAGATACGGCACTGCGTTATGCCCCGTATACGCGATCAGATACGGCACTGCGTTATGCCCCGTATACGCGATCAGATACGGCACTGCGTTATGCCCTATATACACGATCAGATACGGCACTGCGTTATGCCCCGTATACACGATCAGATACGGCACTGCGTTATGCCCCTTATACACGATCAGATACGGCACTGCGTTATTCCCCGTATACGCGATCAGATACGGCACTGCGTTATGCCCCGTATACGCGATCAGATACGGCACTGCGTTATGCCCCGTATACGCGATCAGATACGGCACTACGTTATGCCCCTTATACACGATCAGATACGGCACTGCGTTATGCCCCTTATACACGATCAGATACGGCACTGCGTTATTCCCCGTATACACGATCAGATACGGCACTGAGTTATGCCCCTTATACACGATCAGATACGGCACTGCGTTATGCCCCGTATACACGATCAGATACGGCACTGCGTTATGCCCCATATACGCGATCAGATACGGCACTGCGTTATGCCCCGTATACACGATCAGATACGGCACTGCGTTATGCCCCGTATACGCGATCAGATACGGCACTGCGTTATGCCCCGTATACGCGATCAGATACGGCACTGCGTTATGCCCCTTATACACGATCAGATACGGCACTGCGTTATGCCCCGTATACACGATCAGATACGGCACTGCGTTATGCCCCTTATACACGATCAGATACGGCACTGCGTTATGCCCCGTATACACGATCAGATACGGCACTGCGTTATGCCCCTTATACACGATCAGATACGGCACTGCGTTATGCCCCGTATACGCGATCAGATACGGCACTGCGTAATGCCCCATATACACGATCAGATACGGCACTGCTTTATGCCCCGTATACACGATCAGAAACGGCACTGCGTTATGCCCCGTATACACGATCAGATACGGCACTGCGTAATGCCCCATATACACGATCAGATACGGCACTGCTTTATGCCCTGTATACACGATCAGATACGGCACTGCGTTATGCCCCGTATACACGATCAGATACGGCACTGCGTTATGCCCCATATACGCGATCAGATACGGCACTGCGTTATTCCCCGTATACACGATCAGATACGGCACTGCGTTATGCCCTATATACATTATCAGATACGGCACTGCGTTATGCCCCGTATACACGATCTGAAAATCGGAGGATAGATTTCAGATTTGTTCAGATCTACTTGTAAGGTTTCCACATTCTGCGGAGAAGTTATTGCCCTGCTTAGCTTAGTGTCATCCGCAAATACATAGACTGAACTGTTTACCCCATCCTCCAGGTCATTTATGAACAAATTAAATAGGATTGGACCAAGCACAAAATCCTGGGGGCCCTCTTCCCACCCCTGACTATTCTGAGTACTCCCCATTTATCACCACCCTCTGAACTCGCCCTTGTAGCCAGTTTTTAGTCCATGTACTCACCCTATGGTCCATGCCAATTGACCTTACTTTATACAGTAAACGTTTATGGGAAACTGTGTCAAATGCTTTTGAAAAATCCAGATACACCAAGTCTACGGGCCTTCCTTTATCTAGATGGCAACTCACCTCCTCATAGAAGGTTAATAGATTGGTTTGGCAAGAACGATTCTTCATGAATACATGCTGATTATTGCTAATTATCCCATTCTCATTACTAAAATCTTGTATATAGTCCCTTATCATCCCCTCCAAGAGCTTGCATACTATTGATGTTAGGCTAACTGGTCTACCTGGTACCATTCCAGTCAGTAGACTGTCAGTAAAAATTATGAACATTGGTCTGGGAATTACTTGACTGAGTTCCCTAAGTACCCTCGGGTGCAAGCCATCTGGTCCCAGTGACTTATTAATGTTACGTTTTTCAAGTCTATTCCTAATTCTGTCCTCTGTTAGACATGAGGGTAGAAATAGACTTGAAAAACGTAACATTAATAAGTCACCGGGACCAGATGGCTTGCACCCGAGGATCCTTAGGGAACTCAGTCAAGTAATTGCCAGACCATTGTCTGGCAATTACTAGGTTGACCAGTGATGGTAGATCTCCCAATAAACAATTGCTTGACAAACATCTGTCCTTCCTCAGTCACACCAGGGAGCACTGCTCTTATATGTATGGCTCCTTAAAGAGGAAATAAACCCTGATGGGTTTTACTTTCCCTTTATTCCCCTGCAAAGTAAAAGCATAATGGGCTAGTATGCATCGCATACTAGACCATTATGTGCCACTTACCTGCGTACGGACTCCGGACTCCGGGGGGGGCACGGACTCCGGCTCTGTGACTGGCCAGAGTCACGTGACGTCACTACCACACATGTGCGCGGGAGCCGACGGTCATGGCACGGGCCCTATAGAAACGACACGATCGTGCCCTTTCTAAAGTGCGCATGTGCCGATAAAGTTGTCGCAAGCATATATGGTAAACATCTCCTAAACTGTGCAGGTTTAGGAGATATTTCCGATACCTACAGGTAAGCCTTATTATAGGCTTACCTGTAGGTAAAAGTGGTCTGTAAGGGTTTACAACCACTTTAAGCCTAGTACACACAACTATTTTTTTTAAAAACTGACAGCTCAGGTCGGAGCTGCTGTACTAGGCAAATGCAATTAGCAGACCTCCAGCTGTTGCAGAACTACAAGTCCCATGAGGCATAGCAAGACTCTGACAGCCACAAGCATGACACTCAGAGAGGCAGAGGCATGATGGGACTTGTAGTTTTGCAACAGCTGGAGGTCCGTTAATTGCATATCCCTGTGCTATACTAACAATCCGATGTAAGTACAGCGATCTCCCCTGCTGTGCTATTGTGTTCTGTAAGGGGGAGGGCCTCCCTAGCAGAACACTCCAGTCAGTGATCTCAGCCATTAGCTGGAAGCACCGATCGAGAGCTGGTTGGCAGACCCTGTTTTGGTATTGACACTTCAACAATAGCCTGACGAACGGTCAGCGTCTATCGGACCAGCTGCTATACACACAGGCCGAATGTCAGCTGGTTTCTATTGAACTGGCCGATGCCGTCCGACATTCGGCTCGTGTGTACTAGACTTTAGACAGACCGGTTCAACAGACACGATTAGTTATCCCCTTTTCCAGTAAAGGAAAGGATCCGTTCGCTCAGGACTAAATGTCTCCATTGAGTTTTGAATGAAGGTGAGATAGTGTCAGCCCTAAATGCACAAATACAACAAAATATTAATTTGTAATACTCAAGTGTATCTAAACCCTATAAAAATGTAATATATTGCAGCTTATGTATCTTTAATTTTGATGGCTTCATTCATTTTTGCACTGCCGCACCGATTCCCAAAAGTAGTTCCTGTACTACTTTTGGCGACTTCGGGAGGCGATTTGTATAGACATCTATGCAGGAACCCACACAGATGTCTGTCAAATCGCCCCCGAAGTCGGACTGCATTTCTGGGTTGAAATCGTGCGAGTTCAGCTGAACTTGCACAATTTCAAACCGGCTAAGAGCTTTTTCAATTTTTCACTTCCAGTGACAGTGACACATTTTCTATCCCAGAGTGACAACGCAGACTCACTGTATTGTTTTTACATTGCAATATTATCTATTGAAGACCAGCATTGCATAGTTACCAACATTTTCATAACATTTTTAGGGACCCTTTTTTTCTTCTTTAGGCAGAGCATTATTTTAATTAGGGGCATTCATTTGCAGGTGTGGTCTAGCAGGATCGGAAAAATGTGCCATGCTAAGGGCTTAAATAGGCTTAATTTAAATTACGCTAAATATTGGGCATGGCTTAAAGGGGGTGTGGTTAAATAGTCTGAGATGACTTACATAGTGGAGAATGTAGTAATATACAGGGAATGTAGGTAGAGCAGTGTACAGAGGTTGGTAGTATGTAGGACAGGGGGTTGGGGGGGGGTGGAGAAGAGGGGGGTGAGCAGAGTTGGGGTGGTGATGAAGAAGAGGGGGGGTGAGCAGATTTGGGGGGTGGAGAGGAGGGGGGGAGCAGAGTTGGGGTGGGGATGGAGTAGAAGGGGGGCTGAGAAGATTTGGGGGGTGGAGAAGAGGGGGGTGAGCGCAGTTGGGGTGGGGATGGAGAAAAGGGGGTGAGCAGAGTTGGGGTGGGGATGGAGAAGGGGGGGTGAGCAGAGTTAGGGGGTGGAGAAGAGGGGGGTGAGCAGAGTTGGAGGGATGGAGAATAAGGGGGGTAAATATAGTTGGTGAAGGGGGGTTATGATCATAGCTGGGCTGTTCTGTGCTGCTGGGAGGGAGGACACTGGGACAGAATGGTGGGGGGACAGGCACACAAAAGTTACTGGGTACATGGCAGTGACACATAGGCGTCAGGGTCAGCTCAGGACAGTCAGCAGACAGCTTTCTATAGGAAGACTCACTGCGGCTGTAGCTTTTCTGGTGGCAGGCATGGGTACCTGCCCCGGGTGTCTTTTGCTGTTCACCACAGTGCCGCCCTTCTCTTCAAAAAGCCAGAGATAAGCCAAGCAGAAAGGGTCAGTCCTGCAGCTTCATGAGGCACAGCAGACACCCAGCCCCTCCTGAGCCAATCCCACCAATCACAAGTTGAGCTGAGACCAGACTGGAGACTGAAAGGAGCGTGAGTGGTGGGCGTGAGTCAGTGTGACAGGGAGGCCACACAGGACCCCTGCAGCTACGCAATTGGTGTCACCCGGGTGAGGTCCATACCCCTATAGCACCGCCCGTGACAGAGCCTATTTTTCAGGATTCTGCCTAGGACATGCTCAGACCGGGACATTGGTCTGATTTCCGTGAATGCCCCGGGCATTGTCACCCTAAGGCCCCTTTCACAGATTCGGCTGGGAAGGGGATGGTAAAGACAGGTGGCTGAGCTGTGGTCTCCTAACCCTAAAGTTTAAAATACAGCTGAAGGAGGCTGTACACATGCAAAATTGAATGTGCCATAGCGAGTTGACAGATGGTACCACCTATCAGACTCAACCATTCACGTCAAGACAGGGCTAGTGTGAACCAAGCTTAAAGCGGGGCTCCACTGCCCCTGACGTTTTTTTTTTTTCAATGGTCATTAATAAAGAAATTCATTTGTAATTGAGTAACTCACTTGTCCTGTTTCTATCACCTGTGCCTTTCGTTTTTTATCTTCTAAAAATACTTTATAAAAAATCCTCGGTTTGTTCTCCATCTTGCCTGTGGGCATTTGAAACCTCCAGGCATTCTCTTCCTGGATTTCATTGACGCCCATTCATTTTAATCTCGCGCATGCGCAGTACAGGAGCGCCGTCAGCAGCTCCTGTTGCCATCAAAACGGCGGCGGCGGCGAAAGTCCCACCCCATTGTGAGAGCAGAGAACAGAGAATCGGCTATAACACAAGCTCCCAGGAGACAGTGCGGGCTAGGGGATATTACGAAATAGCCGTAATATCCCCGCCCATATCCGAGGAAAGGAGAACCGGAAGCGATGGATGGCAAGAAGAAAACAACAAAAGGTAAGTAAAAAAAATAAATAAATATCTACCGTTTTGGATCGAGGAAGGTGAGTATTATATTTTACATCTATGTCTTACAAACGGGTGGAGCTCCGCTTTAAGACATAGAAGGATCTATGTATAAAAAGTTTGTTCAATGAATGTGACACACATTCACAGCTCCACTGAAATGTACCATAATCTGTGTTATAGAACTATTTTGTATGATCATTAGCATCCTCTAGTGGCCATAATGCAGTACTTGTTTTTAAATAGTTCAATCCGATTTTTTTTTAAATGTCATTATTAAGATTTACATATACTTTAAGCCTTTTATCTATGGAGAGGAAACAATTGTCACAAACATGCACATAGATTTAAAACAAAAAATTCTAATTTCGTATGAAATCTAAGCTCTTCAAATGCTTTTTATCACTGTGTGTGACTGATTATTACAAGTGTAGCTGAAATGAGGCCCATTGATTGCAGGGATCCGACACCTTTGGGCTGGGGGCTTGTTCACACCATGTCCATTGAGCTCCGTTTATCTGCACACCACAGAAAAATGCACTTTAACAGACATGGTGTGAACAAGCCCTTAATGATATTGCCACCACCTTAAACTGGCCATACACCAGTAGAGCTTTGCTTGAATGCTTGGTCTTGCCATCATTGAGTGAACTCATTTCATTCAAAAGCCCTTGAATGGAACTTCAGACATATCAAACAGGTTTCTTGTGTGCCTAGACCATGTGCATTAGAATAGGTATGACTTTTCACAGTTAGAATTTTGCTCATTTGAGAAAAAATGTGCATTGCTAACCATTACAAAATCAAACGAATGTTCTGAAAATGAAATATTTCAAAAGAAATTCTGCTAGTATATAGCCAGCACTAGTCTGACTCAATGTATTTTAGTGGCTCATTATCAGATTCCAAGGGGGGATGGCTATTCTGCTTTGGAGAACAGCTGTCTTTCGGGAGTCACTGCCTGGGTCTGATATCACAGAAGTTATTTGCCTTCACATTAGCATTCACTTCGGCATCTGCCAACTGAAAGAGGGTGGCTCAATTGTAAAATTTCAGTATCTTTTACCATTGCAGTGAGGGTGGTTGAGCCATCTTAAAAAGCAGTCGGATGGGGTTTGTACGCATTCTACGGGCATGTCAAAAGTTAAATCCCAGTTGCATTTGGTAGACATTATAGCCAAATGCAACCTATTCAAGTGACTGGCGCTCCAACCACAACCACTCTGCAGGTTCCTAGGGGCTTTTTCACACTCTCTGGCCTGTGCTGAAAGGCTCAGGGGGTTCCCACAGATGTACAGACACTCTTAGCCCCCGTACACACGGTAGGAAATTCCGACCACAAAATACATCGGGTTTTGTCTGACACTGGTGTTGCATACACACGGTCGGACAAAGTTGTCGGAAAATCCGATCATTCTGAACGTGGTGACGTTCGTTGCATATGACGGAACTATGTAGAGGCTATTAGCCAATAGCTTTGGTCTCATAATTTGATCTGAGCATGCGTGGCACTTTGTCCGTCGGAATTCTCTACACACGATCAGAAAAAGTCCGATCGGATTTTGTTGTCGGAAAATTTGAGAGCAGGATCTCAAATTTTTTCCGTCGGAAATTCCGACGGAAAAATTCCGATGGAGCCCACACACGAGCGGATTTTCCGACAACATGGTCCAATCGGACATTTTCCGTCTGAATTTCCGACCGTGTGTACGGGGCATAAGACTCAAAACTTCCATACCTGCTACATCTTTGCACATACGTGGAAACCAACCCCCCCCCCCCCCTTCACATATGCAGATGTGCTGCAGGGCTCTGTCGGGACATATAACTGTGTAGTACATCTACGTATGTGCTGTAAGCGAAGGGGAAGCCTTCTTTACCGGGAGAAGTTAGTGATTATTGCTAGCTGCAGGAGGATATTACCACCTCCATGCTTTACTGCAGAAATGGTGTTGTTTCGATGGTGAGCTGTATTGGCTTTTTGCCAGACATGTCGTTTGGTGTTGAGGCCAAATAATTCAATTTTAGTCTCATCTGACCATAACACCTTTTTCCATGTGGCCTCAGAATCTTCAAGGTGTGTTTTTGCAAAGCTCAGTCATGACTGCGTGTGGCCTTTCTTGGGCAGCAGAGTCAGAGAAAGCAGGAAATCAATTTGTGTGAAAGACTTTGGCACATGGTTTGTTATCTGAGTATTTTTTAATGTTAGACATATTAGCCATCTGGCTTCAGTGTTCCTTGTTTCCCTGGGTGCCACAACAATGCAGAAGAACCTTCTCATTTCAAGGGATTCTTTCTGAATATGCTGGTCTGAGAAGCATGTAGAAGTCATGTATAAGACATGGGGCATATTTATGTAGCACCCTCCTAGGTAGGTGCTAGAAGAGAGTATTGTTTTTGGTCTTTCTGCTTACCAGGAAGATGGTCAGGTAAAACTTTGAGTGCTCTCTGCATACCAGGGAGCAGGATCTATTGGTTAGGTCTGCTCATTGTGCTCAGGTGCAGCTCAGCTTGTTTGACTGTCCCTCACTGGTCCAATAGGGAGGCATATGGACAGTGGGAGGGGACCTGACAACTGAGCAGGCCCGTTGCGTCAGGACAGGCGAAACAAGCAATTGCTTGGGGCCCCGAGCTGGCCTGGGGCCCCAGCCTTGCCGCCGGCCGTCGCTGTAGCCTGGCCGAGCTCCTCTTCCTTCCTCCAGCAGTCCGCGCTTTACAGGAGATTCCGTATCCTGTTCCCGCCCGGACTGACAGGAATTGCACACACTGAGTGCTCACTTCCCTTCAGTCCAGCCGGCCGGGAACAGAAAACTGAATCTCCTGCCGCGTGGTACGCGGTAGGGAGGGGGGTTAAAAAGAACACCGGGGGGAGTAGTAAGGGGGGGAGGCAGTCATCAAGACCCATTTAGTAATAAAAATATGGTAGCTTGCTGACCATAATAAAAACAATTACCATAGCTTTTATTCCATTTTCTTTCTTTACCATACCATTTCCATCTTATTGCTTCTTTTTTGAATCAGGTAATATTTATTAACCTCCCTGGCAGTATTATTCTGTCTGGAATTTAGTGCTGAAAGCGGTACAATTATTTTGCATGGAAATTTGGCGTTTTTATATTGTAGGCATGCAATTCTTATGAATAACTCACTTAAATCTGTCCGAACCAGAGTCTAGTAGACATCCCGGGTATGATAAAGTTTGAAACACAAAATAATAAATTATAATATAATAAAAATATATATAAAAATGATTCAATAATGTAATCAAATCAAAAACACTGAAATTTGCTCAGTTGCAGAATAGTCGCTGTCATTAAATTTATTGTTTGATGATAAATTGTGATTTTAATTTTTTATCTGTGTTTTCTAGCTGGTCTAAAACCACTTTTGACATAAAGGGACACTTTTTGGTTGCTATGGACAATCTCCAGTTTCCAGGCAGAAAAAAAATCTTTTTATTATATAAAATGACATGCAGGGCACTGGGCAGACCACTAGGGACAAAGGGGGTGTGTATTTTTTGTATACAGTACTGTAATCTGTAAGATTACAGTACTGTATGTGTTGTGTGTTTTTAAACTTTTTTAAATTTGGCGCCGATCTCCGCTCCCGTGCGTCGTAACGTCGCAGGGAGCGGAGATCAGTGGCACCCGGCACTGTGTAAATCGAGCGAGCGGACGGCTCGCTCACACAGCGGGGAGACATCGCAGGATCCAGGGGAAAAGGTAAGTAACTTCCCCCCTGCATCCTGCACGCAAGCCCGAGCCTGGCTCGGAGTTACCGCTCCCAGCACAAAAAGCTGGACCCGAGCCAGACTCGGGGTTACCGCCAAGGAGGTTAAAGCTTTTTGAAAAAATTTACAAAGCAGAGAAAATACTCTACAGTACACTCTACAAGAGCAGTATTTGCACTGTAAACCTTTTTTATTTATATAAAGTGTTGGTAAACTTAAACTGTATCGCTATGCTGTGATACACTTAGGCTTTGCGTGCGTGCGGGGGTGGGGGGTCTCCATGTCCATTTTTACAGGCGGCCCCACAACTGAGTGCACATTCTTTGTTAAAGTCCTGGCCATTGGCAGAGGAAAAGTGCTGCATTGCATGCTGGGATACTGTATTTAAAGCACAAGTTCTAGTTGACACTTTTCCAATTTGTAGCAAATTTGCGTGGCAAGTCTCTAGCAAGAACAAAGTTGCAGTGATGAGTCTCCAGCAAGAGCTCTGCAAGTCTACAGCATGAAAATTCAGCCACAGTGACCCCTGTGGTGGGATGACTATTGCACAACATAACTGAACCAGATCTTGCAACAGACTTGCAGAATGTTTGCAAAGAAAGTTGATCTGGAGTCATGCAATGCGGACTTGCTGCAATTGTGCAACAAACTTGTGAAGCCCCGCAAGTCTAGCGATAGCTTAGGAAGTAATTTTCAAACTAGCAGCACAATTGCTTGCTATCTGGGCAAGTGAGAGTTGTCCTTATCCATTGTGAATAGTTCCAGTTGCAGTATCCCACTAATCCCTTCTCCCATCCAAGTTCCAACATAAAATACAAAATCACAAATACCCTGGACTGGTCATTGAGTAACGAGCAAGCGGGAGAAGGGTGGGACAAGCGGGAACCCTTAGTATCCAGCTGCTGGTAACCACAGAGAGGCCTAAGAAGTCAACACTCAGCAAGCCCTATGGGGACAGTGCTACATTTATAAAGCAGAGAATGTGACATTCACTTGCCATTTACAGGTGGTTATTCATTCACTGTCATTTAAAACACATGCACCAGGAAGATTCACCTATAGTGATTATTTGGTGAATGTCACATTAACAGTTTTATAAATATGCTTCCTCCTGGTATAAAATGTGTACCGAATTCTCCTCATATTGCTTATGAAAAACTGTACTACCCTTTCAGAGCTAAAAAAATAAAATATTTTATGAGCAAAGTGTAACATTTTTTAATTAATAGTTTCATAGTTAGTAAGGTTGAATAAAGACATCAGTCCATCCAGTTCAACCTGAGTGAGTATCTACAATTGTCCCCATCCCTGTACATTGCACACTCACATCAGTCCCTACCCTCAAGGAGCCCACAATCTAAGGTCCCCATTCATATACTAGGGCCAATTTTTGGACAGAAGCCAATTAACCTACCTGCATATAAAAAATTCTTATTAGCTTAAAGGACACTTGACTAGTGGATAACAGAAAAGGAGTCATAAAGAGACATAGGTAAAGAAAAAAACATTTGGAAAGAAATTTAATTCCAAAATTTGGCTGCTTTTGATTATAACCAGCTCGGTGGAGTGTGGCTGGCTACATCTATACTTCTGTTATCAATTACAGTCAGCAGCTAAAGGATGAACTAGACATGTCTACTCTCCACAACTCCCCAGTAGAGGCGGCTCTAGGCTTTGTGAGGCCTTAGGCAAATCTTAGACATGAGGCCCCACTAATGCCCAAAATGGGAAAAATAATTAAAGCATTAGAAATTAACTGTATAAATTGCATGATATTCCCTTCAACTGTAACACACACATCAGGCGAATTAGGCGGCCGCGAGGCCCCTAGGAGTGCGAGACCTTAGGCGACCGCCTAATTTGCCTAATTAGAGAGCCGCCTCTGCTCCCCAGATAGCAAGCAATTGAGCTGTAAGTTTGAAAATTATTTGCTAAGCTACTGCTAAAGCTAGGCTTCACAAGTCCACATTACATGACTCCAGATCAGTGATGTAAGTAACTGAGTTAAAATAAACAAAGTTACCTAACGCAGTTTACTTTAGAGGGTAACGAGTACTTTAAGCATAGATTTAATGTAGATTTAATGTTTTATAGTTATATATTAGATTAAAAAACTGCTTAGTAGAGATCATTTTAACAGCTTATTGCATAACCAAACATTTATGTGCTTGCATAACCTGTCATGCTAATGCAGTATCTTAGCTAACAGGGCCGAATTGAGCATGTGAAACATGTTTTCCCAGCCCCCAAATCCACTCTGGATCTGAAAAATTTGTGCTCCGGCAAATTTCTTTCTGGACATTTTGCACAGACCCTGTGAAAAGGAAGAAAAGGATACACAAAAATAGACTGTTAATGACACAGAAGCACAATGAAAGCAACTTACACTTATTCTTGTTCAATCTTTTTATTATAAAGTTTCAGGAAATACATGGTACATGAAATATGTGAACTATGACGGAAGTATCATGAAGTGCAACTGTTGACACTCTTGACAAGTGCCTATGAGGGTGGCCGACCAGCACAGCACCAGAGAAGAAGAATAAAGACAGTATCTAGCTAAGCCCATAATGTACTCCAAGCAAATTGCATATCCCATGAGCCTGATACATCTTTATTTATCCTCCGATGGGTTGCCTAGGCTAACAGGCTAATGTCCCTCCCTGAACATGGTGTGAACCAGCCCTGTGTACTGGAGTCCAATGCTGGAATTTGGCTCCACTAACCTGCCCGTCAGGGGGTTACTAGCTTGGGCACCTGGGGCACTTGCCCCACGTCTCTTGCGTGGGGCAATATATGGACGCACAGTGAACGCTCATGTGTTCGGAACGCAGTGCCGTCGTCAACACGGTGCAAAAGGGGACGCTGCCCCGGGCCCCAGTCACTGTTGTGGGGCTCAAAGCAGCTCCCCCATGAGCCCCACAAATAGTTAAATAAGTGGATTTCAGTAGGAGGACCCAGGAAAATATTTGCCAAAAGGTCCAATCAATACTAAAGATGGCTCTGTTGGGATGGAAGGACGTGGGGCACCATGACCACCGGGGTGGGGAGCGTTGGGTGCAAGCGGAAGGACATTCCCCCCACTATACTGATCTTCTGTATTTATTCCAATCAGGGATCCCATTCTAGGACAGATCTACATTGTACATACATGATATGACAGATCTACATTGTACATGCATTATATGACAGATCTACATTGTACATACATGATATGACAGATCTACATTGTACATACATGATATGACAGATCTACATTGTACATGCATGATATGACAGATCTACATTGTACATACATGATATGACAGATCTACACTGTACATACATGATATGACAGATCTACATTGTACATGCATTATATGACAGATCTACATTGTACATACATGATATGACAGATCTACATTGTACATACATGATATGACAGATCTACATTGTACATACATGATATGACAGATCTACATTGTACATACATGATATGACAGATCTACATTGTACATGCATTATATGACAGATCTACATTGTACATACATGATATGACAGATCTACATTGTACATACATGATATGACAGATCTACATTGTACGATGACATGATTGTACACACATTGTATGATCCTCATACCTGACCCGGGGTGATCCGCTCCTCCCCAATCCTCCTCTCCTCTGGGACATCATCCTCTACACAGCCCGATCCCCGGATCCTACACACCGATCACCATTCCCCTCCCGTTATACCGACCAAGCCGTCCTGCCCACCTCTCACTGCGCGCCTCCATGTGCACGGGCCCGGGAGCTCGGCCACTCCTCCAATCGCAGCCGTGCGCCCGTGCCACGTGACCGCGCCTGTCACTGGCTCCCTGTACTGATTGCCATTGATGCTGTAACATTGAGTTCTGTATATGATGGAGATCACTGGGCCAGATGACTGTGTATAATGTCACACAATACACCACTGATCCCTGTACACTGTATATATACACTGCGGCCTCAGCACCTTTATTGTACGTCATGTAACTGTCATTTTGAAATGTTACTATAAATAAAACTAACTGTCACTTCTTATTAAAGTGGAAATTTAACGAAGAGATATTTTTACTTTTACTGAGCACCTCCTGCCCAGACAAATTTTCAGCTTTTAGCGCTGTCGCTCTTTGAATGACAATTGCGCGGTCATACAACACTGTACCCAAATGACATTTTTATCATTTTTTTCCCACAAATAGAACTTTCTTTTGGTGGTATTTGATCACCTCTGCGTTTTTTTATTTTTTGTTAAAACATTTTTAAAAGACCAAAATTAAAAAAAAAATACAAAACTGTTTTATATTTTGTTAATAAATTTAGCAAACAGGTAATTTCTCTCCTTCATTGATGTACGCTGATGAGGCTGCACTGATGGGCACAGATGGGCACTGATAAGGCGGCACTGGTGGGCACTGATGAGGTGGCACTGATGGGTGTCACTAAAGGGCATTGTTAGGTGGCCCTGAAGGGCACTAATAGGTGGCAGTGATAGGTGGCACTGATGGCAGTGATGGGCACTGATGGGTGGCAGTGATGGGCACTGATGGGTGGCAGTGATAGGCACTAATTGGCACTGGTAGGTGACACTGATAGGCAGCACTGCTAGGTGGCATTGATGAGGCGCTGATTGGCACCACTGGTGGACATTGATAGGTGGCACTTGTGGGCACTGATGTACCGGTGGTTGGTGGGCACTGATTGGAGGGCACTGTGGGCACTGATTGGTGGGCACTGTGGGCACATATGAGGCGGCTTCCCCTCTCCCTGCTTGGGACTGATGTCCCTTCAACAGAAGCCGGTGATCTGCTTTTTTTTTTCTCCTCACGCTGTCAGCATCATGGATGTGCAGCTGACAAATCTGCAGCAACTGCGTGATGCTATCATGTCACTATGGACCAAAATCTCTGAGGAATGTTTCCAACACCTTGTTGAATTTATGCCATTAAGAATGAAGGCAGTTCTGAAGGCAAAAGCGGGTCCAACTCGGTACAAGCAAGGTGTACCTAATAAAGTAGCCGGTAAGTGTAGTTCTTCCCACAAAGCAGAGTATTGCGGTAGCAGCATGTGTACCCCCCTGGCTGCTGCCTCTGCAGCTAAAGTGGGTAGCAGTTGGGGAACAGTAAGACCCCTTTAACACTGGTAGCGTGGCCGCGTTAGCGGTAAAGCGCTGCTTGTTTTGCGGCACTTTACGGGCCATGTGTGGGCAGGAATGGGGTGCTTTTAACCCCAAAGAAAGAGTTAACAAGCGCCTGAATAGCGCCACCGCCGAAGCGCTTTGCAGGCGATTCAGCAGCGCTGCCCATTGATTTAAATGGCAGGGGCGGTTTATGAGCGTTGTGTATACACCGCTCCTGCACCGCCCCAAAGACACTGCTTGCAGGACTTTTTTTTCCGTCCTGCAAGCGCACCGCCCCAGTGTGAAAGCACCCGGACTTTCACACTGGGCAGGCTTGAGAGGCAATTTGTAGCACAAAAACGCCTGAAAAGCACCTTCAGTGTTAAAGGGGTCTAAACGTGCAGCTTGGTTTTGCTGCCGCTCAGCCGCCAATGTGAATGAGCCCTAAAGGTGAACGTGGAGCTGCTGAGGGCCACACACATGCCCCTGTCATGTTCAGCAGGCGGTACCGCTGGCAAGCATGACCCATTTGGTCGCAGCATAGTGCTTTGAATTTTTTAGGGTTAAAACAGCATTGAGGAGATAACTCATCGCTGCCCAACCGCCCTCTGAAAAGCAATTTGCCGTACCTTCGGGCCTATTCACACCAGTGGGCCCTCATTCACTCCGGCATCTATGTGTACACCTGTCTTCGCTGCAGGGGCTGGTTTCAATTTGACAGCCATGCCAGTACATGTCCCCCAAACACACATTGACTTGTGTTTGGGGACGCGTACCCGCCTGGCTGTTGAATCAGGAGCAGCGGCCATGTCTGTGCGTCCACTGCATCCCAATAGAACTGAGTGGGATTGCCTGCATTCGGATGCACAGAACACCTGTATATCCCATTCAAGCGATGACTACTCTCCACACAAGTGTTCACATCGCTGCGCCCATGTGTGAACGAGGCCTAAAGTGCGCATAACGCGTGCCTGCTGGTGTATATGTTGCACGCACGTTGCGATGCATTCACAGGTTTGTTAATCTGACAGAACACCGCTGCTTTTACAATTCAACATCTAAACATTTACACAGAGTTCTAAGTCCTGTATTTCACTATATAAACTCAGTTTACTGTTAAAAAAAAGTGTAAAATGCAAAACTTTGGTTGGTGTAACAAGATGTCTGCTTCCCCCTTCTCAGTGTACCCTTACTGTGGAGGAGTGCGGGGTGTACCAAGATGGTGGTGACAAAACGTCACTTCCGTTACACATTCTGACGGCTTGCCAAATCCGACAGAACAGCCTGTCGCGTCACATATGGCGACCCATCACATTTGGCTACCCGCTGGACTGCCCATGCGCGACGACGCCATATGCGTTCCAACACTGTTGTAAGACACCACTTTACCACAGGGCCCCTCGCGGGCTCGCTTCGCTCGGTATAATTATAATCTCCACTTGGATGGTGGGGCTTGAACCTGGACTCAGGGGTGTGGCCACAAAATTCTGCGCAAGCGCAGATCGCCACAGTGTTGGAGCGCAAAAAGTGCCCGCGCATGTGCAGAACAGAAGGGTGCTCCAGCTGAGTTGCCGAGTAGCTGGAATGACGTCCCATAGCACATGCGCACGCCATAGAAACCTTTTATTGATGGGCAATACTATTTACTATTTCTCGGCCAGAATTTAATGCTATGCAGGGTTCAGGAGTATGTTACATTCAGACGGCAGGGTTCAGGAGTATCTTAAACACACAGAGTGCAGGGTTCAGGAGTATGTTACATTCAGACTGCAGGGTTCAGGAGTGTGTTCCACACAGAGTGCGGGGTTTCAGAGTACGTTACACACAGAGTGCGGGGTTCAGGAGTGTATTACACACAGAGTGCGGGGTTCTGGAGTGCGTTCCACACAGAGTGCGGGGTTCTGGAGTGCGTTCCACACAGAGTGCAGGGTTTTGGAGTGCGTTCCACACAGAGTGCGGGGTTCAGAAGTGCGTTACACACAGAGTGCGGGGTTCAGGAGTGCGTTACACACAGAGTGCGGGGTTCAGGAGTGCGTTACACACAGAGTGCGGGGTTCAGGAGTGCGTTACACACAGAGTGCGGGGTTCAGGAGTGCGTTACACACAGAGTGCGGGGTTCAGGAGTGCGTTACACACAGAGTGCGGGGTTCAGGAGTGCGTTACACACAGAGTGCGGGGTTCAGGAGTGCGTTACACACAGAGTGCGGGGTTCAGGAGTGCGTTACACACAGAGTGCGGGGTTCTGGAGTGCGTTACACACAGAGTGCGGGGTTCTGGAGTGCGTTACACACAGAGTGCGGGGTTCTGGAGTGCGTTACACACAGAGTGCGGGGTTCCAGAGTATGTTACATACATTGTGCAGGGGTTCATGAGAAAATGCTTTCAAAACATTTAATAATATAATACTAAAGCAGAACTCCGAGCAAGACAGTTTCAAATGGAATAGGAAAGGTTTAGCACCTCAGTTTGGTTACTGATGTCAGCGACTCCACTGGAGGGATTCTGCTCACTTCCTCTCTTGCTGTGATAATAGGAAGTGAGGAGGAACTATCCCAGTCAGGACATAGAAAAAAATGAAACCTTGGAAAGATTTGAACCCTCTCTCCACTCCATCCAAATCTAAAGAAAAACATTTTGAGCAGCGTTCTAATTTAAAATTAGAACGCTTTAAAGTTGACCACTTGTCAACTATGTTCAGGCAGTGTAGGCTCAAAGGGGCAGCTGCTTTGGGCCCCACAACAATGACTGGGCCCAGGGCAGCAGCCCCTTTCCCCCCGCCCGCAGACCCCCACAACCAACAGCGAGGGTTGTGGGGATAAGGCCCTTGTCCTCATCAACATGGGGACAAGGTGCTTTGGAGGGACCCCAAAGCATCCTCCCAATGTTGAGGGCATGTGGCCTGGTACGATTCAGGAGGGGGGCCGCTCTCTTGTCACCCCCTCTATTCCTGCGGCCTGCCAGGTTGCGTGCTCGGATAAGGGTCTGGTATGGATTTTAAGGAGGACCCCCACGCCATTTTTTTTGGTACGGGGTTCCCCTTAAAATCCATGCCAGACCTGAAGGGCCTGGTATGGATTTTGAGGGGGACCCCCACGCCATTTTTTTTTTTGGCGTGGGGTTCCCCTTAATATCCATATCAGACCTGAAGGGCCTGGTATGCTCTTGGAGGGGAACCCATGCCGTTTTTTTTTTTTAAATTAAAGTCGCCTGGCCAAAGTCGTGTTGTAAGTCGCCCCAAGTCATGTTGTAAGTCGCGCTGGAAGTCGTGTTGCCCATGTGTGAATGGACTGGTAATGATAACGGTGTGCGCTATTCGTGGTGCGCCGATATATTATGTTTTTTGCGCTTATTTGTGCGCCGGTTCATACGCTCAAGTAATAATTTATCTGGCGCACCAATTGTGGTATGAACCGGCGCAGCGCATTCATCTTGGTAAATCAGCCCCATTGTGCAGTGTTCCAGAGTACATTACACACAGAGTGCGGGGTTCCAGAGTGCGTTACACACATTGTGCAGGGGTTCATGAGAAAATGCTTTCAAAACATTTAATAATATAATACTAAAGCAGAACTCCGAGCAAGACAGTTTCAAATGGAATAGGAAGGGTTTAGCACCTCAGTTTGGTTACTGATGTCAGCGACTCCACTGGAGGGATTCTGCTCATTTCCTCTCTTGCTGAGATGATAGGAAGTGAGGAGGAACTATCCCAGTCAGGACATTAAAAAAAATGAAACCTTGGAAAGATTTGAACCCTCTCCCCACTCCATCCAAATCTAAAGAAAAACATTTTGAGCAGCGTTCTAATTTAAAATTTGTACTTAACTTTACTGTCTTTATTTTTCTTTATAGATTCAAATATCAGCACAGGAAGAGAAGAAGAGGAGAAAGGAACAGTGGGAGGAACAGCAGAAGAAAGATTTGGAGGATAAAAGGAAAGCAGTGGCAGCTATACGAGAGGGGAGACAAAAGATGAAGAGAGAGATAGAGAAGGATAAAGAAGAAAAGCAGAAAATAAGAGAGGCGATGACCCAGGAGAAGATAAATCGAGAGAGAGAGAAAATACTGAAGGAGAAAGAAGAGGAAGAGAGGAGAATGAAAGACAAGATGAATAGAGAGAAGGAAAATAAACTGGCGAGTGAAAGAAAGGCACTCAGGGACAGACAGTCGAAAGCAAGAGAGATGACCTGGAAGAAAGAAGACCAGTTACGGAGCACGTTTATAGAGAGGGAGGAGGAAAGAAAAATGGAACAGAAGATACACTTCAAAAGTTATGGGTATAGCAAGCAAAAAAAGACTAACACACCAGTTAGCAAAACTTGCAAAACAGGATCACAGCCAAAAATACAGAAGACGCATGGGGCCCTTGAAGTAGAGCGGTTACTTGAAGAAATTGAGAAACAGCGGGCTCTTGAAGAACAGAAGGCCCTTGAAAAACAGCAGGCCCTTGACGAACGGGGCCTTGAAGAAATTGAAAAACAGTGGGCCCTTGAACAGCAGGCCCTTGATAAGCAGGCCCTTGATAAGCAGGCCCTTGAAGAACAGTGGGCCCTTGAAGAACAGTGGGCCCCTGAAGAACAGTGGGCCCTTGAAGAAATAGAAAAACAGCGGGCCCTTGAAGAACAGCAGGCCCTTGAACAGCAGGCCCTTGAACAGCAGGCCCTTGAAGAACAGTGGGCCCTTGAAGAACAGTGGGCCCTTGAAGAAATGGAAAAACAGCGGGCCCTTAAAGAACAGCGGGCTCTTGAAGAAATTGAAAAAGAGCGGGCCCTTGAACTACGGGCCCTTCAACAGCGGTCCCTTGAAAGATGGCAGGCCCATAAAAAACAGCAGGTCCTTGAAATTCAGCGGGCCCTTCAACAGTGGGCCCTTGAAAGACAGCAGGCCCTTGAAAAACAGCAGGCCATTAAAGAACAGCAAGTTCTTGAAAATAAGTGGGCCTTTGAACAGCGGGCCCTTGAAAGACAGCAGGCCCTTGAAGAACAGTGGGAGCGGGCCCTTAAAGAACAGTGGGAGCGGGCCTTTGAAAAACGGCAGGCTCTTGCAAAACAGTTGGCTCTTGAAAATAAGTCGGTCCTTGAACAGCGGGCTCTTGAAAAACAGCAGGCCCTTGAAGAAAAGCAGGCCCTTGGAGAACAGTGGGAGCTAGCCTTTGAAAAACGGAAGGCCCTTGAAGAAAAACGGGCTCTTGAAGAACGGCGGGCTCTTGAAGAATGGAAGGCTCTTATAGAACGACAGGCTCTTGAAAAACGTCAGGCACTTGGAAAATGGCAGGCTCTTGGGAAACGGCAGGTTCTTGAAAAACAGCAGGCCCATGAACAACAGTGGGCCCTTGTAATTCAGCAGGCCCTTAAAATACAGCGGGCAATTGAAGAACAGTGGGCCCTTGAAATACAGCGGGCCCTTAAAGAACTGCGGGCTCTTGAAGAACAGCGGGCCCTTGGAGAACAGCAGACCCTTGGAGAACAGCTGGCCCTTGAAATACAGCGAGCTCTTGAAAAACAGCGGGCAATTGAAGAACAGCGGGACCTTGAAATACAGTGGGCCCTTAAAGAACTGCGGGCTCTTGTAGAACAGCGGGCCCTTGAGGAACAGCGGGCTCTTGAAGAACACCAGTGTAAGGTACCTGGTGGCGAGCCTGGCTTGACGGAAGGGGACCTCTCTTACGACTCTGGTTCAGGGTCCACTGGAATGGGGACAGGGGACCCGTGAGCACAGCGGAGTAGGAGTGTCCGTCCGGTGAGTCAGCTGGTGCAGGATGAAGCAGTGTGCTGGTGCTGGTCTTTAGATGGCAGGAACTGCAGGTGACCGAAGAGAGAGGTAGTCTCTGGAGCAGCAGCAGCGGAGGCAGATCCTGTGCGGGAGAGAGGCACACTCGGACGGCAGAGGTAGTCAGACAGGCCGGGTCACAGGGAAGGCAGATAGGCATAAACGGCAGGCAGACGGATGGTCAAGTGACAGGCAGAGGTTCGGCAACAGGTGGTAAGTCCTTAAGCAGAGTCAGGCAAGCCGGGGTCAAGGAGCAGAGAGGTCAGCGGGGTCAGACAGGCCGGGTCGGGTTCCAAGGATCACAGATAGGTACAGGCAGGTTAACACAGGAGACTCAGGTCAGAGCTGCAGACGAACAGCACCGCAGGGCTGCAGCTCTGATCCTTAAATAGGTGCACTGGCGCCAAACAGCACCCGCGGCGCGCGCCAACGCCCGCGCTGATGCCTGGGGAGCACGGGGGTGACCGTTTGCCTACGTAGAGGCAATCTGGGCCGCACAGAGCGGCCAGGACCCTGACATTGCCCCCCCACAAGGGGCAACCTCCGGGTGCCCAAAAGACTTCTCTTCTCTGGGTGGGCGGAAAAGAAGGCACGGATCAGTCTTCTGGCATGAAGGTTACTATCGGGTTCCCAGGAATTGTCCTCAGCCCCGTACCCCTTCCATTTAACCAAGAACTGTGTCTGCCCCTGCCGCCTCCTACAATCAATAATGGCCTCCACCTCGTATTCTTCACCACCCTCAACAAGAACAGGACCAGGAGGTCCAGCTCCCCTATCAGGAAAGGGGTCGGGTACAGCGGGTTTCAACAGGGCCACATGAAACACCGGGTGTATCCTCATTGAGGTGGGCAACGACAGTTCGTAGGACACCTGGTTGATCCTCCTTTTCACAGGGAAGGGTCCTAGAAATTTGGGAGCGAGTTTCTTGGAAGGGCAAGGTAACTTCAAGTTAATAGTAGAAAGCCATACCTGATCTCCAATCTGGAGGTCCAGTTCTCCCCTTCTTTTCCGGTCAAAGAACCTTTTGCAGTCTGCCTGGGCCTGGGTTATCGTCTCTTGGAGGATCTGATTGTTGTGATTGAGGAAGGTCACTGTATCCTGCACCGCTGGAACCGGAGATTCTGGAAGAAAGTCAGGGAGAAAAGATAAGTGGAAGCCATAGTTGGAGAAAAAAGGGGATTGACCTGTGGCTGAGTGGTTGGCGTTGTTGTATGAAAACTCGGCTAGGGGTAGTAGGGACACCCAATCGTCCTGCACAAAGGACGTGAAGCACCTAATGTACTGCTCCAGGGTCTGATTTGTGCGTTCTGTCTGTCCATTTGTTTGGGGATGATAAGCCGAGGACAGCGCCAACTCAATTTTTAGGGATTTACACAAGGCCCTCCAGAAACGGGACGTAAATTGAACCCCCCTATCGGAGACTATGCTGGCAGGGACCCCATGCAACCTAATTATCTCCCTGATAAAGACACGGGCTGTTTCAGAAGCGGACGGGGTTCCCTTAAGGGGCAGAAAGTGGGCCATTTTAGACAGCCGGTCTACGACTACAAAAATAGCTGTGCATCCTTCTGAGCATGGAAGTTCAACTATAAAGTCCATGGTGATCATCCTCCATGGACGATCGGGTACGGGAAGAGGTTTAAGAAGGCCCCAAGCTCGGCTTCTTGAGGTCTTGCTCCGGGTACAGACAGGGCAGGCGTTGACGTACTCCTTGCAGTCTTTCCTCAGACTTGGCCACCAGAAGGTGCGTTGCACCAGATCGATAGTCTTGCGGACTCCAAAATGTCCTGCCAGAGGGTGGTCATGGCAAAGATTCAGGACCTTGGTCCGGACAGATTCCGGGACAAAAACTTGGCTTCCTTTCCAAAAAAGGCCGTCTCTGGGAGTCAGGGGAGCCCCTGGGGTCGCTGGGTCATTTGCAGATGCCTCCTTGATCTGCGAGAGCAAATCCGGTTGTACGAGTAGGAAGTTGCCGGATGATAGGATGGTGTCTGGAGCTACTGTGTCTCTTGGACTGTCGAACATGCGCGAGAGCGCGTCTGGTTTCACGTTTTTGGATCCTGGGCGGTAAGTGATATGAAAACAAAATCTAGAAAAAAACAAGGCCCAACGGGCTTGTCGGGGCTTCAGTCGCTTGGCTGTCCGTAGATACTCGAGGTTTTTGTGGTCGGTATACACCAATACCGGATGACTTGCGCCCTCCAACAAGTACCTCCATTCTTCCAGAGCTGCCTTGATGGCCAGGAGTTCCCGATCTCCAACGTCGTAATTCCTCTCTGCAGGAGTTAGTTTTCGAGAGAAGAACCCCACCGGGTGCATCAAATCCTTGCTGCCTTGACGCTGAGATACCACCGCTCCCAGCGCTACTTCGGAGGCGTCGACCTCCAGAATGTATGGAGGGCAGGGTCGGGGTGACTGAGGATGGGGGCAGAGGTGAATAGTCTTTTAAGTTTTTCAAAAGCTTCCTGGGCCTCGGGGCCCCACTGAAAGCGTGTACCCTGCTTTGTCAGTTGGATAATAGGGTTGACGATGGTAGAGAATCCCTTAATAAATTTTCTATAGAAATTTGCGAATCCTATAAAGCGCTGAATGCCCTTCTTGTCCGATGGTGCCGGCCAGTCCAATACAGCAGTCACCTTCTGGGGATCCATCCTGATCCCTGCTGGGGAAATCTCAAGTCCCAGAAACTGAATCTCTTGCTGTTCAAACAGGCACTTTTCTGCCTTGGCATATAGGCCGTGCTGCCGGAGACGAAGTAGTACTCTGCCCACATGCCCCTGGTGCTGTTCAAGAGAATTGGAAAAAATTAAAATGTCATCGAGGTATACTATTACAAAAATGTCCAGAAAGTCTCTAAAGACATCATTGATCAGGTGCTGAAAGGTGGCAGGGGCATTGCAGAGGCCGAACGGCATGACTAGATATTCATAGTGACCAAAGCGGGTCCGGAAGGCCGTTTTCCATTCATCCCCGGACCTGATACAGACCAGGTTGTAGGCACCCCTTAGATCCAGCTTGGAGAAGATAGTTGCCGTTCGTAGTTTCTGAAAGAGCTCCGGTATCAACGGCAAGGGGTATCGGTTCTTGACTGTCACCTTATTCAACTCACGATAGTCCACACAAGGCCTGAGTGTTTGGTCCTTTTTGGTAACAAAGAATATCCCCGCGCCTGCTGGGGAAGTGGAGTGACGGATAAACCCTTTTTCGAGGTTCTCCGCGATGTATGCCTTCAGGGCCTCCTGCTCCTTTTCGGATAAAGGAAAGATGCGACCGAATGGGATTTCGGCACCTGGAAGGATCTCGATAGGACAGTCATATGGACGATGGGGCGGCAGGGAGTCTGCCCCTCGTTTACTGAACACGTCGAGGAAGTCGTGGTAAGTCTTGGGCACGGCCCGGCACAAGTCCTGATCGGGGTTCAGGCAACACAGAGCAGAGGGTGCCCCAGCGGGCTCAGGTAGGCAGTGCTGAAGGCAATAAGGGGACTGGAATTTTACTTGTCCCGTTGACCAGTTAATGCAAGGGTTGTGGGCTTGGAACCATGGTATGCCCAAAATCACTGGGAAGAGAGGAGAGGAAATTACATCCAGTATCAATAGTTCTTGGTGCTGGGACAAGATGGTGGCAGGCAGGGGCAAGGTCTCTTGGGTCACTTGACCTGATTTGATGCGTGACCCATCGGCCAAGAAGACAGAAAGTCCCTGGGTTTTCTCTCGGAGGGGTAGGCCTTGTAAGTTGGCAAAGGTGGCATCGATAAAACAACTGCATGCTCCGGAGTCAAGGATAGCGTTGGTGTGGATTGTCTTTCCTTGAAGCTGCAACGAGAGGGGAAGAGCCAGGTGAGTGGTGTTGCTGGGGCAAGGTGCAGGTTTAGAAGAGACAGAAGAAAGACACTTACGGATCTTGACTGGGCAGGTGTTCACGTAATGTCCAGGGCCACCACAATAGAGGCATAGGTTCAGCTGCCGGCGCCTGGCACGCTCCTCAGGAGTCAGGGTGGAGCGCATAAGTCCGATCTGCATTGGTTCAGGGCCGTCGAAGGCAGGACTGGCTGGAACTGAAGCAGGTGCAGGAAAATAGCGGGCAGCTGGAGTTGGAGCTCTTGCCACCATCCAGGCCGGGCGGGTCGGTTGGGAGGAACGTTCGGCTCGGCGTTCCCGGAGCCGGCGATCCAGTTGGATGGTCAGGGTAATCAGGTCTTCCAGAGACTCGGGAACCCCCACTCGAGCCAGTTCATCCTTCAGACTCTCAGATAGGCCTGTGCGGAATTGATGCCTAAGGGCTGCATCGTTCCACCGAGTGTCCGCGCTCCAGCGCCTGAAATCAGAGATGTAGTCCTCGGCCATTCTACGGCCTTGTTGGAGCGTGGATAAGGCGGTCTCGGCTGTAGTGGTTCTTTGGGGGTCGTCATAGAGTTGTTCCATTGCCTGGAAGAAGGTAGCAAGGTCCTGGATCTGTGGGCTATAGACTCTCAGAAGACGGTGGGCCCATGATTGAGGTTCTCCTTGCAGGAGAGATACTACGAACCCCACCTTGGTGGCTTCCAACGAAAAAGTCCTGGGCTGAAGTGCAAAATAAAGCTGACAGGCATCTCGGAAGGCAGGAAACTTGGACCGATCTCCTGAGAATCTTTCCGGAACGGGCACTCTTGGCTCTGGAGGAAGCATCACTACTGCAGGCTGAACCGTGGGTTGAACTGGTGGTGCAGGAGGTGCAGCGGCCATAGGACCAGAGAGCAGCTGTACCTGTCCCTCTAGCCTGGTATAGCCTTCTTGTAGAGACTTCACTGCTTGGGTGAGGGCTGCAAGGTGGGAGCAGAAGTCCTGCATGGACGAGGTTCCTTCCGCAGGCTCGGTCATCTGGGCTGTTCGTACTGTAAGGTACCTGGTGGCGAGCCTGGCTTGACGGAAGGGGACCTCTCTTACGACTCTGGTTCAGGGTCCACTGGAATGGGGACAGGGGACCCGTGAGCACAGCGGAGTAGGAGTGTCCGTCCGGTGAGTCAGCTGGTGCAGGATGAAGCAGGGTGCTGGTGCTGGTCTTTAGATGGCAGGAACTGCAGGTGATGGCACAGCAGGCTCGGGGTCGGATGACCGAAGAGAGAGGTAGTCTCTGGAGCAGCAGCAGCGGAGGCAGATCCTGTGCGGGAGAGAGGCACACTCGGACGGCAGAGGTAGTCAGACAGGCCGGGTCACAGGGAAGGCAGATAGGCATAAACGGCAGGCAGACGGATGGTCAAGTGACAGGCAGAGGTTCGGCAACAGGTGGTAAGTCCTTAAGCAGAGTCAGGCAAGCCGGGGTCAAGGAGCAGAGAGGTCAGCGGGGTCAGACAGGCCGGGTCGGGTTCCAAGGATCACAGATAGGTACAGGCAGGTTAACACAGGAGACTCAGGTCAGAGCTGCAGACGAACAGCACCGCAGGGCTGCAGCTCTGATCCTTAAATAGGTGCACTGGCGCCAAACAGCGCTAAACGCGCACGTGCACGCGCACGGGCGCGCGCCCCCGCCATTAGCGCACGGGAGCGCGCCCGCGGGCCGGTCGCGCGCGTGGTCATTTCTTTTCCTGTAAAGTCGCTTCAATATAGATGGAGATCCGACTTGGAGGCGACTTCCATTGAATTCTATGGTTACAAGTCGCCTAGAAGTCGGAATGAAGTAGTACAGGAACCTTTTTTGAAGTCGGAGCGACTACAGTAGTGTACATTAAAGCGGTTCTGCACTCTGAAAAAAATTTTTTTTTTTAAGGATGTAATATAAAGTGTGCTTACCTTTATTAGGGGACTCACCTGTTCCATCTTCCATCTCGATCGCCGCCGGTTTTCGTCCGATGAAGTTCCTCGTCTTCTTCTTTAGTGCTGGGGGCCATCTTGCCTGTGGGCATGTGAAACACCCACAGGGACTTTAGATGGCCCACCATGCACTGCCGTTACTCGCGCGTGCGCAGTAACGGCTCATCTGCCGAGATCTCACGAGATTTCGGCAGATGCGGCCGAAATCTCGGGAGATTTCGGAAGATGTGGCCGAAATCTCGCGAGATTTCGGAAGATGCCCGCACTGGCTCCTGGGATCAATGACACCAGATCCCAGGAGACAGTGCGGCGTGACGACGATCGACGCAAGACCCCGCCCGCCGCCGCAGAGGGAGAAGACCGGAAGTCTTCAATTACAAGGTAAGTAAAAAAAAAAAAAAAAAAAAAACATTTCATTTAGTACTCTTTGCCTGATTTGGAAGGAAGAGATTTACTAAATGAAATGGGTGTAGAACCGCTTTAAGACAGATTCATTCACTTACATTGATTTTTTTCATGTAGCGCGACTTGAGGCGACTTGGGGCGACTTGAAGTCGGATCCAAAGTTGCCCCTGTGTGACTCTAAACCTACAGATCTTTTATAAATGTTCCTTTCCTGGAGAATTGAGGATTAGCAGTGATAGCAAAATCTGGTGTTGGCACTTATTCCAGGGGGATGAATAGTGATTAGGACACGGACCCTCTGGGCCCCATTTACTTACTTCCCAAGCACAAACTTCAATGTGCAATGTATAGATAGTATAGATGAGCCCCTAAGTCCCAGGGGGCCTTTTTGCAGGTGTAGGATTTGCACAAATCGTAGGTCTACCCCTGAATTATTTACCCCCTCCTGTATTTGGGACCTTCAGATCTTTACTTTTGAAATACTTTCTGATTAGCAACTCTTTGTACACATGCTTTGAACAATCAAATATTAAAGCAGAACACCAAGCAAGACAGTTCATGGATTTAGGATGGAATGGGGGTAGTGGGTTAGAACCTCAGTTGGATTTTTATTGCTGTCTGCAATCCTGATGGGAGGATTCCGCTTACTTCTTCTTCTCCTGGGATGATATAAAGTAAAAGAAAACTTTCCCAGTCAGGACACAGAGAAAAGTAAAAACTTTTGAAAAGTTTGCACCCTTTCCCCACTCCATCCAAATCTAAAAGATAGAGTAGAGCTCCACTTTAGAATCTGTCCTTTTACTTACCTGTTTTATTTATTTTTTCTTAGACACAGGAAGAACAGCCGACTGAGGGAAAGAAGGAAGAAAATGAAGAAATTACAGAGGACGAGGTGCGGCCAAGTAACCGAGACAAGAAATGGAAAAAATGGCTGAAATTAGATAAGATGTTGGCAAAGAAGGGCAAGAAAGCAAGAAGAGAAGAAGAAAAGCTGGAAGAAGAAGAAAAGCTGGAAGAAGAAGAGAATGGGGAAGAGTCAAGGGAACCATCTATCTGCGAAACCAGATTATTCTGGTTCCCCCCAGAAGGAAAAAAGAAAAAGGGCAATCTGAATCTTGGAGTGTCACAGAAAAATAAAAGTCCTTATTCCTTGTCTACAAAGATACCACCAACTGACCCTTGCTGCGGATTTGTGTGCAATAGAATTGACAAATGTTGTGCTGCGAGCTGCTTCTACATTTGCCCTTGCTGTGGTAAATATCTTTGGAAAAAGCTAAAGCGGGCATGCTGGAGTCTGATGAAAAAGGTAAGTACTCTATAATACTATACTACTTAGGTAGTTATATAGCCACTATAAGAGCCGCTAATGTATATATATTTTTGGGGTTTCAAGTGATATGCCGGGGTGATGCCTGCAGCTGCACGTAGCAGGCCGACCTCCTCTATAGAAAACTTCCTGATAAAAATTGGCATTTTTGGGGAAACACATCGATCATAAATGACATAAAGTCCTAAACTGAGAAGTATTGCAGAAGTGACAGGATATGATGTAGCTGAAAGTTGTTACTCCTGTGTTATATCCACTAATAAATCCTTTTCTTTACTACAGTATGCCTTTGGCTGCATCTTGAAATGCTTCTCTTCTCTCTTCTCTTGAAAGAATCAGATGAATCGGAAGAATCAGATGAATCGGAAGAATCAGATGAATCGGAAGAATCAGATGAATCAGAAGAATCAGATGAGTCAGTAGAATCAGATCAGGGAAAGAGGGGGCAGGGAACTAGAGAGGGGGCAGAGAACTAGAGAGGGGCAGGGAGAGAGAGGGGCAGGGAGAGAGAGAGAAGGGGCAGGAAGAGAGAGAGGGGGGGCAGGGAGAGAGAGGGGGCAGGGGGAGAGAGAGGGGGCAGGGGGATAGAGAAGGGGCAGGGGGATAGAGAAGGGGCAGGGAGAGAGAGAGGGGACGGGGATAGAGAGGGGGCAGGGGGATAGAGGGGACAGGGGTATAGAGAGGGGCAGGGGGATAGAAAGGGGCAGGGAGAGACAGAGGGGGCAGGGGGATAGAGAGGGGCAGGGGGAGAGAGAAAGGGGAAGGAGAGAGGGGGCAGGGGGGTAGAGAAGGGGCAGGGATAGAGAGAGGGGGCAGGGGGATAGAGAAGGGGTAGGGAGAGAGAGAAGGGGCAGGGAAAGAGAGAAGGGGCAGGGAGAGAGGGGGCAGGGAGAGAGAGGAGTGGCAGGGAGAGAGGGGGCAGGGGGATAGAGAAGGGGCAGGGAGAGAGAGAGGGGACAGGGGGATAGAGGGGGCAGGGGGATAGAGAAGGGGCAGGGAGAGAGAGAGGGGGCAGGGGGATAGAGAAGGGGTAGGGAGAGAGAGAAGGGGCAGGGAAAGAGAGAAGGGGCAGGGAAAGAGAGAAGGGGCAGGGAGAGAGGGGGCAGGGAGAGAGAGGAGTGGCAGGGAGAGAGGGGGCAGGGGGATAGAGAAGGGGCAGGGAGAGAGGGGGCAGGGAACTAGAGAATGGGCAGGGAGATAGAGAAGGGGCAGGGAGAGAGAGAGAGGGGGCAGGGAGAGAGAGATTTATTTTTTATTTTTTACTATGTTTTTTTTGTATTTGCTTTGCAGGTATGGTATGGTAAGGTCTTATTGTTATACTGTAATGTTACTTTGTTTTAATGTTAACCATAATTTGCTTAGCAGGTACGCCATTCAGTTGCAGCACGGATTTATTTATCTCGACAGCAACAGCGTTTGCTCCCACGATACATAAAGCCGTCACTCCAACGCTGTAGGAGGTGATTTCACCACCACAGTTAAAAAAAAAGAGCATATATGCCGAAGCATGGGGGCAGCAGGGGCGGAGGAGCGATTGGCTCCTAATTCCACGCACATACGGTCGAAAATCCGATGGAGGCTTCCTCGTGGAAAAGTCCGACCATGTGTACGTGGCATAACCTTTTTGCAGGAGGATGCCCCCATGCTTCGGCATATATATATTTTAGGCACCGGTTGCGTTAAAAAAATGTTTTATTTTTTACTATGTTTTTTTTGGTATTTGCTTTGCAGGTATGTTAAGGTCTTACTGTTATACTGTAATGTTACTTTGTTTTAATGTTAACCATAATTTGCTTAGCAGGTACGCCATTCAGTTGCAGCGCGGATTTATCTATCTTGACAGCAACAGCGTTTGCTCCCACGATACATAAAGCCATGACTCCAACGCTGTAGGAGGTGATTTCCCCACCACAGTTAATAAAAAGAGCATATATGCCGAAGCATGGGGGCAGCAGGGGCGGAGGAGCGATTGGCTCCTAATTCCACGTACATACGGTCGAAAATCCGATGGAGGCTTCCTCGTGGAAAAGTCCGACCATGTGTACGTGGCATAACCTTTTTGCGGGAGGATGCCCCCATGCTTCGGCATATATATATTTTAGGCACCGGTTGCGTTAAAAAAATGTTTTATTTTTTACTATGTATTTTTTTGGTATTTGCTTTGCAGGTATGGTATGGTAAGGTCTTACTGTTATACTGTAATGTTACTTTGTTTTAATGTTAACCATAATTTGCTTAGCAGGTACGCCATTCAGTTGCAGCGCGGATTTATCTATCTTGACAGCAACAGCGTTTGCTCCCACGATACATAAAGCCATGACTCCAACGCTGTAGGAGGTGATTTCCCCACCACAGTTAATAAAAAGAGCATATATGCCGAAGCATGGGGGCAGCAGGGGCGGAGGAGTGATTGGCTCCTAATGCCACGTACATACGGTCTGAATTCCGACGGAAGCTTGCCCGTGGAAAAGTCCGAACGTGTGTACGCGGCATAACTTTTGCGGGAGGATGCCCACATGCTTCGGCATATATAAATGGTGCATGTATGCCCATCATTAGAAGTGGGTGGATGAAGGGAGGTATTCTAATGGTGGGCATACCCACCGATCAATCTCCCTTTTTTGTTCAGCCAAGAGGCTGCATGAAAAAAAAAAAGATTACAATATATGTCCAGTATGTTGCTGGACTTTGAATGGTTATACCAGAATGATGCCTGCAGGTTTAGGTATCATCTTGGTATCATTCTTTTCAGCCAGTGATCGGCTTTCATGTAAAAGCAATTCTAGCGGGTAATTAGCCTCTAGACTGCTTTTACAAGCAGTGGGTGGGAATGTCCCCCCTCCCGGATATAAACAGCGCCATTGGGAAATTGGGAAAGCGTTTTATCACACCGATCTTGGTGTGGTCAGATGCTTTGAGGGCAGAGGAAAGATCTAGGGTCTAATAAACCCCAATTTTTTGAAAAAAAGAGTACCTGTCACTGCCTATTGCTATCATAGGGGATATTTACATTCCCTGAGATAACAATAAAAATGATAACAAAGAAAAAAAATGGAAGGAACAGTTTAAAAATAAAATAAAAAAGCTAGATAAATAAAAAAAAGAAAAAAAAAAAAAGCACCCCTGCCCTCCCTTCTCTTGCGCAAAGGCGAACACAAGCGTTGGTCTGGCATCATATGTAAACAGCAATTGCACCATGCATGTGAGGTATCTCCGCGAAAGTCAGATCGAGAGCAGTCATTTTAGCAGTAGACCTCCTCCATGAATCTAATGTGGTAACCTGTAAAGGCTTTTAAAGGCTTTTAAAAATGTATGTAGTTTGTCGCCACTGCGTGTTTGTGCGCAATTTTAAAGCATGTCGTGTTTGGTGTCCATGTACTCGGCCTAAGATCATCTTTTTTATTTCATCAAAAATTTGAGCAACATAGTGTGTTTTAGTGCATTAAAATAAAAAAGGTGTATTTTTTCCACAAAAAATGCGTTTAAAAAATGCCTGCGCAAATACTGTGTGGAAAAAAAAAATGCAACACCCACCATTTTAATTTGTAGGGCCTTTTCTTTAACAATATATATAGTGTTTGGGGGTTTCAACGTAATTTTCTTGCAAAAAAAAAATGTTTTCATGTAAACAAAAGGTGTCAGAAAGGGCTTTGTCTTCAAGTGGTTAGAAGAGTGGGTGATGTGTGACATAAGCTTCTAAATGTTGTGCATAAAATGCCAGGACAGTTCAAGCCCCCCCCCCCCCCCCCCCCCCCCCAAAGGACCCCATTTTGGAAAGTAGACACCCCAAGCTATTTGCTGAGAGGCATGTTGAGCCCATTGAATATTTTTTTTTTTTTGTGTCCCAAGAGATTGAACAATGGAAAAAAAATTTTTTTAAAAAGTTGTCACTAAATGATATATTGCTCAAACATGTCATGGTTATGAAGGGAAGGGCTTGGATAGCTCTAATTGGATTATACCTCGTCCCGGATTGAATGGTAGATAAGGGAGCAAAGATAGAGATAGGGGACTATAGCGGTAATCAGAAAAATAATGATAATACTTGCAACTTTTTAAATAGAAATTTTAACAAAGTAGTTTATTCATAATTAATTTGAGGGATAAAATCGACACTACATACATTAAACATACAATGTGGAAAAAGAAATATAATGGAATTGGTCCACCAGTCATATCCGTTCCCCAGCAACTAATGGGGACGCACGGGGTTTAGAGATGGTTGGGGGACCAAGGGGATACAAAAATGGACAAGGGTTGGCTAAAAAGGGTCTACAAGAGTTTAATAGATCCTGGGTACAAAAAGGCTGTTTGGAGAGAGCTGACCGACATGTTTCGCCATACAATGGCTTCTTCAGGGTCAAATGGATAGTTTTGTACCAAATAAAGAGAGAGTCTATGAAAATGTAAAGAAACAAAAGGTTAGTTATGAAACTCAATTGATGCATCTGAATTATGATAAGCAGAACAAACAACTCCATGTCACCACAAGGCCATTAACCCATCCCATGCACAAAACTGGCCCGTGCTGGTCCCAAATGGTTCCCTGTAGGGGCAAACAAGACATACCCCTAAGTTGCTGGAACGGCCACTGGATTCGCAGGTGTGGTCAGGTATACTTGGATCCCAGGAGGCAGGGAACTGTCAAAGGCCTAAAGGGAGCCTGGTAGGGTAAAGTGAATGGTGGTAATATAAAATGGCAAGAAAGGTTAATTTGCCATACCTGGCTAACATAGCCTAGAGTTATAAAAACTTACCGCTATAAAAAATAGTCATATATGTGGAGCGCCAAACACAAATGATCCTGAGAAGATCTTGAGTGAAGATGAGGAAGAGCCACTAATGGGGCAACAAGAGATGATGAATTAAATTGAAATAGGTAAATTGGACATTACATAAGCAAAAATGGGGAATAAAGAGAGCTCACCTACTAAGCATGGGTCTGTTTGAATTAGACTACACAATGGGAGTCTGGAACCAGACTGTTTGTCAGCAGTTCAAAGTTGGTCAAAAAGGAAAAGACCAGTAGCTATGAATAGACAATATAAGATATAAGTATAATGTCAAACAAACTAGCAAGATACAAGCATCAACTGGAGGGAAAGGTATCAGACCTGCATTGGTGGTAGTCTCAGCACGAATGGTGCTCCAATGTCCATCACCTGAAGTGGTGAGGAAAAGGCAGGCTTTATAGGCCCTCCACACCTGATCATGATTGACCATGATGAGGCGGCGGGCAAAAGGGCCGTTCGCGCATGCGCAGAAGCGCCGGCGCGTGTGCCTACAATTCCCATAATGCTCAAGGGCCGGTAGGTGCGCGCGCCGCTCAGCGCGCGCGCATACAGATGGATCCAGACCTGGAGGCCCTCCAGTGGACGGAAGGGGTAATGGGCAACATTAGTCAAAGGCGAATGTGCTAAATCCTATGGAAGAAATGGGGAGCCATTAATTCCAAGATAAAAGGATGGAAACATAGCTGAAGATTAGCAGGTGGTGGTGGAGCATCAGGGAAGTGTGCAGGCAACAAAGCCAAGCGGGCTGCGGCCATAGGATCGCAACCCTGGGGTGCCCAAACAGTTACCAATGCACTAAGGGAGTATAAATGACCAAGAGTGGAAAAGCGAAAGTGGAAGGACCAGAAATGGACCGGGCCATGTTTTGTGCCACGGATAGACATGGGGAACGGGGGGGAAAAAAACACAGCAACAGGCAGTAGGGCAGGGACGGTGGGCCAGGACCCGATTTACCCCATTGTCAATGGGGTCCCAAATGAGGCGGCATGGAGGTGCATCTGCTAAGCATAGGCTAAGTAAAAGATTCTTTCAGATAAGCAAATGCATGCATTGAAAGGTAACTTTAATGTGTAAATTAAGTGAGACAAAGTGTATTAACATAGAACCGAGAAGGATATAAAGTATATGCTAATATATTGAAATACACAAGACCTGAACAATTGAAATAATGACTTTAAGAGATGATACATTTGAGTAAAGTGTGCATACAGGTGGTACAATTGGCCTATAATCAAGATATACAGGTATAATGAGCATGCATACAGACACTCATTTGTAGAGGGCGGCTGTCAAGGTGCCCGAACGCCGAAAGGTGGCCAGACAAACGCAGCAGCGTAAAACCGGGACGAAACAGGAAGGAATACATGGCAATATGTTGAATTCGAATATAAGTATAGTCACAATGTAATGTTTGATATATGTAACAAAGTTATAATAAACTTGTGTAACCCTGCAATAAAAAAATGAAAAAATGACAGCTGCAAGGGTGTCCGAATGACCCAAGGTCACCAAGCTGATACGCCAGCCTGGACCCAGGGTATGATTGCAAAGGACATATAGATAGCAATAGGTATCTCTAAGTGAATAGTCTATAGTGAATATCAAATAGAAATATAACAAGTATCAGATACTCATAAAAAGGATTTGAAGCTTATATATTCATTCAGACCTGGATATTTGACGGCATTGAGGTTGTGTATCCATTTCGTTTCAATTTGCAAGAGTTTCTCATCAATGCCACCTCCTCGCACATGTGTCTCGACATGATCTAATGCCGAAAAACATATGTGTTGGGGATCATAGTTGTGTACAAGACCAAGATGTCTGTGGTGGTGATGCGTTTTAGAGTGGGTTTGATGTGATCACGTATCCGGACCTGAAAGGGCCGTTTAGTTTTACCGATGTAGAAGCATCCACAGGTACAGGTGGCTAGATATACAACGCCTATTGTTCTACAATTTACATGATGAGGAATTTCATGAAAAGAACCATTCGGTAACATAGTAACTTTGGAATTTGAAACATATTGACACATGTCACATGACCCACAAGGGTATGTGCCATTGTCAAGACGAATCTGGGTCGTTAATGGAGCATGATGACTTCTAGTGAGACGGTCACGAAGTGAAGGACATCTTTTATAGGTTATATCAGGGCGTGAACCGATAAACTTACTGACTGTGGGGTCAGCGAGTAGTAGAGGCCAGAAGTTATTGACAACCTCGCGGATTTGGGTATGCATTGATGAGAAACGAGTGATAAGTCTGACAGGTTGAGTATCTGAGGAATTTCTAGAATTATGAATCAATTGGAGTCTGTCAAGTTTCTTGACCTTATTAAACGAACGTTTAGGGGGTGCACGACTGTAGCCTCTGTTAATTAATCTAGAAAATAATTCATTGGATGCTTTGTGAAAATCCGCATCTGAGGTGCAGTTGCGTCTGATCCTGAGGTATTGACTATACGGAATACTATTGAGTAGAGATTGGGGTGGGCACTTTCAGCATGTAGAATTGTATTGCCGGCTGTCGGCTTTCTAAACAAGGACGTACTAATCCGTCCTACATTATCAATGTTAATCGTTAAGTCAAGAAAATTGACAGATGACTGACTAGATTCAAGAGTAAATTTAAGATTAAAGTTGTTAATCCCCAAAGATCCAAAAAAATGGTTGAGATCAGAATGTGAGCCAGACCAGAATAGTAAAATGTCATCAATATATCTGAACCAATGCAGTATACATGATTTATGGGTAAAAATTAGTTGTGAAAAAAGATGGCGTTCCCACCCCCCCCAGGTACAGGTTGGCATATGAGGGCGCACATTTGGTCCCCATAGCCACACCTTGCACCTGGAGGAAGTGGGAATTGCCAAACATAAAGTGGTTTTTGGTAAGGATAAATTTGAGGAGGTCCAACACAAAATTGGCATATCTGTCAAATTGAGGTCCGCGTTCAGAGAGAAGGTCACGAATGACGTCTATGCCCCTATCATGCGGGATGCAATTATAGAGACATTCGACGTCCAAGGTCACAAGCCAAGTATTGGGAGGTAGAGTCATGTTTTGCAGTAGCTTTAGAAGATGAAGTGTATCCCTAACATAAGAAGGTAAACGTAGAACGTGAGGTGAGAGATATTTGTCCACAAGAGCACTCGCGTTCTCTGTTAAACAGTGACAACCGGACACAATGGGGCGTCCGGGAGGATTGGTAGTTGACTTGTGAATTTTTGGTAAAGCATAAAAGGTAGGTATGGTAGGTTCATTAATCTTCAAGAAGTTCCAAGTGCTAAGGTCAATGACTGCAGCCTGATAGGCATGAAAGATGAATTGGTCATATTGGTGAGAAAAGTTTTTTATGAGAGACAAGGCAATAGGACGGTACCATTCACGATTGTTGAGGATATTGTAGCACATAGATTCATAAGCTTTGATGTCCATAACCACGACATTGCCGCCTTTGTCGGCTGGTTTAATTACGATATCAGGATGGGTTTGAAGGGATTTTATGGTTATATGTGGAATTACACCCCAAAATACATTCTGTTGCTTCTTCTGAGTACGGGGATACCACATATGTGAGACTTTTTGGGAGCCTAGCTGCGTACAGGACCCCAAAAACCAAGCACCGCCTTCAGGTTTTCTAAGGGTGTCATTTTTTTATTTCACTCCTCACTGCCAATCAGTTTCGGAGGCCATGGAATGCCCAGATGGCACAAACCCCCCAGTGACCCCATTTTGGAAAGTAGACACCCCTAGCTATTTGCTGAGAGGTACGGTGAGTATTTTGCAGATCTCGCTTTTTGTCACAAAGTTTTGAAAATTGAAAAAAGAAAAACTAATTTTTTTTTTCTTCATTTTCAAAAACAAATGAGAGCTGTAAAATACTCACCATGCCTCTCAACAAATAGCTTGGGGTGTCTACTGTCAGCAAAATGTATTTTGGGGTGCAATTCCACATATAACCATGGCATGGTGAGCAATATATCATTTAGCGACGACTTGTCTTTATTCAATCACTTGGGACAAAAAAAAAAAATATTCAATGGGCTCAACATGCCTCTCAGCAAATAGCTTGGGTGTCTACTTTCCAAAATGGGGTCATTTGGGGGGGGGGGGGGGGGTTGTGCCATCTTGGCATTTTATGGCCTTCAAAACTGTGATAGGTAGTGATAGGTAGTGAGGAGTGAAATCAAAAATGTATGCCTTTAGAAATCTTGAAGGCGGTGCTTGGTTTTTGGGGTCCTGTATGCGGATAGGCTCCCAAAAAGTCCCACACATGTGGTATCCTCGTACTCAGGAGAAGCAGCAGAATGTATTTTGGGCAATGGGCAATATATCATTTAGTGACAACTTTGGGCAAAAAAAAAAAAAAAAAGTTTGCAATATTCCCGCAACTTGTGGCAAAATATAAAATATTCCATGGACTCAACATGCCTCTCAGAAAATAGCTTGGGGTGTCTACTTTCCAAAATGGGGTCATTTGGGGGGGGGGGGGGTTGTGCTATTTTGGCATTTTATGGCCTTCGAAACTGTGATAGGTAGTGAGGAGTGAAATCATAAATTTGCACCCTTAGAAATTGGTTGATTGGTTTCGGGGCCCCATACGTGGCTAGGCTCCCAAAAAGTCCCACACATGTGGTATCCCCATACTCAGGAGAAGCAGCAAAATGTATTTTGGGGTGCAATTCCACATATAACCATGGCATGTGTGAGCAATATATAATTTAGTGACAACTTTTTTTTTCTTTATTCAATCACTTGGGGCTAAAAAAAAAAAAATATTCAATGGGCTCAACATGCCTCTCAGCAAATAGCTTGGGGCGTCTACTTTCCAAAATGGAGTCATTTGGTTTTTTTTTTTTACTGCTCTGCCATTTTAGCACCTCAAGAAATGAGATAGGCAGTCATAAATTAAAAGCTGTGTAAATTCCAGAAAATTTACTCTAGTTTGTAGACGCTATAACTTTTGCGCAAACCAATAAATATACGCTTATTGGCATTTTTTTTTTACTAAAGACATGTGGCTGAATAAATTTTGGCCCAAATGTTTGACTAAAATTGAGTTTATTAGATTTTTCTTATAACAAAAAGTAGAAAATATCTTTTTTTTTTTTTTTAATTTTCAAAAACTAAAAAGATTGTTTTTTCAGTATATACTTAAAAGAATCAGTGTATCCCCACTCATCAAGAGCTGATGCGACCAAAAAATTCCTATGGAATATATATAAAAAATAGTAATGAACCATATTATCCATATAAACGAGTATATAGGTAAACTAACGTTTCATGCGTATAGATGGTTAGCCAGAACACACTCACCAACCCAGACAGTCAGTGCACTGTGCGGTGGTGGGCGCAAGGTGAGCCAGGGACACATCTCTTCACTGGAGATGAGGCGGCATGAATATGGATGCGATATCGGGTAGAGTATAAGAGTACCAAGATATGGCAGGGTGTATCCAAAAATAAAGATGTGTTGTAGTGTTTGACACAAACGTATCTGGGAAGAAAGTATTGAATATGTGTATAATACATAATAATAATGTTTCATTGAGAGTAATTGGTAGTGAACCCAGTAAGTTATACAAGAGGGTGATGGCATGTATCCGGATGATACAAATGTGTTGACGTGTAAAAATAAGTAACATAGAGAACAGTATGCAAGTTAGCAAGGGTAGGATAGAAGTGTAACAAAAGAAATGGATAAAGTGCCAAGTTACAGCTAAAGAAAAAATGGGACAAAATTGCCAATGAAAAAAATATATATAAGTATGGGGATGGAGAAGAAAACAACTCACCTAGATATCGCATCTATGACACCAGCAAACCATAGGGCTGGTGTATATAGACCGACTGAAGAGACTAGCCGTATGTACAGCTAGCTCCAAGTGGGGTTTAAAAATGCTGCCAATGTCACGTATGTGAGACAAAGGGGGAGGAGCCGCACCTGACCCGAGTGGACACTCAGTGACAAGCGCGCAAAAGAACTCCCCCATAGAGACACGGGGATGGAAAAACACTGAACGCCGGCTAGATGACATCAAATGTGACGTCACACGCACGGCGTAGGTTACGTGGCGCCGATGCGCAGAGTGCAGTCCGCCCGAACCTCCCGATCACAAGTGAAAAGGGAGGAGGGGAGGACCCACTAGCGCATCGCAGCTCCCGCAGGGAGAGAAGAGCCCAGCAACACCAAATGTCCCCTCTACCACACAAAACACTGAAAAGGCCAGACAGGAAGCGTGCAATGGACCCTTATGACTACATACCCATGTGGGACAATAAATCAGTGTCAGGTACACTGTCAAAACATAATTACCATGTACATAGTTGTGAATAAATATATATAAAAATGCACAAGAACAGATATGAAAAATATCACTAATATATAAACCTTAACATCAAGTACCCCATAAATGGGGGCAGACCTCACACAAGGAAGGTAGGGGAACACTACCAATCCCATATATCCAAGTGCTTCCATCCCGATATATATGCGAGAATGGGGGGATTTTTGGGACTTTAAATGAAGCACAATTAAGTGACTCCATCCCGATCATTGGTAAATACATTCTTTTACTTTCTTTCTTTCTTTCTTTCTTTTTTTCTTTCTTTCTTTCATATTTTTTTTCTTTTTCTTTCTTTACTTTCATCTTTTCTTTTTTTCTTTCCTCCATCTCTTCATTCTTTTGTTCTTTCCTTCCATCTTTCCTTTCTTTCCATCTTTTCTTTCTTTCTTTTCTCTTTCTTTCTTTCCTTCCATCTTTTCTTTCTCCTTCTTTCTTTCCTTCCATCTTTCCTTCTTTCTTTCTTTCTTTCCATTCTTTTTTTTTCTTTCTTTCTCTTTCCTTTATTTTTATTTCTATTTCTCTCTTTCTATTCTTTTTTTTTTTTTCTTTTCATTATTTTTCTCTTTCTTTCTCTTTCTTTCTTTCTCTTTCTCTCTTTCTTTCTCTCTCTTTCTTTCTTTCTTTCTTTCTTTCTTTCTTTCTTTCTTTTTTTTCTTTCTTTCTTTCTTTCTTTCCTTCCATGTTGTCAGTGGATGTAATAATAACCCCCAGCATTGGCTCAGTGGATGCAATAATAACCCCCAGTATTGGTGCCAGTGGACATAATAATAACCCCCAGCATTGGTGCCAGTCGATGTAATAATAACCCCCAACATTGGCTCAGTGGATTCAATAATAACCCCCAATATTGGTGCCAGTGGATGTAATAATAACCCCCAATATTGGTGCCAGTGGATGTAATAATAACCCCTAGTATTGGTGTCAGTAGACATAATAATAACCCCCAGCATTAGTGCCAGTGGATGTAATAATAACCCCCAATATTGGTGCCAGTGGATGTAATAATAACCCCCAATATTGGTGCCAGTGGATGTAATAATAACCCCCAACATTGGCTCAGTGGATTCAATAATAACCCCCAATATTGGTGCCAGTGGATGTAATAATAACCCACAATATTGGTGTCAGTGGATGTAATAATAACCCCCAGTATTGGTGTCAGTAGACCTAATAATAACCCCCATCATTGGTGCCAGTGGATGTAATAATAACCCCCAATATTGGTGTCAGTGGATGTAATAATAACCCCCAGCATTGGCTCAGTGGATGTAATAATAACCCCCAACATTGGCTCAGTGGATTCAATAATAACCCCCAATATTGGTGCCAGTGGATGTAATAATAACCCCCAGTATTGGTGTCAGTGGATGTAATAATAACCCCCCGTATTGGTGTCAGTGGATGTAATAATAACCCCCAATATTGGTGCCAGTGGATGTAATAATAACCCCCAATATTGGTGCCAGTGGATGTAATAATAACCCCCAGTATTGGTGCCAGTGGACATAATAATAGCTCCCAGCATTGGTGACAGTGGACATAATAATAACCCCCAGCATTGGTACCAGTGGACATAATAATAACCCCCAGCATTGGTGCCAGTGGACATAATATTAACCCCCAGTGTTGGTGCCAGTGGACTTAATAATAACCCCCAGCATTGGTGCCAGTGGACATAATAATAACCCCCAGCATTGGTGCCAGTGGACATAATAATAACCCCCAGCCTTGGTGCCAGTGGATGTAATAATAACTCCCAGTATTGGTGTCAGTGGATGTAATAATAACCCCCAGCATTGGCTCAGTGGATGCAATAATAACCCCCAGTATTGGTGCCAGTGGACATAATAATAACCCCCAGCATTGGTGCCAGTCGATGTAACAATAACCCCCAATATTGGTGCCAGTGGCTGTAATAATAACCCCCAGCATTGGTGTCAGTGGACATAATAATAACCCCCAGCATTGGTGCCAGTCAATGTAATAATAACCTCCAATATTGGTGCCAGTGCATGTAATAATAACCCCCAATATTGGTGCCAGTGGATGTAATAATAACCCCCAGCATTGGTGTCAGTGGACATAATAATAACCCCCAGCATTGGTGCCAGTCGATGTAATAATAACCCCCAATATTGGTGCCAGTGGATGTAATAATAACCCCCAGCATTGGTGTCAGTGGACATAATAATAACCCCCAGCATTGGTGCCAGTCGATGTAATAATAACCTCCAATATTGGTGCCAGTCGATGTAATAATAACCCCCAGTATTGGTGTCAGTGGACATAATAATAACCCCCAGCATTGGTGCCAGTGGATGCAATAATAACCTCCAGTATTGGTGCCAGTGGACATAATAATAGCCCCCAGCATTGGTGCCAGTGGATGCAATAATAACCCCCAGTATTGGTGCCAGTGGACCTCACCAGTCCACCATATGCCCGTGTTCTCTGCCTCCATGTCCAGGGCACGATACGAACAGATCTTGCGGTTCATGCACTTCAGTGACAATGAACTCTGTCGTCTTTGTGGAGACCCTGAATTTGATCGGCTCTACAAAATTCGGCCCCTCATAAACCACTTCAACCAACGTTTTGCAGCCTTTTTTACTCCCAATCAAGTTGTCTGCGTTGACGAGTCCCTGATTAAGTTTTCTGGCCGCTTGTCTTTCAAACAGTACCTTCCCAGCAAGCGTGCCAGATACGGGGTCAAGCTCTATAAGCTCTGTGACAGGGCAACAGGCTATACGTGGAGCTTTTCGGTTTATGAGGGAAAAGATAGTCACGTAGAGCCGGAGAACTGTCCAGATTACATAGGGAGCGCTGGCAAGATAGTGTGGAACTTGGTGTCACCCTTATTCGGAAAGGGGTACCACTTGTACGTGGACAATTATTACACGAGCGTGCCACTGTTTAGTCACTTGTTTGATCATCAGATTGGAGCATGTGGCACCGTGCGACCTAATCGCCGGGGCTTTCCCCATCGGCTTGTAGATTCCCCTCTTAGGCTGGGGGAGAGAGCCTGCTTTCAGTGTAATAATTTGCTCACTGTGAAGTGGAGGGATAATAGGAATGTTTTCATTCTTACCTCCCTTCATGCAGACACGACAGTCCAAATTCGTACGCCGGCTGGTGTTGTGACGAAACCCCTCTGTGTCCACGAATATAACCAAAATATGTGAGGGGTGGATCTCAACGACCAGTTGTTGGCGCCGTATCTAGTTGCCCGTAAGGCTAGACGCTGGTACAAAAAAGTGTCTATTTATTTATTCCAATTGGCTTTGCTGAATGCTCATGTGCTATACGGAGCTTCAGGCGGGACTTTACCCTTCCTTGAATTCCAGGAAGAGTTTGTCACAGACCTTCTGTATCCAGGCGGTTCTGCACCTCACCATCCCCTACCAAATGCAGTAAGCCGGCTGCATGAGCCGCATTATCCTTATGCCGTCCCGATGAACCCCTACCCAACGAACCCCCCAAAGAAGATGTCGTGTCTGTACCAAGCGCGGATTTAGGCATGACACCCATTATTTTTGTCCACGCTGTCCTGACAATCCTGGTCTTTGCATTGGTGAATGTTTTGAACGCTACCACTCACTAGTGAAGTATTAGCGTAGGGTACAGCATTTCAATCGCATTTTAAGACCCAACCGTTACCGTTAAAATTATAGTTACAGGGTCTCAAGAATGCCATCGCATTTTGAGACCCGACCGTTACTGTTAAAATTATAGTTACAAAAAAAAAAGTGCAAAAAAAATAAATAAAATAAAAAGTACAAAAAAAAAAACCCCCCAAAAAAATATAAAATAAAAAAACAAAAATAGTTGTCGTTTTATTGTTCTCGTTCTTTCTCTCTCTCTCTCTATTCTCTCTATTGTTGCTCTTTTTTTACTGTATTCTATTCTGCAATGTTTTATTATGTTTTATCATGCTTGCTTTTCAGGTATGTACGGTAATTTTGTTATACTTTACTGTTTACTGTGTTTTATTGTTAACCATTTTTTTGTTTTCAGGTGCGCCATTCAGCTGCAGCGCGGATTTATTTATCTTGACAGCGACAGCGTTTGCTCCCACGATACATAAAGCCGTGACTCCAGTGCTGTCGGAGGTGATTTCACCACCACAGTTAAAAAAAAGAGCATATATGCAGACGGTGCCAATAGGGTTGTGGAAGCTGACAGCCCTGGGCGGTGAGGACTAAAAAAATTCAGAAATGCCTCACTTAGGCGGACGCCTTCTCCAACGCTCCTATCTTGACCAACAGAAGACTCAAAACTACGTTTTCCACCACGCTGTAACCTACTGGTAACCTACTGGTCTTTAACGTGTCCTCAAGAGATTTTATCTTCTGCACTCTCTGTGGGGACAGGATGAGTTCTGAGACCTTCCCCTTATAACGGTGGTCAAGGAGGGTTGCCAACCAGTAATCATCCTTCTCCTTTATGCCACATATTCTTGGGTCCTTTCCCAGGCTTTGAAGCATGAGGTTGCCCATGCGCCTCAAATTTGCAGAGGCTTGGGAAGCAGACTCCTCGGGGTCACTCATGATGACAGCATCTGGAACTTCCTCCTCCCAACCACGTACAACTCCCAAGTGTCCTGGGTTTGGAAAACCATCGCTTTCAGATTGACATGTCTTCCTCTTCTTCGAAGCCTATGAAAGTGCAAGAATCCTCCTCCTCATCCTCCTCCCCTCTCTCCTCCTGTGTGTTCTGTGACATAGGAATGATGTTGTCTGGATAAAGTGGGCCTTGAGAGGAAAGGAAGTCCTCCTCTTCTTCCTGTTGCTCTGACTTCAGTGCCCTGTCCATAATGCCACGCAGAGTATGCTCCAGCAGGAACACAACAGGGATCGTGTCACTGATGCATGCACTGTCCACTGCTCACCATCTTTGTGGCCTCCTCAAATGGTGACAATATAGTGCATGCATCCTTAATGATCAGCCATTGGCGTAGGGAAAAAAGCAGAGGCGGCCTGAGCCTGTCATCGTGCTGTACTGGCACAGGTACACGTTGACGGCCCTCTGCTGCATGTATAGCCATTGCAGAATTCCCCATAGTTGAGTTCCACCTGGTGGGCATGTCACAAATCAGGCGGTTTACGGGCAGAATTCCTGCTGAATTTCAACAGAGCCGTGTATGACCGCCTGAAATGGCTACAGACTCTTCTGGCCTGTTTTAATACATCTTGCAACCCTGGGTACGTACTTAGGAAACGCTGCACCACCAAATTGAGGACATGTGCCAGGCATGGCACATGTGTCAACTTTCCCTGTCTAAGGGTGGACAGGAGGTTTGAGCCATTATCGGACACCACCATTCCTGGCTCCAGCTGGCGTGGTGTGAACCACCTCTGGGCCTGTCCCTGCAGAGCTGCAAGAATCTTTGCTCCGGTGCAGTTTCTGTCCCCTAAACGCACTAGCTGAAGCACTGCAGGGCACCTTTTAGCCTGACTTTGGGAATAGCTCTTTGAATGCTTAGGGTGTACCTGATGTTCATAGGACAATTCTGAAGAGGAGGGCATGGAGGTGGCGGAGGAGGAGGAGGAGGAGGAGGAGGAGGAGGGGGTAGAGCTCACAGGTCTGGCATCATCACCACCAGTTGTATGGAGACGTGGGGGCACAACAAGCTGCAGCACCGAGTCCTGTACTGCATCCTTTCGAGTTTCAATCAGCATTACCCAGTGTGCTGTGCACAAAATATATCGTCCCTGCCCATGCTTGCGTGTCAGCAGTAAGGTGGATTTTAAGGCTGACTGCCTTGCCTAATGATGCCAGAACATTCCCTCCATGTGATGGTAGAGATATGGAACGGCCTTACGTCAAAAGTAGTAGTGACTGGGAACCTGCCATTGTTGTACAGCACATTGTGGAAATTCACGGAAGGGGGCAGAATCCACCAGGCTGAAAGGCAGAAATTGGAGAGCCAACAGCTTTGACAAGCTTGCATTCAGACACTGGCCATGTGGGTGGCAGGGACTGTATTTTGTTTTCTGCTGCAGAAAATGGGGCAGAGATATTTGCTGGCTACAGTCTACAGCTGGTGGTGTGCTGCTGGCAGATGTGCTGCTAGGACCTGGAATACCCAGTGCTATACCATCATCCCTGTCAGTGGAGGCTGCTGAAAGGTAATGACTCAGTATGGCAGGGGCAGACTGAAGTGGGTGAGGAGGAGGAGGGACAGATTTGTGCCCCTTTTGTGTGGCTTTTAGGTGCTCTTGCCAACGGGCTGAGTTGTTGGACGTTAAATGCCTTGTTAAGCATGTGGTACCCAAATGGTTGGTGTTTTTGCCACGTTTGATGTGCCTGGGACACAGTTTGCAGATAGTAACAGTGCGATCTGCTGCAGATATGCTGAAAAAGGCCCAGACAGCTGAGCTTTGGGGAGTGGGCCGGGAGATATCAGCTGCAGAATGTGATGAATAGGGTGGCTGCTCTCTACTCTCTTGATGTCGGCCTCCTTGGGGTTGTGCCACCTCACCTTCAGTTTCCTTCTCTGCTCTATCTGGCACCCAAATTGCATCAGTGACCTCATCATCATCATCATCATCAACTCCATCTCCTCCATCTTCATCATTACCACTAGAGACAACTTGACAATATGCTGCGGCTTGGGGAACATGAATGCCAATTTGTCTACCAGTGTTCCTCCCTCTCTCTAGGCTCATGTTCCTATCATCCTCAATCTCAGAATCAACATATGAATCCAGTAATGGCTGGGTATCATCAAAGAGCAAGTGGCTGATGCTGTGGTCAAATAGCTCAGCTGACTCCTCAATGGCTGATTTTGGGGCTATGGCAGGAATAGATGTGGACAAGGAGGCAGGTTTATCCACTCTGGCAACTGCAGGGGACGACACACTTGTCTCTGCTTGCGTGACAGAGGATGAGGAGGATGAGGAATGTTTAGTGAGCCAGTCCACCACCTCCTCTGCATGCTGTGGTTGGATAGCATGGGCAAACTCACTAAACAGAGGAAATGATGCCCTGCCTGAGAACTGACCACCATGTCCACCCTTGCCTGTGGATACATTTGTTGCTGGCCCCCTTACAGTGCCAAGGGAATGTCTGCCTCTCCTTGTTTTCCTCCCAGACATTATTGGGAGGGGGTGGTGCTTATAAGCAAAAGTAAAGAAGAAGTTAAAATCTGTAGGTAGATGCACTTTAATCAATGTAAAGAGGTGTTTGGTGCAATTTGAGTACTCACACTACACAGACACACTCCACGGATACACTATAATATACCGCAATAAAATGCGCCAAACGTACAGTGACGCACATAACTATATGGCGTTAAACTTGAAGTAATGCACTCAAAACTATATGGCGCTAAACTGGCAGTAACGCACACAAAACAATATGGCGCTAAACTGGCAGTAACGCACACAGAACTATATAGTGTTAAACTGGCAGTAACGCACACAGAACTATATGGCGTTAAACTGGCAGTAACACACGCAAAACTATATGGCGTTTAACTGGCAGTAACGCACACAGAAGTAAATGGCCTTAAACTGTCATTAACGCAATCAAATAGATGGTGTTCAACCGTCACTACACTGACGCTATCTGAACTGTCCCTACTCTAGCTATACACTATAGTCAAGATTACTGACACAGTCTCACTACACTACACTGAAACTATATGAGCTGTCCCTACTCCACACTAATGTATGTATGAATGACACTGTCTCACTACACTAAAGTGAAATCTGAGCTGTCCCATAGCTGTATACTATGCAAAGCTGAATGATGCTGCTCCTCACTACACTCTGAGGGGGCGCACGGGCGCCGCCCCCTCTCTCCTGCCACCCCTCTATCACCAATAGATAGATTCATGCATTGTATGAATTTATCTATAGCCGCCGCTGCCACCCCCTAATCAGGTGCCCGGCCCCTTTTCGGGTGCAGGGCACCTGAATTACAGCGGCGGGGGGTGTTTTTGAAGCACCTGATTAGAGCCATAGGCTCTAATAAGCGTCAAAAATATAAATATATATGATGAGCACACTTTTAGTATTTGATGGGCACACTGGCAGTATTTGATGGGCACACTGGCAGCGTTTAATGGTACAGTGGCAGCGTTTAATGGGCACAGTGGCAGCGTTTGGCACAATGGCTGCATTTGATGGGCACAGTGGCAGCATTTCATGGCACAGTGGCAGCATTTGATAGGCACAGTGGCAGCATTTGGCACAGGGGCTGCATTTGATTGGCACAGTGGCAGCATTTGATTGGCACAGTGGCAGCATTTGATGGCACAGTGGCAGCATTTAATGGGCACAGTGGCAGCAATTGAGGGCACAGTGGCAGCGTTTGATGGCACAGTGGCAGCATTTGAGGGCACAGTGACAGCGTTTGATAGCACAGTGGCAGCGTTTGATGGGCACAGTGGCAGCGTTTGATGGCACAGTGGCTGCAGATGATGGCACAGTGGCAGCGTTTGATGGCACAGTGGCTGAAATTGATGATTTTTTTTCAAAAATCTTTTGCGCCCCCCAAAAAATTTTGACTGACACTAAACTAATCTTCTACACTGACATTTGAAGCAAAATAGCACAGTATAGCACACTAACTAACTAATAGCACTGAACAGAGTCATGTTCTATCTCTCTCCACACCAAAATCACACTGAAAATGGTTGTCATTGAAATAATACTTTTATACTGTGGGGCGGAAATGAGTCTTGGTTGGATAAAGTCTAATGACAGTGTCCAATCATGACTCTGACAGTGCTCTGTGCCCTGATTGGCTGAAGATTTCACTGCTTCAGCCAATCAGGGCTTGCAATCCACTGTTCAGTGCCGCAATGCATTGTGGTCAGTTCGGGGGGCCAAACAAATGGTCGAACGACCCGTTTGTTTGGCTGTTCTCCGAAAGACTGAACAATGACAGTTCGGCCCGTCATTATGCTTGGGTCAAACCGTTCACCCATCCCTAGTAAGGATGTGTTAAATAGAGGAACCAGCACAAGAAACCTGGCACGTGGGATCTGATTTTGTTGAAAATGATCTTGCTAAATGGCAAAACTCCTATTGGAGAAAAAGCACTTTTTCCTGTGATTTCTATCCTTAGTGGAGTTGTTCACATGTACCAGGTGCAGTGTTGGTCATCTTACTTTAAAAAAAGTAATTAGTTAAGTTACAAATTACTTCTTTACAAATTACTTAATTGCGTTAGTAACTCAGTTACTACATTGGAAAAGTAATTAGTTACGCAGCAAAGTAACTGTGACTTTTTTGTAATATTCTATACGTGTAACTAAGGGGCGGGTCTAGTATTACTGTAAGCAAGGGGCACATTTATTATTATTGTTATATATCCTGTAAACAAGGGGCTGCTCTATTATTACTCTTACCAAGGGGCAGATCTGTTATAGCGTGTAAGCAAGGGGCAGGTCTATTATTATTATATTGTGTAAGGGGCGGGTCTATTATTATTATATTGTGTAAGGGGCGGGTCTATTATTATTATATTGTGTAAGGGGCGGGTCTATTATTATTATATTGTGTAAGGGGCGGATGGCTACAGAAGAGGGCGAATGTTAAATTAATGGGCAGAGCTCGATATATTGGATAGTGATGTTTATTTTATTCCGCCCTCTTCAAAAAACACCGCTCTGCGCCCCTGGGATGTGTTACTAACAAGTTTGGGTAGGTATATAGGTGTACCCACCTGTATTATGTAGATGTGTTAAATATATAAATATATGAATAAATAAATAAATAAATAAATATATATGTATATATATGCTTGTGCATAGATGTGATGAAATTATAATTGTGAAGTGCAAGGATAATCTCTATGTGATGTGTATGTACAGTAGACCTTATACATATATCATCAACAGCTGCTGCTTAAAACAAAGAAGATATGGGAAAATACAAACAGCATTGGATGGACCGTGCTTAGTCCACTCAAATTGGCGTTTGTAGCAGCGCTATTCAGAGTTTTTTCAAGTGAATAAAAAACATTTGATATATACACTCACAATAGAACACCATATATCACATAGAGTTGTGAAGAATTAATCTTATGAGTGAAATAAAATTATAAATATGGATCTAGTGAAAGTGATAAAAATTCTCATAAGTGCTTAAAATTATAAAGTATATAAAAAAAAATATATAAAAGTGCATTCCAGTGAATCATATATGTGATAAAAAATATATGATGAACAAAATAAATAAATGAATGATTATCAATTCTGTGTCTCCAGTCCACATAAAATCAAGCTTGTCAAACTGGTCCCGCTAGACTGCAGCAAACCACCAATCCACCAAGTGACAGTTGGTATAAACAAAACAGTTCAGAATTTGGGTATTTGAGTGATCCGACCACCGAAGGTTTCCACCTTGTGCAAGACTCGCCCCTATGGGGATGCACTCACCAGAAAACTGCTTTAAATGTGCCTGTAGTTATAACCAATGTGGGCCTTCTCATCCAACATCAGACCATCCACCAGCGCGAAAATAGGACCAGATCCACTGTTCAGCATCACCTGATCATTACTCCACCAGCGCAGTCACATAATGTATGAGAAGACAAATGGAGGACCACATAGTGTAATACTGCTTAAAAGTAATTTTATTGAAAACACTTCCCCTTTAAAAAACGATCCCCCCTAGTAGTAACTGCGTACCAAAAATTGATAATAAATTAGCCTTTAGATAAATGTAGGAATCTACTGTGCCTGAATCCAGTCCACAGGATGTGGAAGAAACGATTTCCGCTGAGTGTGTGAGCGGTGTCTCTCCTTCCTGATGGCCTTGGAGCGCACAGTGGACCGCAAGCGTGATGACGTCACTTCCTTCTGACCTACGCCCTAGGCGTAGGTCAGAAGGAAGTGACGTCATCACGCTTGCGGTCCACTGTGCGCTCCAAGGCCATCAGGAAGGAGAGACACCGCTCACACACTCAGCGGAAATCGTTTCTTCCACATCCTGTGGACTGGATTCAGGCACAGTAGATTCCTACATTTATCTAAAGGCTAATTTATTATCAATTTTTGGTACGCAGTTACTACTAGGGGGGATCGTTTTTTAAAGGGGAAGTGTTTTCAATAAAATTACTTTTAAGCAGTATTACACTATGTGGTCCTCCATTTGTCTTCTCATACATTATGTGACTGCGCTGGTGGAGTAATGATCAGGTGATGCTGAACAGTGGATCTGGTCCTATTTTCGCGCTGGTGGATGGTCTGATGTTGGATGAGAAGGCCCACATTGGTTATAACTACAGGCACATTTAAAGCAGTTTTCTGGTGAGTGCATCCCCATAGGGGCGAGTCTTGCACAAGGTGGAAACCTTCGGTGGTCGGATCACTCAAATACCCAAATTCTGAACTGTTTTGTTTATACCAACTGTCACTTGGTGGATTGGTGGTTTGCTGCAGTCTAGCGGGACCAGTTTGACAAGCTTGATTTTATGTGGACTGGAGACACAGAATTGATAATCATTCATTTATTTATTTTGTTCATCATATATTTTTTATCACATATATGATTCACTGGAATGCACTTTTATATATTTTTTTATATACTTTATAATTTTAAGCACTTATGAGAATTTTTATCACTTTCACTAGATCCATATTTATAATTTTATTTCACTCATAAGATTAATTCTTCACAACTCTATGTGATATATGGTGTTCTATTGTGAGTGTATATATCAAATGTTTTTTATTCACTTGAAAAAACTCTGAATAGCGCTGCTACAAACGCCAATTTGAGTGGACTAAGCACGGTCCATCCAATGCTGTTTGTATTTTCCCAGAGCTCGATATATAACAATAATAATAATAAATGCGCCCACTTGGTTACAGTAATACTAGACCCTCCCCTTAGTTACACGATAGACGCCCCTTGCAGAGTAGCATGAGCATCGGGAACGTGCGGCATCGCCTCGTACAATTACATGTTAACTGCGCCTGCGCTGTGTAGAGTTCACTCAGAGCTGTTTAGGTTCGGCAATTTTCGTAAGCTCCGTAGTCCTTCGTACTGCGCAAGCGCTGCACCTGCGCAGTACAGGGGGGTCCTTATCCGGTGGGGGAACTTTTTCGGCAGGACACCGGAATTACACTACTGCCATCTAGTGACAGTAGATGTAATTGAGGTAACTCAGCCATAAATAATGGGAACTGCAATATCATGAGGTGAAAGGTAATCAGTTAGATTACTCGTTACCCTCTTAAGTAACTGCGTTAAGTAACTCAGTTTATTTTAACTCAGTTACTTACATCACTGGCCAGGTGATAACAAGCTTATGAGAATGAAAATGAACACTCACTTGAGGAATGTTTACTATATGAAGGACTTTGATATTTGTAACACAGTTATCACTTTTTGTTACAGTGTTGGGGATTGTATTTGTTATGGTTACAGTGTTTCAGTTTCATACTACTTAGTAGTTTTTTTTTCAGTGTTACTGCATTGTGATATCAGTCACTGAGCTCTGCATCAAATGGTGTATAATGAGCACAGTCATGTTGGTACAGAAAGGGGCCCCCCAAACTGTTGAAATTGTCCAAAATGTCTTGATATGCTGATGTATGAAGAATTCCTTTCACTGGAACTAAGGGGACAAGCAAAACCCCTGAAAAACAACACCACATCATAATCCCCCCTCCACCAAATGATTTGGACCAATGCATCCCCCCTGCTCTCAGTCAAAACGGTTGCTTATCCTCACGGCCAATTAGGTCTTAGGACCCGCTTCCTGATTGACCAGGAGGAGAAGCAGGAAGACAATAGCGAATATTAATTTGCTTTTGTCTTACAACTGGGTGGGCTCAGGGCTCAGTGCTCTGCATGTAAGTACAATTCTTGATATAATATTTCACAGCAGAGCCCGTTCCTGTGCCCAACAACTGTAACCGTGAGGGCTTACAGTGTTCTGGTACCACCAACACCTAAGGCCTAATTTTCTGCAGAGTATACAGGGCAGGCCGTATAGTATATATACTGCTGTAAATAAATTTCCGATAAAAATTTGCGAAGGCCAGTCCAGAATTGCAGAAACTTTCTGAGGGTCCATCTGGATACCCTCCACAGAGATGATCAATCCCAGGAACTGAATGCTTTGCTGCTCGAACACGCACTTTTCGGGTTTAGCATACAAACCATGGCATCGAAGTCTTGTTAACACTTTCTGGGATTTTGCTGCCTGGTAGGGTAGTAACTCAATTGGGCAGTCATATGGTCTATGAGGGGGTAGATGCTCTGCGTTCTTTTTGTTGAAGACATCAGCAAAATCTTGGTAAGCCTTGGGAACCAGGCTGACTACGCCTAGGGACAGTGACTGCGCCAGTGATAAAGATGTCTCTTTATAACAGGTCATCTGGCAATATTGGGAGTCAGGGAGCACTGTGCTGTCTTCCCAATGTAAGGTGGGTTTGTGAGCATGCAGCCAGGGAAGAACTAGCATGAGAGGAAAATGGGGAGAAGGTATAACATCTAAACTGATATATTCTATGTGTGTTGCTTCTGTTACCATAAGCAGAGGTTGTGTTTGTGAAGTAATAGGACCCAAGGTTAAAGTAGTACCGTCAATAAGTCTAAGGGAGACAGGGTTGCATTTAGTGGATACAGGAATTTTATTGGTTATAACAATATGGGAAAAATTAAAAAACAAAAAAGCTGCACTAAACCAATACACATCAAATTGAATGGGGGACGTGTTGAGCATCCACCTGAGCACTCAATCACGCCCGCCACTCTGGATGGCAAAGCAAAAATTGTACCACAATCTCTCAGTGTGCATTCAAATAAGATGGACATAACGTCCAAACATAAATGTGTACAAATATAGTGAAAAAAACAGTGCTAACAATATCTAGTGCATAATACAAGTGAAATATTATACCAAGAATAATGGATGAAATATATTATAAGTAATATTCCTAATGAACCCCCTTGCTTCTAACTTAAAAGTCCAAATAAGCAGCAAAGTCCATCTATTGAAAAGATAGATTTCAAGGACGTATAACAATGGAAGCTGGAATATCCAATCATATATTCTGTGTGCCGACCACCACCAATGTATAGATTTGCTCCTTACCAGAGGTCTAAGATCCCCCGTCACAGAGGATCACAGAAAGCGTATAAAATCCCAACGTTTCCAAGAGCTCTCGGATAGTGCTGCTGGTCTTCTCAGTCCCAGGTTCCTCAAGTATGGTCTAAATTCTCCTCTAGCTCTCAAGTATCACTGGGCTCATAAATGGATATGCGCCATATAAAAGAAAAGGGGGGCTATAATTGGTTAAAAGTGTTTTTCAAAAGGTCCTGGTACAAGTCAGTACCTGCAGACAATAAGTCAAGCATATAACAATATGGGAGTCTATGAAATTCCCACACGCTCCGGTGTCAATCATATACTCGAGAGTAATTCGGGTTTGGTCCCACTGTAAGGAGACAAGAATTTTGAAATAATTAGTGTCTGGTAAGAGGGGGTTTATTAGCTTGCATAAGTAAGCTGACTTACTCTGTTATTTTTTTTGGAGTATGGGGCAGTCTTCCGCGATGTGATGTGGCGCGCCACAATACATGCAAAGCTGAAGGGACCTACGCCTAGTTCTCTCGGCTGGGGGAAGTGGACCCCTAATTGCTCCGATATCGATGGGAACAACTGAGTCCTGAGGGAACTAGATATGAGGCAGTTGAGAGTCTCTATGCTTTTCGTTCTCTCATTCTTCTATCAATGGAAATGCTGAGTAGGATGAGAGCATCCAAGGTGGAGGGCATTGTAGTACGGGCTAACTCATCCTTCAAGGACTCTGATAATCCCAACCTAAATAGATTTTTTAGGGAGACTTGGTTCCACTCAGACTGCGTGGCCCAACATTTGAATTGGGCGATGTAATCTTCGACAAGGTGTTTACCCTGTTGCAGGGCACGTAAGGCAGACTCTGCAGAGATCTGTTTGCTGGGGTCATCATATAGTAGGTCCATGGCGGCACTGAAGTCGCTAAATGAGTTAAGAATTGGATCATCTTTCTCTTTGAACGTGTTAGCCCAGGCTCGGGGTTCACCTCTAAGGTAGGAAATGGCAGTGCAGACTTTGGTTCTGTTGGAGGCATAAGTACGTGGCTTCATGTCAAACAAAAGTTTGCACGTGTTAATGTATTCTCTGTAGTTTTTCCTATCGCCCGAAAAAAGGTCTGGGGGGGCTAATATTTGGTTCTGGGGAGTCAGATTGTAAAACCCGGTTGGGAAAGTTGTGAGAAACAAAAGTCTTGAGATTCTGGTTTTCAGTAGCGAGGTCGGAGACCATCTGTGAAAGAGCGTCAAGTCTCTGATTGAATGCCGCCATGTGTGTAACAACATCCGATGGATCCATTTTCCTACTTTTGGTAGGTGGTTTGTGCTATCTGTAATGCTTCAGGCAGTGAGCCAGTAGTGTTTGTGTAGAGGCTCACAGCTTCGGACTTATATACATACTATATAGTTAAATGGTTACACCTTATGGCAAATTGAAGATAAAGGAACGAAGGTAAGTTGAGGGATTAGTTGGGGTTTATTTTCGAGAGTTTATATACAGCCATAACTTAGGTATCAGGAGAGTCAGTAAGGCAGTAACAGTTCAGAAGTACAAAGTTTATGCAGTACAGGTATACTTGCAGTGAGTTGTATTATGCTGATGGGGACACTCCGTACGTCTGGAGAGATGGTGGTGAAGCGTTTATTGGCCCAAAACGAAGAGTATTAAGTGGGGGCTCTGTCCGGCCCAAACGAAGAGGATGAAGTGGGGGCTCTGTCCGGCCCAAACGAAGAGGATGAAGTGGGGCTCTGTCCGGCCCAAACGAAGAGGAGGAAGTGGGGCTCTATCCGGCCCAAACGAAGAGGAGGAAGTGGGGCTTTATACGGCCCAAACAAAGAGGAGGAAGTGGGGCTCTGTCCGGCCCAAACGAGGAGTAGCGAGTGGGGGCTCTGTCCGGCCCAAACGAAGAGAAGGAAGGGGGCTCTGTCTGGCCCGAACGAGGAGTAGACAGAGGGGCTCTGTCCGGCCCAAACGTGGAGTAGTAGGCAGCAACGTGCGGATCATGCACTATGCCTGGTAACAGGTTCCTAGCACAAACGATGAGTAAATGGCGGCAGCTGTTTAAATAGGAACAAGAGGAGGTATCAGGTGATGTGGCTCATCAATGTGCTGTGGAGCTAGTGGAGATGACTGAGCCCCCAGTGGATGAATCAGACATTACATCCAGGCTCAATTTCCATGGTATAAAAAGCGCTTATAAGAGGGCAGTAACAGTGGAATCAGCATAGCTACTAACACGTTTCACCTCATAAGGCATCACCCCAGATGATGCCTTATGAGGCGAAACGCGTCAGTTCCATGCTATGCTCAACTGTTACTGTCCTCTTAAGCGCTTTTTATATCATGGAAATTGATCCTGAATCATCCCGGGTACTTCACAAAGCTTGATTGACTCATTAGGTGTACACCTATAAAAAGGACTATTTCTCTGTTGTGTGCCCTTTTTACTCAAACATTCACACCCACTCGTAACCACCCCCACTTGCCTCCTGTCCAATGAGGTATTGCCAAGAGGTAGTCCTTCTAATATCTGTCCATTCTCCAGGAAGCTTGCTGTATTGTCCACTAGGGGGCAGCGTTTCTCCATGAATCGCCACTGTCCGACCTGGGTTAAATCTTCATAGACATCTTGGTCTTTGATTTTCTGTAGCTCAACCCATCAGTCATCTTGGCAGCAGTGGCTCTCTATGAAACTTTGTTTGCAGACGTGTTAATCAAGCACTTCAATCTTTATCACACCAGGTGTTCTGTAACCAAGCTCTACTCCCCTGCCAGGGGGCCTGCTGGGTCAACTTGCAACTTCCAACTTAGGCCACCTAGCTGTATAAACCAGGAAGTAAAACTCCAGAAATATGATATTAAACCATGTTGGTATCCAACACCATCTCTCTTCCGTGTTCTTTGCTCTTAAGATTTTATCCCAATTTATGCCTTCTAGCAAGGTTCGTAATTTAGGGAAGTTGGCTCTTTTGAAATTCAGTGTCTTTGTATTACCCTTATGTTTCCTATTTGTGTGATTTATACTGAAGCCAATTGATCTGCGATCGCGGTTTCCTAAATTCCCCCGTATTTCCATATCTGTGATCAGGTCTGTATTGTTGGTAATCAGTAGATCCAGTTACGCTTTATTTCTAGTTGTTGCGCCTACCATCTGACCCATAAAATTGTCCTGCAAGACATTTAGGAACTGGCAAGATTTAGATGAATGCGTGGTTCCCAGTCTATGTCTGGATAAATAAAATCCCCCATTATAATAACACTTCCCATCCTTGCTGCTGATCCAAATTGTGATAGGAGATCTGTCTCCCCTTCCTCCCTCAGGTTAGGGGGCCTATAGCATACTCCCAGTATTATTTTCCCCTTAGCTTCATCCCTTTGGAGCTCTACCCATAAGGATTCCACCACCTCCCTAGCTCCCTTAGTTATGTCATCTCTCACATTCACTTTTTTAAACTCTCTATCCTTCCGATAAAGGGTATACCCTTGAAATGGTTGCCAGCCAATCATGAGAGCTGTTGAACCAGGTCTCTGAAATTCCCACAAAATCCAAATCCTCCTCGTACAACAGTATCTCTAGTTCACCCATCTTGTCCGCCAGGCTCCTGGCATTGGTGAACATGCCACGTAGTTTAGACCGGTCGCATATTATCCTCTTATTGGGTGTTCTGAGATTGCAACTAGGACTTGCTACTATACTTACCTTGGGTTTATGTGCTTTGGTCAACCTACCACTAATGCCCCCAATACTACCCTCTGGAATATGTTCTGGGCTGACTATCTCTACCTCTGGATCCTCCCCCTGGTCGCCTAGTTTAAAAACCCCTTTAACTTTTTAGCCATCTTCATTCCCAGCTGATCTGCACCCTCCACATTTAGGTGCAGTCCATCCCTTCTATAGTACTGGTTATCGACTGAGAAGTCGGCCCAGTCCTCCAGGAACCCAAACCCCTCCTTACTACACCAGCTCCTCAGCCACTTGTTTACTTCCCTAATCTCCCTCTCCCTTTCTGGAGTGGCTCGATGTTCTGGTAGTATTCCTGAGAATACTACCTTGGAGGTCCTTTTCCTCAATTTAGCTCCCAAGTCCCTAAAATCGTTCTTTAGGACACTCCTACTAACAGGGCCAAGATCTGTAGCACAAGGTCAAAGGAAAGTGCTCAAAATCGCCTCCTTGGCTCTGAGCTACAGATCTGACAGGTGGTGGACAGACTGGCAGGCAGAGACAAAAGCTGACAGCTGCCAAATCCACATATGGAGAAAAACATGCAGGTGGTTGTGGTGTAAGGACTCGGGGGACACCGCAGCTGAGGCAGGCACATGTCCTGCCTGCCTGGCACCAGTGACTCTCATGCTTGAGTCCATGATCTACTAAAGAAGTACAGAATATTCACCTACAGGCTAGGTTCACACTGGTGCGATAGGAGAACCACAGCGGTTCCTGTGCGGGTTCCCGCATCGCATCTGAGTCGCAGGCAGTTCACACTGACATCTGCAAACCGCTGTGGGTGTCAATATAAAGTTATTGACAATCCCAAATCAGTTAGCAGAGCGCAGTATGAACTGTGGAATCAGATCACATGGGTCTGAACACCCATGCGATCCGATTCCAGTGCAGACTAAAAACAGGGTCCTGCGCCATTTTGGTGCGAATGAGGTGCAATTTCAGCCATACAGTTTATATACTCTGGGTTGGGTATGGCTGAATTCCCATCGCACAGACATTGCATGTGATGTGCACAGGAATGCGGTGAGAATCACTTGCGATGTCTGCAATCGCATAAGTTTGAACCCAGCCTTAAAGTGAATTTTGTCTTTGTAAGATGGTTATTTACTTATCACTGTGTAAAAAAATACCCAATCACGTGCAAAAAATAAATAAAAAATAGTTTTTTGCTAATTTAGGATTGGATTACTGAAGTGAGCACTACTTCACCTCATATACCAAGCTAAGTGAAAATTCCCTTTCCAAAGATAAAGCTCATTCTGTAAAGAAATTCGGTTTTTATTTCAATCATGGAGGCCAAGCATCGCATGTGGGTATTACCTAGTGTGGCCTGCAAGGAATATAGCCTGCTTAAGCCTCACACACACAATCAGATTTTCAGACGAACGTTCATATGTTTTTTTGCATGCTAGTCTCATATCGAAAGTGAAGAGATTACTCACTATACGGAAATTCTCGTACGACAGAATACAACTTCAGAAGTGACATAATGTGTTGAATAGTTTTGTATGTATTCTTTCATTTCTGAGCATGCCTAATCTTGCTCTTACGATTTTTTTCAGATGAAAACTGTACTAATTTAAACGATAATTGGACGTTGTATTCACATACGATTAAAATGTTATAGTCTGCACATCCAGCTTTTGTTGTACTAAAAATCGAAATCGGCTGTCGAAAGAACCATACTAACAATCCAAAAATAGGCAGATCGTTTGTTGGACGAAATTTAACTTCCGATTTTCATTTTAGGGCTTTAGGACTGCTCATTCCTCCAGACTGACCCATCAAGGCATTTGATATTTGTACAACTCCTCCCTAGAGGCAGCATACTGCTGGCATATGAGCTGGGGCTATTGAGGGGAGTACTAAGACAGGTGCTCTTATGTTCTCAGGAAGCTATGTACAGCTAGTCCCTTCCACCAGTCATGATTTGCATGCATTGCATAGCAAAGCACAGAGACCCAGTGATGAGATCACAGGATTTAAAATAATAGTAACGTAATAAAAAACGAAAGACTATATACTGAAAATGCCAATAACATATTGAGGAGGAGGTAAAGGTATGGTTACCAGACGGACAGTCCCCGGACTGAACACACGGTCCCCAGTCCAAGACTGTCCCCATTTTTGTCCCCGGATTAAACTGTGGGTCCAACTCCGGGCTGCGGTCACTGCTTTTCTCCCCCTGCAGTCAGTGCCGATCCAACCCCGATCCCCCTGCCAAGCGGCGCACAGGTGATTGCAGACACGCGGCTGTGCTGGCCGCTCTGCTGAATAGAAGGAAGGAGCAGGGAGGGGGCGGGGACCAGATTGACACTCGGCGAGGAGCGTTCAGGGACCACACCATGACCGACCAAGAGACTACACACCTGACTCGAACAAAAAATTGTTAAATGTACAGAAAGAGGGGACAGAGTATACAGAGAGGGGGTACAGAGTATACAGAGAGGGGGTACAGAGTATACAGAGAGGGGGGTTACAGAGTATACAGAGAGGAAGTTACAGAGTATACAGAGAGGGGAATACAGAGTATAGAGAGGGGGGTAAAGTATACAGAGGAGGGGTAGAGTATACAGTATACATAGGGGGTATAGAGTACACAGAGGGTTGGTACAGTATACAGAGGGGGGATAGAGTATATACAGAGAGAGAGGGGGGATATATACAGTATATACCAAGAGAGAGGTGGGAGATACCGTTTATACAGAGAGAGAGGGGAGATATAGTATATACAGAGAGAGAGGGGGGGATACAGTATATACAGAGAGAGGGGATGGGATATACAGTATATACAGAGAGAGGGGAGGGGGAGATACAGTATATACAGAGAGAGAGGGGGAGATACAATATATACAGAGAGAGAGAGAGGGGGATACAGTATATACAGAGAGAGGGGAGATACAGTATATACAGAGAGAGGGGATATACAGTATATACAGAGAGAGGGGATATACAGTATATACAGAGAGAGAGGGGGGGAGATACAGTATATACAGAGAGAGGGGAGGGGGAGATACAGTATATACAGAGAGAGAGGGGGAGATACAATATATACAGAGAGAGAGGGGGATACAGTATATACAGAGAGAGAGGGAGATACAGTATATACAGAGAGAGGGGAGATACAGTATATACAGAGAGAGGGGAGGGGAGATACAGTATATACAGAGAGAGGGGAGCTACAATATATACAGAGAGAGAGAGGGGGGGGTACAGTATATACAGAGAGAGGGGAGGGGAGATACAGTATAGGCCGTTTTCCATTCATCGCCGTCTCTTATCCGTATTAAATTGTAGGCCCCCCGTAGGTCCAATTTTGAGAAGACCTCGGTGATGCGGAACCTCTGAACGAGTTCAAGGACTAAAGGCAACGGGTATCCATTCTTGATTGTGGTACTGTTCAATTCTCTGTAGTCGATACATGGTCTTAAAGAATAGTCCTTGTTTTCCAGAAGAAGAAGGGTCCAGCGCCTGCAGGAGAGGTAGAGGGCCGGTTGAACCCTTTCCTAAGATTGTCATCAATGTATTTTCGGAGAACTTCTAATTCAGGCTCAGAGAGTGGGAAGATCCTCCCATATAGTATTGCAGAACCGGGAAGAAGCTCAATAGGGCAATCATACGGCCGGTGAGGCGGAAGGGATTCAGTCCCCTTCTTGTTGAAGACATCCAGGAAGTCTCTGTAAACATGGGGGAGAAGAGTATTGTCATCTGTGGAAAGGGGTTGAACCCGTCAAACAGGCTCGTTGTGGGAAACATTGGTGTAAGCATCAGGGTGAGCCAAAAGACACAACTTCAGTGGACCAATCAATCTGTGGCTGGTGCTGTCGAAGCCACGGTAACCCCAAAATAACAGGAAAAATGGGGGAAGAAATCACGTCCAGCTGAAGATATTCCCGATGGTCTGCTTCAGTGGTCGCAAATATATGATGGTGGTCTCATGGGTTATTGGACCCGGGGTTGGTGTGGAGCCATCTGCCAGATGAACAGTAAATGGCTGAGGCTTCTTGCATAGTGGGATCCCATACTTTTTGGAGAAGTGGATGTCAATAAAGCAGCTGCAGCCCCAGAGTCAGTAATGGCTGCTACTCGGATTATCCTTCTCAGTATCTGCAAAGAGAGGCAGAGAGTGAGATGCAAGGATTTAACAACGTACAGCTAAACAGATGGGGGTTCGATCCACTTACTCAGCCTAATGGGACATCCCTGAAGAAAGTGACCCACTCCACCACAATACAGGCATAGATTGTTCAGGCGACGGAGTTGTCACTATTCGGGTGTGAGCGGTGCACGAACTAAGCCGAGTTGCATTGGTTCTGCATCATGAATTGGGGTTGATGCATTGGTGTCAGGGGTTCTCAGGTATGGAGCCATGGGTACTCGTGGGAGCATCCATGTGGGATGGGTCATACCGGATCTGTAAGGTACCTGGTGGCGAGCCTGGCTTGACGGAAGGGGACCTCTCTTACGACTCTGGTTCAGGGTCCACTGGAATGGGAACAGGGGACCCGTGAGCACAGCGGAGTAGGAGTGTCCGTCCGGTGAGTCAGCTGGTGCAGGATGAAGCAGGATGCTGGTGCTGGTCTTTAGGTGGCAGGAACTGCAGGTGATGGCACAGCAGGCTTGGGGTCGGATGACCGAAGAGAGAGGTAGTCTCTGGAGCAGCAGCAGCGGAGGCAGATCCTGTGCGGGAGAGAGGCACACTCGGACGGCAGAGGTAGTCAGACAGGCCGGGTCACAGGGAAGGCAGATAGGCATAGACGGCAGGCAGACGGATGGTCAAGTGACAGGCAGAGGTTCGGCAACAGGTGGTAAGTCCTTTAGCAGGGTCAGGCAAGCCGGGGTCAAGGAGTAGAGAGGTCAGCGGGGTCAGACAGGCCGGGTCGGTTTCCAAAGATCACAGATAGGTTCAGGCAGGTTCACACAGGAGATTCAGGTCAGAGCTGCAGACGAACAGCACCGCAGGGCTGCAGCCCTGATCCTTAAATAGGCGCACTGGCGCTAAACAGCGCTAAATGCGCACGTGCACGCGCACGGGCGCGCGCCCCCGCTATTAGCGCACGGGAGCGCGCCCGCGGGCCGGTCGCGCGCGTGCACGCGCCCGCGGCGCGCGCCAACGCCCGCGCTGATGCCTGGAGGGCATGGAGGTAACCGTTTGCCTACGTAGAGGCAATCTGGGCCGCACCGAGCGGCCAGGACCCTGACATTGCCCCCCCACAAGGGGCAACCTCCGGGTGCCCAAAAGACTTCTCTTCTCTGGGTGGGCAGAAAAGAAGGCACGGATCAGTCTTCTGGCATGAAGGTTACTATCAGGTTCCCAGGAATTGTCCTCAGCCCCGTACCCCTTCCATTTAACCAAGAACTGTGTCTGCCCCTGCCACCTCCTACAATCAATAATGGCCTCCACCTCATATTCTTCACCGCCCTCAACAAGAACAGGACCAGGAGGTCCAGCTCCCCTATCAGGAAAGGGGTCGGGTACAGCGGGTTTCAACAGGGCCACATGAAACACCGGGTGTATTTTCATTGAGGTGGGCAACGACAGTTCGTAGGACACCTGGTTGATCCTCCTTTTCACAGAGAAGGGTCCTAGAAATTTGGGAGCGAGTTTCTTGGAAGGGCAAGGTAACTTCAAGTTAATAGTGGAAAGCCATACCTGATCTCCAATCTGGAGGTCCAGTTCTCCCCTTCTTTTCCGGTCAAAGAACCTTTTGCAGTCCGCCTGGGCCTTGGTTATCGTCTCCTGGAGGATCTGATTGTTGTGGTTGAGGAAGGTCACTGTATCCTGCACCGCTGGAACCGGGGATTCTGGAAGAAAGTCAGGGAGAAAGGATAAGTGGAAGCCATAGTTGGAGAAAAAAGGGGACTGACCTGTGGCTGAGTGGTTGGCGTTGTTGTATGAAAACTCGGCTAAGGGTAGTAGAGACACCCAATCGTCCTGCACAAAGGACGTGAAGCACCTAAGGTACTGCTCCAGGGTCTGATTTGTGCGTTCTGTCTGTCCATTTGTTTGGGGGTGATAGGCCGAGGACAGCGCCAACTCAATCTTTAGGGATTTACACAAGGCCCTCCAAAAACGGGACGTAAACTGAACCCCCCTATCGGAGACTATGCTGGCAGGGACCCCATGCAACCTAATTATCTCCCTGATAAAGACACGGGCTGTTTCGGAAGCGGACGGGGTTCCCTTAAGGGGCAGAAAGTGGGCCATTTTAGACAGCCGGTCTACGACTACGAAAATAGCTGTGCATCCCTCTGAGCATTGAAGTTCAACTATAAAGTCCATGGTGATCATCCTCCATGGACGATCGGGTACGGGAAGAGGTTTAAGAAGGCCCCAAGCTCGGCTTCTTGAGGTCTTGCTCCGGGTACAGACAGGGCAGGCGTTGACGTACTCCTTGCAGTCTTTCCTCAAACTTGGCCACCAGAAGGTGCGTTGCACCAGATCGATAGTCTTGCGGACTCCAAAATGTCCTGCCAGGGGGTGGTCATGGCAAAGATTCAGGACCTTGGTCCGGACAGGTTCCGGGACAAAAACTTGGCTTCCCTTCCAAAAGAGGCCGTCTCTGAGAGTCAGGGGAGCCCCTGGGGTCGCTGGGTCATTTGCAGATGCCTCCTTAATCTGCGAGAGCAAATCTGGTTGTATGAGTAGGAAGTTGCCGGATGATAGGATGGTGTCCGGAGCTGCTGTGTCTCTTGGACTGTCGAACATGCGCGAGAGCGCGTCTGGTTTCACGTTTTTGGATCCTGGGCGGTAGGTGATATGAAAACAAAATCTAGAAAAAAACAAGGCCCAACGGGCTTGTCGAGGCTTCAGTCGCTTGGCTGTCCGTAGATACTCGAGGTTTTTGTGGTCGGTATACACCAATACCGGATGACTTGCGCCCTCCAACAAGTACCTCCATTCTTCCAGAGCCGCCTTGATGGCCAGGAGTTCCCGATCTCCAACGTCGTAATTCCTCTCTGCAGGAGTTAGTTTTCGAGAGAAGAACCCCACCGGGTGCATCAAATCCTTGCTGCCTTGACGTTGAGATACCACCGCTCCTAGCGCCACTTCGGAGGCGTCGACTTCCAGGATGTATGGGAGGGCAGGGTCGGGGTGACTAAGGATGGGGGCAGAGGTGAATAGTCTTTTAAGTTTTTCAAAAGCTTCCTGGGCCTCGGGGCCCCACTGGAAGCGTGTACCCTGCTTTGTCAGTTGAATAATAGGGTTGACGATGGTAGAGAATCCCTTAATAAATTTTCTATAGAAATTTGCGAATCCTATAAAGCGCTGAATGCCCTTCTTGTCCAATGGTGCCGGCCAGTCCAATACAGCAGTCACCTTCTGGGGATCCATCCTGATCCCTGCTGGGGAAATCTCAAGTCCCAGAAACTGAATCTCTTGTTGTTCAAACAGGCACTTTTCTGCCTTAGCATATAGACCGTGCTGCCGGAGACGAAGTAGTACTCTGCCCACATGCCCCTGGTGCTGCTCAAGAGAATTGGAAAAAAATTAAAATGTCATCGAGGTATACTATTACGAAAATGTCCAGAAAGTCTCTAAAGACATCATTGATCAGGTGCTGAAAGGTGGCAGGGGCATTGCAGAGGCCGAACGGCATGACCGATATTCATAGTGACCAAAGCGGGTCCGGAAGGCCGTTTTCCATTCATCCCCGGACCTGATACGGACCAGGTTGTAGGCACCCCTTAGATCCAGCTTGGAGAAGATAGTTGCCGTTCGTAGTTTCTGAAAGAGTTCCAGTATCAACGGCAAGGGGTATCGGTTCTTGACTGTCACCTTATTCAATTCACGATAGTCCACACAAGGCCTGAGTGTTTGGTCCTTCTTGGTAACAAAGAATATCCCTGCGCCTGCTGGGGAAGTGGAGTGACGGATAAACCCTTTTTCGAGGTTCTCCGCGATGTAAGTCTTCAGGGCCTCCTGCTCCTTTTCGGATAAAGGGAAGATGCGACCGAATGGGATTTCGGCACCTGGAAGGATCTCGATAGGACAGTCATATGGACGATGGGGCGGCAGGGAGTCTGCCCCTCGTTTACTGAACACGTCGAGGAAGTCGTGGTAAGTTTTGGGCACGGCCCGGCACAAGTCCTGATCGAAGTTCAGGCAACACAGAGCAGAGGGTGTCCCAGCGGGCTCAGATAGGCAGTGCTGACGGCAATAAGGGGACTGGAATTTTACTTGTCCCGTTGACCAGTTAATGCAAGGGTTGTGGGCTTGGAACCATGGCATGCCCAAAATCACTGGGAAGAGAGGAGAGGAAATTACATCCAGTATCAATAGTTCTTGGTGCTGGGACAAGATGGTGGCAGGCAGGGGCAAGGTCTCTTGGGTCACTTGACCTGATTTAATGCGTGACCCGTCGGCCAAGAAAACAGAAAGTCCCTGGGTCTTCTCTCGGAGGGGTAGGCCTTGTAAGTTGGCAAAGGTGGCATCGATAAAACAACTGCATGCTCCGGAGTCAAGGATAGCGTTGGTGTGGATTGTCTTTCCTTGAAGCTGCAACGAGAGGGGAAGAGCCAGGTGAGTGGTGTTGCTGGGACAAGGTGCAGGTTTAGAAGAGACAGAAGAAAGACACTTACGGATCTTGACTGGGCAGTTGTTCACGTAATGTCCAGGGCCGCCACAATAGAGGCAAAGGTTCAGCTGCCGGCGCCTGGCACGCTCCTCAGGAGTCAGGGTAGAGCGCATAAGTCCGATCTGCATTGGTTCAGGGCCGTCGAAGGCAGGGCTGGCTGGAACTGAAGCAGGTGCAGGAAAATAGCGGGCAGCTGGAGTTGGTGCCCTTGCCACCATCCAGGCCGGGCGGGTCGGTTGAGAGGAACGTTCGGCTCGGCGTTCCCGGAGCCGGCGATCCAGTTGGATGGTCAGGGTAATCAGGTCTTCCAGAGACTCGGGAACCCCCACTCGAGCCAGTTCATCCTTCAGACTCTCAGATAGGCCTGTGCGGAATTGATGCCTAAGGGCTGCATCGTTCCACCGAGTGTCCGCGCTCCAGCGCCTGAAATCAGAGATGTAGTCCTCGGCCATTCTACGGCCTTGTTGGAGCGTGGATAAGGCGGTCTCGGCTGTAGTGGTTCTTTGGGGGTCGTCATAGAGTTGTTCCATTGCCTGGAAGAAGGTAGCAAGATCCTGGATCTGTGGGCTATCGACTCTCAAAAGACGGTGGGCCCAAGATTGGGGTTCTCCTTGCAGGAGAGATACTACGAACCCCACCTTGGTGGCTTCCAATGAAAAAGTCCTGGGCTGAAGTGCAAAATAAAGCTGACAGGCATCCCGGAAGGCAGGGAACTTGGACCGATCTCCTGAGAATCTTTCCGGAACGGGCACCCTTGGCTCTGGAGGAAGCATCACTACTGCAGGCTGAACCGTGGGTTGAACTGGTGGTGCAGGAGGTGCAGCGGCCATAGGACCGGAGAGCTGCTGTACCTGTCCCTCTAGCCTGGTATAGCCTTCTTGTAGAGACTTCACTGCTTGGGTGAGGGCTGCAAGGTGGGAGCAGAAGTCCTGCATGGACGAGGTTCCTTCCGCAGGCTCGGTCATCTGGGCTGTTCGTACTGTAAGGTACCTGGTGGCGAGCCTGGCTTGACGGAAGGGGACCTCTCTTACGACTCTGGTTCAGGGTCCACTGGAATGGGAACAGGGGACCCGTGAGCACAGCGGAGTAGGAGTGTCCGTCCGGTGAGTCAGCTGGTGCAGGATGAAGCAGGATGCTGGTGCTGGTCTTTAGGTGGCAGGAACTGCAGGTGATGGCACAGCAGGCTTGGGGTCGGATGACCGAAGAGAGAGGTAGTCTCTGGAGCAGCAGCAGCGGAGGCAGATCCTGTGCGGGAGAGAGGCACACTCGGACGGCAGAGGTAGTCAGACAGGCCGGGTCACAGGGAAGGCAGATAGGCATAGACGGCAGGCAGACGGATGGTCAAGTGACAGGCAGAGGTTCGGCAACAGGTGGTAAGTCCTTTAGCAGGGTCAGGCAAGCCGGGGTCAAGGAGTAGAGAGGTCAGCGGGGTCAGACAGGCCGGGTCGGTTTCCAAAGATCACAGATAGGTTCAGGCAGGTTCACACAGGAGATTCAGGTCAGAGCTGCAGACGAACAGCACCGCAGGGCTGCAGCCCTGATCCTTAAATAGGCGCACTGGCGCCAAACAGCGCTAAACGCGCACGTGCACGGGAGCGCGCCCGCGGGCCGGTCGCGCGCGTGCACGCGCCCGCGGCGCGCGCCAACGCCCGCGCTGATGCCTGGAGGGCATGGAGGTAACCGTTTGCCTACGTGGAGGCAATCTGGGCCGCACCGAGCGGCCAGGACCCTGACAGGATCGTTCCCTGCGACGTTCTCTGAGTCTGCGATCAAGCTGGATAGCCAACTGAATTGTAGGTTCCACTGTATCAGGGGTTCATTGTGGGTCATCATAGAGCATTGCCATGGCATCAAAGAAAGAAGACAGTGAGTGCAGTATAGGACTCTCCCTTTCCAATAGCTGATGAGCCCATGCCTGAGGTTCTTCTGTAAGTAATGCTACTACGAACCCGACCTTTGTATCCTCTGAAGAGAAGGTCCTAGGCTGTAAGGTAAAGTATAGCCAACAGGCATTCCTGAAAGCCCAGAAGTTGTGGCGAACCCCTGAAAAGTATTCCGGCATAGGAACCCATGGTTCAGGAGCTGGAGTAGAGATGGGCTGCTCCATAGCCATAACAGGTGTTTCCGCAGGGCTCAGAAATTAGGTATTGGCCATTGCAGTCAGTCGACCTTCCAGTTGAAAGTACCCCTCTTGTATGGACGTCAGAGCCTGAGACACAAAGGCGGAAGCACTCCCCTCAGTCTCAGACATGGCTGGATTATTCTGTCATGAGGGCCACGTACCTGAGGTGAAACCGAAGTAGTAGGGAGGCCTCCCTTGCACCTCGGGTCCTTGAAGCCTCTGGAGATGGAGACAGAGACTAGGTGGACACAGAGTGCCAGTTTGGCATCTAAGTATAAAAGGGTTAATCAGAAGAAGAATGGTTGAGAATTGATCCAAGCCGAGGTCGGTTCCAATCTGGCAGATGAGTACAAAAGAGGCAAAGAAGTGTAATGGTCAAGGTACAAATCCGAGGTCAATGGCAAGTAGCAATCAAGAGTAGTCAAATAGGTTTCCAGGTCACAACAAGTTCAGACAGATCACACACTAGCACAGGAAAAAGGGGGGACTGAAGATAATCCAGCAATTTGGCAGTGTCTGGGCTAGGCTTATATAGGGAAGTTTGAGGTCACTTCCTGTGCGCCTCCTGGGAATTGTTCCCGCCTTTTTCCATCAGCTTGAGGTCACTTCATGTGCGCCTTCTGGGCATTTTCCTGCCTTTTTCCATCAGGTCTCGTGCGCAGGTGCAGGTTGGCACACTGAGGCGTCTTTGGCGCATGCTCAGTTAGCCACGGATTTCCTCTTGTGGCAACACGCCATTGGTGCATGCGTAGTAAGCCCTGGACTCTTACAGGCAGTTAAAAAAATAAATGAAATAAATAAATAAAAATCTAAAGAAAATGTAAAAAAAAAAAGCAAATTTAAAAAAATAATAATAATAGAAAAAAAAAAGACCCGTTCACATGTACTTTGCACCCGCCACTGCCTAGCTCCTGACTCTGTTGCTCTGTGTTTGAGCTTTGGGGTGCAATCCCTAATGCAATAGGCTGCGCACACCTATGGTAAGCGGGAATAACCTACGGAAGACAACGGACCATTTGGCTTTTTTATTTTTTTAAATATTCCTTCCTCTCCAGAATTTGTATCTTTTCATATCAAATTTGGCTTTTCACTAAAACGTAAAAAAAAAAATGAATTCAAGTGTATTTTTTCTAAAACATTTGCAATTGAAAAACCGCTTCGCAAATATCGTGTGACATAAAAATATGCAATGCCTACTATTTTATTTTCTAGGGCCTCTGCTTCAAAAAGATGATACCCGAACATTCAGTAATGCAGTGCACATAGCGTGCTGCAGCAAAATGTGGGTGTGGCCAAATTGCTTTTGCTGCCATCATCATCCTGCCCCCCAGTGATGTCGAACCTGCTCCCAGACAGCCACCCGCAGCTCCCGGATAGCAACAGATTTGTGTGTGACTATCTTGGTTACTTGGGGAGCCACAGCTAGTCTAAATAATGTTTTTGGGTTTCAGGTGGACTGAAACCCGGACACATGATTCAAAACCTGGACTGTCTGGGTGAATCCCAGACAGGTGGCAACACTAGTTCCAGCAGTGCCATTACCCCACTCAATTTCAGAGTATTTAAATCCCCCATTATTTTCATTGTCCCAGCCCTTTCTATCAGTGCAAGGAGCTGAGTCTTCAACTCCTCGTTAATACTGGGTGACCTGTAACAAACTACAATAAGTGACTTTGAAGTATGCCACCCATTCAGCCAAGTGTTCTAGAAACCCAAATCCTTCCCTCTCCACTAGACCTTCAGCCATGCAATCAGTTCTCAAATCTCACCGTCTTTCCTGTGTTTTGCAGGGCACAGGCAATATTCCAGATATTATAACTTTGGAGCTCCTTCCCCTCAACTTCAAGTTGAGGCTTTAGTTTTATTTTTTTTCAACAGTAAACTTTTTAATGGCTTGTAGACTTTTTGTGATATTGTGCGGGCGATTTTCGTACAATTCCGCGTGTCACGCATAGAGCTGCCCTGTGCACTTTTTTTAGCGACAAGCTTCATGCGATTTTCTATAGTCGCGTCTTGCTGCAATTGCAGCGCAAACCCTGTTGCGTTCAGGGTGCCATTTAAAATTGCAGGTTTTGCACCGATTACCACATGATTTGGGATCAAAGGTGGAATCAGGGGGGGTCTGCCCACAATTCCAAACCACAAAGTGTGAATGGAGCCTAGAAGCATCTCCCAAGCATGTCATTGAAAGGATTGGTGTTTTTCCCGTGTTGCCCTCAAAGTCACAAAAAAGTGACCCCACTCCCTTATGGACAAATAGTTTTCTTACACTGGTACATGTCCCCCACAGCAGTGCCTAGCACCCTATGCCCTGTCTTTGGCAATCCCTTGCCTATTAACAGAGGCCACAGAAGCTGGGCAAAGTAGCATGGACAAAGATCACAAAGGGACTTGAACCCTCAATCTTGTGATCTGAAGTCAGATGCCTTCTCCATAAGGCCACGCGGCCTTTTAATAAAACTTTGGGCCCTTGAACTACTTTCCTCTCCCTTTTCTCTCCTCCATAACCTCCAACATACCTGAGGCTTATTCATTTAACATGGTTTCCTATGGCACAGGTTCACATCTATACTTTTTTTTCAGCCGCTGCGTTCTTTTTGGAAAGGGTCAGAGACTTTTTTTAAATGCAAAACGGTGCTTTTTTTTAGTTCAATAGACTTTAATGGAGAAACTGCAGAAAAACATGTGGTCCGTTTTGCAGTGATTTTGGTGCGATTTGTGTTTTTTAATCTGCCCAACAACAAATTGGCCAAAAAAAAAATCATAACAAAAATGCAAAACGCAAATCGCAGTAAAAACTTACAACAAAAAGCACTGCAGAAATGGTTTAAAAACAAACTGCATAGGTGTGAACCCGAGACTTAAAGTGGCTTTACAACCACTTTAAACTACAGGCAAGCCTATAATTAGGCTTACCTGTAGCCAGAGCCGATCCACCCTATACGCTGACTACGCAAGCTGGGTAGGGCCCCGCGGCTGGGGGGGGGGGGCCCAAGGGCAGACTGGCTGCCTGACTGCCCTTGGGGCCGCCGCCTGAAAAAAAGATGGCTGCGGGGCCGGGCCGACATGCAAATGCGCAGGTGCCAGCGCTGTTCCGAAGTCCGTACATGCTCGGCAATTTTCGGAAAAGGCGGGCGCATGCGCAGTGAAACGATGGCGCCATTTAAAGAAAAAAACTTGTGCTTTACTTCTTAAAAGTCTTCTTCCTATGTCCTCTCCGCAGCCTCTGACCTTCTGTCCCCCTCGCAGCCTCTGACCTCCTGTCCCCCCGCAGCCTCTGACCTCTCCTGTTGCCCCCCTGCAGCCTCTGACCTCTCCTGTTGTCCCCTCCGCAGCCTCTGACCTCCCCTGTACCATATGCAGCCTCTGACCTACCCTGTACCATCTGCAGCCTCTGACCTCCCCAGTACCATCCGCAGCCTCTGACCTCCCCAGTACCATCCACAGCCTCTGACCTCCCCAGTACCATCAACAGCCTCTGACCATCTCTTGTCTTATATCACGTCTGGAGAGGAGTCAAGAGTGGGAGTGCCGCCAGGATGGGGGTCATGGGAGAAGTCAGACATGTGTGGACTGTGGAGAGGAAACTATGGGATAAAACCAGAGCCACCAAGCTCGAGCCGACTGACTAAGCCCTGCACGGTGCACCTGAGAGGAGGTCAGTGACAGCACTGCCAGGCCAGTCTAGGGGGAGTCAATACAATATTGTAAGGGGGCACTGATATAAAGGTGTCCCCCTTATATCAGTAAACCCCCTTATCTTAGTGTTTTCTTTCTCTGGTCTTTCTCTGGTCTCCTCCCCACATTTCCAGAGTTCCCCTTTACATCATAGTCTGCAGTATTCCACCTTACAGTGCAAGGGGGGACTCTGATGTAAAGGGAAATACTGCAGACCCTGATGTAAGTAGGGAGGCTCTTTGAGGACACTGATGTATGGGGGGCTCTCTGAGGACACTGATGTAAGGGGGATTTCTGGGGACCCTGATGTAAGCGAGGGGCTTTCTGGGGATGCTCTCTGGGGACCCTGATGTAAGGGGGATGCTCTCTGGGGACCCTGATGTAAGGGGAGGCTCTCTGAGGACCCTGATGTAAGGGGAGGCTCCCTGGGGACCCTGATGTAGGGGGAGGCTCTCTGGGGACCCTGATGTAGGGGGAGCCTCTCTGAGGACACTGATTTAAGGGGGGCTCTCTGGGGACCCTGATGTAGGGGGAGAATCTGAGGACACTGATTTAAGGGGGCTCTCTGGGGACCCTGATGTAAGGGGGTGCTCTCTGGGGACCATGATGTAAGGAGGAGCTCTCTGGGGATCCTGATGTAAGTGGGGGATCTCTGGGGACCCTGATGTAAGTGGGGGATCTCTGGGGACCCTGATGTAAGTGGGGGATCTCTGGGGACCCTGATGTAAGTGGGGGATCCGCACTCAGATATGTAACGATATATACAGTGGGGACGGAAAGGATTCAGACCCCCCTTAAATTATTCACTCTTTGTTATATTGCAGCCATTTGCTAAAATCATTTAAGTTCATGTTTTTTCCACATTAATGTACACACAGCACCCCATATTGACAGAAAAACAAAAAACTGTTTGAATTTTTGAAGATTTATTAAAAAAGAAAAACTGAAATATCACATGGTCCTAAGTATTCAGACCCTTTGCTCAGTATTTAGTATGCCGCGTACACACGTGCAGACTTTTCCCGGCGGACCTAGTCCAGCGGACAATCCGCCGGACTTTCCAGCTGGCTTCGCCGGACTTTCCGAGCGTGTGGACTTGCCCACACACGCCCGGACTTCTCCGGCGGACAATCCGCTGGACAAAGTCCGCGGGACTTTTGAAAATGAACGGACTTGCCCACACGGAGCAGTCCGTTCATTTACAACGTAACTTCAGGTACGTAGCTAGCGTAGGCATTAAATGCCGGCGCGCTAGCTCCGTCACCTGCATGGATTTAAAGGGAATCCCCCCCAAATCCATCTCAGACCCTTATCCGAGCACGCAGCCGGCCAGGAAAGGGGTGGGGACGAACGAGCGCCCCCCCCTCCAGCCGTACCAGGCCGCGTGCCCTCAACATGGGGGGTGCCCTGGGGAAAGGGGGGCCGTGGCCCCCCCCCCACCCCAAAGCACCTTGTCCCCATGTGATGAGGACAAGGGCCTCTTCTCGACAACCCTGGCCGTTGGTTGTCAGGGTCTGCGGGCGGGGGCTTATCGGAATCTGGGAGCCACCTTTTATAAGGGGGCCCTCAGATCCCGGCCCCCCACCCTATGTGAATGAGTATGGGGTACGATGTACCCCTACCCATTCACCTAAGGTGTAAAATGTAAAGTAAAAACACACACACTTTTGAAAAAATATTTATTGCACTGCTCCGGAGGTCTTCTTCCGTCTTGGGGGTCTTCTGCCGGACTCCTCCGCCATTTACAAGCTCTTTTACCGAGCGGAGAAGTCCGGCTACCTCCGGCACGGCCCCCCTTTCCCCAGGGCACCCCCCATGTTGAGGGCACGCGGCCTGGTACGGCTCAGGAGGGGGGGGCGCTCATTCGTCCCCACCCCTTTCCTGGCCGGCCGGGCTGCGTGCTCGGATAAGGGTCTAGATGGATTTGGGGGGAACCCCCACGCCATTTTTCGGCGTAGGGAGTCCCTTTAAATCCATGCCAGGTGACGGAGCTAGCGCGCCGGCATTTACTGCCTACGCTAGCTACGTAACCTGAAGTCACGTGCTAAATGAACGGACTTGCCGATGAGCGGCAAGTCCGTTCATTTAAAAAGTCCAGCGGACTAGCCTACTAACGGCGGGATTGTCCGCCGGACTGCCAAGTCCAGCGGATAATTTTAAAACCAAACTTTGGTCCGCCGGACTTTGGCGCCAAAAAGTCCGCCGACGCCCACACACGAGGGGATTGTCCGCTGGACTTGAGTCCAGAGGATAATCCCGCGGGATGTCCCTTCGTGTGTACGCGGCAGTAGAATCACCCTTTTGATCTATTACAGCCGTGAGTCTTTTTGGGAAAGATGCAACAAGTTTTTCACACCTGGATTTGGGGATCCTCTGCCATTCCTCCTTGCAGATCCTCTCCAGTTCTGTCAGGTTGGATGGTAAACATTGGTGGACAGCCATTTTTAGGTCTCTTCAGAGATGCTCAATTGGGTTTAAGTCAGGGCTCTGGCTGGGCCATTCAAGAACAGTCACGGAGTTGTTGTGAAGCCACTCCTTTGTTATTTTAGCTATGTGCTTAGGGTCATTGTCATGCTGCACTGTTGGGACCAGTGGCAGTACATCCATAGAGGGCACAGGAGTGCCCCCCCCCTCGCTCCTGCACCGCTCTATCACCAATAGATAGATTCATGCATTGCATGAATCTATCTATTGTCGCCGCTGCCGCCCCCTATTCAGGTGTCCGAACCTTTGTCGGGTGTCGGGCATCTGAATTACAGCAGCGGGTGTGTTTTCGGAAGTGAAAAAAGAAACAAGCTGCGCATACCAATAACCTAAATCAATCAAACAGTGAATTGTCTCTTAAATGAATAAGTGAATCTGATCGGGTGTACATGACATAGCATATCCACTAAACATAATATAGAAACGTACATCAACACCCAGTGATAAAAATCATATTCAGTGACATGTATTATTGTAAAAAAATTTATCAATTAAGTGGATAAAAAAATTAAAAAATGTATTAATCAAAAATTGTTCCAAAATTGTCCAATGTGAGAAATTATAAAATTGAATTAGAAAAAACTCAGGTGCTTGTGATCCCAAGTGGCTTTTAAACTGTACTTCTCCAGCAGCAAAAAGATTTTTCATTCAAAATACTTTAGTGAGTATTCAAACTGCACCACCACCGAAGTAAAGATGGCCGCTTACCACAAATACGTGACCCCCCCCGTTACAGAGGGTCAAACAGGCATAAAAGGATATCCACTGTATCGATCGCCACGATAGAGATGACCTCAGACCTCCAATTGCTCCTAGTATGTTTATAAAGCCTCCAGATCTCCCTCCAAGGGTTTAGCCAGCAGTACACAACATGCAAAGGAATTGGGATACTCCAATAGTGCGTTATCTCCAAAAATGTATTAAAAATAAGTACATAAAAACTTACATGAAAATACAGGATGGTCAGCCAAGATATACGTCCGGTGCACCGGCCAGGATACACACAGAGCAGATAAGGCATAAATTGCTGCAATAATTAAAATGCTGCGATAATTTTAAAAGTGAGGTGGTGACAGTGCGTCGCTCGCCCAATGCATTTCGTGAAACCTCACATCATCCAGGGACCTATTTTCGGAAGTGCCTGATTAGAGCTTTCGGCTCTAATAGGCGTCCTGATTAGAGCTTTCGGCTCTATTAGGCGTCCTGATTAGAGCTGTAGGCTCTAATAGGCTTCCAAATTGGTAAACAGCGGGCGCACTGCTGTGCGTTCGCTGTTTACAGTGTTGTGTTAGAGAAGCGAATACATCGCTTCCCTAACACTGACCTGCTTTTCAGCCACTCAGGTGCTCGGGTTTGGTTACCCTGTCACCTAATTGGCTGAAGCGGGGGGGAGCATACTGGCAGCATTTGATAGGGAACAGTAGCGGCAATTAATGGGGCACACTGGCATCAATTGATGGAGCACACTGATGGCAATTGATGGGGTACACTGACGGCATTTGATGGGGCACACTGGCGGCAATTGAAATTGATTGTGCACACTGGCAGCTATTGATTGGGCACACTGGCAGAAATTGATGGGGCATACTGGCGGCAATTGATTGGGCACACTGGCAGCAATTGATTGGGCATAGCGGTGGCAATTGATGGGCACAGTGGCGGCAATTGATGGGTACAGTAGGTGTGTTTGATGGCACAGTGGCGGCAATTGATGGGTACAGTAGCTGTGTTTGATGGGCACAGTGGCTGCACTTCATGGGGGGGGTTCAGTTTGTTTGCGCCCCCCGAAAAATTTTGAGCACCAGCCGCCACTGAGTGGGACTGTATTGGTCAGGTGATGAGCAGTGCCTGGTTTTCGCTACACATACCGCTTAGAATTAAGGCCAAAAAATTCTATCTTGGTCTCATCAGACCAGAGAATCTTATTTCTCACCTACTTGGAGTCCTTCAGGTGTTTTTTTTAGCAAACTCCATGCAGGCTTTCATGTGTCTTGCACTGAGGAGAGGCTTCTGTCGGGCCACTCTGCCATAAAGCCCGGACTGGTGGAGGGCTGCAGTGATGGTTGATTTTCTACAACTTTCTCCCATCTCCCAACTGCATCTCTGGAGCTCAGCCAAAGTGATCTTTGGGTTCTTCTTTACCTCTCTCACCAAGGCCCCCCCCCCCCAGACGGCCAGCTCTAGGAAGGTTTCTGGTCGTCCCAAACGTCTTCCATTTAAGGATTATGGAGGCCACTGTGCTCTTAGGAACCTTAAGTGCAGCAGAATTTTTTTGTAACCTTGGCCAGATCTGTGCTTTGCCACAATTCTATCTCTGAGCTCTTCAGGCAGTTCCTTTGACCTCATGATTCTCATTTGCTCTGACATGCACTGTGAGCTGTAAGGTCTTATATAGACAGGTGTGTGGCTTTCCTAATCAAGTCCAATCAGTATAATCAAACACTGCTGTACTCAAATGAAGGTGTAGAACCATCTCAAGGATGATCAGAAGAAATGGACAGCACCTGAGTTAAATATATGAGTGTCACAGCAAAGGGTCTGAATACTTAGGGCCATGTGATATTTCAGTTTTTCTTTTTTAATAAATCTGCAAAAATGTCAACAATTCTGTGTTTTTCTGTCAATATGGGGTGCTGTGTGTACATTAAGGAGGAAAACAATGAAATTAAATGATTTTAGCAAATGGCTGCAATATAACAAAGAGTGAAAAATTTAAGAGGGTCTGAATACTTTCTTTCCCCACTGTATATTATATACATGTCTGTTCTATATTGTTGTACTTATTCTTTGACTGTTTTGTTTAAAGGAGGGAAGATTGTATTGGGAGCACTGAAGTGTCAGGTGTGACTATGTGGCAATGGCAAATGGTTTACATAGCTCACGGCATCAGGGGCCAGGTAGAGGGACCCTTAGCAGAATTTTGCTTAGGGCCCCAGGGAGGTCAGGATCGGCACTGCCTGTAGCTACACTGGATATCTCCTAAAACCTGCATGGTTTAGGAGATATCCCTATATTTGCATGTGCCAACGTCATCGGCACATGCGCACTTAAGCAAACTGAAGCAATGGCACATACTGCGGGGGCCTGCAATCTCAGGTAAGTAATTCATAATGAGCTAGTATGCTATGCATCATCATAGTTACTAAAAGCTTTGACTTTTCCTTACAAACAAGAGACCAACCTCCTGACCGGGGTATTATGTTGGGGGGAGGATTTTAGGATTAGTGATGTGATCTTCCTACTGAATGTGATCAATATTTTGATTTGTATCTCTTGAAACTGAATAAACATCATTGAAAGAAAATAATACATGACAAAGCTTTAAATAGTCCATACTAACAAATATTTTCTTTGTTTTCAGTATCAGAAGTGAGCCTGTCAAGGCCGATAAGCCGGCCACTACACCGAAGCCACCGACCAGCCAGCCACAACAGCAGCTGCAGAGTGAAGAGCTGGTTTCCCATTTTTCTGAAGCTACGGGAATGTACCCAAGATGGGCCAAACTGTACGTTTTTTGTTAACATTTTTTTGGGGTTCTTTCATATTTACGATGCAAAGCATAGTTGTAAAAACTAAAAAGTCCTCGTACCCAGAGAACCTTGTGACTGGGTAACTACATAAAATGAGGCTCGGTTCATAAAGCTTTAACACCAGGATAAGTATACATCTTTTCAAAATTGAAATTATTTTCAGCTAAGGCCAATGTGGTTTGAACATTACAATGATATGGCTGAAAAAAGAGCCTTGTTCAGACGTTAAAGCTTTGTGAATTGTCAATAAAAATGTAAAGATAAAGTTAAGCCATTGCCAGAAGCGACATGTAAAAAAGCAGTATATAAAAGATTTGCAACCTTTATAAAAAAGTGCAAAATTTACATAGTTCCTTATTACTGAATGAAGGTTTCCTGTCAGCTTCATCCCACAATACATAGCCATAAGGCAGTTATAGAAAATAAGGACGACTGGATTTTAGTTTTAATTATGTTTCTGAAGCCAGCCTGCATTATGCAGGAAACATCATATGAAGACAATATTTTCATTAACGTTCACCTTAAAAATGTACAATGTCTCCAAAGTTCGGAGGTGTCCTATAGTTCTACTCTTAGCATGCAGTGTCCGGATTTGTTTTCTGGATTCCCTCTGTCATCCACATCAACATAGCCACCATTTTCCAGTTTGGCCTACACATATTCTGTCCTGTGTCTTTTACTTACCTTACTAGAGCAGAATTGAGAAGATGTAGCCTGGATGAAGAATTTGGTCTGATCGCTATAGGGAAAGTCCATCACTATAATCTCTGTTGTAGGATGGACATTTCTTTAGAGCTGAATCAACCCAGAACTGCATTTCTCTTTTGGTGTTTTGTGGTTTAGATATAACCTTTCATGAAATTAAAATGTAAATTATTTGTGGATTTAACTGGGCTTCTGACAATGAAAGGGGACCCATTAAATGGGAGGAATTACACATTCTATTACAAATATATTGAATGTGTTGGGTTTTTAAAACAATATAAATAACTTTCTTCTTTACGTCCTATTGTTATATTATCTGTACCTTTTCTTACCAATATTTTCTTCTCCAGGTGTCTCATACAAAACAATGATGACTACAATCAAGACATGAATATCTTCCAGGAGATGAAGGCTGAAGATAAAATCCCCAGGCATTTCTTCCTCAATAGGGGAAAGTTGGACACTTTCCATGATGAGCTCCGTGACAAGTTCATTGAAGTCACCGGAATGTTTGAAGAATACGCCGACAAGTACGTTTCTGTTAAATCCATTGGGACTCCCTATTTCTGGGGAATGGTTTTCACACACGTTTTTGTTTTCCATTCTTTAACATCTAGGTCTGACGAATTCTCATATGATATTGTCAATCCCATTTAGCTTTAGCAACATGAACATGTGGAAACCCAGAAAATGGTTTACTCCATTTTACTTATTTAAATGGGTCCATATGTTATTTATTTTTTACTTTCATCAAAACAAAAAATGCCCTATTATGTCTTCTACAACCGGTCCTAACCTCCATATTTCTTTACAGGTGTCTTCGGGAAAACAACTGGGACTGGGCACAGTCTATGAACGATTTCAACTTTCTGAATTCAGAAGGCCAAATTCCTCCACAATGTTTTTACCTACATGAGGGACAGACCATCTTCCCATCAAACAAAAACACGATGGTCTTTGAATTTGCCAGCATGACCAACATGCGCCCTCAGTGGGCGGAAAAGTAAGTCTGGGTTTCTATTTCTATTCTATTGTCTTTTATGTAATGAAAGCTGGCCATACACTAGGAGATTTTCATCAGGAGCCAGCTGAAATTTGCTCCATGTGTGGCCCTGTCTCCACCCTGCTGCCTGACAATCTTTGATTGAAAATATTTGGACCAACAAGGTCTGGATGCAGCTACTGTTTGGGTATTCTGAGGGCCATCCCCAGCGGCTGTCAGAATACACTACGAGCAGCAGGATGGATGGAGAAAGCTATTACATTTTATTATTATTATGCCTCAGAATTACTCTAGTGATCTCCAAGTTTGCTTTTTATGTTAAAGGACTTTTGTTCATGTCAGGTGAGTTTTGCATTCACAAACAAGTCTATAGGAATGTAAAAGCTATATGAAGCAGGTCAAATGCAGGTCAGAAGGAGGCCAACTGCAGGTCATATATACCCGTCAATGAATTCTGAATCATTTCAGAAATATCTTAAACTAATATTAAACTGAAGTCATAGGCAAAAGCCCAAAATCCGTCTACACAAGCCCTTTGACAACAGATTTTCCTTTTCTAACGGCCTACTTTTCCCTGTTGGTACAAAACCTTTATTGTACTTGTCCATGGTGGAATTGTGTTCTGCTCAGAGAAGAGTGTAGTCCTTTACTGCTCTTCTGTATGAAGTCTAGGCTGTTTACATTATCATCGCCCCTTACCAATGAGATAATCGATTCACTGGATCTCTGACAAAATGGAGGTGACCCAGGAAATCAGAGGGAAATTTTGTACTTACCATTGTTTCCACTATATATACATGCTGCTTGGAAATGAAATGATGAGTTTTGTGTATAAACCATATATATATCCTGTCATTTTATTATCTATTACTAATCTCACCAAAACTTTCCTTTTCAGGTGCCTTTCTGACATGAAGTGGAGTTGGCAGGATGCAGAAGCCATCTTTAAAAAGATGAAGGTAAGTCTATCAGTATATAACTAAGGGGGGGTATTTATAAAGTGCTGCCATGGGATTGATAGAAAAAAAACTGGAGGACAGCTTGGTTATTTGAATGATCGAACACATATGACCAGCTCTCCTCCAATCATAGAGCAGCTCTGTGAACTACCACAGAGAACACACTGTGACCCCCACATTGTAAGTTAGCTGTAAAATGTGGACCACGGTGTGCATAGCCCTATGGAGTATAATGGAGAGCAGAGAGAGACATCTGCCCTCTAGTATAAATAGGCCCCTAAATTTACTTCTTTCCACAATAGCTTCTTCTCCAGTTTTTTAATCGTATTTCATTTTGATGTTTTGCAGATAGAAAATCAGATTCCGGAGGACTTCTTCTACAGCACCAACGGCGATTATGACTTGGACGGCCCAAATGCAGCTGTCAACTTTATTCAAAAGTTCTCAATCGGATCTGGACTTACAGAGGATTGGGCCAGAAGGTAAGTTTCCATTATTACTTCTCTTTCTATTCTGTTTCTTTTCTATGGAGTTCAGAATCACATCAGCTGTAAATGGATGGTGCTGCCTGTTCTGAACATCCTATAAAGTCTATTGCCAGTTTTAGTTGTCTGTTCATTATATTTATATGTTTTACTTCTTTATCTTTCAGAATCTTGGAGGATGCCCAGTGGACTTACAATCAAGCAATACGTGACTTTGCATATATGAAGGTAAGAGCATTCAACTAGAACTAGAACTAGATGTGATTTTTCCACAATACTTTATCACCCAGTAAGCCCTGGTTCACTCTGATGCGTAGGCATTCCAGAACACATAGAATCGCATAAGTGAAATAGCATGACTTTCTATGGTGGCCATTCATGTATATGCACTCCGAATGCAATGCATTTTTAAAAAGGATCCTGTGTGTGGTGCGATTTTCATCTCCATAGAGTGTAATGGAAACTGCATGGAAAACGCATAGGTGTTCAAAGACTAAGCGATTTCAGTGCGCTCTCTAGCAGGCTATAGTGTCTTTCTGAGGTGATTTTAAGAGAAAGAGAGATAAAAGAGAATCGTAACTGTATCCAAATCGCACCCGAATCCACATGAAGTCACATTGGACATTATCCTTGCAATCACACTAAAAACCTCAGGTAAATCGCACCGCATAAGTGTGAACCTAGGCTAAGGGATTCTTCACAAGCAGTGTTGCCCAACACAGTTTAAATCAAGCACAAGGAAAATAGCAGGTTTCCTATTGTTTCAGATGACACTAATGCCCTCCATTGGTTTGCGCTGAAAAAAAAAAAATAGGACATAAAAAGAGAACGGGGTAATAAAATGCACTGGAACAGCTGCAAAAAATGCATTACAGTGCATCTTAAAAATGCATGCCAGCATGCACGGTAACAAACATGACTTCCATGCTTTCTTTTTTATATTTTGCAGGCCCACCAAGACATTCCAGAAGATGCCTTCATTCCTTAGATCCATAGAAGCATTCGAGTCAAGATGGAAACCACCAAGCCTGTTACCCTGTCCTCCAGAGAATTTTGATGGAAGCCGACAAAGCATATTGTACCCTGATCTACAGAGAAACCACCAAGCTCTGCAATCAAAATATATAGATGTGTGGTGTGTTGTGTGGAGTGTTGTGTTGTATTGTGTGGTGTGTTGGGTGGTGTGTTGGGTTTTGGTGTGGTGTTGTGTTGGGTGGTGTGTTGTGTGTTGTGCTATTTGGACTGGCCAGAGAGGGATTACTTTGACGCAGTTGGCCAGCTTAAACATGTATTGTAATGCATGTGAACCAAAAATCCCTGTTTGCATGCAAAGTTTGCAAGAAATGTATAGAAATGCCTAGCAGTGTGCAGAGGATTGATGCACATGAAATGTATACACAGGATTTGAACAAAGACATATGTGCACATGATGGGGAATATGTATACGTCCAATATGTGTAAAGCTATTTTATCGAGATTTGAACACTTAAGACATACTTCGTTACTATTTCTCATTATTCCAGAGACCTGTTCTGCCATCATCGAGGTCCTGCAGGAGGACTATATTAAGGTAACATTTCTCCTTTACTATTCCCTTCTATGTATGCTCTGTTTGCTAATGTCTTCTATTTTTGACCTCCTTCCATAATTACCATGATTGCAATATGCTCTAATATGCTGTGCCCCTTTTCTCCTTCATGCATTTTTCCCTTCACTTACCTCCCCAGCATGCTCTTCTGCCCCAATAGACACCTATGGCCTAGTCACTTAAGCAATGTCTTTTGTCTGCTGCATAGTATTGTTTGCCCCCAAACACCCCCTAAAATATGCACAAATGTTTGCTGTGTGGTTTACTTCATGTAGAGCCCCTTTAGAATTTTATTTTTTTGGTGGTGGGGGGGGGGGGGTGGCAAACTCATTAGGAACCCCTCCCCCAACTGCTCTGTCAGATGGTGCCAATCCTTTATCTGCTGGCTTTCCCAAGGTCCATACACACTATATACCTACCTCTTTATAGTGGGCATCTTTAGGGATGAATTCAGCAAAGCATGTAGTGCAAGGGGCTGCCTCCATACATTCCATTTCCTAATTTTTTGTGAAATGTTATTTTATCTTTCCTGGGGGCTGCCAATAGTGTTAAGTACAGAGGGTCTGGCCAAACTAGCACACATTATTGAGCCATTTGCCAATCAATGAAGTGCAGAGGGTTACCTGTCCACCACCCCCCCCCCCCCCCAAAACCCTAGTTATTGCCAATGGCCCATCAGAAGTGTGGGGATTGATGGGGGGTGAGTAATCTGTGAAGGGGAGCCTCTACTTTTCTGTGCAAATACTTTCCAGCCTCCAATTTTATACAATGCTCTTGTTCCAAGATGTTGATTGTCTAATCTGCTTGCAATGTTTAAGTGCAAAGTGACTAATTTATTTTTCTTGTTTCACTCCACAGTTCCCTTCCACGCCACAGGAATGGCAGACTGTGGCCTCCCACTTTGCCAGCCGTTGGGACTTTCCTAACTGCGGAGGGGCAATTGATGGAAACACGTCCGCATCGTCCCACCGCCCAACTCGGGGTCCTACTATTATAATTATAAAGGGTTTAATAGTGTAGTGATGTTGGCGGTGGTGTCGGCAACATACGAGTTTATGTATGTGGACGTGGGGATGAACGGCCGGATCTCGGATGGTGGTGCCATTACGCACACGGAGTTCTACTGGCATCTCCAAAGTGGCAGTCTGTGCTTGCCACCTCCAGAGGAGAATGCCGAAGGACTCCCCTTCGTCTTTGTCGCAGATGAAGCGTTTGCGTTGACTCCCCATGTGATGAGGCCGTTCCCGATGAGGACCCTCACCCCGGACCAGAGGGTCTTCAACTACAGGCTGTCCAGAGCCAGAAGAGTTGTGGAGAACACTTTTGGCATCCTGGCCAGCCGCTTCCGCCTGTTCCTGACGGCATTTAACTTGGCGGAATACAAACTGAACCACATAATTCTTGCCTGTTGCATATTGCACAACTTCCTCAAAAGACATAACAGGAACTATGTGGTGCCCGTTGGCCCAGATGTGGAGGGCCCTCCAAATGCGGACCTCACAGCCCTTCAAGTGGCACGTCCAGGCTTGCCCCCTCTAAATGCCCGCGTGGTCCGCGAGCAATATATGGAGTACTTTGTGGGTAGGGGGGCCATTGCTCTGCCTGACGATGTGTGAGAGGCATTTTTTAATAAATCTGATATTTTAACCAACCTCGGATTTCTTGTCATTTCAGTCTTCTTTTTAGCTTATTTTACCTTGACATTTTTTCCCTTTGCCTTCGACAGTGGGAATGCACTTTCTGGGCAAAAGGAGGTAACAGTCTCTTCTTCCCAAAAAGATTATTCTCATGTTGTGTGTTTGCTACCTAATCTTTGGTCTAGAGAAGGTTTGTCCTGCATAACTGACACCCAAAATACTCCTTTTCATCACCAGGTCTGACATGTGTGTATTCTCAAAAATGCTGTGCTCCGTGTTTTCGTACAAAGCACTGTGGGTGTCATTTACATAAGTCAAATCCACTATGCTCTACAAGTGCATTGAAAAAGTTCCCTGGGAAAGGAAATTGCAGTGCAAAGTGGATTTGCCTTTAGTAAATAACACCCATTGCCCCCCATATCCTTTACATTTTACATACATAATGCATTGTGTTTTTTAAATAAGGAAGCCACACATTTAGAAAAATAAAAAAGTTTACTTGGAAAACATTCACAAGTGCGTTTACAATCTTCACGCCAAAACTGACAACATCTTGGTTATTTACAACATTGTTTACAAACATTCCGCAATTGGTAAAACCAGGCATGGAGCTAAACAGAACCTATGAACTAGGAAAGTTCTACTTTGTAAAGTGAAGACAAGATCAGACATGACTATATGTTCAAAGTGTGTTTGATCTTGCCTTCATCACATGGGGGGGCCACCCCGAAAAGTGGAAATTTGGAACATGCACACAATTTGGGTCTGAAAATGGTCATTAGATGGTAAAAACACATGCCTAGAAGCTTCAAAAGTGCCATTTTCCATCATGGGGATGAATGGACGTTTTTTGGGGGTGCAACCCCTTCACCACAACCACTTTCGTAGTTCGTAAAGTGTTTGCACCCCCAAAAAAACGTTGGCATTCATCCACCATGATGGGAGCTAGCACATGTGGACACAATGTGTGCATGTTCCAAATTTCACACAGTTTTTAAGTTGCAAATGTGTTCAGAAGCTGGCACAAATGTGTGTTAAATTACTTGGTGCGTTTTCATATTTTTCCTAAAACATCAATGATGTTCTTCAATTTTTGTTGAACATCATGATGTTTTGCTTTATGTAATCTAGATCTCTATTGCAGACCATTATCTCTCCGATGAGTACATGGGCACTCTCTGTGGTAAAGTGCGATTTTTCTTCCACAACATCCACGTCACCTAAAAACCACAAACAAACAAAAATGGGGTGTTGGAAATGAGGCAGCCATACATGGATTAGCTTACCAGTAGCTGTGTTCTCACACACTCACCTGTTGTGGTGACAATTTCTCCAAGTTCGATGATCTCTCCTTCCTCCTCCTCCTCCTCTGCTTCTGCTCTTTCCCCTTTTTTGGGAGGTGTTGGTTTGGGTTTGGGGGTTTCCTCAGACGGCCCAAGTTTTCGCTCCCCTATGAGAATGTACAAAAGGATGATTTAGCAACACTATCTATTGAGGGCAGAAATAGGAAATGACAAACATTGCTTGAAAGTGACGGACACTATTTTAGTTTGGCCAGTTACAAATGCCAACAACATGAATGTAGTCACTTTGTAAAGGTGCTAAACTGACTAGCTTTTTGGTAGAAGTTTGTGTGATGGAGACCCCCTCTAGTATCCACTGGAGCACATGTGTGGAAAAGCCTAATAAAAAGGGGGTTTGGGTGTCCCAGCACTAGTGCTCTAGAGTCCAGATGGGTAACAGCTACTGGGTGACCTCTCCTTTACATTGAATAAATTGGCTTTACATTCTTGATGACATTTCTAGTGAGAACAAACTTCCTTTCCCCCAAAAAAACACCAAACATCGTATTATAAGTGGCCGAACGATCGAGGTTGCGTACGATCGAATGGACACACACACGACCATGACAGTGGCAGAAAGATCGAGGCTGAGTACGATCGAATGCACAGACGAACCTGAAAGTGGCCATTTTGGAATGTACAACTTTGTAAAAATCAAACCACAATGGAGCAGTATGCAAGCAAGAAATCAAACACAAAACCCAACTACTTACTTTTTTGAAGAATTCGCTTGATCTTTCTGTACTGATCGGCCTCCCTCAGTTTCAGGTCTGACCAGCGTTTCCTCAGTTGCTCCTTGGATCGTTGTACCCCAAACTGATTGTACAGCCTTCTCACAACTTTAGACATGATCTTGGCCTTGCGGACATTGGGGTTTGAGGTAAGGCCCATACTTCCCATCATAGTCGCTCCTCTTTAATATGTCCACCATCTCCAACATTTCTCCAAATGACATATTGGACGCCTTGAATTTCAGGCTCCGGGATCGGGACGTTTCTGCCTCCGGACTTTCCTCGTCCTCCTCCTCGTTGGTGGGATATTTGGGGCGCACCTGCTGTGTCCACGCCATGTGCTCTCCCCACTGCGCCGTAAAGAGAAGGGGTGGGGAATAGACGAGAAAGATCGTCAGGGGCGGGCGGAGTTTGACGCATGCGCACTGTATATAAAACGTCACACGCCTGTGTCGTAGCCACGATCTGGGAGACGAGGGGAGAGAAAACTCACGCACGAGACGATCGCTACAAACGAAGGTACAATTTGACGTTGGTACATAACTAGCCTAGACTGATTTGAACTTGAGGCTTCTTTATGGAGAAGATTAGGAGAGTTTAGCCTGACATAATTGAGAGGGTTTTGTGTGGTGTTGTGTCTTGCAGAGATTATGCAGGGATTCAACGACATGAGTTTTCTCCCCCTCTTCATTGCCAAATTCAGGGAATTTCCCGTTTTATGGCAGGGTAAACACCCACATTACACCAACAAACCAAAGAGGCACGCAGCCCTGGAGGAACTTGTGGAATTTGTCAAGCCAAGGTTCCCCACGGCAACTGTTGATGATCTAAGAAAGAAAATTGGCAGCCTGAGGAGTGCGTATATCAGGGAGCGGAAGAAGGTCGTGAAGTCTGAGGAGACTGCAACTTCAGCAGATGAGGTCTATGTGCCCAAGCTCTGGTACTATCAGAGTCTCCATTTTCTGAAAGACCAGACTGATGTCACGGAGCCAACCTCGACTCCTCCTTCCACGCTTCCTTGCGCGCAGCCCACCCCTGATGAGGCTTCCGAGGAGCAACCTGGGCCTTCCAGTATGGAAGAGGTGGAGGAGCCCAGCTTGTTCCAGGTATAGTAGTTTTGTTACCATTTATGGGAATAATGAATGATGTTCACTTAATTCAGGATCCCCAATTGCTTAGTTCCTAACGTGTTTGACATATCAACAGACAGTGGTGTTGGAGACATTTGGGGCCAGAATCTAAACTGCAGGGCTGAGAATTGTATGGTTTTCTATTTGTAAACATTTTGCACCAGTCACTAGATGAGAATTGTGTGTGTTTGATGAACAAATAACTGAAACTATGTCCCTTTTTCATACACAGGAAGACCTCAGCCAGGAGGTGGCTGTGGAAGGTGGCAGTCAGGAGGAGGCAGGGGTTAGTGGCAGCCACCAGGTGGGTAGTGGCAGCCAAGAGGGGGCTAGGCCTCAGAGCCTAACTGACACCCAAACCCCTCCCCTCCGCCTTCCGTACAAAAGGGCGAGAAGGGGGGGTTATGCGGCACAGTCAGCGCTCCGCATGATAAGAGAGGCTTCAGACTCCCTACATGCCACACCCGCCGACGAGGAGACCTTTGGCTCGGTGGTTGTCACAAAAATGATGGGTATGGAGGTGAGGCAACGCAACATGTGTGAGGGGCTCATCCTCCATGTCCTAAATAAGGGTAGGGCTGGGGAGATGACCCCAGTCACACATGTTTGCCATAGCTACCATGCTCCGCCTCCTCCTCCTCCTCCTCCTCCTTCTGCCACCCCACCAGCACGACAGCCACAGCGTGCAAGGAAGCGTGGAAGGAAGACCTGAGAGTGACGACCTGGAATCAGTCTGGTCTGACAGAAGATGGAGCCTCTTGTAGTACCAGAGCCTGGGACCTAGATGGCATCTGCTGCAGTTCCGGATACTTTGGACTTCACGACCAGATTGCACTCCCCTTAATATACGTACTCTCAGGCCCCCAATTTTCTACGCTTGAACAATGATGGTTGCCGTGGGGGGCCAAGGCTTTGCAAATTCCCCAAGTTTCACCATGGCTGCGTTCCTCTTTGGTTTGTTGGTGTGACCTAAATAAAGGTTTTTTTGATTTGAAATAATCATTGACTATTGTGTTTTACTTTTCTACAATGACAGTTTTTCTTTGAGTAAGCAGGTACATTTCACTAATCCTAAAGTAGAATTAACAAGGGGCACCAACAACCCACAAACTCCTAGTAAATTTAAGCAAGAAATAGAAATGTTAATAATGTGGTTTTGGTAAGTTGAGACACACAACCCCCCTCCAAAAAAAAAAAAAATATTCCTTCAAATATGTATTCCCCAAAAAAAAAAAAAAAAAAGACAAATCATGGTAAAAAAATAACAAAGATTATTTTACGATCTGAGTAAAAATAAACATGTAGTGTATAAATGCTGCAAAGTAATAAAGAAGTAAGTTTGTGACAAGTGCGGGTGAATAGGAGCAGATAAAACATGTCATTCTTGTTGCATTGTAAAGAAAAAGAGAATGCGCTGCATTAAAGACATTTTAACATTGCAGCGTGACGAATGTGCTGTGTCGATTAGGAAAGGTAGTTTTACCTGACCGAGCGCTTCCGTCACAGAATTTCTTCTGAGCATGCGTAGCACTTTGTCCGTCGGACAACCGTACACACGCTCGGATTTGGTGTGATCGGACCGTGTTGACGGCAAATCTTTCCAGCAGGAGATAAGACTTTGTCCGTCGGACAAACCGACGAACACTGTCCGATGGTGCATACACACGGTCTGATTTTTCAACAACCTTGTCCGATCGGACAGAATCCATGAAAAAGTCCGACCGTGTGTATGGGGCTTTAGAGAAGTTAGATTGATAGAAACCACCAAACTTATGTATCTTGTTCTACAGAGAATGTATATTATTCTAATAAAAAAACATTATTGACCATTTATTAAAATGGAGTTATGAGAAAAAAAATGTGAGTCCTTGTTATTTCACTTGTCAGACCACCTCTCCTCCAATCACAAAGCAAGTCTGTGAACATAGGTGTGCACCCCAAAGCTCAAACGCACGCTATTGATCACTCACTGTGATGATTTAGAAAAGGAAGGGGTCGGTAAATTACACATTTACCGGCCCCTTTCCCCACTCATCCTAAAACATCCCCCTGCGTGTGCCCGCAGCAGCAGCCATTGGGAGAGGAGAGGAGGAAAGCCGGCAGTGCTGTTGGGGAAATGGGGAGGGGCAATAGGGGGAATCTGTGCTGCACAGAGTGATTAGGGTGTGCCTGAGCACACCTGGCACATCCTGTGCGCATGCCTATGTCTGTGAACTACCATGCCAGTTTCCGCATGTAGCCGCACACCGATCGTTTACCTGTGGATGTCGGAGTTGGACGCAGCTGACTGCATCAAGGCTCGGACATCCGCAGGTAAACATGCGGTGTGTGGCTAAATGTGAAAAGTGGTGACCACTGTCAGCCTGTCATTAGTTTAGAGGCTGACCGGCCACTGCTATTCCCATTATCAGGTCATTATACTGGCAAGAATCTGCCACTGGAATCCACAGAATGCCGATAACCAGCCATGTGAAGGAGGCATGAAACTCCACAGATCTGTTATTAACCACTTCAGGTCCGCCCCATTGCAGTTTTACTACAGGGCGTAACCCGTGCCCCGGATCATGTATACAGTATATACCTGATCTGCCTCTTCCGGGTAGGGCGTGCGCATACGCAGCACTGGTGACTCGCTCCTGCTGTTATCACACAGCGGGAGCCCAGTGGCGGGTACCGCAGACACGATACCCACCAATTGTTTGTTACAGAGGCAGAACGGCGGTCTACCTATGTAAACAAGGCAGATCACCATTCTGTCAGTAGGGAAAGCAGGGATCTGGTGTTCCTGCAAAGCATGGGCATGGATCCATGCCTTCCCCTAGTCTCACCCAGTGCACAAACACTGGCTGGGCACACATTTAACCCATTTATTGCCCCTGATGTTAACACCTATTTTTTAGCACTGATCACTGTAATAATGTCACTGGTCCCCAAAAAGTGTCAAGTGTCAGAAAGTGTCCAAATTGTCTGCCGCAATATTGTCCCACAATAAGCCGCTGATCGCCGCCATTACTAGTAAAAAATAAATAAACAAAAATAAAAATATCCCACAGTTTGTAGACACTATAACTTTTGCGCAAAACAAACAATATACACTTATTGGGATTTTTTTTACCAAAAATCTGTAGAAAAATACATATTGGCCTTATTTTTTTCAAAATTGTTGATCTCTTTTTGTTTATAGTGCAAAAAAAAAAAACTGCAGAGGTGATCAAATACCACCAAAAGAAAACTCTATTTGTGGGGAAAAGGGAAAACATTTTATTTGGGTTACAGCTTCGCACGTCCACGCAATTGTCAGTTAAAGTAACGCAAAAATCAGCCTGGTCATGAGGGGGGGGGGGGGGGTAAATCTTCAGGAAGTCAGGTGGTTAAGCTTTACACCATGTATAGGTTCTCTTTAACCCCTCACATTAGAGGTATTATATATAACAGAACTGCATTGCACTTGTAGGCGGGGCCTAGGCTCAGGGTACCCAATCAAGGACAGACCACACACACAATTCTTGATGTTATAATTTATTTTGTATATTGCACACTGCTTAACGGTAATGAATAAAGACAGTTATTTGTAGGCACTGATATGGGGCAATGTAGACCTCAGGAGAAAAGTCTGTTTGTGTTTTTGCCTGGAGTCCCCCTTTAACAAGACTTTAAAGTTGTTGTAAAGGCTGACGTTTTTTTTTACCTTAATGAATTCTATGAATTAAGGTAAAAAACCTTCTGTGCAGAGGGTCCCCCCCCCCCCAGCCCCCTTATACTTACCTGAGCCCATTTTCGATCCAGCAATGTGCACGAGAGCAGCTGCTCTCTCCCTTCCCACTGGGTAGATTGATAGCAGTGGGAGCCATTGGCTCCCGCTGCTGTCAATCAAATTTTGTGATGGGGAGTATGGATAGATGCAGACAGGGCGGCTGGGGAGCGAGCCCACATGAGTGCCCCCATAAAAAGCAGCGTTCTATAGGGGCACGCGCTGAAGAGGTGGAGTAAGGAGCACCGGGGTGGGACCTGAAAAGAGGACGATCAGGGCTGCGCCGTGCAATACAATTGCACAGAGCAGGTAAGTATAATAACTAGGGGTGCACCGAATGAAAATTTTGGTGCCGATATCGAAAATGAAGGATGCACTAGGCTGAAAACTGAAACGATACAGAAAATGACAGTTTTTAATAAATATTTATATTATTTTTAGATCTAATTGTATTATATTCAACTTTTTAATTAATATCATCAATTTAAATTAATATGAATTTATTGTTTGCCATTATTTGCACCTTTAGTGCAAGAAATGTCAAGAAAAATGCAGTCTGCAGTCTCTAACCATCTTTTGTATCATGTCTGCAATCTCTTACTTAAACACACTGCTAATAGTATTAGCAAAATTTCCATTTGATGCACCTCTAGCAGATATGATACAGAAGATGGTTAGAGACTGCAGACATGATACAGGAGATGGTCAGAGACTGCAGACATGATACAGAGATGGTCAGAGACTGCAGACATGATACAGGAGATGGTCAGAGACTGCATGCCAGTGCCCGTCATATGCAGCTTGCCAGTGCCCAGCAGCCCCATCAGTGTCCATCATATGCAGCTTGCAAGTGCCCAGCAGCCCCATCAGTGTCCATCATATGTAGCTTGCCAGTGCCCATCATATGCAACCTGCCTCTGCCCGCATGTCTGGCTGCAGCTCAGTGCAACTCCTGGAGACTTGCCCAGCAGTGTTCTCCCACTGTCCCCTCTTGCTGCTCATGTGCCTCCTATCCAGGACACCTCCACGCTTCCTTGGAGGGCCCCATCCACACCCGAGCCCAGGCCCAAGATCACCCCCCCCCCCCCCAGACTTGATACAGGAGATGGTCAGAGACTGCAGACATGATACCAGAGATGGTCAAGAGATCAATGCAGCCTCACAGTGTCCATCAAATGCAGCCTGCTTGTGCCCAGCAGCCTCACCAGTGCCCGTCATATGCAGCCTACCTGTGCCCAGCAGCCTCACCAGTGCCCGTCATATGCAACCTGCCTGTGCCCAGCAGCCCCACCAGTGCCCGTCATATGCAGCCTCACCAGAGCATGTCATATGCAGTCTACCAGTGACCAGCAGCCTCACCAGTGCCCATCATATGCAGCCTGCCAGTGCTCATCATATGCAGCCTGCCAGTGCCCAGCAGCCCCACCAGTGCCCACCATATGCAGCCTGCCAGTGCCCATCATATGCAGCATGCCAGTGCCCGTCATATGCAGCTTGCCAGTGCCCAGCAGCCCCATCAGTGTCCATCATATGCAGCCTGCCAGTGCCCAGCAGCCCCACCAGTGTCCACCATATGCAGCCTGCCAGTGCCCATCATATGCAGCTTGCCAGTGCCCAGCAGCCCCATTAGTGTCCATCATATTCAGCTTGCCAGTGCCCAGCAGCCCCACCAGTGCCCGCCATATGCAGCCTGCCAGTGCCCATCATATGCAGCTTGCTAGTGCCCAGCAGCCCCATCAGTGTCCATCATATGCAGCTTGCCAGTGCCCAGCAGCCCCACCAGTGCCCGTTATATGCAGCCTGCCAGTGCCCATCATATACAGCATGCCAGTGCCCGTCATATGCAGCTTGCCAGTGCCCAGCAGCCCCATCAGTGTCCATCATATGCAGCTTGCAAGTGCCCAGCAGCCCCATCAGTGTCCATCATATGTAGCTTGCCAGTGCCCATCATATGCAACCTGCCTCTGCCCGCACCGGCGGCGATCTTCGTGTGTCACGGAGCTGGATTTGAATTGCCCGGGCTGCTGTAACAATGTCCCGCCTCCTGTAATCACGTCACGCTGATTCAATGTCCCACCATTGGATCAGTGTGCTATCTATCACAGGAGGCAGGACATTGCTACTGCGGCCGGTGTACTATCACTTTCTGTCCCCCATCAGAAAGTGTCCGCTATGTACTGCGCATGCGCAGTACACAGCACTACCAGATTCCGAAAATTGACGAAGATGAACAGCGCCTGTGCCGAGAGTCCACTTTCAAGCCCCACCATCCAAGTGGACATAGAGTTAGAATAAAAAAGAGCCAAGCGCAGCGAGGCCGTGCCCGAATCGTGGTGAGCGAAGCGAGCCCGCGAGGGGACCTCTAAGTTTGTGTAGCCCTATGTCCGCTTGGATGGTGGGGCTTGCACCTCGACTCACGGCGCAGGCGCCGTTCATCTTCCGAGATTTTCCGAAAATCCTTCTGCTCCGTACTGCGCATGCGCAGCATGCGCAGTACACAGCGGACACTTGGTGATAGCCGGACTGTTCTTGTCAGAACACCGGGCAATTCAGTTTCTGTGAAACACTGAGATCACGGCGAGGGGAGGAGAGGAGGAGGGAGTGGAGGACTGGGTGGCAATGGGTGGCACCCGGGGCAGACCACGCCCACTTTGGGTATGAACTGTTTTTTTCATTCGGCCGAATGAAAAAAACACAGTTTTCGGACGTTATTTTTTTGCTGCCGAAATTTTGGTGCACCTCTAATAATTACATGTTCATTATTTTAATACAAAAATAGAAGGTTAAATAACAGTTTAACACTTGCTGATCGTTCACACATTTCCTTCTCCCCTACTATGCCAAGCCCATGTTTTATAACATAAACGTTCAATATTCATCAGTAAGCTATTTATATATTCACTTGGACTTCACCCACCACCTCCTGCTTATCAGCCTTCCCTACAGACTTCACATTACTGCTGATGATCACCATTGCTGAAGTCTGCCAATGACAAAAAAACTATGAAATTGCCATAGGCAACTGAGGCTTTCAAGGCGTATTTCACCTTTAGAATAAAAAAATAAATAAAAATAAAATAATAATAAATGCACACACATTGCAAAAAGAAACAAAATTGCATTTAATAATTTTTTGCATTGGAGCCTGTAAAGCATGGAAACTGTGATGTGTGGATGGCTAGGGTAATGCAGAGGCTCCTATAGACTATTCCTTCAGTCCCAGGTCTGTATGAAAGGTACAAACCTTTGGTTATGGGACTGAAGGAAGTAATCAATGGACTATGAGTGCAGCAACGTCACCACACTTGTACTCCATTGAAATCTACAAGTACCTCTGCTATGGTGGCATATGGAACTTGTAGTCTTTCCTAACACAGATCGGAGTAAATGATATGACTGAGGATAGGGGTGGGGGGGGGACAGATAGAGGGTTGGGGGCTGGAGAATGGCACCATAATTCAAATGAGACCCGAAGAAGAAAAATGGCCGAAGGGTCTGTATGACTAGGGGAGGAACTGGGTCAGGGAAGGGTCAGCTAGGTCAGTCGGCCAAGGGGTGGTAGACTTACCTGATTGGAGGCAGCAGACAAGGGGGGTGGGGTGCTGCTGTAGGTGGTGTGTGGCAGACAGGCAGATCAGGCATTCTGGGACTTTTCAGGCAGAGAAGAAACTTCCCTCCCACCTGCTCTTATGTGCAAAAAAATTGTTTCATGAGGTGTCAAGTTTGGGGAGTATATGTCTTGTTTTGTGTTTCTGTTAATAATAATAAAAAAAATTAAAAAAAGCACCCAATGAGCACTTTTGTTGGTGGGGATTTTGTCATAGCAGCTTGGCGGGTCAGGGGGTCTTTGGGGGGTCAGTGATTATTGACATTGATGCTAAATTGTGGGGTCCACCTAAGGTATGGCACCTACACGTGGTTGGTTAGTGGTACCCAACCCACCCAGTAGCTAGGTCCCCTGAGGGGGGGGGGGTGGAAGTATGGTGAGGTTGTAACTTACCCAAGCCAGTTGGGGTGCGGCTGAGGACATGGACGATTTTAGTAAAATTGTGCCTTATGGACACCCAAAGACCCCTTGTTTACATTGTTAGAATTACATTGTTGAATGGTATTTTCGTTGTTATGTTATTAATTCAGTGTTAATAAATTGCCTACTGTGGCCATATTAAAATATATTAAAACGCATGGTGTGCAGTCTGTGTCTTTATTTTAGGGCAGGTTTTAGGACCAGGTTGGCAAATTCATTAGTCATGTTATACTCCAAATATCGGGATAACATTGGCATGGTCAGGAAGGTGTAATTCGCCTTTAAGAGGAGCTACAGATGATAGTATCGGAAGTTCCTAGCCAGACAGCTATACAGAGAAGCCCGGAGTGGGACGCAGGCTAATGGGAGGGCTGACATGACAGGGTAGCTGAGGAAACCAGCAAGGATAGGGGTTATAATAAGGGGAGTATACTAGCTAAAGGAAAGGGGGTGGTTAGGTTAGTGTTTCGGGGGGGGGGGAGGAGCCAAGGTCCTGGGCTCATTCTCTTGCCACCGGAAGAAGAAGCAGCCCCCACCCACCCTCCCGCCCTTTTTATTTTGTGTTCTGATCATTTATATATGAAATATGTTGGTGTTGACGGTTGGGGATCTTTGGAGGCATTAGGAATTAAGAATAACGTGGCTGAAGTGGGGAACCATCTCGGTATGGTATCCTTGGTTGATGCCAGTTAACCAAGGTTTAACTGGCATCGGGAGATGGGTATCAGCATGTAAGGTTGATTGGTGTTGTCTGAGTCGGAGCGGCCGTGACTGACGGCCTGGTGTGGACACGCTGATACAGTGAAATGTGGTTAGTGCCTCCAAGGATCCCTAACAATGGTTTAAAATGTATATGAAGGAATAGTGTATTTTTTCCTAATAAAAAAGTTATGGTTGAAATGTTTAATAAAATGGCCGAGGAGGCCAATTTACTCCACACAGGTGTGGTCTGGTTACTTTATAGGTTAAGTTGTGGGGTTGGGTATTTAATAGGAAAATACAGGTTTGCATAGGCTATACCATAGTCAAGAGCTCTAGCATTTAAAGGCCAGTGTGGAGCAGCAGAGGGGTTTAGAGCATCTTCTACTGTCAGGCTAAAAGAGCCACCAACACTCCCGGATATTCCGCAGGATGAAGAGAACTTTGGAGTCCTTTATTGACAAGAGGGAAAACAAACTTACAGGATAACAGGAACATAAATAAGTCCTTGTTTCAAACATTCTAATACTGTGTTTAGGCTACAAAGTGTAACCTGGTAGGAGGGCCACTTTAGGGAACTAACCATGTCTCTGAAGCCAAGAGCATTCCAGCCTCCTATGCCACCCACCAACTCATCCGACGTTGAATCATTGTGGTCCAATGGGCAGGCAGGTGACACAGAAAGCTGAAATATGAATCTGTGGGGTCACCTGCATGGCCTGTGCAATGTGGCAGGGGTGTGTGAATCACAGAGAATGGCAACAAAACTAATAAAGGGTCTGGAGGACCTTAGTTATGAGGAAAGGTTACGAGCACTGGACTTATTCTCTCTGGAGAAGAGATGCTTGAGAGGAGATATGATTTCAATATATAAATACCATACTGGTGACCCCACAATAGGGATAAAACGTTTCCGTGTAAGGAAATTTAATAAAACACGCGACCATTCACTAAAATTTGAAGAAAAGCAGTTTAACCTTAAACTACTGTAAGAGCGGTTAGGATGTGGAATTCCCTTCCACAGGCGGTGGTTTCAGCGGGGAGCATCGATAGTTTCAAAAAAACTGTTAGATAAGCACCTGAACGATCACAACTTACAGGGATATACAATGTGATACTAACATATAATCACACACATAGGTTGGACTTGATGGATTTGTGTCTTTTTTCAAGCTCGCCAACTATGTTACTGTGTTACAACACTGGCTAAATTAAAATGCTCATCTGTTGGTAGATAAAGCCGCTCATTTCTATGTAAATTCATTGTGCATTTAGCAGTTTGCCTGTTACTTAAGCCAGCCAAATAAGGGAGTTACTTAAGCCAGCCAAATATGGATCAAACTCATCTGCTTCGGCAGGGATCGGCTGATTTTCGATCCATGTATGGACACTTTGGTCTATCAATCAGCTTCTGTACATCCGCCCTAGCAGATTGTTCCCGCTCAATCAGCTCTGCAGGTTATAGTCTACAACACTGATCAGTGTACTATGATGGTAGGGAAATCTCCCTGTCGTCAGAATACAATAGCTCAGAAGGGAGTGAATATCTCAAGGAACCTATAGGAACAACTGACACAGAGAGGTTTACAACCTCTTTATCACACTATGCACAATGCACTCCATCCTCTCTGTTTATTAATGTGAAGTGCTCCCGTGTCTGTGTTTTATAAAAAAAATGAAGCAATATTCCTGTTTTCAGAGAGCTGATCGGCGCTCATATGACCCGCCATCTCTCTCCTCTCTCGGTCTGACAGCTGCAGCGGGTGGGGCCAAGGATTCCCAACTGACTTCAGTCAGGAGGGAAGGAGAAGAGAGGCGGCAGGTCACGTGAGCACTTATCAGCGCTCTGAAAACAGGTATATAGCTGCATTTTTTTTTTTTATAAAACACAGACACTTCACATTAATAGACAGAGAGGATTGTGTTTGTCCTGCGTGGAATGATGTCCCTTCTGTGTGCAATTGATGATTGATGTCTGGCTGCAGCTCAGTGCAAGTCCTGGAGACTTGCCCAGCAGTGTTCTCCCGCTGTCCCCTCTTACTCCTCATGTGCCTCCTATCCAGGACACCTCCACGCTTCCTTGGAGGGCCCCATCCGCACCCGAGCCCAGGCCAAAGATCACCCCCCCCCAGACTGGGGAGATCACTAAAAGAGGCCTCGACAGCCTAACACTCCATCTCCATTCTTCCACCCGATCAACTCCTCCCCAGCTGGGCTGACCCTGGGTATTTAAGGAGGCCTGCCCCTGCCAATCCAAGTTGGGGATTGGTCAGGGCTCCTTAGAACACCCCAGGTGGCTCTACCTCTTCTTCAGCCTCTCTTTCTAGAAAACACTAGAAGATTCTAGAAAGAAGTAGGAGGTCCTAGTGATGGCACCTGTGAGTCGTAAAGCACTTACTCTGAGTCCCTCCCATCCCAGATCACAAAACACACCCAGGCTTGGCTACCAGTGAGCTGGTCGCTAAGTTAGCTTGTTTTTTTCCCTTGGATTTATCCTTAGCCCTGTTTATACCTTATGTCACCCTTCAATGCTGCTTACTGCGATGGAAAGTTATGGGTGGGGGAAGTGGCGCTTTTTTTGTTTGGCTACCAGCCAAGCCTGGAAATTTACCTGCACTAGGAAAAAAACTGAAATATTTCCCTAGTCCATTAGAGGGTGCTACACAATTTTTTTTATGAGACCTGTTAGGGGGTTTGTTGAAATATCAGGGGTCTGTTTAGACCCCTGATGTCTCACTTTTGACTTTTGAGAAAGGGCCAGAGGACAGATTTCCCAGTTCCTCTCTCTGCAGCCTCAGCTGCACTGGACAGTAAATGATTGGGAAGTGCTCTGTGCTGAGCAGCTGCCTGTTCATTCACAAACTAAAGCATAGTAAACACAGTTTACTATGCAGAGACCCCTTCCAAACCAGGAGACGTATACACTGGAAGGCACAGACTGCAGCGAGTATCCTGTATTGGAGGACAGATTAAAGAGGGGGTCTAAGTACTGGAGAACACAGAGTAACAAGTGATGTCTACACTGGAGAACAAGATGCCATAATGGAGGAATTAGAGACCCCCACAAATGAGAAGGCACATTAAATAGAGACCCCCAAAATGGAGTAATGACATTTTTTTTTAACAAAAAACGTTATTTATTTTGTACAGTACATGTCATATCGTCGGAGCAGATACAATCGTGTGTAAAGGTATCACATCAGGGAGAGCAGATACATACTAAAAAAAAAAAAAAAAAAATCCTATATTCATCAAACATTGTCAAGACATCCTCCGTTAGTACTAGCAAATAAAGTAGGTTCAATGGAAAAAACAAAAACAAAAAAAAACTGGTATCAGAGGCATCATTAGCACATCATATATTGTATTCAGGAGAACCACATCGCTACTTAACCACCCATCCCATCCTTTCCAGAAAAGCATTGTTTCCAATATTACGGACCTAGGTCCCCCTAGAGGTCAATAGCTAACACAATGGTAAAAAGTCTAATCTCTCTCAGTGAGTGTTCTACCTTATTTCCCATCCCTGTATGCATATCAGAGTAGATACTATGGAAGATCGAGCTGTCTTTCCTGTACCCAAGCCCCCCAGATCTTTTCAAACTTTTGGGGGCAGTTACGCCCCATGTAGGTCAGTTTATACAGCGGTAATGCTGCGTCAACGAGGGCCCTCCACTGGGAGATTGTAGGAATGCTGGGGTAGTTCCACTTAAGAAGGATCGCCCTCCTGGCGTAGAAGGCCGCATAGAAAACAAAGTGTTTTTTTGCTTGCGTCGTCTGCAAAGTGTCAACAATCCCCAATAGCAGAGGTAGTGGGGTGCATGGAACATGTATTTTCCCTATTGTATTAATTTCCGCCGTGACAGCTCTCCAATACGTCTGCAGGCGGTCACATGACCATACTACGTGCATAAAGGACCCTATGGTCGTAGTACATTTAGGGCACAAGTTACTCCTAGTGGGGTAAATACTAGCCAGGCGTTTCGGAGAGTAATATGCTTGGTGGATAAATCTGAGCTGGGTATAGCGGTCCCGAGATGAGACCATGAGTGGGAGGTATTGTTGTATACCCTCTTCCCAGTCATCATCAGCCATCTCTGGTATGTCTGCCTTCCATTTATCAAACAGCCTAGAGACCACTGAGGTGTCCAGACCGATCAATTCCGCATAGAGGGCAGACATAGGTTTTTTGTCCCTATCCGTGGACAGGAGCTCTTCCAGGGGATTCAGTTCTATGCTGATAGGTTGTGGGAACTGTGCTCGGTAGGCATGGCGCAGCTGGATGTACCTGAAAAACATGTGATTCTGTAAGTCGTGTTTCGACTTCAAGTCATCAAAGGAGAGTAGTTCGTTGCCGGAGACAACATCTGCCAAAGTATTGACTCCACTCCGTGCCCACAGTGCAGGGTCGGGAATGGAGCCAAGGTGGGGGAGCCTCGGGTTGCCCCAGAGCGGTGTATTTGGGGACCAGACGTGTGACCCCCCCCACCTCACCCTAACTGTGTCCCACACCCTCAATGTCACCCTCATCGAGGGGGTCACACTGGGGCTACATTTGGGGCCCCTGTGAATTATTTTTTGCAGTTCTTAGTGGGATCCCAACAACGCTGCCTCCAGTGCGGCCACAGGGTTAGGCGGGACCTCCGATAGCCACCACTTGACCGTCACAAGGACCGCCGCCCAATAATATTTCAGGAAACTGGGCATCGCCAGTCCCCCCAACGTGGTCGGGAGCTGAAGCGTACTCTGTGCTATCCTAGGAGTAGCACCGTTCCAGATGAAGGAAGTGAGTAGGCTGTTCAGTTTCCTGAAAAATGTCTGCGGAATATGCACTGGCGTCTGCCTAAATAGATAGGTGAACTTGGGGAGCACCGACATCTTTATTGGGTTGATTCTACCTACAGGCGTGAGGGGGAGGGACTTCCATGACGAACATCTCTGAGCCAGAGAGGACATAACCGTATCTAGATTAAGGGGAATAAATTGTCTCAGGTCCCTGTGAATATTTACTCCCAGGTATCTGAACTGGGAGACTATTTGTAGCGGGGTGTTTGTTGGCAAGCCTGTATCTGAGGGATGGAGAGCAAACAGAACAGATTTCCCCCAGTTAACCCGAATACCCGAATACGTACCAAAGGTGTTAATAAGGTCAAGAGCTTTGCCAAGACAGGCAGGGGCATCACGTATGTAGAGAAGGGTGTCGTCCGCGTAAAGGGAAATTTTCTCCTCCACAGGGCCCAAGGGAATACCACGGATCTCAGGAGATCTGCGTATCAGGATAGCCATTGGTTCTATAGCTAGCGCAAAGAGCGCTGGGGAGAGTGGGCATCCCTGCCGTGTGCCCCTGTGGAGGAGAAAGGGGGGGGGGATGACTGTTCCTGTACGAACCCTAGCTCTCGGGGTGGCATATAGATCCCTAACCCATGCTATGAACCTGGGACCGAAGCCGAAGCGGTGCAGGACCTCCCATAAATAGTTCCATTCAACTGAATCGAACACTTTCTCAGCGTCTAGGGAGGCCACTGCATCCGTCGGGGCCAAGTATGCACGGGAACCCAGAACAGTATAAAGTCTTCGCAGATTGATCTCCGTTCCTTTGCGGAGTAATGAAATTTATCTCCTCATTGGAAATACATGGAGTAACTTTGAACCCTCTCTACAAATTTCAATCACTAATGAGAATCTAGAAGTATTTAGGGGCCCCCATAATGAAGGAGTAATTAGAGACCCCCATCCAGAATTGCAAGGAGTAATCTGAGACCCCCAGCTGGAATCAGGGAAACCCCTCCACACACATACACACACTTCCAGGCATACAGGGGAAATATTTAGAGATCCCTGACCATGAAGGAGTGCAGGGGGTGAACAAAGGGACCCTCCCTCCAATCCAGGAATATGGTCCCTTAATAGGAGGAGTGCATGGAGGTGAATAGATATAACCCCTTCTCATCTATCCAGGAATACAGACAGACAAAGGGGGACCCCATTCAGGAATACAGGACCCCTCTTCCAGTTAAAGGAGACCCCTGGATAGGAGGACTGTAGGGGAGCAATACGAGGGGACCCTCATTCAGGAATACAGGAATTTCCCTCCTTCCCCATTCCAGATAAAGAAGACACACGAGCTAGGAAGACTGCAGCAGGGTGATGAGGGGACCCCCATCCAGGAATACAGGACCTCCCATACCTCTCCCCTCCAGTAACTCCCCTCTCTCCCCCTCCACATAAAGAAGACCCCAGCTAGGAGGACTACAGGGGGCGATAAGAGGAGAACACCTTTAGGAACTCCCTTCCTCCCCCTATGCGGTACCCCCCCCCCCCAAATTTTGGCTTTGGTTGGGATCAAGTGGAAACATAGTCAAGGAACAAGCCAAAGATCAGTAACGTGTGGTAATGTAGGTACGGATGGCATCAGGAGCGCAAAGAACAAGATATTGGCTGTAGAAGAGCACAATAATCTGGCAAACAGGAAGTGCACAGACATGGCTTAAATAGGAAGTTCATGCAATGAGCAAGGAGGTCAAGTTTCACCACAAACAAGATATAAACTAAGGCTTTCCAAGGGATTAGGCAGTGAGATGTTTAGCATCTCAGGTGGCACAGTTGGAAGAACCACAGCCAGGCACAATAGAGGTGCTCACTTCAGACCCCGAACCCTGACATTGGTGGGGGAAGTTCATAGGAGCAACAGATACAGGGAAATTACTGGAACCAATCCCCTGTGGACCCTCTGCAGCCCAGCCAGCTTCCCCTCCTCTTCCTACCAACAGCTTTAAGCTGTTGCAGGACTAGGATTTCCACCTGTCCAGGATTCACCCGGACAGTACAGGTTTTGAATCATTTTAAAACCATCTGTGCGATTTTCAGTCTCTCTCCCGTACACATGATCCATTCAGATCGGACTGTGGCAGGTGGGCATCAGGAGAAGGAACATAGCTAATGCTTATCGGGGACAGGCAGCAGATGGGGGCTGAGGAAGGAACAGAACTAGTTAAATCAGTCAGCAGTGCAGTAAGACTTGTGCAACGTCTCCCGACAATTAAACTATAGTCCCGGTCCCCTTGTCGATATCAATCCGCCAGGGCATGTATTTGCCGGGAGCCGCAGCACAAGGATTACTCCGCTGGGACTATTTGATGATTTTCGGGCACAGGGGAAGTAATCCTTGTACTGCGGTTCCCCGGCACTTACATTAGGGTTGCCACCTTTTCTTTAAGCCAAACCAGAACACTTTTGCAGCACAGGGAAATATTTTATTTTTTTTGCAGTAAACACTATAGGATTATAAAAGACCTTGGATACATTTAGGTGCCCCAAGGAGAGTAGTAATGTAGCGCACAGAGTGCGTCTTGGCAAACAGTGGGTGTGGCCAAACTGCTCTTGCTGACATTATCACCCCACCCTTCAGTCAAACCTGCCCCCAAACAGCTGCCCGCAGCTCCCGGACGGCAAGAGATTTGTGTATGACTATCTCGGTTACTTGGGGAGCCACAGCCTGGTCTAAATATTGTGTCCGGGTTTCAGGTGGACTGAAACCCGGACACATGATTCAAAACTTGAACTGTCCAGATGAATCCTGAAGAGGTGGCAACCCTACATGCGGGTGACCCTAAAGCAGTTCAAATTAGGTTTTTCTATATTCCCAGTATATGTTTGTTGTTTACAGCTTACACTAACCACTACAGCTCCAGAAGAATTTGCCCGCCTTAATGACCAGGCCATTTTTTGCAATACGGCACTGCGTCGCATTAATTGACAATTGCGCGGTCGTGGGACGCTGATACAAACAAAATTTAAGTTCTTTTTTTCCCACAAATAGAGCTTTCTTTTGGTGGTATTTGATCACCTCTGCATTTTTATTTTTTTTGCGCTATAAACAAACAATGAGCGACAATTTTGAAAAATAAAAAATTTTTTTTTACTTTTTGCTACAATACATATCCTAAAAAATATATATAAAAAAACAAATTCATTCATCGGTTTAGGCCGATATATATTCTTTGACATATTTTTGGTAAATAAAATTGCAATAGGCATGTATTGATTGGTTTGAGCAAAACTTACAAACAGTCTATAAACTATGGGATAGATTTTTTTTTTTTATTGTTTTTACTATTAATGGCGGCGATCTGCAATTTTTAGCGGGACTGCGACATTGTGGCAGACAAATCTGACCCCCAAATGACACTTTTTGGGGACCAGTGACATTATTACATTAATCAGTGCTATAAAAATGTACTGATCAATGTACAAAAGACTTAACTGTGTTCCCTGGGTGTGTTCTAACTGTAGGAGGGGGTGGGCTGGCAGGGACATGACAGAAATCACTGTTCTTGATCACTGGGAATAGTAGATGTCTGTCATGTCTCCTTTCAGAACGGGGATCCGCTTGTTTACACTGTCAGATCCCCGTCCTGCCTCTGTACTAAGCGATCGCGGGTCGCCGGTGGACATCGAGTCTGCCCGAAACCACGGGCATGCTCCCACAGCGTGCACAAGCGTGTGCCTGCCCGGTATCTTGGCTGGCGCGAGCCATCGTACAGCTACGGCGATTTGCGCAGGAGAGCCGACCTGCCGCCGTGTAACGCAGTGCACATAGCGTGCTACAGAGAAATGTGGGTGTGGCCACATTGCTTTTGCTGACATCATCACCCTGCCCTCAGTGATGTCGAACCTGCTCCCAGACAGCCGCCCGCAGCTCCCGGATAGCAACAGATTTGTGTGTGACTATATTGGTTACTTGGGGAGCCACAGCTCAGTCTAAATAATGTGTCCGGGTTTCAGGTGGACTGAAACCCGGACACATGATTCAAAACCCGGACTGTCCGGGTGAATCCCTAGCAACCCTAGTTCTAAGTTGTTTTTTACATGTAGCAGGAGTGTCAGAATTGGACTGATGTCATTGTAACCTGATAAGCAATGTTATTGACTTTACCTGTCAGTGGTCATACAGGTATGGCTGATTAGTGTATAGTTTCTTACTGTGCATTTCTATAGAATGTATATTTGTAGACTGGGGAGACAAGCCCGATTCAGAAATAGTAAAAAAAAAAAAAACAATGACAGGGCCGGCCAATGAAAAGTCGTGTACGGTAGGGCAGGCTTGGGTGTGACTGACAGCTCGGCGGACCAATGGCAGCGGAGGCCGGGGCTGGCGGCTGAGCTTGAGGAAGTAGCTGGATCCTGTTTGTTGTGCTGAGCCCGCGGTGGGGGAGAGGCGCTGCTGACAGTTGTCTGTTGTCGGTCATCGGAGGAGGTAAGAGAAACGAAACCATGGTGTGTGTGTGTGTGTCTGGTGACCGCTGACCGCTGACCTGGCCGGCTCTGTGTGAGTGCTGCGGACCGGTCGGGGGTTCGTCTGGATGGGGCTGTGAGAGGTGATCGCCCCATACAGGACTGGGCTTTGTATTAGACAGGAATCGGCTGGTGAACTACAAGTCTCAGCACATCCTGGCAGCCTCTGATCAACAGGTAGTGTGGTGTACAGTGTGTGTGCTGGGGGGACTCCATAGACTGCCGTGTCATCATGGGTCAGGAGAAGGAGGTGACTCAGGTTTACTAACACCCATCAACACAGCAACCTGGGCAAGTCCTGTCACCCCTCTCTATTGTCCTTGGATCATCAGCACCCACTTATCACAACATCCATGGGACTGATCCTACTAATACACAGGAACCCCCTCTTATTACCCCCCCCCCCCAATATCTTCTCCATAACAGCTGCAATTCCACATCAGGCTAATGATTCTGACTGCTGATGTGCAAAACAAGTAATTGACACATAATCATATATGAAGCTTATTGTATAGTGGCTCATTCACACCACATTGCTTCTGTTGCCATATGTGTGTTGCGTTGTATTGTGTTTTTGTAATGTGCTGGCGTGCATGTTACGTGTGTGTTTGTTTTTTTTGGTCTTTGCTTTACAGAAAGTTGCGCTTGTGCATTTTGAACGCATTGCATTGTGCTGCGCTGAAAAAAGTAGAGCATACCGTACTTTTTTTTTTTTTTTTTTTCAGCACTGCAATGAAACTTGCTGGTGTGAACTGCATTCATAAGGAAATTATTATTATAATAATTTTTTTTTGCCATGCATTGGGAACCTACTCGTTCCTTTCGTTCCTCCCAAGACCTGCTCTCTAGTTTCCTCCCCATGCTCGCCTCCAGGACTCTTCCCAAGCCTCTCCCATGCTCTGGAACTCCCTACCCCAACCTGTCCAACTGTCTCCTACTCTTTTTTTTGCCTTTTAGATGATCCATGAAAACCCTCCTATTCAGAGAAGCCTATCCTGCCCTGACCTGTCAACTGTACTTTTATTTTCCATATCAGCCCATCCCCCACAGTTATTACACCCCCCCCCCCTTTTTTTTTTTGTAGCACTTAACCCTCCCTCCTAGATTGTAAGTTCTAACAAGCAGGGCTCTCTGATTCCTCTTGGATTGGATTGTAACTGTTGGCACTATATAAATCCTGTATAATAATAATTGGGAATGCACTTACAAACGCACCCCATCATGCGCATCTGGTGTGAATAAGCTCTTACTCAAGTCAAGTCCTGGGGAAAAAAGTGTGGGAACTCCCACCCAAGATCCACTCCCCCACCAAAAAAAAAAAAATATACGCTTGTATACATATATTTCACAGAAAATACATTTATTGTAAAGTGCCAGTTAACAAAAACTAAATAAGTTAACTTGTCAAACAGAATAATCACCACAATGGGTGATGATCTTTCCCTCGTTCGATTCCTCCCACTGACAGCAATGATGGGGGACTATTCCTTCCACCAGAGAGCAGGTGTTCCCATCATAGCGCCCCCCCCCCCCCCCCCCCATCAGAGTGTCCCCAGAGTTCCCCATCAGAGTTGTGACAAAGCCATCACAAAGTAGAAAAACGTGTACCTGGATGAGTCCTTGATGAAGGAGCATGCTGCAGGGGGGGCAAAAGCCGGGTGGAGGAACTTGCTGATGAGGGCCGGGAGCACAGGTCATTGGTTGTTAGGAACAATGGCGCTTCTAGCAGCCAATGACAGTATTGCAGCGGGGATCTAGCGCTGCAGATTGGCAGGCGCCGTCCTGTATAATATAGCCGCGGATGCTGGAGAAGGAGGACCGAGGGAGGGGAGGACGCCGTCCTTCACTATGCAGCGATGCTGGGCATCGCCGCTTAGTAAAGGATCGGCTCCAGGGCTGGACTGGGACAAAAATGTGGCCCTGGACTTCATCCAGACCGGCCCAGGGCACAACACATCAGGGTACGGTACATCAGAGCACATCAGCGTACGGTGCACATCAGGGCAAAGAATATCAGGTCATGGGGCCCATCAGGGAATAGGACATTGGAGCACATGGCACATCAGGGTATATTATGGGGCACATAGGACATCGGAGCACAGCACACATAAGGTCATGGGGCCCATCAGGGCATAGGACATCAGGAGATCTTACTAGCCAGCATGCAGAGTAGCGCAGGAAGCGTTTGTCTGTAGTAAGAAGAATGTTTTGACCAAAAAAAAAAAACGTTAGACCCACCTAAACGATTGACGTATTTAACAATTCATTTCAATGGCTGGAGTTAAGGTTGCACCAATACAAGTATCGGTACTTGTGCAAATGCACCAATACCTGAAACCGATACCTTCAGGCTCGGCTCTTTGAGCTGTCAGTGGGTCTTCCCAATGTTAAAGAAGTCCGGTAATTTGAGCTGTCAAAAAAAGAAAGCACCCGGCAATGTTTATTAACAACATTGCTCAGCCCTGAAGCACTAAAATAAAAAGAAACATGGTTTCCTTTTGTATATTTCTGTTTCTTCATCTGCAGATCAAAGGGATGAACGAATGTTCCTCTTTTGAACCCTTTAATAATCCTTAATTTACTTTAATCAGCCTTAATTGACTACCTATTCTCCTCCATTTAATTATTATTTCCTGCTTTTTTTTCACGTCTATTTTATAAACGATAAACAATTAAAACTTTTTTTTTTTTTTTTTTGGGTGAATATTTTTACATATATACATTTCACATTGGAAAAGCGCTAAATTTGTTAAATTTAATTTTGTAAAAATTTTTTCAAAGCTTTGTACCATCGCTGACAGCTGAAGTGAAAACAAAACAGTTGCGGTAGTTATCGGTAATTTGTATCGGCGAGTACTAAAAAAAAAAAAAAAAAAAAATAGTATCAGTGCATCCCTAGCTGAAGTAACTTAATATTCTGGCCAATGGAATGAATGAACACCCAAACACTTGATGCGCCTAAACACGTTTGCAAACCTGCGGCTTTAACTCCTTCCTCCCTGGCCGTACTCGTATATATGAGACATCCAGGGGTGGGCCTTAATGGCAAGAGGCCACATATATGCGTAGCTAAAGATAAACAGAGCTGTGCTCCCGGCAGTTACCAGCACCTAATGGAAAGCTCCTGATCTCTACTTGCGATCAGGAGCTTTCCTATCATGTGACAGCCAATCACAGATGTCACATGATCGGAAACTCAGCCCCACCCCCAGCATCTGAAACGCCAGTAGGCACCATCACCAAGGGGTTAATTGTTTTTTTTTTTTTTTTTTTTTGGGAAATGCTGCTTTTTCCTCCCCTGAAGCAAAGGCATACTGGACAGGAAAAATAAAATGTCCTGTGTACATGAGGCCTTACCGTCCTGGGGACTCCCCAAAATTTGGGGTGTTCTTTCACTTTGTTATTACTGTAGACAAGACAAATAGATAGGAATGGAATTACTTGAAGTTTAGGGCCTTGTTCACACCTCCTGTGTTTTCTATGCTAAAATGCACCTTCTCAGCGCATCAAAAAGGTATGAAAAATAGTCCCAAAAAAATAAAAATAAATCCTGCTTGCTGCATCTTTAGTTCCCTGTTTGAAAAACGCACCTTCCATTCAAGTCTAGGAGAGCACACCAGATATGTGCTCTCATAAACGTCAATGGAAGGTGCATTTTTCAAGGTGTGTGTGTGTATATATAACGCATTACAATATACACTGTAGTTTTCATACTGTACACACACATCAGTCCTTGTTCTACAATCTAAAGTCCTTCTACCACATACATAACCATACTAGGACCACTTTAGACCGGAGCAAATTAACCTACCAGCATGTCTTTGGGGTGTGGGAGGAAACCAGAGTACCCGGAGGAAACCCACACAAGCCCAGGAATAACATGCAAACTCCATGCAGGACTGACTGGACTATGAACCAAAGACTACAGTGCTGCATAAGTTCTAACCACAATGTAAAGCTGAATTCCAGATTTTCCATAGTTGCGTAGCTTGACAGACATTCCAAGTCTCCTGTGAGGTGCAGGAGTCTCCTGCAGTGGGGAGTGGGTTCCCGGACACCCGCGAGTGCCCTGCGATCTCCTGGCTGCAGGGCTAATCCTGGGTGGCAGGGGTGTCATTAATCTGTCCCCCCTCCATTCTCCACCGGCCTGCTGTCCTTCTCTGCCCCCCTGTTCTCCTCTGGCCAGGATGGAGAGCGGAGGAGGGGACCGGTAAATGTAATTTACCTGCCCCTTCATGGTATGAATTGGACACAGTGAGCTATCGCTCCTGTGTCCTGTAATAACGGAGCAGAGTAAGCTGTGTGTTGCTCTGCTTCAGTTTATGAATGGACAGGAGATTGTGTCTCCTGTCCATTCATCTTCAGTGCTGAGAAAGGGACTGGGGAATCTCTATCCTCAGTCCCTTTCCATGTCTCAAAGGGGAGATGTCAGGGGTCTGACCCCTGATATCTCACCAAAGACCCTCCAACACAGGGCTGATAAGGAAAAAAAATAACTAATATTATAAAAAATTGAATTGTAAAAAAAAAAAAATATATATATATATATATATATATATATATATATATATATATATATATATATATATATATATATATATATATATATATATATATAATTACTGACACCACTACCACCTGCCCTACCAACACTGTCCCAACCCCCTCCCCCCAAAAAGCATTTTAAAACAAATTAAATTGTAAAAAAAAAAATACTTAAAAATAAAAAAAACTACTGACACTGTCCACTGCAGAGCGCCCCCTCCCTGAAATTAGTTTGCCACCACCCTTTCTTTTTTTTTTTTGCAGATTGGGATGTCTGGCTTGAACCAGTGTGAGGTCCCTTTTTCACACGGGCGCCTCCGTAAAGCGGAATCTGCTTTCTCAGGGAGGATCTCTCTGCTGATCAGGCAGATGACTCCCCTATGCAGAGCAGACACGGACACAGTCCCGCTCTCCTCTATTTGGCAATCAAATGGAAACGGACAACCTGTCCATTTGCATCCAATCTGCCAGATGGATGGGGACTCGGACCACCATCCGTCTGTTTTAGGTGGACCGGATTGGATGGCGACGGGTGTCTGCAGACATGTGTGCCTGCTGACATCTGCCACTCCATTTAAGAGACTGGAAGGTCCAATCAGGTCCGCCTGAAAAACTGACAAGTGGACCTTATCGGACAGCCTGTGTGAAAGGGGCCTAAGTATGTATGTACCATCACTGTGGAAGCTGGAAATCGCAGAAGTAGACACTGCTAGCTTCTAGGTCCAATGCTGCCCTGCTGCATTGTGGAGATCATGAGCGGCATTTATAAAATTCTTTGCATTTTCCCACTGAATGAAAATCATTCATTATTTATTTAATTATTTATTTTTTGTATTTATTTTTTTTATTAAGTCAGTAGCTCCAAAAAGTATAGCTTCTGACTTTTAATAAACAGACACTCGCCTGTTCCACGGTCCAGCGATGCGGCCGCACGGAGCCCTGCCTCTTTCCTCCCTTGCAGATTCACAGCTTGGCGCACGCTGCGCTCTACCAGGAGACAGACCAATCCCAGAAGATTGGCGAGAGGGAGGGGCCGCCTAGGAGGAGAGAAGTCACCTAGGCGGAAGTGGGACAGGAAGTACCACTCAAAACTAAGCAGCCACCCCCCCCCAAAATAAAATGTCATGCCAAATGTGGCATGTAAGGGGGCGAGGAGTGCTAAAAGCGCAAGTTCCACTTTTGGGTGCTTTAAGACACAGCTGATCACATGTAAATAAAACTTATTTTTCTTCTTTATTTTCAAGATTTAAGTTTTTTTTTTTTTTGTTTTGTTTAGAAAAAAAAATAAAAAAAACTGTGGTGATGAAATACCACCAAAATAAAGCATTACCTGTCTCAAAAAATGATAAAAAATATCATATGGGTACAGCGATGCATTACCGCGCAATTGTCATTCAAAGTGTGACCGCACTGAAAATTGGCCTGGGCAGGAAGGGGGTGAAAGTGCCCAGTATCGAAGTGGTTAAATATATGAGATTCTGGATGTTGAGCATTTTAGAGCTTTGAGCTGCAAAACACTTGGTTGCCAATGGGGTCCTAATATTTAAGTTTTGGACATTGTAGGGTATTGTTAACTGTTGTCTGTGCTCGCCAGGTTCTCGGGACCCGCCCCTATTGAATCGGGGGGGAAAAGGGCCAATCCCAGCGGCCCTTTACCACGTGAGTGCACGTTAGTTGCAGTCATGTACACTACTCTATGACCACCACAATTCCTACAGTCCACAATTCCCAGAACAGTCTTGGGTGTGAGCAAGAGAGGGTGACTACATACAGTAGGGCCATCCATGGAGAATGTATGTAGCCATCCTATAACAGGAAGTCAGGTCACAACAACAAAGAAACAAAACGAATAAAAAAAATAAAATAGAAGGGACTTTTTTGCGTTTAAAGCGGTGTTCCGCCCAAAAAAAAAAATTAAAAGCCAGCAGCTACATGTAGCTGCTGACTTTTAACAATAGGACACTCACTTGTCCTGGAGTCCAGCGATGTCGGCCCTGCAGCTAATGTTTCCCTCAGCTGTCGGGTGCCGCCACCGCCATTGCGGGTAAGGGTACTCCCAGCAGTGTAGCCTTACGGCTTCACACCGGGAAACCTGCGCATGTGCGAGCCCTGGCTCCTCTTTCCTACTGGCCTGGTGACAGGGAGAGGAGGAGGGCGCCCCGCGATGATGTCACGGGCCATGGCCCAGACTCCTGGAAGTGGGAACAGGATACCTGTCAAAGACGGGTATCATGTCCCCCCTCCCCCCCTGAAAGGTGCCAATTGAGCGGAAGTTCCACTTTTGGGTGGAAATCCGCTTTAAGAATGCATACTTGAATATTTATGTGTTTTTTTTTTTTTTTTGTCTTTTTGTTTTTTCACCAGAGTTTGGTGTTACTTTTACTCTTTTTTTTATGTAATTCTCGCCTAGATGAGTCACCAGGACAGGTGTGCCTCTTGGAAAATTGCTGAACCATTATGTAAGTGTATAACCTGCTTGGCTGTGTGACCGATTTATACAAATTACAAGATCTGCTGCACGGAATTGCAAATCCTTTGGAAAATGAAGCATTAAACATTTCTTGTTTACTTAACCTTCTGCTTTAAGCATTACCAATAAAGATGTATAGAAAAACATACATAAAGTAAGTGAGCCGTCCATTTTAATAATTGCTCAACGCTTTAGTATATTCTTCTTTATTATTTATTTTTTGGCACGCCCCGAAATTAATTAAAAAGTACATGTTCATGTCTATACAGGTTAAACTTGTTCTAGTTTTAACTTGTGCCGAAGAAAATAAAAAAAACGTCCGACCGGAAAAAACTAAGCACCAAAGCACAGAAAGGAAGTTGGGGCCGGGCAAAATGCCCCGCCACGCCAAGCAAACGAGCCAACAACAAAACAAAAGACCACACACACGGCAAACCAGGCAAAACGAACCAAGTCCCTCACCACAAACGGACAAACACACCAAGGTCCAGATAACAGGCGGAAAAAGAAAGACAACAAACAGAAAAAACCACCAAGAGAAAAAGAGGAAAGATCGAGAGTGCCCAAAAGAAAAAGGTCCCTAAAAAACAACAAGCAACAAAAACTCCACAAACAAGGTAGGGACAGAAAGCGAAGAACGAACACGAACAGAAAAGAGTGAAAAAACAACGGAACAAACAGAGAAACAAAGTAGGAAGAGTGCCAATAAAAAAAGAAAACCCACAGAAAAACAAAGAAGGGGGGACCAGGAAACCAAAAACAAAACCAACACAGACAGAAAACGACGAACGGTAAAACAGAACAAAAACACAACAAAACGACAAACAAGAAAACAACACAAAAACATGATTAACACAGTTCTCAGTACAACCATAGCGCACTGTGTTTGCGGGTAATGTTCTTGATTTCACCTGTTTAATGTATCGTTCTATGGCGTATATGATCTACTTAAAGCGGAGTTCCAGCCAGAAATGGAACTTCTGCGGATCAGATCCCCCCCCCCCCCCCCTCCTCTGGTGCCACATTTGGCACCTTTCAGGGGGAAGCGGATATGTGTCAAATCCAGATATCTACTCCCACTTCAGGGAAAAGATCGCCTCAATATTGTGTGGCAAACTATGCAATGTGTGCCCCCCGCTGCAGGCGGCAGGGACCATTCAGAAAGCGGAGCGCGACTTGCGCATGCGCAGTAGGAAACAGGCTTCACTTCCTGTTTCCCCTAGTAAGGATGCTGGCGCCTGCACCCAAAGCCGAGGGATGGTTTGGCTTCAGGTGCCGACATTGCGGTCATTTTTGGGTAAGTCTCTACCAGCTTTGCGCATCTAGAGTGAAATTGTTGCCTGTTCTTTGCAAAATAGCTCAAGCTCTGTCAGATTGGATGGAGAGTGTCTGTGAACAGCGAATTTCAAGTCTTGCCACAGATTCTCAATTGGATTTAGGTCTGGACTTTGGGCCATTCTAACACATGAATATGCTTTGATCTAAACCATTCCATTGTAGCTCTGGCTGTATGTTTAGGGTCGTTGTCCTGCTGGAAGGTGAATCTGCTCCAGTCTCGTCTTTTGCAGACATCTTCCTATCAACTCTGACCAGATTCCCTGTCCCTGCTGAAGAAAACCATCCCCACAATATGCTGCCACCACCATGTTTCACGGTGGGGATGGTGTGTTCAGGGTTATGTTAGTGTTTCTTTTTCTGCCACACATGCATTTAGGCCAAAAAGTTCAATTTTGCTCTCCTCTCACCAGAGCACCTTCTTTCACATATTTGCTGTGTCCCCCACATGGTTTCTCGGAAACGGGACTTCCTATGGCTTTCTTTCAACAATGACTTTCTTCTTGCAACTCTTCCATAAAGGCCATATTTGTGGAGTGCACGACTAATAGTTGTCCTGTGGACAGATTCTCCCACCTGAGCTGTGGATCTGTGCAGCTCCTCCAGAGTTACCATGGGCATACTCTTTCCATTTTTGGATGATGGATTGAACAGTGCTCCATGAGATGTTCAAAGATTACCGAACCCTGCTTTAAACTTCTCCACAACTTTATCCCTGACCTGTCTGGTGTGTTCCTTGGCCTTCATGATGCTATTTGTTCACCAAGGTTCTCTAACAAACCCCTGAGGGCTTCACAGAACAGCTGTATTTATACTGAGATTAAATTACACACAGGTGGACTCTATTTACTAATTGGGTAACTTCTGAAGGCAATTGGTCCCACTAGATTTTAGTTAAGGGTGTATCAGAGTAAAGGGGGCTGATAACAAATGTACGCCACCCTTTTTACAGATATTTATTTTGTAAAAAAAAAAAAATGTGAATTATTTTTTTATTTTATTTTTTTATAATTTTCCTTCAAATTCACAATTATGTGCCACTTTGTGTTGGTCTATCACATGAACAAAATAACTGTAACATGACAAAATATGTATGAATACTTTTTTTCAAGGCACTGTACGCTTTTTGTACGCTGTGCGCTGTAAGCTTTAAGCAGAAAATCTCTCCGGTGTGAATGGAGCCTTCGTAAATCACACTCTAGCTAATGTGAGGTTAGTACTGTTAAAGCGGACTTTCACAAAAAAATGAAAATATCATTAATTTCCCCCTCCGCCCAAAAATTTGTATTCTTTTCTTCTTTTCTTCTTTTCTTCTTTTCTTCTTTCTTTTTTTTTTTTTTTTTTTTCTTCTTTTCTTCTTTTCTTTTTTCTTCTTTTCTTCTTTTCTTCTTTTCTCTTCTTTTCTTCTTCTTTTCTTCTTTTCTTCTTCTTTTCTTCTTCTTTTCTTCTTCTCTTCTTCTTTTCTTTTCTCTTCTTTTTTCTTCTTCTCTTCTTCTTTTCTTTCTTTTTTTTTTCTTTTTTTCCTAAATTTTCACCATATTTCAGCTGCTATGTGGCTGTTAAGCTTACTAAGCTGGCCTGAAATGAAACAAAATCCTACTACATAAGTTGTACCTGTTTTATCTGCAGTCTTCCCTTCTCTACAGCCCTTCAAAGTTCAGAATTTATACAGCTTGTGTGAGCTGTCAAAAACAGGGGGCGTGAAGCTAGTTAGTCTCTGCAGAGCTCATTGAGAGCTGATTGGAGGGCAAGAACACACCTCCCTTGACACAGGAACAGGCATTGTGCTGGAGCTCCCCCCCCCCCCCCTGTTACCATTTTCCTCTTGGTGTCAGGAAGACTTGTCAAAAGTGATTTGTGCTGATGGCGGAGGAACGCAGCATACAGAAATTACATTTCATGCTCTTAGAGACAAGTACACAGTATAGAGGGATATGCTTTGTTTCTATTTCATGTCAGTGGTTTATGATCTCTTTTAAATCTGTTACTGTGGGTACTGTAACTGCTCCTCATCTTTTTGTTTGAAAAAGTTTTAAAAACTGAACTTCTAGTGCTAAATATAATAAGAAGCTTTATGCGGCAGAATAGGACACTGCTGCTGTTTACATTTTTGGAATGGTTTGAACCTAATTACTGCTGTGAGAAATAAATAAAATTGTGGTCCCTTGGGATGGAAGTCAGGACTATGCTTGGCCTTTCCAAAATGTGGAATTTGTTTGACATTACCGGTCCTATTTTGAGTTTTTAAAGGAGGAGTAAATTCATTGGTGGGGTTAATATACACTGGATATACAATAGTAGAGTTATTTGTTTGAAATGTTTAAATTCAAATCATCAGTGGGGTAAATTGACTTTTATACTGCAAGTTTTTGTAAGAAAATCTACTGGTGTATAGGCAGCTGTAGCCATAATCTACTAATATGCTTTATGCTAATGAGACTGTCAGATTGTGGCACACTCCTTACCTCCCTATGCTGTCCTCCAGCAATGATGGGTCTAGGACAGGCGTCTCAAACTGGTGGCCCTCCAGCTGTTGCAAAACTACAAGTCCCATGAGGCATTGCAAGGCTGACAGTTACAAGCATTGACTCCCACAGGCAGAGGCATGATGGGACTTGTAGTTTTGCAACAGCTGGAGGGCCCCCAGTTTGAGACCCCTGGTCTAGGATCTTGTCATAGCTGCATTTCCCCCAGCTTCTATCGCCACCGTTGATTCTGCCTGGTCCAATAGTGACCCTCTTCAGCTATTCACGATGTAACGCCTGGGCATGCATGCAGTAGTTACATTGTTTTCATCATCTAGCTCTGTTCTTGGCGGGCCGAGAATAGAGCTGGGCTCTGTACAGGGCACATATGTTGTGCGGTGTACAGCAAAGTCATCAGGTAGCGAAAAGTGTCTCTTCTGCCAAAATGACTCTACTTCTGGTGACCTTTTGTTGACGTATGTATAGTTCCCCCCTTTAAAGTGGTTGTAAACCTCAGACATGAAATATGAACAAAGCATATCGCTCTATAGTGTGTACTTGTCTAAATTAAGCACACTAAGTGTAATTTCTATCAGCATGAATCGCTTCTGACAAGCTTTCCTGACGCCAAAAGATAAGGTGTCTTAGCTCTGTGTGTGGGGGGGGGGGGGGGGGGGGGAGGGGGGGTGTTGTCTCTTTCCTGCAATTTAGTTACATAGTAGGTGAGGTCGAAAAAAGTCACAAGTCCATCAAGTCCAACCTATGTGTGTGATTATGTCATAGTTGCATAGTAGGTGAGCGATTTCAGCTCTCCAATCATTTTTCTGACCGCTCAGACAAGCTGCTTTAAATTCTGGACTTTGAACAGATGAATGGAAGGCAACAGGTACAACTTTATGTAGGAGAGATTTTTTTTCATCTCTGTGTATCCCTTGAGGCCAGTCACTTTTCTGGGTATATGGAAGGGTTTAAATTTAGACATTTCGTTGTAGAATTACCCGGTACAGCCTAGAATTCATTGGTCTCTGGTCATGCAGAAAATCAACCCATGCCAGTATTACTCTCTCCACCATGCTTCACAGTTGAGAAGTTTTGTTGTTATCCAGAAAGTTGTTTCATTCAAACACAATTTTTTTTGAGCAGTCACAAAATATTAGATCTTTGTAAATATTCCAATTGACTGGTTGTAACAGGTGACAACACCTTGCATTCAAGAAGTCCAGCCAAAGCTTGTTTGGCTACACTACTCCTATGGATCACAGGCGTGCAATTTTAGTTTTGCACTCCTGAGACCCGTTTTCAGCGGAAGTCCACTCTCTGCTGACATCACGGGTATCAGTCCAAGCACCGTGTCATCCCGTCAATAGAAGTCTGTATCCGCCAGGTGCCTGGACTGACACCCGTCTCAGCCTCTCAGCGAGCCGATGAGAGCCTGAGCCGGCCACTTCCCGCCCCTCCACAGCCCAGTGCTCCAATGAGCATAGAGTTAGATGAGCAGAGAGATGTGACTGACAGTCTACAGCACTCTGCTTATGGAGCTGTGAAAAACGAGTGATCGGCGATGTTTGCTCGGTTTTCAGTGCAGAGGCCCCGGGGGACAGATGCAGCATCCACCTAGGTAAGTATGATTCTACAATAAAACAAACAAAACATACTTTTCTTAAGATTTTATGTTGGTTGCTAACAAAAAACGGTCCATTTATTGCAAACTGTTTTTATATTATATTCAAGGAAAATAAAGTGTTGTGCTGTTATCCTTTTGCACCTTGTGTGCTATTTATTGGCCAGAAATGCATGATTGTTGAATGGTTTACATTATTATTATATCTATTTTTTTTTATTCTTTGTTTGGCTACTTTTTGTAATGTTTTACTTTATAACAACTATAGGTCTTTAGTGTATATCATGTTACAAATGACATCAGTGCTAAGTAAATTGAAATAATTCCTTTCGATTTTTCAGAAGTACCGTATTTGTTTATAAGGAACAGGTTTCCCAGAATTGACTCTCTGCCGTCAGAAAGTGAAAGTGATACAAGCTCTTCTATTCCCTTTAGAAAACTGATCATGGCTTCCAGCACTGAACAGGAGACGCGTCTTTGTGGAAACTGGTAAGCCCTTTTTATGTTTTTGTTTGAAGCATAATTTTAGTGGAGGTGGTCAGACGTGATGGGTCTTTAGTGTGTCCATGCAGACTACTTTAGGCTATTAGTGTTTTTTGAGCTTCCGCTTCTAGGAGCAGAGAATTTTGTTTCTTGTAGTATGTTTTTTATTATTTTTTTATTTTTTTTGGAGCATTTTTCCAGCAGAAAAAAATCACAATGCTCCTATGCAACTACTCTTAACAGCTTTTTTTTTTTTTTTAATATTTTCAGTACAGAACAAAGTAGAGAAACAGTATAGAGACTGAGCGTTTACTACAGGAATTCACTGCACAAATGAATGCATGGTCACTGAGAAAACCACATTAGTAGGGCTCATAGGGGTCCCGCGACGCAGGGTGTTCCCTTTTGAGATCTGCCCCCTTCCAGCGGTCCATGCTTGTGACACTGTAGACACTTATACACGGCAGCATGTCAGCTCGATGGCGGTCCGTGCATGTGACACTGGGTGCACGCCACAGGAGTGCAGCCGCAGGTCCCGCGGATTCGATGTCCAATGGCGACCCGCAATCATGGTACACAGAGGCAGAACGGGGATCTGCCTCTGTAAATACGGTGGGTCCCCGTTCTGACAGTAGACATCATGAAGGTCTGCTGTTCCCAGTGATCGGGAACAGCGATCTATGTGGTGTTCCTGTGAGCCCAGCCCCCACACAATTAGAACACTCCCAGGGAACACAGTTAACCCCATTGATAGCCCCCTAGTGTTAACCCTTCCCTGCCAGTGTCATTTATACATGGAATAGTGCATTTTATTTTTAAAATTTTTTTTTTTTTTAAGCACTGATCAATGTAGTAATTTCACTAGTCACCAAAAAGGGTCACTTAGGGTCTGATTTGTCCATGGCAGTCGCAGTCCCTCTAAAAATCACAGATCGCATAGAAAAAAAAAGTCCATAAATCTTTTCCATAGTTTATAGATGCAATAACTTTTGTGCAAACCAATCAATATACACCTATTGTGATGATATTATTATTATTATTATTATTTATTTTTTTATTATTGGGGAGGGGGGGGATTTATTATAGCAAAAAGTAAAAAAATATTGTTTTTTTTGTTTGTGTTTTTTTAAGTGTTGGTCTTTGTTTAGTTCTGTAGTTTTTTATTTTTTGCACTATAATCAAATACCACCAAAATAAAGCTCTATTTGTGGGGAGAAATACAATCTTTCCTTTTTTTATTTTTTTTATTTGGGCACACGTCTGTTAAAGTAACAGTGCCGGATCATAAAAAATGGCCTGGTCATTTTAGGGGGTAAATCCTTCCGGGGCTGAAGTGGTTAGGAAAGGCCCTTCTCAGTTTCTTTTAGCTGCCAGAATGGCAACAACTAGACATTGGAGATCTTATCTAACTTCCCACTTCCATCAAATAATGGGCTACCAAAATCACCCATCTGCAGCAAATGGAAGAGTTGACAGCCGACTAAATAACAAATTTGACTGATATAGCTCTACTAAATTGCAGAAGACTTCTGACATGGTCAGAGCTCATATAATCAATCCAGATACTCTATTATCCCAGGGACTAAACTCAGAGGCTATCCCCTCTCAGCAACTACCCCGTCTACCCATCTCACCCCCCCCCCCTCTGTCCTATCCACCCACACAGGATAGTTTGGATATTTACCCCTGCCCACTCAAACCCAGGTCAACCTTATGGGGTTGATTTACTAAAACTGGAGCAGGCAAAAACTGGTGCAGCTGTGCATGGTAGCCAATCAGTTTCTAACTTCAGCTTATTCAATTAACACTTCGGCCCCGGAAGGTTTTACGCCCCTAATGATCAGGCCATTTTTTATTTTGTTTTGTGATACAGCACTGCGTCACTTTAACTGACAATTGCACGCCCTTGACGCCCCTTTTCCCCCCCCTAAAATAGAGCTTTCTTTTGGTTGTATTTGATCACCTCTGCCGTTTTTTTTATTTTTTGCGCTATAAACCGGGAAAAAAAAAAAGACAATTTTGAAATTTTTTTTTTTTTTTTTTTTTTTTTTTTTACTCTCTGCTATAATAAATTATCTAAAATAATAAAAAAAAAATTCTTCATTAATTTAAGCCAATATGTATTCTGCTACATATTTTTGGTAAAAAAAAAAATCCCAATAAGCGTATTTTGATTGGTTTGTGCAAAAAAAAGTTAGTGTCTACAAACTAGGGGATAGATTTATGGCGTGTTTTTTTTATTTATTTATTTTTTAAATTGCGGGACTGCTACAGTGCAGTGGACTAATCTGATACTAATTGATCAGTCCTGAAAAAAAAAAAAAAAATGCACTGACCCAGTATAAGTGACACTGATAGGGAAGGGGTTAACATAAGGGGCAATCAAATGGTTAACTGTGTTCCCTGCAAGTGTTTTCTAACTGTGTGCGGAATGGACTGACAGGAAGAATACAGAGATCCCTGTCCCTGCTTACAAGGAACAGAAGATCTCTGTATTTCCCTGTCAGAACGGGGACCTGCCTTGTTTACATAAGCAGATCCCCCGTTCTAGCGCTCTATGGAGCGATCGCGGGTGGCCGGCGGACCTGCTGATTGTCTCACCCTCCGTGCAGCAGGCCGGTGTGTGCCCACAGTATCTATTGCATGAAGTGACGTACAGGTACGTTGTTTCGCAAAATCGAGCTGCCCTGCCGCAGTATATATGCGGTGGGTGGTCTACAAGTGGTTAAAGTGATATTAGTCTCTTGTTTACAAATATAACAAACATGTTATACTCCCCTGCTCTGTGCAATGGTTTTGCACAGAGTAGCTCAGATCCTCCTTTTTTTGGGTCCATTGATGGTGCTCCTGGCCCCTGCCGAGTCCTCCCACAGCAAGCGGCTTGCTATGGGGGCACCCAAGCCGAGCTGCTGCTCTGTGTGTCTATTCAGATGCGGAGCTGCGGCTTGGCAACTCCTCCCCTCCCCTCCTCATTGGCTCACTGACTTTGACAGCAGCGGAAACCAATGGCTCCCTCTGCTGTATCTCAGCCAATGAGGAAGGAGAGTCCCGGACAGCCGAGGGTCTTGTGCAACATCGCTTGATTGAGATGGGGCTCAGGTAAGTATTGGGGGGGGGGGGGGGGGGCTTGCACACAGCTTTTATTTTTTTATTTTTTTTTATCTTAATGCAAACCTGCCTTTAGAACCACTTTAATGCTTGAAGAAAGTAGCAGAGGGTGATTTCTGTTGTCCCAAAGATGCAAACGATAGTCTCCAGTTCATATATTGTAAGGATCTTCATCAGGAAGGGTGAGATTAGAGACCAGGACCACCAGATGTTTAGCATGTTGGCGCTCTCATGCAGTGCCAACCGGGGTGGTGGTTGAGGGGAACATTTTTCATAAGCAGGTAGGGCATTTCAACATGTTTTATACTTAAAATGCATTCATAAGATGTTGGCAATAATTAAAGCAGAATAAAAAGGATTTTCCCAAGCAGATGGTTGTATTAATTATGATGCATCTTTGTAAATGGAGAGACCAGAACTGCTTTCCAGCTTTGAAATGTAATGTCTTTCATTTAAGACAACGGGGGAAAAAAAAAGAGTCCTTTACTTACCATTATGATTGTATGAAAATGTGAAATGGACCTTTTTTATATTACCTTGTTACTCGCTCTGACAACTCTTACTAATTACTATTGTTTGTCTTCTCTCTAGTAAACGTGACATCTCGTTGATCAATTTCACTATTCATGAGATTCACTGTCACCGTAATATCCGCATATGCAAGATATGCAAAGAGCCAGTTCCTAGCAGCGACATGGAGGAGCACATGGACACTGAACATGTCCCGGTAATGACCAAATACTTGCACCCTCTTACCGTAGTATGCCAGCCCACTGTCCTCTACTTCTGGTTAGAGGCAGTATTTTAACCTACTAGGTTGTTAATGCAGTTTGTGGCTTCACAGGGGAAATCCACTACCCTGATTGTCGTGGTTAACACTGTCACTTGAACAATCTAAAATTGTATTTTTGGCTTAGGCTTATAATGATATTATGCACAAGGGAAAGCTTGTTGTCAAAGGTGTGCAGGGTTTTTTTTTTTTTTTTTTTTTGGAATAATTTCTCACTTCCTATTATGTTCAAAGGTGTTGAAGTGGATACAGGCAACAGTAAAACATGACCGATGTTCTAACCATTCCCCACTCTGTCCAAATCTAAAATAAAAAGTTTTGACTTAATAAGCCAATTAAGTCACCTGCACACACTGCTGCACATGTGCGATCGCTGTTTGGAACTTACAAGGGAATTGATTTGTTTTGGATGGTGATATGTTCTCAACCTGAACTTTACAATATTATGTAAGTGCACTACTTTTATTAAATCGGATGCAGAGACAGTATCGCATGTCAAGCATGTGTGGTGGCAACTAGGTGAGGCGTACAAAGACAAGTATGTCTTGCCTACAGCCAAGCATGGTGGTGGGAGTGTCATGGTCTGAGGCTGCATGAGTGCTGCTGGCACTGGGGAGCTACAGTTCATTGAGGGAACCATGAATGCCGACATGTACTGTGACATACTGAAGCCGAGCATGATCCCCTCCCTTCAGGGAAACTGGGCCGTAGGGCAGTATGTCAACATAATGACCCCCAAACATACCTTCAAGACTACCACTGCCTTGCTAAAGATGCGGAGGGTAAAGGTAATGGACTGGCCAAGCATGTCTCCAGACCTAATCCCTATTGAGCATCTGTGGGGCATCCTCAAACAGAAGGTGGAGGAGCGCAGGGTCTCTAACATCCACCAGCTCCGTGATGTCGTCATGGAGGAGTGGAAGAAGACTCCAGTGGCAACCTGTGAAGCTCTGGTGAACTCCATTCCCAAGAGAGTTAAGGCAGTGCTGGAAAATAATGTTTGCCACACAAAATATTGACACTTTAGGCCTAATTTGGACATTTTGTGTGCTCACTTTTGTTGCCAGCGGTTTAGACACTAATGGCTGTGTGTTGTTATTTTGAAGGGACAGCAAATTTACACTGTTAGTATACAAGCTGTACACTACTTTACATTGTAGCAAAGTGTAATTTCTTCAGTGTTGTCACATGAAGATATCATAAAATATTTACAAAAATGTGAGGGTTGTACTCACTTTTGTGAGCTACTGTTATATCTATTCAGCTTTTTGCATATATCACGTGCATTGTGTTATTCGCATGAATTTCACTTTATTTGTTTAGTGCTGCACTTTATTTATACGTTATTATTTGTGCCTGGTATCTGGGTTATAGTGCACAGCTGCTGGGTGTTTACTTTCCAAGCGCAGATGTATTTTTCACATCAACATAAGCCAATTGTTTGATTCATTATTAAACATTTCAGTCATTAGAAGCCAAATCTTATTCACAATTGTGATTCAGTAGTAAAGCTATAGTGCACTTAACCAGTTCCCGACCGGCACACGACGATGTACGTCGGCAGAATGGCACGGACAGGCATAAGGGCGTACAGGTACGTCCCCTTTAAATTGCCGCCGTGCCATCGCGCGTGCCGGTCATGCCCCCCCCCCCCCCGTGAGTCCGGTTGCAGGTCCAGCGGACACTATCGCCACGGGGCTACCCACGATCGTCTCTTTATTATAGCAAAAAGTAAAAAAAATAATGTGTTTTTTTGTTTTTTATTTTTTTTTTTTCCAAATTGATGCTTTATTTTTTTTTTTTTTTTTTATTTATAGCGCAAAAAATAAAAACAGCAGGGGCTATCAAATACCACCAAAAGAAAGCTCTATTTGTGGGGAAAAAAGGACATCAATTTTGTTTTGGCGCCACGTCGCATGACCGCACAATTGTCAGTTAAAGAGACGCAGTGCCGAATTGCAAAAAGTGGTTTTAATCAATGGTGTGTTTCACCTGTTTAGCAGTAAGACCCTGTACTTTTCCTATTTACCACCTGTGTAATATTAAAAGGGCCTAAACCTATATATATGCACCACATATTGAATAATATATCTGGTGATAGGCAAAGGGGGACTATGGAAAAAAATATAGTACAAGGATATGAATATATATATGGGGGGGCCGTAATATATATATATATATATTACGGAAATTTTTTATAATTTATTTTTTAGGGTCCTATAATAAGTGCAGCCCAATCAGAGGAGGATTTCTAAGACATCAACTTGGATTGAGCTACTTTAATATGCTACAAACAGCCTGTTGGAAAATTTTCTGGCCGGCGCCATCAATGATCACAGTGGGGAGAGCGCCAGCTGTAGCTGGTAGTTATTCCGGCTGCCTTTGTCACATTCGGGAAAATGCGGGGGGCTGGGGGGCGGGGGTTGGATGGAAACCTCCAACTTTGGAAACTTCACTAGAAGACCCAAGATATGCTAGTCTGATGTGATGAGTGCCATAAGAGTAAAAACCACCCGGCTATTTATTGATGCCAGTGCAAAATGATGCCAGCTTACCTTAATAACTCACCTCTCAACCCTAAGTTCTGGGTCCATCCAAATTAAAGTGAGTGTAATGAGTGTATATATATATATATATATATATATAGTATATATATATATATATATATATATATATATATATATTTTTAATAATTTATTTTTTTTTATAATAACAAACATATACTTACCTGCCCTGTTCAATAGAATTCATCAACTTGTCTACAAACAGCCTGTTGGAAAATTTTCTATCAATGATCACCGCCAGCTGTAGCTGGTAGCTACATCGAGTGCGTGGATGAGGGAATCAAGTCATTTTTCTTTCATTCAACCCGCTGGTTGAACAAAAATTTACTTGTATGGCCAGCTTAAGAGAGCTGGTCCTACTGAGGTGGGGAGTCCAGAGGATGGCCGAGGCTCTGGAGAAGTCCTTGAGATGAGCGTTGTAGGGAGCAAGCCTTCTACCCACTGCTTATGGCCCATGGAGGTGACTGCTCCTTCCGGTCAGACCATGGTGAATAGCTCAGTGCAGCCTCTGATCCCATGGAGAGATCATTCTCTGATGGAAAATAACTTCATTAAAGCTGAGAGGGAGGCTTGGATTAATTCTCTGAATAAAGACAATAAGGTTGTAATATGGATGTAATATTTAATCTTGTACAGGCTAATGGTCAGAGGAAATATGGTGGCTCTCCTGCAGAGTTGGAAAAGCCCCCCACTTTGGACAGTAATATTTATCAACCATATCCCTCAAGAAATCTATGAAAATAAATAAATTCCACTTTTTCAGACTGCTGGAACATTGTATGAACTTTGCCTCATGGACTGGTGTAGACTGGTTCTCGGACAGTCTGAGACGAGGTGGGATCTCTGATGAATAAAAGCATTGTCTGGGTGGTCAGAGTCCCTAGGCCTGTAGTAATTTAATTAGATTGATGTTTATGTTGGCTGTTCCATGGCTATGTTAATTATATTCCTGTTTAGTTTCCTTTGTACAGTGGCGAAGCTAGACATTCGTTAACCCGGTGCAAAGAATCAGTTTGGCGCGCACCCATACCAGGTCAAAGTCAAACTGCCGAAAATGCCTAAATAGGGAGCTGCTGCAGGGGGGAAATATAGGTAGCCAATTCTAGTAAATAACAAGCCCTCATATCCAATGTTGCAGGGAGGCACCATGGGAGCTTAAGTAGGGGTTGCTATTGCGACCCCTGATGCTAAGCCTATGGCTTCTCCAGCATTCATCAATTTGGCAGTGTAAGGCCCCGTTACCATGGGTGTTTTTAGGCGGACCCTCCACTGCGCTTGGAGTGGTGCATGTAAATGGACATGTGTCCGTTGATACCCGCCGACATCTAAACGAATCCTATCCACTAAATATAGATGGGGGATCTGTTCCCCATCCATGTGGTGGGTTGGATGTAAACGAACAGGCAGTCCATTTACATCCAAACACCAAGATCCTTAAGTGCTAAAGCTGTCAGTCGGGTGTGTGGGGGTATAAATTTGACTGTAAACCAGTGCAGCTGCCAACCACTGGAAAATGGATAAAACACAAAAGGCAGCTCTATGGGTACAGCAAAATGTACATGTAGACCAATGGCTAGGTACGTTTTTATTACACACAATGGTGAATAGCCGCTGCAAAAGTTTTTGAAAAAATAAAAAACTGTAAAATATTGAGAAGGATGCAGCAGACAAACATAAAAGCATAAATGCAAATTGTTAAAGATTGTAATATAGAAGCAAAACGGTACCACACTGGCATCTGGGTATAAAGGGGTTAACCTCATCCGGGTGGCTCACTGGTAGTACGTGGAGAATGAATGATTAATTTATGATGTCCAAGGTGTCTCACTGGTAGTACGTGGAGAATGAATGACTTAAAAAAAAAAAAACACAAGCCACCATTACAATTTTGCACTTACTAAAAAAAAAAACTATCAAAAACCAGCATTGGGTAATACTTAATGAGGACTGCACGACACTCTCTCACCAATCCTTAGATTGTTATCCGTGGTGATTCCTGGGTAGAGTTTGAAACTGACAGATTAACAAGCCGTGTGGTTACTCCTAGACACGTTTCGTCATTATTTCTATCATAAGGCGCTTATTGATAAAGATGGAATGACGAAACGCATCTAGCAGTAACCACACGGCTTGTTAATCTGTCAGCTGTTTCGAACTCTACCTTTTTGGAATCACCGCGGATAACAATCTAAGGATCGGTGAGAGTGTCGTGCAGTCTGAGCAATCATCATTAACCACTTGCTGTCCGCCCACCATCAAATGACGACAGGATAGTACGGCTCTTGTTCTGGGTGTATGTCATATGACGGCGCCCATAACGGGCGCTTATCGAGCAGTGATTGCGCCGCGTTTCTAGGACACGGCGCGACCCCGATCTCTGTAAAGAGCCATGGCTCTTTAACCATGTAATTATCTGTGTCCAATCACAGTCGGTCACATGTAAACACGGAGATTTTGGTAATCGGCACTCTTAGCCTCACACTGACAGTGTGAGAAGAGGAGAGCTGATCAGTGGCATCTACTCACAGGGTACATCTAGGCATGTAATCGGGCACTAATAATCAGTGCCCTGATTACAATAAAGTGCCAGCAAACAGTGCCCACAAGTGGCAGCAATCAGTATCCATTAGTGATGCAAGTCACTGCTGCCCATCAATGCTGCTTATCTGTGCCCATAAGTGCGGCATATTAATGCCTCCCTAATCGGTGCCCATAAGTGCTACCTCATCAGTGCCGCCTCGTCAGCGGCAATCGGTGAAGGAGAGAAACTACTTATTTACAAAATTCACTGACAGAAGTTTTAGTTTTTCTTCTTCTTTCTTCTCCCTCCTCCTCACATGGTTACAGTGTAGCATGACCGCGCTGAATTGTCATTCAAAGTGTCACAGCGCTGGAACATGGCCTGGGCAGAAAGTGGGGTGTAAGTGCCCTGTATTGAGGTGGTTAAGTATTACCCAATGCTGGTTTTTAATTGTTTAGTAAGTGCAAAATTGTAAGGGGGGCTTGTTTTTTCGGGAATAAAATGCCTAACAGGATCACGCTATGGAGGTCTATTTCCCTTTTGTCATGAGATCCTGATCTGGTTGAAGATCCCGATCTTGAGTGACTTCATAAAGTGAAAGACACAATCAAAAGGGAGATGGATGCAGAGATCTCTATCTATCGTGCAAATTTTCAGGGGAGAAGTATCATGAGGTGTGGTGAAGGATTTGTATATCTCGACAGCTTCATTCTGGACTCTCCTGTCTTATGGCGTAATCAGTTTGGACTGTTTGGAAACAATTTGTTTTGCACATTGAAGAACGCTGATTTTGCTTTTTTGATTCTAATAACTTTTGATCGTTTAAAGCATATGAGATCTTGATTATTTATTTTTATGTTATAGTAGCAGCTCATATGTTCATACGTGTACATTTTTTTTATTACATTTCCATGATCGCTGGATTAATGATTTTTTTTTTTTAGGGAGTTTACTTTTTAGGTTTTAAACTCTTTTTTAAATTCGTCATCTAGCAAGGAGAAAAAGATAGATGCTGTTATTTTTCACCAATCGAGGAGAAAACGCAGGGGTAGGCTGTACAGTGACTGGTTAGCACAGTGATCAATCAGAAGCTATCACAGTGATCAGGTGATGGGGGGACTGGGGCCTCTGGTTTCCAATTGTTACCCAGAGCTATCACTGACAGCTTGGTCTCTGTACTGGGAGCATGTCGTGCATCGCGCTCTCAGCCCAAACACAGTGGCGCATATATGCGGCCCATGGATAAGTACACTCGTCGGAAAAGGGTTAAGGAGCAAACATTTGATGGTGGCTTAACTCGCAGTATAAATTTATTATGTAATGTCTTGGCATAAAAGTAAATCTAAAGATTATTATTTGGGATTTTTGCAGGTGACTTGTAAATGTAAAATGACCATGGAGAAGAATCTGTTGGAGGAGCATGAGGTCAGTAATTCATTTATTCACTAACTTTGTTTTTCCCTTCTCGCATAGCACAATGTAAGGTGTGTGTGTGTGTGTGTGTGTGTGTGTGTGTGTGTGTGTTTTATTTTTTCATAAGTGAAGTGAAGCAGTGCTGTGAAAACTTTCAGCAGTGTTGCACAAATTCGGTGAGGTAAGGGGGGGGGGGAATTCTGGATTAATAACGTGAGGTAAGGGGGGGAATGCTGGATTAGTAAGGGGGGGATGCATGCTGGATTAATAACGTGAGGTAAGGGGGGGGGGATGCTGGATTAATAACGTGAGGTAAGGGGGGGGGGGGGAATGCTGGATTAATAACGTGAGGTAAGGGGGGGGGGGGGAATGCTGGATTAATAACGTGAGGTAAGGGGGGGGAATGCCGGATTAATAACGCGAGGTAAGGGGAGGGGGGTTGGATTAATGCCGTGAGGTAAGGGGGGGAATGCTGGATTAATGCCGTAAGGGGAGGGGGGGGTTGATTAATGCTGTGAGGTAAGGGGGGGGATGCTGGATTAATGCCCTGAAGTAAGGGGTGGGGAGAGGGGGGTTGGATTAATGCCGTGAGGTAAGGGGGGGGGGTCTTCATTTTTATTTGGGGAAAAGGTTATCTTGGCTTGGAGACAAGAAAGGGAAATGTCTTTAGCAGAGCACTGGATATAAGTAAAACTTGATGGGTACAAATTCTTCTCTACCTTGCGGTGACAGATGTTCTACAATCCAGTAAACCATCTGTCACCACAGTGTCACTTCAGCCTTAACCAAGAGAGGACTAGGTGCCATGTGCAGCCCATGGTCTAAAATTTTCATTTATACCTTTTGGGATAAAATGGATGTAAGAAATATCAGCATAGTTACTTATTATTATTATTATTAATGATAAAAAAATTTTGGTGGTTGTTGTATACAGTATCTCACAAAAAACGAGTACACCCCTCACATTTTTGTAAATATTTTATTATAACTTTTCATGTGTCCACACTGAAGAAATGACACTTTGCTACAATGTAAAGTTAGTGAGTGTACAGCTTGTATAACAATGTACATTTGCTGTCCCCTCAAAATAACTCAACACACAGCCATCGATCGCTAAACCACTGGTGAGTACACCTCTCAGTGAAACATTTCAAAATTGGGCCCATTAGCCAGTTTCCCCTCCCCGGTGTCATGTGACTTGTTAGTGTTACAAGTTCTCGAGGGTGTGAATGGAGAGCAGGTGTGTTTTTAAATTTTGGTGTTATCGCTCTCTCTCTCATACTGGTCACTGGAAGATCAACATGGCACCTCATGGCAAAGAACTCTCTGAGGATCTGAAAAAAAGATTGTTGCTCTACATAAAGATGGCCTAGGCCAGTGATGGCGAACCTCCGCACCCCAGATGTTTTCAAACTACATTTCCATGATGCTCAACTACACTGCCAAGGTTTGCTATCACTGGCCTAGGCTATAGGAAGACTGCCAAGACCCTGAAACTGAGCTGCAGCTCGATGGCTAAGACCATACAGCGGTTTAACAGGACAGGGTCCACTCAGAACAGGCCTTGCCATGGCTGACCAAAGAAGTTGCGCGCACGTGCTCAGCGTCATATGCAGAGGTTATCTTTGGGAAATAGATGTACGAGTGCTGCCAGCATTGGGGCAGAGGTTGAAGGGGTGGGTGGGGGGTCAACCTGTCAGTGCTCAGACCATACGCCATACACTGCATTAAATTGGTCTGCATGGCTGTCATCCCAGAAGGAAGCCTCTTCTAAAGATGATGCACAAGAAAGCCCGCAAACAGTTTGCTGAAGACAAGCAGACTAAAGACATGGATTACTGGAACCATGTCCTGTGGTCTGATGAGACCAAGATAAACTTATTTGGTTCAGATGGTGTCAAGCGTGTGGGGTGGCAACCAGGTGAGGAGTACAAAGACAAGTGTGTCTTGCCTACAGTCAAGCATGGTGGTGGGAGTGTCATGGTCTGGGGCTGCATGAGTGCTGCCGGCACTGGGGAGCTACACTTCATTGATATATAGTTAGATTATTCTGCGCTTATCATGCAAATGATGTGATCAATATTATATGTGTCGAAAAAAAACTGTGAAAAAAAAATTTAATAGAAAATTAAACATGTATATGTGAAATGCCGCTACTTTCAAGAATGAAATGCTCAATTCACAAACGTATAAATAAACAAAAACTGTGCAAAACTAAGCCACATACAATGTTAAATATTCATATAAAGACACATAAAACCATAAAGGCGAATCAAAGTAGATTAGTGAATGTTAAATATTGTGTTGAATAAACGTCCCAAAAAAACAAAAAAAAACTTTCAGTGAAGATGAAATATCCAAATACAACTTCTGATGCAGCACCTGGATATCTACGATGGCAACTGATAGGTACTTTATATCCCAGCAAAGGACAAAACAAAAGCCAGATGGCCTCTTACCAGACAAGATGGACCCCAAATTATAGGGATCAAACTCTCTTGATATGCACAGTGATCAGCTGTGATGTTCACACGGTTCTGTTCTAAGTGTTAGCCACTCTCCTCCATCAAAGACAACAAAATGATTAGTGACTTTCCAACCTTCCAGTCAAATTGCCTTGTACTCCTCCGGTATATGTGAAAGATTCAGGAAAAAGAAGGAATTTCATAGTGCAGTAAAAAGTGGTAGTTTATTCCAAATTTTGCATAAGCACAGCAAAGAAATATGATAGACACAGCCGCAAGCTTTCAAACTGCCAGCTGGTGCGTGGTGACGTCACAACATTCTCTCCAACCGACGCGTTTCCCCGTGGCAACCTGTGACGCTCTGGTGAACTCTATGCCCAAGAGGGTTAAGGGAGTGCTGGGAAATAATGGTGACCACACAAAATATTGACACTTTGGACCCAATTTGGACATTTTCACTTAGGCCCCTTTCACACTGGGGCGGTTTTCAGGCGGTACGGCGCTAAAAATAGCGCCTGTATACCGCCTGAAAAAACCGGCCCCATTCACTCCAGTGTGAAAGCCGGCGGCTTTCACACTGGAGCGGTGCGCTAGCAGGACCGCAACAAAAGTCCTGCTAGCAGCATCTTTGGAGCGGTGAAGGAGCGGTGTATTCACCGCTCCTATACCGCTCCTTCCCATTGGAACCAATGGGAAACCGCGGGGATACCGCCCGCAAACCGCCGCTGCAGCGGCGCTTTGCGGAGGTTTTTAACCCTTTTTGCGGCCGCTAGCGGGGGTTAAAACCACCCCTCTAGCGGCCGCATACCGCGGGTAAAACAATGGTAAAGCAGCGCTAAATATAGCGCTGCTTTACCGTCGCCGCACCGCCCCAGTGTGAAGCCAGCCTTAGGGGTGTACTCACTTTTGTTGCCAGTGGTTTAGACATTAATGGCTGTGTGTTGGGTTATGTTGAGGGGACAGCAAATTTACACTGTTATACAAGCTGTACACCCACTACTTTACATTGTAGCAAAGTGTCATTTCTTCAGTGTTGTCACATGAAAAGTTATAATAAAATATTTAAAAAAATGTGAGGGGTGTACTCACTTTTGTGAGATACTTGTGTGTTTTATTTATTTATTTTTTACTTCAGATTCAAAATGACATAATTGGATACCTGTCAGTAGTTCCCTTGGATAAAATGGCTCTTATCAATACTATGTCATGTCATTGATTTAACTTCTTGCCGACCACCCACTATCAAAAGACGGCGGAGCGGTGCGGCTCTTGTGGCGGGTCGGCGTCATATGACGGCGCTACCATTTTGGCCACTAGGGTGCGCGCGCCCGCCGCGTCGCTGGGGACCCGATGCGCGTGCCCGGCGGCTGCGATGTCCGCCAGGCACCTGCGACTGAGCAGGACGGGGATCTGTGTATGTAAACACACAGATCCACGTCCTGTCACTGGAGAGGAGACCGATGGTGTGTCCCCTGTACATAGGGACACCGATCGGTCCCCTCCCCCCACAGTTAGAATCACTAATCTAGGAAACACATTAACCCCCTGCAGCGCCCCCCTAGTGTTAACCCCTTCCCTGCCAGTCACATTTATACAGAAATCAATGCATTTTTATAGCACGGATCGCTGTATAAATGTGTCGAAAGTGTCCGATATGTCCGCCGCAATGTCGCAGTCACGATAAAAATCGCAGATCGCCGCCATTACTAGTAAAAAAAAAAAAAAATAAAAAATGTCATAAATCTATCCCCTATTTTGTAGACGCTATAACTTTTGCGCAAACCAATCAATATACGCTTATTGCGATTTTTATTTTTTTATTTTTTTTTTTTAACCAAAAATATGTAGAAGAAATACGTATCGGCCTAAACTGAGGAAAAAAATTTGTTTAAAAAAAATTGGATATTTTATTATAATAAAAAAGTAAAAAATATTATGTTTTTTCAAACTTGTCCCTCTTCTTTTGTTTATAGCGCAAGAAATAAAAACCGCAGAGGTGATCAAATGCCACCAAAATAAAGCTCTATCTGTGGGGAAAAAATGATAAAAAAAAATTTGGGTACAGCGTTGCATGACCGTGCAATTGTCATTCAAAATGCGACAGCGCTGAAAGCTGAAAAATGGCTTGGTCAGGAAGGACGCGCCTGGTAGGCAAGTGGTTAAAGCAGCTGAGCAAAGTAAAGGAAAACCTAAAAACATGGCCCGTTTGGTTGTACTTGAAGACTGAGGTTCAGATCCACTGCTATACTCCATTGTGGTGTAAAGCTTATGACAATCCCAGCTATGCTTTGTTTTGGCCTTGGTTTCTTGGATTATCTGTGTGTAAATGTTGCCACTCAAAGCCAGTGGAAAGTCCCAGACATTCAGCAGTGAGGCAGTTTCAAATTAAAAGTAAAAGTGAGAATTCTAATGTTCTAGACAGAGAGAATTCTGTGAAGCCAAGCTTGGTGTGCTTTCGGAAATGCACAACCGCGCCTACACTGCTGTGTTCCTATTGACATGAATGGGACTGCTTGCACATGAATGCATGGGGGACACCTGTGCATCCCATATGGCAAAGCATGCCCCTCACATGGGTGTATGCTTAAAGTCTTGTGTTTGTTATTTTCATAGGAAAAAAAAAAGATGTTCTACTTCCCTGCCCTGTTGCAGTGGATTTGCCCAGAGCAGCCTGGATCCTCCACTTCTCTGGTCCCTCTTCTGTGATTCTGGCCCCTCCCTCCTGTTCAGTGCCCCCACAGCAAGCAGCAAGCATTTTTTTTTTTTTTAAAAGCCCCATTAATGTGCTAGTATGCATTGCATACTAGCACATTATAATTATTTATTATGTGTGAATATCTCCTAAACAGTGAAAATTTAGGAGATATTCACTATACCTACAGGTAAGCCTTATTATAGGCTTACCTGTTGGTACAAGTCAAAAAGAAGACTTTACTACCACTTCAATGCAAGTTGATGTGCCACAACAGTGTGAATTTAACCTTACAGATTTCTAAAAAGATATTTCATATAAAATATTTGGCTTCCAGTCTTTGAAATTGTCATACTGCCTATGATGAAGAAATGCTTGCCGTCTTATGAGTAAATATGTGCTTACCTTTCTGTTGTTTGGTTTCTAAAAATTGTCCACATTTTGGAGGATTTCGATTTAAAAAGTGGAGCCTCCATGATTATTGTGGGTAGTACCATAAAGAAAGTCCCTTGTTTAACTAGAAATTGGAAACCTGGAATCTGAATTGATTCATTCCTGTGTAATGTCATGCTAAATCTTGAGTATATAAACTTCAACTTCCTAAAGTAGATAGGAGGAGGTTAAAGGGCTGATGTATCTAAACAAAGAAAATTGGTCCAAAAATGCGCGTAAGGAAATTCCTGGTTATTTTATCAGTTGAATTAAAGAAAGGCAGTTGCTTCAGTTTTGATAAATCAGATCTGCTTTCAAATGAAATCATTTAAACCATTAAGGTAACCGACCAAAACATATGATTATAATTGGAGCCATGTTCAGTGTCTTAAATAGGAACCATTACCTAGAGGGGCCAATCGGATGTAATTGTCTGTTATCCAGCTTTCATTTTCTACTGACATCCTATCTGTTTTAGTTGATATGTGGCAATTCTTATAAACTCTTTGATTAAATTAGGTAAATTTATACTAAAAACTGTTCTACATGATTTTTTTTTTTTTTTTTTCTTTTTGTAGCGCTCTTCTTGTCCCCTCCGCCTGGTCATATGCCAGTTTTGTGAGCTAGAGCTGGCCTTTAATAAGCTTGGAGAGCACGAAACGTATTGTGGAGCTCGGACGGAGCGATGTGAGAAATGTGGATCCAGTGTCATGACCAAAGACTTAAAGGACCATCCTGCTGTTTGCGGCAAAGTAACAGAACCAAAAAAGCCAGCCAGAGCACAGAACAATGGAGATCCTGTCTATGAAGGCGCATGGTTTGATAGAGTTCAATCTAGGAACACATTCACAGATGATATGTTTTCTCGAATGCCTAAACATGTGCCTGCAAGATTTTATGGGAGTTCTGTATTAACGCGATCTTTTAAGACCTCAAATGAGGAAGCAGAACGAAACAAGAGGAGAGAACAGAACAGAGGTCAGTTTCTTGGCTGTTAGAACCCATTGGCTTCTCATCAAATCTATTGATGTGAACCTTCAATTATATGTTTGATTGCATGTGTACTGTATCTATTGCCTCAGCTCTGTCATACTTTATTATCAATGCTCGTAGCAAACAAGCAAGGAAATAGAAGCACAGTAATGTTGATGGTGGTCTCAATTGGATAATTACTTACGTTCTGTTATCCCTGAATGTTCTCCAAAGGACGTCTTTAACCACATCAAAAATGATTACGCCTGTCCCTGAGACTACAGCACAGATTTTGAGGTACCAGCAATATGCAGTACACAATGTAATGCATTGCATCATTGTAAATGGGGGACCCAACACTCTCTCATTCAGTTACTTTTTAGAGTTCTTGCTGCTAGTAATGCCATAAAGGAATCACTGACATGTCAAAGCATACAGCAATGAACTGCAGAAAAGTCAGAATTCCTTATTGGTATACTATGTTTAGCAGCTCCAAAAGTTTTCAATGTGATATCCAGGCAACAGCGTTTTTTTATAAGCGGTCACCAATGGCAACAAACAAACTTTTTTTTTTTTTTATTTATTTTTTTTAATATTTCCATTTAGTTAAGTTTTAGTGGTTGTGTTTAGATTAAGGGATAGTTGTTGACCATTTTTCAGATGCACTGTTTGTGTGTGAAGAGTTACTTTTTGGGGGTGATAAGTATCCGTACCATATTGTTTTTCCCCATTCTATTTTCATACACTCTTGTGTCAAAAACACAGCTCCTCAGGTTTGCAGCATGCAGGCGCTCACACAGGAAAAATTTTGGCCAGGTAGCAGAGTGGTGGCAGAGTGTCGCAATATCTCCTAGGCAACACTCTAGCACCACGTCAAAGCCTCCCCACTGTACTGATAAGCTCCACAGGCTCTCTCCTGTTCCTGCACCTCTCTATATGGACATCTGTCAGTGTGCCTCTCTGAACCTCCTGTTGGCTTCCTCACTGAGGAAATGGAGGCATCAAAGACTGGATGTGGCCTTTGGCCTGCAATTTTGCCCAGTTCTGCTCTAGAAGGAACCTGATAGCTTTTAAATACTTGTTCTGACCACTTATCAGAGGCAAAGTCTCTACATCAGGGGTCTCAAACTGGTGGCCCTCCAGCTGTTGTGGGACTACAAGTCCCATGAGGCATTGCAAGGCTGACAGTTACAAGCATGGCTCCCACAGGGAGAGGCACGATGGGACTTGTAGTTCTGCAACAGCTGGAGGGCCGCCAGTCTGAGACCCTTGCTCTACATAACCAACAGTTCCTGTTCCTCTTGGATTGCTTCTTCATGGTAGTTAAAATATCCCTTTTTTTTTATTTTTTGAAGGAGGTAAGATAGCATCAGGTTCATCCACGCATGGGGTCAAGATCAATTGCATGGAATATCCAACAAACAAAGGTGAAAACATAGACCATTCAACAGAAAGAGACAGTCCAGGAGTCTTGCCTTGTGGCCTACTAATTGGCCTCATTCCAACTAGGGCAAAACATTTCACTATCTCGGGGTATATGTGTACAAGGAGAAGACCTGGAACAATTGGCGAAGAAAGTACAGGGAGTCCGTTGAAAATAGAAGTAGGGGCGGGAAAGAGGGGGAGAGGTAGAGTCCCCACAGACTCGGGGACTGGTCAGGTGACGATACTACAGGTCTAAACTGGCCAGATGAAAAGACGGTAGAGTGCAATGGAGCCATGGTTCCCATGCTTTGAGTAATTTTAGAGTGGGAGTCGTTTTAAATACTATACCTCTTTTCATTAATCGTTAAGGTGGTCATACAATCGTTAAAGAAATGGAGGGTTTCTTTCAAGCCTTGGCTATAGTCTGTTTGGTGACCAAAAGTAAAAAGGTTTTTGTTGGTATGGGATAAGACCCTGGATTTGACAATGCAACAGGGTCAATTTGACATTTTTGCAGGTGGTTAAATGGAATAATACATGCAGTAGACCAAAGACCCTAGACGGGAATCCAATCAACTTTGGGCACGACCACAAAATGTGAAGGACATCCCCCTCGTTGGCCACAGCCCCTGAAGCATCTATCACTGCAATTAGGGTTTGCATGAGCTATGTAGGCAGGGACCCAATACTACCTGAAAGACTTTGTATGAGTCAAGGGTAGCAGTATTAAAGGACCATTCTGCTACTGTTAACCAGGCTTTGCTCCAGTCCTTGAGGTCTATTAACCACTTTCCACCCAGGCCAATACTGACTTTTCTTTCCTACATGTAAAAAATCTTCATATTTTTCTAGCAAAAAAAAATAAAAAAAATTCCTCCGAACCCCCGGACTTTAAACAGTGCCCGTGTGTGGGCTCCATCTGACTTTTTCTGTCGGCATTTCCGAAGGAAAAAATTTGAGATCCTGCTCTCAAATTTTCCGAAAACAAAATCCGATCAGACTTTTCAATCGTATGTGGAGAATTCCGACGGACAAAGTGCCATGCATGCTCAGATCAAATTACGAGACCAAAGCTATTGGCTACTAGCCTCTACGTAGTTCCGTCGTACGCAACGAACGTCACCACGTTCAGAATGATCGGATTTTCCGAAACGACTTTGTCCGTCCGTGTGTATGCAACACCAGTGTCGGAGAAAATCTGACGGATTTTGTGGTCGGAATTTCCCAACGTGTGTACAGGGGCTTAAAGTTATTAATCAAATTTTCAATGTGGTTTAACCCTACGTTCACACCTATGTGTTTTTTTAGTGCGTTTGCAGAAATACACTACAGTCCATTTTTTTTAACATGGTTTCCTAGGGTACTAGTTCACATCTATGCGTTTTGCGGCCCGTGCTTTTTTGGAAAGTCGCATAACTTTTTTCCTGCGATTTGAGGCTAATGGACTTCAATGGAGCTGCACCGGAAATGCAAGTGATGCATTTTTGATGTGTTTTGAGGTTCTTAATTCCCACTGTATATAGCTGGTTGCTAAGCAGGGGGCCGGGAAGCCGGCTGCCACATCCTTAGCAACCGATAGTCATCAGCTGTCAGAGGGGTTCCCTGCTGAAATGCAAAAAAAATTTGTGAAAACAAAAACTGCATGGGGTTTCCCCCAGGCCCTTCAGGTCTAGTAAGGATTCGGAGGGGACCCCCACTCCCCCCCCCCCCCCCCCCACAAAAAAAAAATGGCTCTATGCCCCCCCCACCCCAAAGCATTTTTGCCCCCATGTTGAGTACAAGGGCCTCTTCCCGAGAACCCTAGCCGGTGGTTGTCCGGGTGTGGGGCTTATCGGAATCTGGAAGCCTCCCTTTAAGAAGGGGGGCCCCCAGATCCCGGCCCCCCCCCCCCCCATGTGAATGGGTATTGGGGGACTTAGTACCCCTACCCATTCACCAAAAAAGCAGTGACATATATAATAAAAACACGAGGCGTTTTTAACAATTCCTTTATTAATATCTGTCTTCTCTATTCATGCCTTCTCGCTGTCTTCCTCCTTCCCGATGTCTCTTCCCACTGCTGTCTTATTCCTCGCCACCGCTTTTGGTAAGGGGCGGGCTCTCCGGCTGATGTCATTAGATGGCCACACCCCATGGCTATATGAGAGTCGGCAGAGAGTGGGCGACAACAAAACTGATGAAGACCTCCACAGAACGAGCGGCTTTTTTAAAACAAAATTTGTAGCAGGTAACCAGCGATGAGGAAGGAGACGGCAGCGGCGGGAAAGAGAAGATGGTGGGAAGAGACGGCGGGCAGGAGAGATATTAATAAAGGAATTGTCAAAAACGTCTCGTGTTTTTATTATATTTCACTGCTTTTTTGATGAGTGGGTAGGGGTACGATGTACCCGATAACCATTCACGTAGGGGGGCTGGGATCTGGGGGCCCCTTAAGGGGGGCATCCAGATCCTGATAAGCTCTCCCGCCCGCAGACCCCGACAACCACCGGCTAGGGTTGTCGGGAAGAGGCCCTTGTCGTCATCAACATGGGGGCAAGGTGCTTTGGGGTGGGGGGCGCAGAGCCCTCTAGACCGCCTCTGTCACTCAAAACATGCAATCTGTATAATTATTTAAACTTTGCCTATGGAGATTTAAGGGTAAAAGTTTTACGCCATTCCACGAGTGGGCGCAATTTTGAAGCGTGACATGTTGGGTATCAATTTACTCAGCGTAATATTATCTTTCACAAAAAAAGTGGGCTAAGTTTACTGTTGTCTTATTTATTTTTTTTATTTTTTTTTATGTAATGTGAATTTTTTGCGCAAATACGGTGTGACAAAGTATTGCAATGACCGCCATTTTATTCTCTCGGGTGTTAGAAAAAAAAATTATAATGTTTGGGGGTTCTAAGTAATTTTCTAGCGAAAAACTTGTTTTTAACTTGTAAACACAGAGTCTGAAAAACAGGCTTGGTCCTTAAGTGGTTAAGAACGCAAAATGCACTGAAAAACACATCAAGCGCAGCCGCATAGATGTGAACCTAGAATGAGTCTGGGCTCTAATTAACCATTTTCTCCATCAACCACTGAGTGGTCATTTTTGCTGTGTGCTTTGGGTTTGTCATGTTGGAAGGTAAACCTTCTTTCCATTGACAACTTTCTGGCAGAGGGCAGCAGATTTTCCTCAAGAATTTGGTATCTTTAACCATCCATTTTCCTTCTACCCTGACAAGTGCTCCAGTCCCTGCTGCAGAGAAACACCCCCATAACAGGATATTACCACCTCCATGCTTTACTATAGATAGGAATGGTGTTATTTGGATGGTGAGCTGTATAGGATTTCCGCCAGACATATATTTGGTGTTGAGGCCAAATAATTAATTTTTTTTGTCTCATCTGACCACCTTAAGTGCACCTTGAAGATTCTGAGGCCACGTGGAAAAAGATGTTCTGGTCAGATGAGACTAAAATCTGCCAGAACCGGAAGTGATGTTATGACGTTGCTTCTGGCCTGCCAGGGTCATAGAGATAGCCGGGGACCATCCGATCCTCTGCCAGCTCTATGGTAATCCGGCATCGTATCTCCGATTTCCCGATCGCATGGGAGAGCCGGGAGTGGCAGCGGAGGGCAGCCGTGGGGGGGCTCCCCTCCCGCTTGCACTTGCCTGTAAAAGCCATCCTGTGGCTTAATAGCCACTAGGATGGCTTTTTACATTAGAGGGAATTGCCAGCTGAAAAAAGACTTCTGAATGATGCCTGTAGCGATCAGGCATCATCCAGATATCACCACTTTAACCTAAGGACGTCATATGATGTCCTATGGCTGGGAAGTGGTTAAAATCGTAAGGTCTTATGCCATGTAGGGTATGAACGATATACAACTGCGTCTGTTCAAAGTGGCGTAGATGGCAGAGATGAGTCCTGGGGACCTCAGGGAATGTAACATGCATTCGTTTTCAGAAAAGGAAAGTAGTAGTTTGACAGTCATTCTCTAATGACAGTTTTGTGTAATGGAAAGATTCTGAGGGGGGGGGGGGGGGGGGGGGGGTTGTGAGTTTCTTGTTGTGAAGCCCAGGTTGGGAAGGTGTGAACAGATAAAAAAAAAATGGTGTACCAGCGTAAGCCTTTTGTGGAACCTGGTGGAAAGAGGGTTATTCAGAATCAGGAAAAGTTAGAAAGGGGTACAGGAGATTGTCCAATTAGCAGAAGCAATGCCAAGTTTATTTATTTTTTTTTATTTCACAATTAAGCTATGGATATTTTGTTTCAGTAATTTGTCATGTCAACTGCTTTATTGTACATGTTAACTGACCTAAGGGATAATATGCATAACATTTCACATCACTTCTTTCCTTGACAAAGAGAGTACGTTGGCAGATGGATTTGATGACATCGCAGCTGATCAGTGGGCAGAGGATGAAGAAGTGCTTAGAGCCTTGCAAGAAGATGGATTTGGTATCCCACCCTTTTCTGATCTCCTCCAGCCTGTGGCCCTTAGGAACAATACTGGCATCAGTTCTGAGCCTGAAAGTTCCTTCTCTAGAAGGGGTCCTGACTTCTGGAATAATATGTACTCTTCAGACAACACGAAGAGGATGACCTCCCACGAGAACAAAAATATCAACAATGAGGATTCAGCCCAACTGAATGTACCCACTGCTTCTTCCTGTAAGTGTTTCCCTGTTCTGTTATCTTGAAATATGTTGTCTATTTTTCCAAATGTTAAATATTGAATTAAAATCCTTAAAACCTAATTCAATTTCCACCCAAAACTATAAGCTTTACATAGTTGGTGAGGTTGAAAAAAAAAAAGTCCATCAAGTCCAACCAATGTTTGTGGTTGAACTGGATGGACTTGTGTCTTTTTTCAACCCAACTATGTGTGTGATTATATGTCAGTATTACATTGTATATCCCTGTATGTTGCGTTCATTTAGGTGCTTATCTAATCGTTTCTTGAAACTCTCATTGCCCCCCCCCCCCCCCCGATGAGACCACCGCCTGTGGAAGGGAATTCCACATCCTTGCCGCTCTTCCAGTAAAGAACCCTCTACGTAGTTTAAGGTTAAACCTCTTTTTTCTTCTAATTTTAAGACACAAGTCTTGTTTTTTTTTTTTTGAAAAATCTTTTTATTAAGTTTTTTTTTAAAGGACAGTACATTGCATACATACATATACAACAACAAGACAACATTCTAAAGACTACACACATATAACACTGCCCAACACGGGCAACCAGCCACCAATAATTGGTGTACCGCGAACTAACATAGTTCGCTCAAACTTCCCCCCTTCCCTCCCTCCCTCCCCCCCTGCCCTCTTCCCCTTCCCTCTTCCCCTTCCCTCCCAATACCTCCCTGCCTTACTTGAACTTAATTCTTCCGTACGTAGAGTGTACCGTGCATTTAGAGAATTTTTCACTTTACTTTATTTGGAGAGTGCCTTCTGTTATAGCTATAGGATTTACATACTATAATGACTTATGTTGTTGTGCGCTTATTCATTTCCTCCTAGTGGAGAAAAAAGGAGTGATGTAAATGGATGTAAGTGGATCCCAGTCACCCAAACAATCTCACCAACATTCCTATTATCCCACTGTGCCTGATGAGTCTAACCAGGGCTGCCAAACCTTATAGAATTTTTTCCCACAGCCTCTGGATCTGTATGTCGCTTTATAGAGAGGTAGGACCTTATTTATTAATCCCTTCCAGAAAGACAGAGTGGGTGCCTCCGCTTTCTTCCACTTCAACAGAATGGCTTTCCTGCCATAGAAAAGCCCTATGTTCAGGAAAGTACGTTGGGCCCTTGAAGGGACCACTTCCTCCACCAGACCAATCATACACACTCTCGGTAACTTGGGTATAGGTATGCTGAGCACCTCCGACAAGCAATCGATAATACCTGACCAAAATACTTGAATCTGAGTACAGCTCCAAAAAATATGTTCTGCATCAGCAGGGGTGTGATTGCAACGCCAGCATCGACCGCTTGCAGAGGGGTAGATTCGAGCTAATCTGGCAGGGGTGAAATATACCCGGTGCAAAAATTTGAAATGGATCAGTCTGTCCCTTGCCGATACTAAGTGTTTAAAGGGGTGGTCCCACATGTCATCCCAGTCTTCACCTTGTATATCTGTAATCTCGGTCTCCCATTTCCGTCTACACTTAGCTATACCAGGGGGTGTCTTTTTGAAAAGGGATTTGTACACAGTTGACAGTGGTTTGGATAAGTCCTCTTCCGTTAGCAGGGTCTCTAGGTCTGAAGGTAGGTATTCTATACGCAGACCCGAGAACTGCACTTGAAAGGCATGTCGCAATTGCATATAGCGAAAAAAGTAGGTATTGGTAAGGTCATGCCTAGCCTTTAGTTGATCAAAGGTGCAAAGTTCACCCTCGCTAGTTATATCTCTTAGTAGCTTGATGCCTTTACACGCCCATATCATAGGGTCAGGGAAAGAAAAGAACTGAGGAAACCGTGGGTTCATCCATAGTGGAGCTGAGGGTGTAATTCCGTCATAGCTGGGGGTCATCAGAATGGTGGTTATCTCCCATGCCCTTATTGTGGCCTTCATGGAGCTTGTCAGAGGTAAGCATGACTTAGGGCCCCTGTATAGAGCCAATCGCAAACTTTCATAGGAGCCCAACAATGCCGCTTCAACAACCGTCGCGGAGTCTCCTTCCTCCGCTGTCAGCCATTTCCTGGCAACCACCATTTGGCCTGCCAAATAGTATTTATGCCAGTCGGGCAGTGCCAGACCCCCTTGTCCCCATGGTTCCTGCAGAGACTTGATACTGATGCGGGGTGACTGTGGTGACCAGATAAATGACCCAATAATGCTATCGAGAGATTTAAAAAAGGTCTTAGGCACCCACACAGGGGAGTGACGCAGAAAGTATAGAATTACCAATAGGAATTTCATTTTTATAAGACTAACTCGTCCTATTAGGGAGAGAGGGAGGTTTTTCCAGGTCACCGTCATCTGCTTGAGTCTAGTCACTAATGGAAGGAGGTTGATTGTCATATAGTCCTGAATGTTCGCAGTAATTTTGACCCCTAAGTATGTGATTGTGGACACCCATCTAAGTGGCAGACTATCATCCTTTTGGGCGAGTGCACTGGAGCCCAGTGGAAGAATGGACGACTTACTCCAATTCGCCTTAAGCCCTGAGAACTGGGCAAATTTATCTAGAATTTTTAAAGCCGCTTTGAGCGAGGGCCCAGGGTCTTTTAGGAACAGGAGCATGTCGTCTGCGTATAGTGCCACACATTCATCCACACTACCTACTCTGACGGCTCCCACCTCTTGCGATTGCCTGAGTGCCCTGGCCATGGGCTCCATCATTAACGAGAAAAGGAAAGGAGAAAGGGGACAACCTTGTCTCGTTCCCCTTCCTATCTCGAAGAAGTCTGAGATCCTATTACCCAGCCTGATTGCCGTCCGTGGGGCACTATATAATAGTGCAATCCACTGCCGGAAACCAGGGCCGAAGCCCATGGCTTCTAACACTTTGTGCATGTATATCCAATCGACAGAGTCAAAGGCTTTCTCTATATCAATAGAAACTACAATTCGTTCTGGGGATTCTGTATCTTCCAACTGGATGTGTGTAAAGAGTCTCCTGAGGTTGGTGTCAGTCGACATACCCGGCATGAATCCGGTCTGGTCAATATCCACCAGGGTTGGGATTACTCTAGTCAACCTTGAGGCCAGTACCTCTAGTCAACCTTGAGGCCAGTAGCTAGAATCTTCAGGTCTGTATTGAGTAAAGCTATAGGGCGGTAGGAGGAGCACTCTAACGGGTCCTTTCCCGGCTTCAGGAGGAGAACCATATAGGCTTCCATCATCGAGGCCGGTAAAGCTCCCTGTTCTTTACAGTGTGAGAACAATTGGGTCAATCTACTGGCTAATTGGGATTTATATGTTTGGTAGAAGTCTGCTGGAAATCCGTCAGGGCCTGGTGTTTTGTGGGGGGGAAATGCGGCTATAGCTGTCTCGATCTCCATCTCTGAGATGGCCTCGTCAAGAGTGTCTCTGTCTAGGTCGGACATCCGTGGGATGGATAAGCTTCCCAGGAGTTCTTCCAGTTCCAGCTGGTCGTATGGAGCTATCTGTGTATAAAGTGACTTGTAAAAGTAAATAAATTCCTCCATAATTCCCTCCGGTTCTGTGACCAGCTCCCCCTCCTGCCCTTGATTACTGGGATGCTAACGGGTACCCTATGCTCAGCAGCCAAGGTGGCCAGTAGTTTGCCGTTCTTGTCTCCCTCGGCAAAAATTGTCTCCGCTTTCTGCCTAAGCTCGGTATGGGCTAAGTTGTCAAAGTGAAGGGCTACAAGTCTCCTAGAGGAAAGAAGGGCAGCATAATTGACCTCCGAGGGGGCGTCCGCCTGTAATTGAGCGCACTCCCTCTCTTTGGCCAAGAGGACTTCACCTTCCTCAGTCCTATCTTTTTTAGCTGCTTTTATCGCAGAGATACACTCACCCCTCGAGACGACCTTAAAGGCGTCCCAAACAATGCGTGGCTCCGCGGAGTGCAGATTGGTCTCCCAGAAGGTGTCCATAGCAGTTTGTATTTGCGTAGTCACCTGATCTTCTTGTAACCAGCCCGAGGCCAACCTCCAACCCCCTCTCCTACCACCCGTGGGGAAGGCCAGGGTTACTTGTAACGGGTTATGGTCTGATGTGCCACCAGCCAGGTAATTCACATCCGAAACATGTTGCAGCATAAGGGGGTTTCCAAAGGCCAGGTCTATTCTGGCCGAGGATCTATGAGTAGAAGAGAGGTGTGAGTATGCAACCTCATCTGGGTGTTTCCACCGCCAGATTTCTGTCAGGTTGGCCATATGCACCCAGGAGCAAAGGTCTGCTGAGACAGGTCTGGTCACATTGGAAGAGTCACGCGTTGGGTCCAGGATGGCATTAAAGTCACCCAGAAGCAACACTGGCAGGTCTAAGTATGGAGCTAAGATTACCCAAATATCATACAGCAGTTGAACCCTGAAGGGAGGAGGCACATAAACATTTACTAGAACCAGTTTCTTACTTCCTATTTCCAGCACTAAAACCACATATCGTCCCCCTGGATCTGTAATCACCTGGTGTATAGTACATGCAATGGCTTTGCTAATCAGAACGGTGGTGCCTCTGGCATATGATGAATATGTGGAGTGGAATGCTTTTTGTATCCAGGGCTTACGGAGAGATAGAATTCTACTTCCATCCAGGTGCGTCTCCTGGAGGAGAACAATATGTGGCTTTGCCTGTTTAAGGTACTGGAACATTGCAGCCCGTTTAAATTTGTTATTAAGCCCTCTCACATTCCATGAGAGAACTTTAAATCTATCTTCCATAATATCTTAGGACACATTTAAAGTTACGGATATATCCTGAAGGCACTCTCATGTTAGTAAAACATATATACTGCATAGAATTGCTATGAATAGGTACACTCATCTTATTTGCATCACATATCATAAGGCATTGAAATTTCCCTTCCCCTCCCCCCCCTGCTGTTATACTGGAAACTGAGAGCCCTAAAAAGGGGCTCAAACCAAAAAAAAGTCCAGCATGCAGCTTTAATCCCATAACAAAACCTACAAAAAGAGTTCCACCGGTCGTGTCGAAAGTTCGGCATCTGGAGATACAAAAATCCGTGTCATCCATACGAGTCTCCATGCTCATATGAAGGGTAAAGTGCGGTCGGCTAGACAAACCTAACCATGTGGTGTGCGGCTATAAGCACCATTTTGGGGGGGCACTGCTAAAAAGAGAAGTTGCAGCACATGTGTGGGAGCAGCCAGCTAGTAGCCACCCCCCGGAGTAAACTTGCGAGTTCCAATAGTGCCTGCCGAGCAAACAAGTAATTGAAATGAAAGAAAAATAAAAAAGAAACAATATAAAATATAAAAGTCACCTCTGCAGCCCAGGGTATACCAGGGATCTTGATGGGTGTTACCCCGGTGTTTAGAGGGTGTTGATCCGTAGCAAGGAGCTTTTGGGCCCCCAATGTATTTCAGGAACATTAGCAACTGCACTTTACTTTGCTGGGTCAGGGTTGGGTGTCAAAAACCGAGGAATACCAGCAAATGACAGCAACAGTCAGCTTGTAGCGGGGCTCATCTTGTAGAGAGTAAAAGTTCCATGTTGTCTCGAGGGTTCAGGGGTTGCGATCCAACCACTCATTGACGTCTTGGGGGTGCTCAAAGAATTTTACAGTACCTTTGTATTGGACACGTAGGCGGCTAGGGTACAGCATACTATATTTCAGCTCTTTCTCCCTGAGCCTCCTTTTTACTTCTATAAAGGACCTGCGTCTCCTTTGCGTCTCCGCTGAGAAGTCTGGAAAGAGCATAATGCGTGCATTTTCAAACTTTAACTCCTTATGTTTCCTTGCTTCCGCCAGTATCATGTCACGGTCCCTGTAGTTAAGAAACCTGACCAGGAAAGGTCTTGGTGGTGCACCCGGAGGTCTGGAGCCTGTTGGGACTCTGTGCGCCCTCTCAGCAACATATGTAGGAGGGAGGTCGCCTAGAGCCAGGATGGTTTTAAAGAATTCCTCTGCAAATGTAGTAGTGGCAGACCCTTCCACCCCTTCAGGGAGCCCCACCACCCTGACATTGTTCCTCCTTTGGCGGTCTTCCGCATCATCAGCTCGGCGTTGTAGTGCACCAACCATATCCCTTAACTCCGCTATTTGCGAGCCTTGTACATGAGTAGCGTCTTCCACTTCTGATATTCTGTCCTCAGCAGTCGTCAGTCTGCCTCTGATTTTATCTAGATCATGGCGTATGAGGTTACATTCGGACGCTAGATGGTCCATGCGGCCCACCAACTCCGTTTTTGAGGCCGCTATGGCCTCTAAAATCGGGCCTGTAATTGCAGCTGTGTCCACCTCCACTTCCTGCCCCATACTGGAGGCATCCACTGATGCCGTCGGACTTTCTGGGCCCTGTTGTTCCACGCCAGCCGTTGCCATTTTGGCGCGCTGTGGGGCCGCACTGTGAGCTGGGCCTGCAGGGAGGTGGGCGGGGCTAGTCGCCATACTCGCCTGAGAACGGAGAGTCCGCGGACCTTTGGGCGGCTGGGAATGATGTTTCTTGGCCTGTTTTCGGTTCGCAAATGGCATGTCCCTTTGCCTGCGTTATTCCGCCACCCTGCTAGCGTTGAGAGAGCCTCCGATCGGTGGTCTGTCCGCCTATGTCAGGATAATTTGTCGGATGTGAGCCGGAGCTCTGTATCAGCACGTCCTGCCTCGCTCACATCCGGTCACGCCCCCCGACACAAGTCTTGTTAAACTTGTCTTTGCGGTCTCTATCCCCTTCACTTTTGTTTGCTGCTACTGTAATGGTGGTTAGGGATGTGGCTGTGCTGTCTGCCAGGATCTGAAAACGGGCCAGACAGAACTAAAAATTCTTTAGCGGGTAAAACCACTCCTACTTGCAGCAGTGAGAGTGGCTCAGTGTAAGAGAAATCGTTGTAGTACTCGCAGCACTACAGGAAGTATTTACATCTGTCTGCTACAATTCGTAATATGTGTGTGTTCGAGTACGAGGTGTGACAGTTTTAATTCCCAGATAGCCTGCAGCGTGGCACTATGGTGGTGAGACACGCAGCCATTCACACTGGAGCATGTTCTGACATTTTCTAACTAGCCCTTTCCTGGGTCACAGACCTGTTGATTCAGTCTTTACGGAGTAGTAGAAGGTGTGTGAGTTGCCCTGTTAGCGGAAAATGAGTAGCAGGAACCTGGAGCAGCGAATTGACATCAAATTTTGCATGAAAATTGGCAAAAGTGCAAGTGAAACTTTAGCTCTTACAACAGGCTTATAATGAATATTCAATGAAGAAATCAAGTGTTTTGGAATATCATAGGTGATTTAAAGAGGGGGCAGGAAGATGTCCAAGATGATGTAAGAAGTGGGCAGCCAAAAACGCAAAGGATGTATGCAAATGTGGGCAAGGTGCAAGCCTATACACGCGCAGATCGAAGACTGCAAAATGTTGGCAGAAGAATTGAACATGAACTGGGAAATAGTGTGGCAGATCCTAACGGGGGATTTGGGAATGAGTTTTCCACAGACGGTGCCTCGAATCTTGTCATAATATCAAAGAACGCGGTCTTCAAATTTCATCCGATCTTTTGAAGAATGTAGAGGTGCTTTGATAGTTATTACTAGTGATGAAACGTGGTGTTTCCAGTATGATCCGTACACAACACTAGATCATGCATTGGAAAACAAAGGATTCACCTTGCCCAAAGAAAGTTCCTGGCCCAGAAATCCATTCTGAAAGTTGACCAACCACTTTCTTCCTCTGACTTGGCACCCTGCAACTTTTGGCTGTTTCTAATATTAAAAATTGCCTTAAAAGGACAAAGATTTGATGACATTCCAGACATCCTGCCAGCATGATGGCCTAGACCACTTGCCAACATTGAGGGGAAAATAAATTCCTACGTTTACCAAAATATTCTACAGGATATCATTAGGGTGACTGTGCGCCAGCCAAAACTTAGTACAAATTGGGCTATTTTAGCAGCTTAAAAACGCTAAGCATCAAAGTAAATCCACCACAGATTGGCTCGAGAAAAAGAAAATCCACCTTTTTTGGAGTGGCCCAGTCAGAGACCAGAACTTAACCCCATAAAGATGCTGTGAAATTACCTCAAGAGAGCCGTTCACACCGGACAATCCTACAAATGTGTGCTGAAGCAGCTCGGTAAAATGGAATGGTCAAAAATTCCTCCTGAACGTTGTGCAGGTCTAATTTGGAGACACCGAAAGTGCTTGCTTGAAGTAATTTCTGCACTAGCAGGTTTGACCTCCAAGGGAGCACTTACTTTTTCCTCCAGCACTGTGAATAATATTTATTGGCTGTGTTTTAAAGACCTAAGACCGTTAGAATGGTTTGTTATCAGCTATCAGTGTTTTAATTTATTTTTCCCTGGAGTCGTATCTTGAGAAGTGAAATGGAAAATGTATTAAAGCTTGTCAGTATATTGCATACATGGTGGTATATGTTTACATTGTATCCTTTTGTCTCTCCAGCTGAGAGCACCCAGTTGCCATGTGAGTTCTGTGAAGAGCTGTTCCCTCTGGAGGATCTCATTTTACATCAGGTACAATTATCAGACTCTCATTTTTTTTGGCCTTCCTAACAGCGTAGCTGTGCCTGTATAAAGCTGTAATCGGCTACAGTGAGGGGGAAAAAGTGTTTGCTCCCCTGCTGATTTTGTATGTTTGCCCACTGACAAGAAAATGCTTAGTCTATAGTTTTTAGTGGTAGGTTTATTTTAACGGTGAGAGACAAAATAAAAATCCAGAAAAACGCGTTTCAAAAAAGTTCATCGATTTGCATTTTAATGAGTGAAAAGTTATTTAACCCCTTTTGCAAAACAGGACTTAGTACTTGGTGGCAGAACCTTTTGTTGGCAATCCACAGAAGTCAGATGTTTCTTGACGTTGGGGCCCCCCCCGGGTTTGCACACATCTCAGGAGGGATTTTGTCCCACACCTCTTTTTTGCAGACCCTCTCCAAGTCATTAAGGTATGGTAAGTCGAACCTTCAGCTCCCTCCACATATTTTCTATGGGAATAAGGTCTGGAGACTGGCTAGGCCACTCCGGGACCTGAATGTGCTTCTTCTTGAGCCACTCCTTTGTTGCCTTGGCTGTGTGTTTTCAGTCATTGTCATGCTGGAATGCACATCCACGACCCATTTCCAATGCCCTGGCTAAGGAAAGGATGTTCTTGCCCAAGATTTGATGGTACATGGCCCTTTTGATGCAGTGAAGTTGTCCTGTCCCCTTAGCAGAAAGACAACCCCAAAGCATAAGGTTTCCACCTCCATGTTTGACGGTGGGGATGGTGTTCTTGTGTCATAGGCAGCATTCCTCCTCCTACTCCAAACACGGTGAGTTGAGTTGATGCCAAAGAGCTCGATTTTGGTCTCATCTGACCACAACAGTTTTCCTCTGAATCATTTAGATGTTCATTAGCAGACTTCAGAAGGGCCTATACATGTGGTTTCTTAAGCAGGGGGACCTTGCAGGCGAAGCAAGATTTCAGTCCTTCACGGCGTAGTGTATTACTAATTGTTTTCTTGGAGACTATGGTCCCAGATGCCTTGAGATCATTGACAAGATTCTTCTCTTTTTTTTTTTTTTTTTTTTTACCAACTGTTGTCACCCTCTCATCAAGCTGCTTAGTGAGGGTCTTGTAGCCCATTCCAGCCTTGTCTAGGTCTACAATCTTGTCCCTGACATCCTTGGACAGCTCTTGGGTCTTGGTGAAGAGATTGAAATCTGATTGCTTCTGTGGACAGGTGTCTTTTATACAGGGAACAAGCTGAGATTAGGAGCACTCCCTTTAATAGTGCTCCTTTTCTCCGCTTGTTACCTGTATAGAAGACGCATGGGAGCCAGAAATCCTGCTGATTGATAGGGGATCAAATACTTATTTTACTCATTAAAATGGAAATCAATTTCAAATTTTTTTTTTTTAATGCGTTTTTTTCTGGATATTTTTGTTGTTGTGCTGTCTCTCTTACTGTTAAACTAAACCTACCATTACAATTAGACTGATCATTTCTTTGTCAGTGGGCAAACGTACAAAATCAGCATGGGATCAAATACTTTTTTCCCCCACTGTATTGGTGGCTATAGACGGGAGATGACTTTCGCCTATATTGACCATCTTCTACCAGAATGGCGACGTTCTCATATCTGTGGTAGCAGCAGACACCCACTAGCCAACATCTTCCAGCCAATTTCACCCACCAGTCAGCCTCTCCAAAGGTTGCAAATCCTTTTTAGATTGCTGCTGTTGCCACCCCATCCTCCAAAGATAAGCAGAGCCAGAAGCACCTGGCCACTCCTGCCCCTTTTTAATATGTTCTCTTAGCTGAACATGGCTGTATGTGTTTGTACACCATTGGCAAAAGGGCTGCCTGAGCACACTTGGATTGGATTGTGTTTGTAAATCTGATATACACTATATTGTCAAATATTGGAATGCCTGCCTTTACACGCATATGAACTTTAATGGCATCCCTGTCTTAGTCCGTAGGTTCAATATTGAGTTGGCCCACCCTTTGTATCTATAACCGCTTTGACTTTTCTGGGAAGGCCGTCCACAAGGTTTAGGAATGTGTCTATGGGAATGTTTGACCATTCTTCCAGAAGCGTATTTGTGAGGTCAGGCACTGAAGTGGACGAGAAGGCAAGGCTCGCAGTCTCCGCTCAAATTCATCCCAAAGGTGTTGAGGTCAGGACTCTCTGCAGGCCATTCAAGTTCCTCCCACCCCAAACTCACTCATCCATGTCTTTATGGACCTTGCTTTGTGCACTGGTGCGCAGTCATGTTGGAACAGGAAGGGGCCATCCCCAAACTGTTCCCACAAAGTTGGGAGGATGAAAATGTCCAAAATGTCTTAGTATGCTGACGCCTTAAGTGTTCCCTTCACTGGAACTAAGGGGCCAAGCCCAACCCCTGAAAAACCATCCCTACACCTTAATCTCCTCCCTCCACCAAATGATTTGGACCAGTGCATAAAGCAAGACATGGATGAGCGAGTTTTGGGGTGGAGGAATTTGACTGGCCTGCACAGTCCTGACCTCAACCTGATGGAACATCTTTAGGATGAATTGCAGCTCGTCCATCATCGGGGGGGGGGGGGGGGTTTGTTGTGGGGGTGGTTTTTAACTGCAAAAGTGGAAATGCGCTTTTAAATAAAAATGTTATTATTTATTTGTTTTTATAACCTGGTTGTCATCTTAACCTCTTCGCGCCCGCGCTATAGCCGAAAGACGGCTGCAGCGCGGACGTTCCCTGCCGGGAGGACGTCCCTGGACCTCCTCTTGTTTACTTCCCTAATGCGCGCTCCTGAGAGCGCGCATCGGGGAAGTTCTGTGCTGGCCGTGTCCGTTGGACACAGCCGGTCACAGATCGCTGTAAACGGCCAATCACAGCGGCCGTTTACAGCGAGATCGGCGTGTCCAATGAGAGATGATGTCATATGGAAACATATGAGATCATCTGACAGCGCCGCTCTCTCTCCTCACACAGACAGCGTGTGGGGAGAGAGAGAGATCAACGAAATGTGCGATCTGCCCGCTGCCACCTGTGTCCCCATCCACCTGTGTCCCCATCCACCTGTGTCCCCATCCACCTGTGTCCCCATCCACCTGTGTCCCCATCCACCTGTGTCCCCATCCACCTGTGTCCCCATCCACCTGTGTCCCCATCCACCTGTGTCCCCATCCACCTGTGTCCCCATCCACCTGTGTCCCCATCCACCTGTCACCACCTGTGTCCCCATCCACCTGTCACCACCTGTGTCCCCATCCACCTGTCACCACCTGTGTCCCCATCCACCTGTCACCACCTGTGTCCCCATCCACCTGTCACCACCTGTGTCCCCATCCACCTGTCACCACCTGTGTCCCCATCCACCTGTCACCACCTGTGTCCCCATCCACCTGTCACCACCTGTGTCCCCATCCACCTGTCACCACCTGTGTCCCCATCCACCTGTCACCACCTGTGTCCCCATCCACCTGTCACCACCTGTGTCCCCATCCACCTGTCACCACCTGTGTCCCCATCCACCTGTCACCACCTGTGTCCCCATCCACCTGTCACCACCTGTGTCCCCATCCACCTGTCACCACCTGTGTCCCCATCCACCTGTCACCACCTGTGTCCCCATCCACCTGTCACCACCTGTGTCCCCATCCACCTGTCACCACCTGTGTCCCCATCCACCTGTCACCAGTGCCATTTGCCAGTGTCACGTGTCACGTGCCATCTGTCACGTGCCATCTGTCATCAGTGTCACGTGCCATCTGTCACGTGCCATCTGTCATCAGTGTCACGTGCCATCTGTCACGTGCCATCTGTCATCAGTGTCACGTGCCATCTGTCATCAGTGTCACGTGTCAGGTGCCACGTGTCACGTGCCATCTGTCATCAGTGTCACGTGTCAGGTGCCACGTGTCACGTGTCAGGTGCCACGTGTCACGTGCCATCTGTCATCAGTGTCACGTGTCAGGTGCCACGTGTCACGTGCCATCTGTCATCAGTGTCACGTGTCGGTGCCACGTGTCACGTGCCATCTGTCATCAGTGTCACGTGTCGGTGCCACGTGTCACGTGCCATCTGTCATCAGTGTCACGTGTCGGTGACATCTGTCATCAGTGCCACGTATTAGTGCCACATGTTAGTGCCACATATTAGTGCCATCTGTCAGTGTCACATGTCATCAGTGCCCCATACTAGTGCCATCTGTCACCAGTGCCACCTCCGTGTCACGTGTCATTGTCCTGGTGCTCCAGAGCCTTCAAAAGTGTAATAGGTAGTCAACAAGTTAGATGTGTAATTTATGCTCCTAGAACACGTGATGGTGCTCCCTGCATTTTGGGCCTCTCTAAGTGGCCAGGCTGTGTAAAAGTCCCACACATGTGGTATCGTAATACTCAGGAGGAGTAGCAGAATGTATTTTGGGGTGTCATTTGTGGTATACACATTCCATGTGAGAGAAATAACCTATTAGAATGACAATTTTGTGAAAAAAAAATAAAAAATAAAAAAATAATTCATTTTGCAAAGAATTGTGGGGAAAAAAATGACAACATCAAAAAGCTCACCATGCCTCTTACTAAATACCTTGGAATGTCTACTTTCAAAAAAGGGGTCATTTGGGGGGTATTTGTACTTTCCTGGCTTGTTCGGGTCACAAGAAATGAGATCGGTCACCAGTACATCAGATGTGATCAATTTTGTATAATTCGCACCACAGTTTGTAGAGTCTGTAACTTTCACAAAGACCAAATAATATCCACTAATTTGGGTTATTTTTACCAAAGATATGTGGCAGTATAAATTGTGGCCAAAATTTATGAAGAAAAATTAATAATTTGCTAAATTTTATCACAGAAACAAAGAAAATGTGTTTTTTTTTTTTTTTTTTTTTTCAAAATTTTCGGTCTTTTTTCATTTATAGCACAAAAAATAAAAAAACCAGAGGTGATCAAATACCACCAAAAAGCTCTATTTGTGGGGAAAAAAAGGACAAAAAATTAATTTGGGTTCAGTGTTGCATGACTGAGTAATTGTCATTCAAAGTGTGAGAGCACCGAAAGCTGAAAATTGGTCTGGGCAGGAAGGGTGTTTAAGTGCCCAGTAAGCAAGTGGTTAACAGAGTAAAGACCCCAAGAGTAATTTTTAACTAACATGGGTGATGACCATGGAAGGGGCAATAGCCTGCAAAGGCATAATGGAGAAAAGTTCCCCAGAATTCAGTCTTGTTGGCCAGCAAGATAATATCATTTTAAAGAGGTGCTCCAGTCTCCCTAAAAAAACGTTTAATATAAAGGATACTTGCCTGTCCATGGATCCAATGATGTCGGGGCCTAAGTCGATTCTTCAATCGGCCTTAAGCACAAGCGCCGGTAATGGTAAAGTAAGGGAAACCGGCAGTGAAGCCTTTCGGCTTTACAGCCGGTTTCCTACTGTGCATGTGCAAGTCACGCTGCGCTGTGTGAATGGTCCCGCAGTCTCCTGGGACCTATGTCTGTCCCAGAAGGCTGTGGGGGTAAGGAGGGGCCGAACATGCTTGTAGATCGCTGTGACGATTTGAGCCAGAAGTGGGAGCTGGGTATCCTGTCAAAACCAGGTACCTATCCCCCCCCCCCAAAAAGTGCCAAATGTGGCAGTGGAGGGGGGAGGAGAGGGATGCAAATATGTGGCGCTTCACCTTTTGGATGCAGCTCTGTTTTACCCTGCTCTAACATTGTTTTAAAATTGAGGTTTGGTAATTGCTATATATGTCCCAGTGATGGTACAATATAGATTAAAGTAGGACCACATTTTGCAAAGGCCCTTAGATTGTGATATGTGACTCCCACATGTTTTGTGAATACACACAACTCTTAAACCATACATTACCTGATCAATGCAAGACAGCCTAAATCTGCAAATAACATGGGATTATATGCCTCAATATACAATAGAAACTGGCAGATCGATGATTTTCAGTGCCAGCACCTTGGCACTCGGTGATTGCAGTGTGGGATTTTCACTATTGGCACCACTGCTTTGGGTCCAGTAAAAGGGATGGCAGTGGGACAAGGTCATCTAGTGCCCAGGGAGGAGATGGGAAAACTTCTCATTACCCACCCCCCCCCTTATCAATATAGTGCCCCCCCCCCCCCCCCTCAGTGCAGCCCCCAGCTTCCACAGCTGGTTCTATTTGGGCAGATAAACAGCATTGTTGTACCCATTTCCTGTGAGCCCGGCCTGTCATTGGCGCACTCCCTGTGGCTGTGTAATTGAACATGCTGTGCTGACAGTATTCCAGGAGTGAGTGGCGGCAGCACTCACACATTACTATGTGCTCATTATTCAGTTCAGGACACTTTTTTTTTTTTTTTTTTTTATTTGCATTGGCACCTAGCAATCCTGCCAGTAACACACTTCCTTTCTAAGGTTTATAATGCTCACCTATTATACAGTACTTATGGCGGAGCAGTGTTGTCACTGTAGGATTACAGAACACCTCCAAACTCCCCATCTCTACAACATAGGGGGAGGTGTTCTAGGGTTCACATTTCCAGAGGTGAAATCTTTCATGGCTGACAGTTAATGCAAAACGAGCACAATACTCTCACTTGTTTGAGTAGTTCCTGTGGGCACATGCATGCTGCTAATAACATGGGTACTAAAAGTATTCTATGATGCCTAAGGGGGAAAAAAAAATGGTTTCTGTGTTTTTATTGTCCTTCTGGTCTTTCCCCATTTTTTTCCGTTTCAGTCTGGATGTAGACTTCCTACCACATCCAACAATAGAAGATTTTCCCCCGTTCCTAGAGAAAATGTCAGACCACCCTCCCCACCTGTCCAAAGTTCACAAATGGTCCTCCTGCCCTGTGAATTCTGTGGTGTACTGCTGGAGGGAGAAATCCTCTTCCATCACCAGGTATAGTGGAAATTGGTGCCTAATGTGTTTAAGACTTTTTTGGTTTAGATCATTTTAGCTGCTGGCATATTTATTGCTTTTTGCACGCCACTTCTGGTTTTATGCATTTGTAATTGTGTATGTTAGTGCTTTTCAGTGCCATTCAATTTGGATGAGCCGGGGCTGTCTGCGGCTGTAAACATGTACAGTATCTCACAAAAGTGAGTACACCCTCACATTTTTGTAAATATTTTATATCATTTCATGTGACAACACTGAAGAAATTGCACTTTGCTATAATGTAAAGTAATAAAGAGCAAGATGGAGAGATCAAATAAAAGAACACCACATCCCAAATATGAAGAAAATCCAAACAATTAGCGAAGGGGGCAAAGAGGTAACAAACCTGGATTTTTAGGGTGTTGGGTACAGAGAGCAAGACTCGTTGGGTAGCATAAAATTTATAGTTTTATTAAAGAAATAAAAACATGAGAAAAAAGGTACATCCGTATCAAAAGGTGAGTTATCTAATAAAGCATATACAAGTAAAGCACTACCACTCTCGACATGTTTCACTCAATAGAGTTTCTTCAGGAGATTGCTGGTGTGGCACTTTCTATACTATAGATAACAAAACATTAGGCGAGTATTAAATAATACATTAACATGGAAAAACATGCAAATTGGCATATAAATTAGAGGGAAATATGCAAAATGTATAAAGAAACAATATGTCAAAACATAAGGGCATAGAAACATGCAGACACAAGAACAAACCAAAGCTCACCAAGACTGCTTTAAAGCCATAGAAGGTATACACAGAAAAATAAATTCAGTGAATGCGTTGGACATCCCATCATTCCAGCTCTGCCTCTTAGTTGCTTGCAGAGAAGAACCATAACAGTGGTATTTCTAAAGATAAATATATGTGTGGATAAGCCTATAGAAAGCGTGGGTTGGAATGTTTATCAAGGTGATTATAAAGATAAGTATATACCCCTGACCAAAGAATTTCAGGAGAAAATAATTACCTTGATTTTTAAATGGGGGTGACTCAATTGAGGAGTTTTACTTGTACTGCTGAGGAGTGACTGATCAGCAGGTAGATAAATGTGTTCAACCTGGTAACGGACATCAAAACGGCAAGGTTTGGCAAAAACCGTGCACCATTTTTGAGGTGAACCTACAAGCAATATAGAGTATAGATTTGTAATGCTAATAGAGTTTTGGTTACTGCTCAAATATGTAAAGTAGTGAGTGTACAGCTTGTATAATAGTGTAAATTTGCTGTCTCCTCAACATAACAACACACAGCCATTAATGTTTAAACCGCTGGCAACAAAAGTGAGTACACCCCTGTTGAAAATGTCCAAATTGGGCCCAAAGTGTCTATATTTTGTGTGGCCCCCATTATTTTCCAGCACTGCCTTAACTCTTGGGCATGGAGTTCACCAGAGCTTCACAGGTTGCCACTGGAGTCCTCTTCCACTCCTCCAAGACGACATCACTGAGCTGATGGATGTTAGAGACCTTGTGCTCCTCCACCTTTCTGTTTGAGGATGCCCCACAGATGCTCAAAAGGGTTTAGGTTTTGGAGACATGCTTGGCCAGTCCATCACCTTTACCCTCAGCTTCTTTAGCAAAGCAGTGGAGGTGTGTTTGTGGTTGTTATGTTGGAATACTGCCCTGCGGCCCAGTCACCGAAGGGAGGGGATCATGCTCTGCTTCAGTATGTCACAGTACATGTTGGAATTCATGGTTCCCTTAATGAACTGTAGCTCCCCAGTCCTGGCAGCACTCGTGCAGCCCCAGACCATGACTCTCCCACCACCATGCTTGACTGTAGGCAAGACACACTTGAATTTTTTTACTGCTCACCTGGTTGCCGCTACACACGCTTGACACCATCTGAACCAAATATGTTTATCTTGGTCTCAGACCACAGGACATGGTTCCAGTAATACCATGTTCTTAGTCTGCCTGTCTTCAGCAAACTACGTGCTTTCTTGTGCATCATCTTTAGAAGAGGACAACCTCCTGGATACGATGTGGAGCACGTGCACTCAACTTGGTTGACCATAGCGAGGCCTGTTCTGAGTGGAACCTGTCCTGTTAAACTGCTGTATTATCTTGGCTACCGTGCTTCAGCTCAGTTTCAGGGTCTTGGCAATCTTTTAGCCTAGACCAGGGATATGCAATTAGCGGACCTCCAGGTATTGCAGAACTACAAATCCCATGAGACCTAGCAAGACTCTGACAGCCACGAGCAGGACCCCCAGAGGCAGAGGCATGATGGGACTTGAGCTAGAGGTCCACTAATTGCATATCCCTGGCCTAGACCATCTTTATGTAGAGCAACAATTATTTTTTTCAGATCCTCAGAGTGTTTTGCCATGAGGTGCCATGTTGAACTTCCAGTGACCAGTACGAGAGAGTGAGAGCGATAACAGCAAATTTACCACACCTGCTCCACATTCACACCTGAGACCTTGTAGCACTAACGTGTCACATTACACCAGGGAGGGAAAATGGCTTATTGGGCCCAATTTGGACATTTTCACTTAGAGGTGTACTCATTTTTGTTGCCAGTGGTTTAGACATTATTGGCTGTGTGTTGAGTTATGTTGAGGGGACAGCAAATTTACACGATTATACAAGCTGTACACTTCACTACTTTACATTGTAGCAAAGTGTCATTTCTTCAGTGTTATCACATGAAAAGATATATATAAAAAAAAATATTTACAAAAATGTGAGGGGGTGTACTCACTCACTTTTGTGAGATACTGCATCTTTATATACAGCACTTACCTGCGGTTAGGGACAGATGTCTGCTCCTGGACTCTGATATATTGCATCCAGGAGCAGATTTCTGTCCCTAGTGGCAGTTGATCGGTGAAATTGCAGACACATGCAGATAGGTGCTTAGAGCTGCTGACAGCCCATGGTTGTTTCAGCATGTCATTCAATTGTACAAACTGAGCAGCCACAAATATACACTTGCCGCATCATAGCCATTTATGACATGTAAATGAGGCCTTCCACCATTGTGCTGAAGAGAATGGTGTATGCAGCAGCTCTGGTGTCACCATACAAGACAGTAAAGTCCTCAAATTGCCCATTACAGATGGCTTTCATTTTCTTGTATGCAAAAGAGGAGTTTCAACTGGAAGGCGGTTGCTATGCGAAACCTAGACCCTTTTTAATTAACTTTTTTTTTTTTTTTTTTTTTTTTTTTTTTTTTAGAAATCAGCCCAACTAACATTTACTCAGTGTTTGTCATTCTGGGCAAATTTTCTCATATGGCGGAGTATGTTTGGTATTTTATATATACTTGATCTGCTGGTGAATACTGTAGCAGTATAGCCTTGGTGCAAATATCTGTATTTCTTGGTTGCTTACCAGTTTTCTGTGTGTTTTAGGATCAGTGTGAGAAGTGTCCAGACTCTGGAAAAAGCTCTGCTTTTACACCAGCGCTGCTTTCCGATGATGTAACACGTGAAGAGACGCCTTACAAAACTTATGAAACCTCAACTTTTCAGTCCCGCCTTGGTCCCACAAGAGGTTAGTAAGGCCGCGGCATTGTAAGGATATTTTAGCTGATGAGAACCACCTTTCTATACCGTAGCAGTAGATTCAGTTTATTCTACTAAACTGATTGTGCAAAGAATTTATAATCAATGATGGTCAAGCTTCTTTCAGCTAAAAGAGCTGTTCTTAAAGTAGAACTAAGAGCACAACCTTTCTTTTCCAATTTGGATAGAGAAAGGGAAGGTTATTAAAAAAAAAAAAAAAGCCCTGAGAGGGGGTTTATTAATAAGTTGTTGTTGTGTTTTTTTTTTTTTTTTGCAATCTGTGTTTCATTTTGCGAGATTTCCCTTCACTTCCTGTCCCATAGCCAAAACGGGAAGTGAGGAGCAAGGAAATTCCTGGTTGTCACTATTGTCCTCATTGGAAGATATCCGCTCTATTACTGTCCTGGGGACAACCCAAAATTTTAGATTTTCTTTTAGTTTCACTTTTGATGATGATGATAAATGGGACAAATCGAGAGGGTGAATCTCCCCAACGGGGACACAGACAGTAAAGCAAAAAACAGACAGGTGTTCTAATCCCTCCCCACTCTATCCAAAACGAACTGAAAGAAAAGTTTTGCCTTTTTTTAGGTATATTGTAAATTGAATCTGTACATTGCTCATATTGAGAGAAGTAACAGGTTCGAGCTACTCTAGAACAGCTACCTATGGAATATGAGCAGCATGCTCTGGCCTTCTCCCCCTTTCCTTCTTCTGGTATTTCTATTTATGGGGTAACACATGACAACACCCCCCCAATCTTCCTATCAATGTAGTGTTTGGTGAATGTACAGCCAGTGACCAGGCATGAGTACCCTCCGATAGGAATGGAGGGAGTGTGTACAGTTCCTGTATAAGTTTCAACTTGCTCAGCAGATCAAAACGTCACAGAAATCTGAACCTGCCTGGATGTGAACTGTAATTCAAGGGAAGCAAGTGGAAGATGAGTACATGCTTCTTATGTTCTGTAGAGAAGAGTGAACCCGTTACTTTGACCAATATGCGCATGTACAGTAACCTGTAGCAGCCACATAGAATCCATTTTGTGCTAACCCAACTTTAAATTCTATTTGCTTGCTATGTGCTACCGCACTTGGTAATAAACAACAAAGGACTCTTGTTCCTGCTTATCTTTTTTTTGTTTTCAATTTTAGAACTAACGTCTCAGTTTAAAGTGTTTGTAAACTTAGAAATGAAAAATTATTTTAAGGTGAGCTTTTTAATATCACTATTTCAATTTTGCCTGTAGCGCATTGCTATTACCTGACTGATCCTACCACTTCCCCTCTTCCTGGTCGTAAACGAACTGTACTAAGCATGGCAGCTGACCCATGCCAGCATGGCCAGTTTACGTTCCCTGCCATCCCACTGTTAGCGCACAGCGTGCCTGTATCTTCTGTGGTTTGTGTATAACCACGCGCCCCCTCACCCTTCCTGCCTCCCTTGATTTACGGTTTCCTTAGCTGATCCTCCACCTCTTTGTGAAGTCGCAGGGGAAAGGGGAAGTGACATCATGCCGCCATGTAAGATTGCCTTTCATTACCATGGAAACACTGATGCTGGGCCGTGAATGTCACTTCCTACAATGACGTGAATGGCCCAACAAAGATGACATGATCTGCATTTGCAAGGCAGAAAACGAATTATTGGCAAGTTTTATAAAAATGTAACAATATATTCATGAAGTGCATACATGTATGAATTTAAGTGGGTGTATGTTTTACTGAGCTTTACAACTACTTTTACCTGTCGGTGAATACCATGAATGTAATTTTTAGTAGATTATTCACATATATCATATACTAATGATACAAATACCACCACTAGTTTTATGATCATGAGGGCACAGCGTCAGATTTCTGTTTAGCAGAAGAAGAGGCGTTTTAGTTATTACACTTGGTATAAAATTAAATGTTATTTTCATTTTATCTTACCAACAAAAGTTGATGCCAGTGTGGGCACTAACCGATACCCAAGCGAGAATGCAGCTAGACCTCCACTTCCTGGGAGAACATCACTTCTAACAGAAAAACGGTACCAGCGGCCAAGAATGAACAACACACTGTTCAACCCCATCCTGGAGGACACGAGAAGAAGAAACCAAGAAGAAAATATGAGGTTCCTTAGAAACCAGCGCCATGACAACCTACCGTCTAGTGGAGCATCCAATAGGTAGACCTAGTTTTCATTTATACAAAATGCAGGTTTTATACCACTGATGGCTTTTATGTATGGCTCCTCCAAAAGGGGCAATCTTACCATCAGTTGACAATGATAAAAAAAAGTTCCAGACGCTGATGAATGAACAGCACCCAATAGCCAACCGCCAAACCGTGCTGATGTCCAGTAGTATGGGTTTAAAATGCTGAAAAACTGGAAATGGAAGTGACTGACAGCACTCAGAGGTTTGACTGAGAACAAATGACTGATGGCTGCAATAACCCATAAAATACTTTCAAATAGGCTTGCTGGCTGTTTATTCAAATGGATGAAAAGCGAGTTAAGCAGTACATGACTCGTAAATTGTGAGGTTGCAACGTTGCCAAGCTTGGCTCGGGCTCTGATGGATTACTGTGCCAGACTGAGTGAATCCAGGAAGGGAGTCTGTTCAGTTTGCGGCTACAATGGTCTGTGTCCTTCCCTGGGTTCACTCCGTATGGCACCGTAATCCATCAGTGCTCGAGCAAGCGTGGCAACGTTGCAACCTCACAATTTACGAGTCGTATACTGTTATTTAACTTTCTTTTCATCTAGTTGAATAAACTGCCAGCAAACCTATTTGAAAGTATGTTTGGGTTATTGCAGTCATCAGTTGAGTAAATGTAATATGCAGTTATTTTGTAACTATGAACATGCTTCAATGTAATATAGAAAATTGATCGTTTGTGTGTGTGTGTGTGTGTGTGTGTGTGTGTGTTTGTTTTTTTTTTTTTTTTTTTTTATTATGAAGAATTTGCAGTCTTTTTTTTTTTTAACCGCTTCAACCCCGGGCGATTTTACCCCCTTCCTTACCAGAGCACTTTTTGCTATTCGGCACTGCGTCGCTTTAACTGACAATTGCGCGGTCGTGCAACATTGCACTCAAACAAAATTGAGGTCCTTTTTTTCCCACAAATAGAGCTTTCTTTTGGTGGTATTTGACCACCTCTGCGGTTTTTTATTTTTTGCGCCATAAACAAAAGAGCGACAATTTTGAAAAAAACGCAATATTTTTTACTTTTTGCTATAATAAATATCCCATTTTTTTTAAAAAAATAAATTTTTTACTCAGTTTAGGCCGATATGTATTCTTCTACATATTTTTGGTAAAAAAAATCGCAATAAGAGTTTATTGATTGGTTTGCGCAAAAGTTATAGCGTTTACAATATAGGGGATAGATTTATTGCATTTTTTTTTTTTTTTTTACTAGTAATGGCGGCGATCTGCGATTTTTAATTTTTTAATTTTTATTTTTTTCCGTGACTGCGACTTTGCGGCGGACACTTCGAACACTTTTTTTTTTTTTTTTTTTTTTTTCTTTTTTTGCCACCTCAGCGAAATATTTCGGGAGACTTCAGATCAGCTGCAATAATCATGCGTGTCCCGTCTCCATTCACATCATAGTAGCCATATTTCCCTTTTTTTCTGCTTGTGTCTTTTTTTTTTTATCATTATTATTTAAAGCAAATATAATTTAGGCACTAATCAGGCCCTTAGCTCATTCACTCTAGTCAACCACCGTTAACATATTTACCCCCTCCCCCCCCCAATCCCCACCTTCCCCCCCCACCCTGACCTGACCAGAATTTTTTGTTGGTTCTTATTAGTACAAGAGAAAAAGAAAGAGAAATCAGAACCAAGAAAATTAAGAGCAAGAAAGATGTTCCCTAAGGCTCCATGATTTTTTGAATGCCCTCCATCCTCTCCATTTATCTGATTTTTCCTCCGCCCTCCCCTTATCGTCTTGTCTCCTTTCCATAATGAATATCCTTTCTACTTCGTCTACCCATTCCCAAATTGTTGGGCCCTCTACTTCTTTCCATTTCTTGGGTATTGCTATTTTTGCTGCATTTAGGAGGTGTGGGACGAGTGAGCCTTGGTATTTTTTTAAGCCTTCTTTTGTCCCATGAAATAATATTGTCCATGGTTCCATTGGGAGTGTTATGTTGGTTATTTCCTTTATGTATTGTATTACTTTTTCCCAGAACCCCCTGATCCTGGGGCAACTCCACCAAATATGTGTCATAGTGCCTAGTTCCCTACATCCTCTCCAGCAATCCCCTTGATTATCTTGTTGGTATTTACAAGCTTTATCTGGGGTGACATACCATCTTGATAATACTTTATAATTGATTTCAGCCGATTTATTATCATGTGCAGACCTATGTGTAAGTTTCAGTATTTTCTTAATGGTGGTGCTGTCACATTGTGTTCCCAACTCGTTTTCCCACTTTGAGATGAATGGAGGCATCCCCTTTTCTTCCCCGTCAAGCAGAAGCCCGCCCCACCTAGATATCGTGCCCCTGGTGTTATTATTTAGGCATATCCGTTCTAGTGCGGTTAGTTCTGTCTCTTCCCTTAAGGGGCGTGGGAGGCTCTGCGTAAAGCCAGCAAGTTGGTGATACCTCCATTCATCAATCTCCTCGAACCCGACTGTGTTTTTTTAGTTCCTGCAGTGAAAGAATCTTTCCCTCTTTTAATATATCCTTAAGCTGTGCGTGCTCGTGCTTTATCCAATTCCCTCCGTTAATCTTCATCCCTAGTGCAAAAAAATAGTTTTCTTTTAAGCTAATAAGTGGTGAGTTATAATACTCATTGTATTTTTTATATATCCCGTCCCATATCCTTAGTGTATTTTGTGTGAGTTTACATTTACTTAAATCGGTTGGCCTGTATTTAGGGGGGTTCCATATAATATTCCCTAGTTTTGCCTTGTTCAGGGAGCACTCTAAATTCACCCATCTTTTTTCTTTATTTTCTTTTATCCATTCTGTGATTCTTGAGAGTACAATAGCTTTATAATATAGGGATATATCTGGAATTGCTAGCCCTCCATTATTACTCGTTTTAAGGTAGAGAAAGCTATTCTAGGTTTCTTCCCTTTCCATATGAACCCCGTCAGTAGGGATTTAAGCTTTACTAAATAATATTTGGGGAGTACAATTGGCATCATTTGTATTTTATATACAATTTTAGGGAGTATAAACATCTTAAGTGATTGGATTCTCCCGAACCATGAGAGGGATCTATATCCTAATCTTTTAATGTCATTTTTAATGTCATCTAAGAGTGGGACAAAGTTGGACTTAAAATTTTTTTTTATAGTAGTTGCTAATTTTATGCCTAGGTATCTCAGTTCTTCTCGCCAGGGAAATTTAAATGCCTTTTGGAGTGTATGCTTTTCTGTGTTTCTGGTGTTAATATTCAACACCTCAGACTTCCCCAGATTTATTTTAAAGTTTGAGATCTCCCCATATTTTTGGATTATCTCCATTAATCGGGGCAAGGTGTTACTAGGTTTTTTGATGTAAAATAGTACATCATCAGCGTATGCAGATAGTTTGTGTTCCTCTTTCTCTATCCTGAATCCCGCTATCCCAGAATCACCTCGGATTGTGGACAGAAGGGGTTCAAGAGAGAGAACAAACAGGAGGGGGGACAACGGGCATCCCTGTCTGGTCCCGTTCCTCATTTCGAAGGGGGAGGAGTCCGTGCCATTGATCTTAATTGTCGCTGTCGGATGATGATATAGCGTCTTTATCCGTCTCAGCATGTTTGGGCCAAAGCCCATTTCCTCCAGTGTCATGAACATGAAGTCCCAGTCTACCCGGTCAAAGGCCTTCTGGGCGTCAGTTGACAGGAGCAGACTGGGACCCCCGCTCTCCCTCTCGTGGAGCAACAGGAGCAGAGTACGGACCCCATTATCTCTACACTCTCTCCCTGGGACAAACCCAGCTTGATCTGGGTGTACCAACTTGGTCATCCGCCTTTTAATTCTACTTGCGAGTATTTTAGCAAAAAGTTTGGTATCTGCATTTAGCAGGGATATCGGCCGATAGTTCGAGCAGCAGGTTCCATCTTTATCTTCTTTTTTTATGACCGTAATCGAGGCTAACAGAGCCTCTTTGCTCATTTGATAGTCTGTTCCCAGACCGTTCAAATACTTGCATAGCCATGGGATCAGGATCTTCTGGAACCTCTTATAATAGTATATCGTGAACCCGTCCGGCCCTGGGCTTTTCCCGTTTCCCGTATCGGCCAGTGCGCGTACTATTTCCTCTTCTGAGATTGGACCTTCCATCTCGTCTCTATCATTTGTTGTCATTCTAACTAAGCCCGCCTGCCTTAGAAAAGCCTTGGCGTTTCCCTTCTTATCTGATATTACTCCCTCCCGTTCGTGTTCTACTGCATATAGTTTCTCGAAATAGCTCTTGAATATTTGTGCAATCCCGTTTGTGGTGTATTCTAAGGTCCCCTTGTCTACCTGTATTTTCTCAATAAAATTTAGCTTTTTTTTTCCCTGTAACATTTTGGATAGATATTTTGGGGATTTATTGCTTCCGTAGTATTTTTCCCTGGCGAGAAGATAGAATCTTTGTTTAGTTTCTTGTTCCATATGGTTTTTAAGTTCTTCTCTTTTATTTATTATTTCTAGGTATAGCGAACTGTCGGGTTTTTGGGACATTTTATGTCTGTTCTAATTTAGCTATTTCGCCTGTAATCTTTTTTTATCTTGCTGGTCCTGTCTCTTTTTTTTTTTTTTTTTGTCCCCTCGGCTATCAGGATTCCTCTTATAAAGGCTTTGTGGGCCTCCCATAGTGTCCTACTCAAGATCCCCTCTGTGTCGTTCGTCCTAAAATATTGTTCCAGTTCCTTTCCTATTTTCTCGGCTCCTACGTCCTCTCTTATTTCCTCGTTTAGTCGCCACCTAGGGGGCGCTTTGACTTCCGGGGTCATTTGTATTTTCATCCATACCGGAGCGTGGTCTGATAATGAGATTATCCCGATGTTTGATTCTAGTACCCGTTCTAATGTTCTGTGTTCTAACAAAATATAATCGATTCGTGAGTACGTCCCGTGCACCTGGGAGTAGAACGAAAAGTCTTTATCTTTAGGATGCTGGCATCGCCAGACATCTAACAGTTGATGTTCCAGTAGTTTTTTCTTAATTCTATGTAATTGTACGTTACTAGTCCCAGGTGCCCGGGACGTACTGTCCCATTGTGGATCTAGACAGAAATTTAAGTCCCCCATCATGATCAACATTCCCCCCCCGAACTCCATCACTTTCCTTAAGATTTTAATTAAGTATGACCCGGGGTCGGTGTTAGGGGAATATACATTAACCAAAGTAACTTTTGTGTCGTCTAGTTTACCCTCTAAAAAAAGGTATCTTCCCTCTGGGTCAGACTCCCTCTTTTCCAGGCTGAATCTCACTTTTTTAGCAAAGCCAATTGCCACACCTCTACTTCTAGTGGTGACTGTATCCGCATGGTACCATGTGGGAAATTCTTTGGAAAATAGTTTGATATTTGAGTTGTGTGAAATGTGTGTCTCCTGTAAGAAGGCCACGTCGGCGGAATATTGTCCCAGTTCCATCAAAATTTTATGGCGCTTATTAGGTGAATTGAGCCCCTTAACATTGTATGTTATGAAGTTTATAGTAGGCATCCTTTTCTAATGGCTAGGTGTAGTCAATCCTCCTATCTTAGTCCCCCAATCTTTCTGGTCAGGTCCCCCTTCCTCCCCCCCCTTTCTCCCTCCCCCCCTCTCCTCCCTCCCTACCTACCCCTCCCTTCCCTATCCCGGGCTTAGCTCCCCACTCCCCACGTGGCCTTACCATGGCCCCCGGCTCGCCTATGGTCCCGATATTCTTGACCATCCTTGAGCCGCCTTTGAGGAGGTCTGCGCGTTATCCCGTCCCTCTCCGGCCGGGCCCCAAGGGTCCGGTACGTGAGGGTGGGGGGCCCCCCCCCCACCCACCTCCCCCCCCCGAACTGTCTAATCATCCAACCAGCCGGGCAACTCTGGAATTGGTAGGTCCAATTTTTCACAAAACTCTCGTAAGTCCTCTGGGAATACTAATTTTGCCGAGATCCCCTCTCTGAAGCCAATCAGGCAGGCGGGGAACCCCCAACTATATCGAATGTTTCGCGTCCGCATGCTCTCCAGGAGGGGTCTCAACAATCGTCTTCTGTCCAGCGTTTCGGGTGCCAGGTCCATATATATCTGTAGGTCTTTTCCTTCATACTGTATCTGCGTGGGCCTCTTTATCTTTGCCCAGATCTCAGCTTTATCTTCATAAAAAGTAAAACTTACTATAATGTCCCTTGGGCGGTCTGTATTGTAATCCCTTGGCTTGCCGACCCGATGTATTCTATCGGTCCTAGGGAACTCTTCTTCTCCTTTGTTGAGGATTGGGCCGAGAATTTTTTGAATAATCTGCTTGAGATCTTCCCCTCTGGTTTCCGGTACAGATCTGATTCTTATATTTTGTCGTCTGCTGCGATTTTCCTGATCCTCAATTCTGTATTGTAATCTCCTTGTGTTAATCCTGTCTTTATGCAGCTGCTCCTGAAACTTGTTCATCTCTTGGTCCAATTTTTCTGTTTTCTCTACCGTTTCCACTCGTATTAAAAGGGAACCTAGGTCTGACCTCAGGGAGCTAATGTCTGCTTTTATAGCGTTTTCAAGTCTTGAGAGCATCTTCTCCATCTCCCCTTTTGTTGGTAAATGTTCATCTTCTCTGAGCTCTTCCATTCTACTTTCGTCTATTTCGCTTTCTATGATGGAATCTGAGGCCATGGTCTCCTCCAGTATTTTTTCCGCTCCTTTTTTTTTTTTCTCCCTTCAAGTGAGTTTGTCTTGCCCCTTCTGGGTTTTTTGGGCTGGCGCCTTGGGTCATGTATTGCTTAATGGTACTTTCCGAGTTTTTCTCTTTACCACTTTTGGAAGGCGCACCTTTTTGTTTTGTTCGTTGACCTACTCATGTTTGCCCCCTTATCTTTAATTCTTCTGATTCGTTTGCCCAGCTTCTTTCTTTTGGGGGGCTGGGTTAACTCCCGGCCGACGTAGGGCAGAATTAACTAGGGATCGGAACAAAGGTTTATTCTGAATACTTAAAGAAAAGGAGAGAACCGACTCTATTCAAATTTCTGGACTCTTATTCTCTAAAGAGGGAGTGTAGAAGTTTCAGAATGCAGCGGCAGGTCAAGGGTCAGACTATTCAATAAGGCAAAGTCTGTCCTGCCCTAATACTATACGTAGTGGAGTAACTTTAATAGTTAATTGTTCCTACTTTTGTACCGAGTCCAAGAGAAACAGAAAGAGGACAACAAAAAAAAAAAAAAAAGAACGAGGGGGGAGGGGGGGGGGGGAATTTCTTTTTCCTTTTCCCACTGCTTGTCTCCTGGCTGACTGTTATACGAAGAACCGTCAGTCTATATTTATTTCAGCCCTTATCCCCCTAGAGCTTCTTATAGTATCATCCTTCAGTTTTACTTTACAAGGTTTTTCTATTTAATACGTGATCAGACTTTGCAATTTCTATTTTCCTAGGCAATCTGTTATGCAGGGTATTGTCTGGGTGGTCTCAGGGTATCGTCAGTTTATGTTGACTTCACATACTGTCCTCCAAAGGCTTATTGTAATGCAGCCCCAGCCTTTTATACTTTCCTGGGATCAAGGAAGGAACCGAAAAAAAGAGCAGAACGGGAGAAAAAAAAAAAAAAAAAAAGAGCAGGAAGGAGAAAATGCAAAGGATCTCTACCATTCCTTCTTTACCATTCCTCTTCCCCCCCAGCTAACTGTTATACATGATATCGTCAGCATATGTTTTTGTTCGGGGCTTATCCACCAAAGATTTCTTAAGGTACAGTCATAGAGTTTAACTTTACAGGGTTTTCCTATTTTATACCAGATCAATTTTTACAGTTATTTCCCTTGGCATTCTGTTATACCATCAGGTGTCATCCGCTTATATTTGTTTTCTTCCCCTGTCTCACAGGAGACTTGTTAAAATACATTCACTGCGGTTGTGCTATTCAGTGTATACTGAGATACCGTTCTTATCACCCAAGCGCCTAGATATCCGTGATAAGTCCCGTCACTTACTTTCGGGGATGGACCTCCTTCTCATAAGACATTACTATGCAGATGTTACCTCCAGTTTCTGTTCCTCTCACGGACCTCCTGTGTAGTGGGGAGGTCGCCTGCCCCAGTTGTTTCACCCCAAGGTCTGACCGAGGTGCCTTAAAGTGCCGTCTGCTGCTGCTTGGATGGGAAGAGGGGGGAGCCGATACAGGAGGCGAAGAGGGGGAAGGCGCGGGAGACCCCGTCCGCCCTACACCCTCGCCGCGCCGAGGCTGTGTCTGGATCTCCAACCTCACAGCGTGCCGACAACCACTGCGCCGCGAGGTGCCGGGTCCGGGAGGTGTGCGCTGCGGCGGGTGCGGGAGATCTTCAGCGCCGGTCCGGAGCTCTCACTCCCCGTCTAACCCGGCGTCCCGCATTCAGCTCCCGCCGCGAGCGCTACACGCAGGCTCCTCCCACCATGCCGGTCGGCGTCATCACGTCGGCCGCATCTCCGTAAGCCCTCCGGGCCGGCCTCCTTTCTACCGGCGGATTCCCTGACTTCGAACACTTTTGACACATTTTTGGGACCATTCACATTTACACAGCGATCGTTGCTATAAAATTGCTCTGATTACTGTGTAAATGGCAGGGAAGGGGTTAACCTTGACTGGCAGGGAAGGGGTTAACACTAGGGGGCGCTGCAGGGGTTAATATGTTCCCTATGTGAGTGATTCCAACTGTGGGTGGAGGGGACTCACAAAGGGAGGAGACTAATCGGTGTTCCTCTGTACTTGGAACACATCATCGGTCTCCTCTCCAGTGACAGGACGTGGAGCTGTGTGTTTACACACAGCTCCACGCTCTTGCTGTTTTCCCGGGCAATCGCTGGTGCCCGGCGGACATCGCGGCCGTCGGGCACGCGCACCGGGTGCCGAGCGACGACGCGGGTGCGCGCGCCCCCTAGACGGCCGGGAATAGGAGGACGTCATATGACGTCCACCCAGGATGGGAGATCCACCTTGTGGACGTCATATGACTGTGGGCGGTATTGAAGTGGTTAAAGCTGATATCCATATTTCATTTAACTTTAATGTGATTGGAAAGGCTTGTTTTTTTTCCAATAATAACAAACATGTTATACTTGCCTCCTCTGTTGCAGTGGATTTGCACAGAGCAGTCCGGATCCTCCTCTTGATGGGTCCCTCTTCTGTGCTCCTGGCCCTTTCCTACTGTGTTCCTGGCTCCTGCCTCCTGTTCAGTGCCCCCACAGCAAGAAGCTTGCTATGGGGGCACCAGAGCCAAATCACAGCTCCCTGTGTCTATTTAGACACAGAGCCCCCCGGCCCCGCCCCTCTCTCCCCTGATTGGCTAGCTGATTTTGACAGAAGCAGGAGCCAATAGCGCAGCTGCTGTGTCTCAGCCCATCAGGAAGGAGAATCTCGGACGGCTGAGACACACCAAGCTGGTCCGGAGGAACGATTTACTTCAATAACAGTTGCAGCAGCTGAGTGTGCTGTTTTATACTGTATGTAGCCTCAGCTACGTACAGTAGACAGTTCTGCATTCCGGCAATGAGATGAGAACTTTCAGTCCCAGTCCCAGAACAAAATCCAGTCAGACTGAGTGCAGCTCAGCCATTCATATGGAGCTTTGTTTTCTATGCATGAACAAAAAGCTTTCTTTAATTGTCAGGGGCAGGCTGATAAAGTCACAAACTTTTGCTTTGGCTAATCCTGAGGAAGTATTGCACTTTTTCCAAACGATCAGATGACTTCAAAGCTCAGGCAAGTATCTGTGCAGGTTTGTCAATCCACTGGCATTGGCCCTGAATAGGTTAAGGCCCCCCCAGACACCTGCTGGTCAACGTTTTGTGGTCCCTCGACCTGTTGAAAAAGATAAAAAAAAAAATTGCATTGAGATTATTTACAAAATACATGCAGCAAATATAGGAGTAGTGGGGATGCAAAAAAATAAAAGTAAGTTATTGCATAACCTTTTCTTCTTTAAAGTGGTTATAAAGTCACGTGTATTAATTACTTTGATTCTCTCTGTCTTTAGGTCCCTGTTCAGTAGTGTGTGTGTGTGTGTGTGTGTGTGTGTGTGTGTGTGTGTGTTTGTTTTTTCTTAAATTTTATAATGCTAAATACCTTCTTTGCATAGCCCTGCTGTGCAGACATGTGACCTCCCTCTGCTTTCCTTCCATGTGAGTACAATGTCACGTGGGAAGTCACTGCAGGGCTCTGCAAAGAAGGTATTTAGCACTTATAATTTTATGAACACACTCACTCACTCACTCACTCACACACTCACACACTCACACACTCACATACTGATTACGGAACTGATGGAGAGTGGGAGAAGGAGAGACTCTGAGGAGAAAGCAGGATGACAGAGATATAAACTTATCATGCTGTCATGGACTAGTAGCCATGATTACCATGGTCAGCACACCTAGGGGGGGACTGGGATAGGCATGCTCAATCAGGTATTGTACAACATAGAATGGGATAAATGATGTTACAGAAACCCTGTGCTATATATTATGCCTTTTAAAGGGACAGGAGTCATTTATTTATTTATTTTTTTTGGGGGGGGGGGGGGGGGTTACAACCACTTTAATTTATGATTGAATAATTTTATTCTTTACGATTGTTGGCTGAAAGACTGTGTGCCCTGTAATAACTGTGAATGGCAGACTACCAAATATGCAAGTTATAACTAATCCCTTTTTTTTTTTTTTTGGTAGGAATCGAGGCTCCAGAAACAAGGTAATATGCTACAAAGTACACACAGTAGCAGTTTCTTAATCAAAGCATACATTCAGGTAAAATTATGTAAAATATAATTTTCTTCTGTACATAATTTTTTATTTTTAATCTTATTCAGGTAACAAATGAGAAGATAAATCCTGAAGATGTTGATAAGGAAGAATAAATATGTTCGTGACTTTTCAGAACACTATAGCGCTATATATATATATATATATATATATATATATATATATATATATATATATATATATATATATATATATATATATATATATATACAGTATATAATAATTTTTTGATCTCCAGAATCACTTTTTATACTACATTTTCTATAATTGTATGTAATACCAGCCTATAAAATCTCTTCAGCTGCATCACTATTAATCTTTTTGTATTCTATTTTTAATATTCTATTTTGAAAATTGGACTTTGTTTCGGTAACACATGGTGAATGAACGTAACATTCCACTGCAGTCCGCTTGCTTACCAGGGAATTTTCTTTTTTTAATGTAGATCTATGGAATTGCCCTGGTGACTTTTTTTTTTTTTTTTTTTTTTTTTTTTTTTTTTTTACTGTTTTCCTTGTGTAAAACTTTTGCATTACCCGAGACCTATTAAGTGTATGTGGCTTAATTTTATTTATTTATTGTGTAACATTTTTGATGTTTAAAAAGCCAGCTTAGTAGGCACTACATGAGATCTCAGTAATTCTTTTAAAAAAAAAAAAAAGGCCCTGTCATCAGGGAGTAGTAAAGAACTTTGCCAAGCGCTCTTTGCAACTGATCGTGTTGTAAAGCTCATTTTGGAAAATGAACAAGCATATCTGTATCTAAAAAAAAAAAGAAAAGTAGAACAGTACAAGAAGGGTTCTGACTGGTCAATGCATTTTTGTTCCTTTTTTCACTTTTTTTGTTTAATTGAACAAAGCTGTTACTGGCATTCCTATCAGACTAACAGCCACTCATAAGATGATAAAATATGAATATGTACTATTTTTCCCTCCCCTTTATGCCACAACTTTTAGTGGGGGTGGGGCACATACTGCCCAATGGCTCCCAGTGAAGTTAGAGCAGGGTGGGTGCAGACAACAAATTGTTCTGCTTGTCTGGTTTAGATGAGCTACCTTACGCTAAAACCCACATTCAGTGAAATATGGAAGTTGCCTTTGACAGCTGAAAATGCTATTTGAGTGACTGCCATGCTGAGCCCCCAAACCAAAGGCTTTCTCATTTTCTAACCTGTATGCAGGTTAAGACTAAGATTTTGCTTTAACTTCTATTGCTGCATGCTTGGTCTGGGTCAGCGATATGAAAAGTATTGACACCAAAGATAGCCAGAAAACTAGTATTTTTACTAAGCGGAAGCAAGGGCAGCTGACATATTTATCTCAGTACAGGTTTCGCTTAATATATTCTATCCACATTGATATTAAACATTTATGGGGGAGATTTGCTAAAACTGGTGCAGCTGTGCATAGTGACCAATCACCTTCTAACTTTAGCTTATTCAATTAAAGGGGTTGTATAGGTAAAAGTTTTTTTCACCTTAATGCATACTATGCATTAAAGTGAAAAAACATCCGACGATTAGCAGCCCCCCAGCCCCCTCGTTTTACTTACCTGACCCCTCGAAAGTCCTGCGCTCGCCCCCGACGTCCTCCTTGCCGCTCACCCTGGCCGCTGATTGGCTAGAGTGGATGGATTGAAAGCAGTGCAGCCATTGGCTCGTGCTGCTGTCAATCGCATCCAGTGACGCGGTGCGCCGGGGGGGCGGGCCGAGTGATTTAATGAGCGTCCTCGGCCGCATCACAGGGGGCGCGCCCGCAAGCACTCCACATCATGCAAGGGACAGCCGCCGAGGGACCCCAGAAGACCAGATTCGGGGCCACTCTGTGAAAAACGAGCTGCATAGTGGAGGTAAGTATAGCATGTTTGTTATTTTAAAAAAAATAAAAAAAATTTCCTTTAGTGACCCTTTAAGCTTTGACAATGAAAACCTAGAAGCCGATTGGTAACCTTGCACAGCTGTAACAGATTCTGTGTGCACTGGTTTTAGTAAATCTCCCCCTAATGAAAGGGTTTTGTCTACACATTAGCAGTAATATAACTGCAAATGGTAATACCGGTAATTCCTAATATAGGCCTGTTTTTATCTGTACTGAGTGTTGCACTATAGCTGTGCTAGTTGTTGGGTGAAAGGTCTTTCTTCATATGAGGAGCTGAAAAAACTAAAGTGAGAATTTTCACCTTGCAGGGGAACTTGCATTTTAGGAGCAGGGCTTTTTTTTTATTTTTTGTTTTCTTTGACCAGACCTGCCCTTCTGCAATATGTTAAGGCGATGGAGTGGCAAAAAGCACCCCCCCCCCCCCCCCCTTATGTGTATGTTGGTAGGAGCTCTATGAACATGTGTTTTCTTCACTGAAATTGGGTAATTTAATAGGCTGCGCAGGGTGTAGCAAATCACAGCAGCCAGTAAAAAATTCTGAAGCAAGCTCAATGCAAGGTGGATTCTGATTGGATGCTGTACTTTTACATCATACATTTTTATTCATGAGGACGTAAGCTGTTTTCTAAAACTGCAGTAGGGTCATGTGTGCAAAAAGCGCTGAGCAGACTTCTTTAAAGCTTGTGAACCATTCTAAATTAGCACTTTTCCATTGGCTGTGAGGTGTTACATGGTATTACACCAGCCTCCTATGCTCCATACTAATATGTTATTTTAGCACCACATCATGTGCTCTCTTAGATTCTATGTTAGTTAGTTTTTTTACGTTGCCTCCTCAAACACAAGTCATAAACCAGAATAATGCAATATTTGAGTGATGTGTGACAGCATGTATACCATGACAGGTGCTTGTTCTTTTTAAACAAATCAGCTGCTGATTGCTGGGAGCTGTTTTTAGGGAAAAAGGGATGATGGTGATAGTTTTTTCACATCGAATGGCGATTTTTAAGCAAAGAAAAATCGCATTCCCAATAGCGGCCAGTGAGTTTTTTTTTCCATCTGCTTTCACTGAAAACGAAGCTGTAATTCACTCTAGTTTAGGGTTTGGCTAGTCCTAGTCTGTATGTGGGCTACTCCACATAGGAGCTGCAATCCCATTGGATGCATATAACTAGAGTACTCTACAGCTAGTAGTATTCTGTGGCTTCTGTATAGTTTAGCCCATACATTTTCCCTCCCATTACTGATAAAGGTCACTTGCAGGAAACAGCCTTTCATGCTTCAAATCTACCTTTTAGGCAGGGCTGACTTTTCTGGAGACCTCTATGCCTATTGCTTTGCAGAGTGCTGTACAGGAGGATGACCTTATCTGTGTGTTGCTTTATCGCCATTGGCCATTCACAAGTTGAGGTGGATCCAGAACCAGGTTGTATCACTTTAACTTGGTTACCTTGTGTTTTGCCTGTACAAAGGCTTGCTTTAATGCCTCCCTCTCCAGCAAGCACATACTCGCCTTTCTTTCACTTGCTCACTGTTCTACTTAGATACCAGGGGTAAGGAAAATACCGGTATTTCCAGATACAGAAAAGCATGTCAGTCATCTCATGGCCCAGCTCTGTTTTTTTTGGGACAGGATGAAAGGACCTTAGTCCTGTGTAAGCTTTGTTTGGAGATCAGAGGCTGCATGGAGCAGCAGGAGGCTGAAAGGAAAAGTGAGCACATCCACGGCATTAAAGCAGACCTATAGCTTTGCCATGCATGTAATAAAAGTACAGGATTTCTTTAGGCACAGTCTGCAGGTTGGATGTCACCTGGCTGTGCTTTATGGTAGATGATCTGCATCACTGGCAAAGAATTACAGATCCTTTTGACAGGTGAAACTGTTCTCACATGGGTATTCCTACAGTGTATTTATCTGTTTACTTGGAGTTCAGCTTTAATTTATATTACACTTCTCTAATGAAAGTTGAGGGCTTTCGATCCATATGTCTGTACCATCTGTGCTAGAAAAATCCAATCTTTCATAGCTGTGGCTTGTTCAGTGCTGGTTTACATGCTGTGATACCCGTCACGTCATCACCTGAACTGTCATTATTTTTCTATAGTGAGTGACTTTAGAGGTCCTATATTATTTTAGTAGTGTGCATTCTCTGAATTTTTTGTTGTACCTTACACTGTTTGTGTTTTATATTTTTGTTGTTTGTTTAGCTATTAACGTAGAACTATGGGCATTTTTCCTCTGCTAAGGTGCATCTCATGCCTGGGTTGCTGCTCTGTCCTTTATCACTATTACCATTCACATAATGCCATGTATTTTGTGCCAAGGCTAAATAGGAGCAAATAAACACTAACACTAGTGATAGTAAAAGACAGAGCAGCAATAGAGCTATGGAATATATCTTAGCAGAGGTAACTATTTACACTTCAGAAATTAGGAAAAAATGCTTTTACCAGGAGTTCTGCTTTAAGCATTCTTCAGAAACCTATTTTTTGCTGTAATGTGTGGTGTATTTGTGTTTCAAGTTTGTCTATAAACAAATAAATAAAATACTTTATACCTAATATTGTTTTTGAAAATTGATGCTGTGTCTCAAGAATTTTGTCTAAACAGCTAATGATGATTGCAGTGCATGATTGATTATGATAAAGGCAAAGTGCTCTGTTCCTTTTAAAACCCATGGCAGACTAGCAATCTTATTACTGGCAGCAACTAGCCTGTGACAACATCGCTAAATAAAACATATTGCCTGCTTCTGTGGCATGACTCATTTTCTGGCTGAAATGCTGCACAATCTCCCTTAGAGCCGGTTCACACTGGGGCAAGACGACTTCCAGCGACGAGTATGAATAACAACATGACTTGGGGCGACTTACAACACAACTTTAAGTCGCCCCAGTCCAGGCGACTTTGGCCGTGGCCAATCCGAGAATAATCAGCTCTCAAGGGGGAACTCCACGCCAAATTTTAAATAAAAAAAAACGGCATGGGGGTCCCCCCAAAATCCATACCAGACCCTTATCCATGCACGCAGCCTGGCCGGTCAGGAAAGGGGGTGGGGACGAGCGATCGCCTCCCCCCTCCTGAACCGTACCAGGCCGCATGCCCTCAACATGGGGGGGGGGGGGGTGGGTTCTTTGGGGAAGGGGGGCGCCCTGCGGCCCCCCCACCCCAAAGCACCTTGTACCCATGTTGATGAGGACAAGGGCCAATTCCCGACAACCTTGGTTGTCGGGGTCTGCGGGCGGGGGGCTTATCGGAATCCGGGAGCCCCCTTTAATAAGGGGGCCCCAGATCCCGGCCCCCCACCCTATGTGAATGCTTATGGGGTACATCGTGCCCCTACCCATTCACCTGGGGAAAGAAAGCGTCAATAAAAAAAAAAAAACACAACACACACACAGTTTTTAAAGTAATTTATTAATCAGCTCCGGGGGTCTTCTTCCGACAATGGTTCCTGACAATTTAAATGTGTTTTTAAATTCCTCTGTACAGGAGTATGCAGTCCAGTAAAGCTATGTCCTGTGGAACCTCTCATATGTGTTTCCCCTCCCAGAGTTTGTCAGATTTTCCAGTCGTTTGATGTGTTCTATCTTATGGAATCATTGGCAGAGTAGTTGAATTCCATAAGGCAGAGACACAAGACTAGACTGCATTTACAAAGTCCCACACAACTGTTTTCTTATAGGCCTGCAAAGGGACAGCTTTGTGATGCAGGAGAAAAAAAATGCAGGTATTTGGCATCTGACGGTCAGTAAACTTTTGCACTATAGAATGAACTTGAGACCACAAGTTTTGACGAGCTGGTCAGGACCAAAATATATGCAAAAGATCACCCTGGTCAGTATCGCACCTCCAACAGAGTTCTGACACGGAAGGAAACCACTAAGGGGAAGGATGCCAACTTGTAAAAATTGTATAGCCTGATTCTTGATACCTGTTACTTGTAGGAGAGGGTCAACATCTTAGTGCGTTCTTCAGGGATCAAGGGTTGTCTATAAATATTTTTTTCCCCACTTGTCCAGAAAACCCAGCGGTGACCTTTCCGTGAGTAATAATTTGTAGGTAAAAGAAAAAGCATGTTGGGTGGGTCTTCAAGTTGACGTTCATGCTCAAAGAATATAGTGGACATGTAAATAGTGAAGCTTTGGGTAATGGCTTGAAGTGGGATGATTGTAGGCTATGTAAAGGCTCCAATGCATTGAACTGTTGCTCTAATGTCACCTGAGGGGATTGGTGTTCCTTACATAGTTTACCGCAGAGTATAGATAATTCTGGTGAAGTGATATAAAAAAAAAAAAAAAAAAAAGTCTCCCTGTAACCTGGGTAGAGATTTGGAATCTCTCCAAACCCTTCCACTTTTTATTCAAAGGATCTGAAAGCAATGCCCCATATCATCTGTCAAGTGCTTGCGATTTGTCAAATGTTTAGTCTGTTCCACTAAACGGAGCAATAGGTCCCAAGGAGGAGGGCCTTTAATGGGGTAGGGGACAAAGATTGTTCCATAGCATTTACTAAAGCTAGAGAGTGCAAAATCAGGCTCCCTTCTGCATAGAAACCAATCTGCTTCTAACCTCTTGGATACATTATTTCTAGTTGGCTTCAACCATGTGCCTCATGAAATTGTCCTGCAACATGTTCACGAAAGGATGAGCCTTGAGTGCATAGTTTGTCTACCCAATCAATAGTGGGATTGTTGAAGTCCTCCATGATTATTACATTGCCTCCCTGCCATAGGGGTAGATGGGTCTTTCCTCATTCCTAACATTGGGGACCTATATCATACACCCACGATTTAATTTACGGTTCCCTTTGTCTCTTTGCAGCTCCAGCCACAGACTCCACCTCATCACTACCCCTGTTGGTAATGTCATCCCTCATATTCATTATCAAATTGCTCTTGACATTCAGGCACAGCCCCTTACCCCTCTTCTAGCTACAGTTGTGCTCATAAATTTACATACCCTGGCAGAATTTATGATTTTTTGGCCATTTTTCAGAGAATATGAATAGCACAAACTTTTTTCACTCATGGTTGGTGTTTGGCTGAAGCCATTTATTTTCAATCCACTGGGTTTACTCTTTTTTTTAAATCATAATGACAACAGAAACTACCCAAATGACCCTGATCAGAAGTTTACATACCCCAGTTCTTATTACCATGTATTGCCCCCTTTAACCACAATGACAGCTTGAAGCCTTTTGTGGATGAGGCTCTTTATCTTCTCAGATGGTAAAGCTGCCCATTCCTCTTGGCAAAAAGCCTCCAGTTCCTGTAAATTCTTGGGCTGTCTTGCATGAACTGCACGTTTTGCGATCTCCCCAGTGTGGCTCCAATGATATTGAGTTCAGGAGACTGAGATGGCCACTCCAGAACCTTCACTTTTATTCTGCTCTAGACAATGACAGGTCGACTTGGCCTTGTGTTCTGGATCATTGTCATGTTGGAATGTCCAAGTACGTCCCATGCGCTGCTTCCTGGCTGATGAATGCAAATGTTCCGCAAGTATTTTTTGATAACATACGGCATTCATCTTGTCATCAATTTTGACCAAATTTTCTATTCCTTTTGTAGCTCACACATCCTAAAAAAAATCAGCGATCCACCTCCGTACCTTTCATCATAGGCCTTATTGCCTCCTCTCCAAATGTAGTGTTTTAGGCCCTTGTCCCAGCAACAGGATGGGCCCCACACAGTTATTCAATTTTTATTTTTTTTTATGCCCGCAATTCTTTTCTTTACATTGGGCGACTGTTCCCTGCTGATGACTCATCGGTTGTTTAAGGGGAGCGGGTGGCTGCCCTTTCATAAAATAGCGCATGTGTTTTTTTTTTTTTAGTAAATTAATCTTCTTTTTTTTTTTTTTTCAAACTCTGTGATACTTTACTGCATACTTGAATGTGGTAAGATACCGCTTGTATATAGAAACAGTGACAAGTGTGACCCATAGATGTGTCAGGAGCATTTAATCAGGCAGTCAGCAGTCCTGGGATAAATAAAGGACCATCTTGTTCTGTACTTGTGACTTCAGACTCCAGCAATATGTTTCAGACCTTTTAAAATCTCTGGGGACAACCTCCTACTAGAGTGTTTCTTTATATAAAGATATAGCTGAATTAATCAGTGATTTCCACGCATTTAGGTTAAGAGTAGATGAGACCTTCCACCTAAGTATAATACATTTCTAGGCATAAAAGATGCACAAACCCAGTAATGTATGAATTGCCTTTGAGGGGGGCTAAAGTATCCACCAGGCCCAGTATACAAACCTCCAGCTTTTGGGGTGCAGGAATAGTGGTAAGGTGGGTAATAAAGTTTATGATCAAGGACCAATAGATTTGTATGGTAGGGCAGGACCAAATTGTATGCAAGAAACCAGCAGGGTCAGCTTGGCAATGACAAAAATGTGGTGTACAATTTGCATAGATCTTGTGCAATCTATAAGATGTATAATCGTTTTTATGCTGTATTTTAAACTGGATTAAGCGAGATCCTGGAGCAAACTAGGTAATTAAAAGGGGAGTCCCAAATGTCGTCCAGTTCCGGCAGCTCCACCAACCAAAAGGGGTGGAGCTTCCCCCTCTCAACCATGGTGCACAGTTGGTTGCAGGGCCTTGTAGACAGGATAATGGCTTTTTGAGGGATTTCTCCTGAAGAAGTGACTCCATATCCGACGGATAGAGTCAGGAGAGCTCCTAAACTGCAACGTAGGCATGACGGAGTGGCAGGAAATGGAATAAATCAGCGTTAGGCAGATCAAATTTATGTTTTAGTTGATTGAATGTCAGTAGTGGGCCATTTTCACATATATGGTTCAGATAGCGGACGCCATGTGATGCCCATTAAGAAGGATCTGGGATTGAAAATGCAGGTAGAGAGGAATTGATACATAATGGAGAGCTCACCTGGGGTTGAATCAATCATGGACCATGCTCTGATTACTGTCCTCATAGAGGTGATAAAGGAAACAAGAAGCTTTAACACCCCAAAATAAAACATTCTGCAGCCCCTCGTATGAGCCAACCACAGCAGCCTCCAGAGCCAGCGCTGCACTGGAAGTATCTGACAGGAGCCAATTATGAGCGTGAGTAAGCATTGCTGCTGGAAAAAAAAGATCTGGGCAGTCCATGGCCTTTGAAGAATAGACATCCGGAATCTAGGAGGGCGACAGCCCCATAGGAAGCTAAAAAATTTTTTCATTTTTATTAAATTGATTCTTCCAATTAGTGTCAGAGGAAGATTGGCCCATGCTTTCAACTTTGAAAAAATTGTAGGAGGAGGAAATAAGGTTAAGCTTACAAAAATCCTGAACCCTGGGATAAATATGAACTCGTAAATATTTAATCCTATTTGCCCATTTTAATGGAAGCGACGGGTCCGTTGCCTGTATAGCACCAGGATCCATGGGGAGGATCAGGGATTTGCTACAATGTCTGGGCTAAAGGTGAACTGGGACAAAGTGAGAGTAACTCCAATGCTGCCCGGAGGGAAGGCCCAGGATCCTGGTGGAATGATGTCATCAGCATAGAATGCTAATTTCACCTCCAGGGATCCAATCTGCATCCCCCTGACAACACCGGAGGACCGCAGAGCCACAGCAATGGGCTTGACCATTAGGGAGAACAGGGGAAAGGGAGAGAGAGGACATGTTTGTCGGGTGCCCCGCTCAACAGGGAAAGGGGAGGAAAGTACCCCACCAAGCTTAATCTGTGCCACCGGCTTCTGATACAATAGTTGAATCCATTTGCAAAAGAGTGGGCCAAAACCATATATTTTGAGTACATCCGTCATGTAAGGCCAAGTGACAGCGTCAAATGCCTTTTCTAGATCTAATGCTACCAGGACCCTGGTACCCTGCTCTTCAGAGGGGAGCTGTAAATCAGTGAAAACTCTACAAATATTAACATCTGTTGACTTACCTGGTATAGAGACATTTATTAGGTTCGTCATCAATCTGGTGGCAAGGACTATGGTTAAAATTTTCAGATCATAATTTAGAAGAGATATGGGACAATAAGCAGCACATTGTGTAGCATCTTTCCCGGGTTTCTGTATCAGCACAATTTGAGCTTGTGACACTGGGTTAGGGAGAATCCCTACCTCCAAACTATTGGAATACAGCTTTTGTAGACATGGCGCCAAGTCCACGATGTACAATTTTATACCAGGCTCCTGGGAGTCCGTCAGGCTCTGGGTTTTTTTTTGGGGAGGTAGAGAGCGAATCGCTGCCTCAATCTCCACCAAAATCGTTGCAACAAGCACGGCAACATCCTCTGTCAAAGTCGTCAAGGGTAAGCGACGAAGGTTGGCGAAAATATCTGAAGGGGACTGGGGAACGGGTAAGCTGTATGACAATGTATAGTAGTCTTTAAATTCTTGTAGGATAGCAGAGGGTTTAGAAGTGACCCTCCCACAGCAGTATGGACAAAAGGTACAATTGTTTGGAATTTAGGATCAGCCATCAGGTTAGGAAGAAGCCTCCTGTTCTTGTCCCCATTTGCAAAGACTGGAGCTTTTAGCAATTTTTCTGCAGAGGCAGCAGAGCCAGCAATATGCATGGAGAATGTCCTCTGGGCTGGGCCAGAGGAGTATGCCCTTGGAGAAGGATACAATGCAAACACTGCCTCGGCGGCACCGACAAGATTCCAAATCTGCCGTGGCGGAGGCATAGTCCACCCTGGCAGCCTTTATTGCAGATATACAAATCCACCCCGAATGGTAGCCTTAAAGGCATCCCAGGTCACCAGTGTACTGGCCGTTTTTTCAAATCCCAATATTGGGCAATTTTCCCCCTGCATGCTCTCCTCCACTTTATCATCATGCAGCCAACAAGTGGACAGCTGCCAGCAACCTCTCCGGTGCCCCCCCTCCGAGCTGCAGGATGACCTCTAGTGGGGAGTGGTCCGAAATCCCTGCCAGCAACTAGGATGCTGAGGCAATAATTGGTAAAGTTGAAATTAAACAAAAAGCTGGGTCTATCCTGGAGCCCGAGTGGTGGGCCGCAGATAGGTGTGAGAAGCGCGAGTCCGTAGATTCTTCCATCTCCAAAATTCGGTGAGCTGGAGGGCCGAAGCCCAATGTGCCAGATCCAGGTCTGGTAGCCTAGTTGGATTGGAAGTATCCATATTTCTATCTAATATGCCATTTAAAGTCCCCCACCATGATCAGTCTGGAGACCGAAAAAGGTGCCAATCTGTCATACACCAAGTATAGTATGGTAGAGGGGAAAGGAGGGGAGTATATATTCCTATAGGATAGGGCTCCTATAGATAATAGTAGTAGGAAAAATTGTCCCTTAGGGTCGGAGATAACATGGTCAATCTAATAATGTGACCTGACACAACCTAATCATAGCAGTGGCAAATCTCCATCGTTAATATATGTTTAAACAAAAAAGGAAGAGGAAAGAATGGGACTTTATATGAGCCATGTCACTAAATAAATATCTAGTTTATATTGATCATTAAATTGTTTTTAAATTGATTTGGAATGAATAAACAAAGTATCTAATATTTTGTATAAAAAAAAACATGATATACTGTAAATAACAGTTCACTTGTATACACATACAATTTATATACAAAGTAAAATACAACATGATTAGCAGTACAATTTAATAGATCATTCATTAACCGCCTGCCAACCAGTGCATGGCGATATACTTCGGCACAATGGCGCGGCTGCGCAAATGGGAGTAAAGGTACGTCCCCTTTAAGACGCGGCATTGTGTGCACACGCGTGCCTGCTGCATACTCCATGACCGGTCCTGCAGACTTTGTCCGCCAGGGGCCCGCGATCGTGTCACGGAGCGGCAGAACTGGGAGATGCCTTTGTAAACAAGGCATTTCCCCGTTCTGCCTTGTGACATGACAGAGATCTATTGTTCTGTTATCAGGAGCAGTGATCGCTGTCATATCAGTGGTAGCCCATCCCCCTCCCCCAGTTAGAATCACACACTTAACCCCTTGATCGCCCCCTAGTGTTTAATCCCGTCCCTGCCAGTGTCATTTATACAGTAATCAGTGCATTTTTATAGCACTGATCGCTTTATAAATGACAATGGTCCCAAAATAGTGTCCGATGTGTTTGCCATAATGTTGCAGTCATGATAGAAATCACAGATTGCCACCATTACTAATAAAAAAAAAATGTATAATAAAAATATCCCCTATTTTGTAGACGCTATAACTTTTGCGCAAACCAATATACGCTTATTGCGATTTTAATTTTTTTGTTACCAAAAATATGTAGAATACATATCGGCCTAAATTGAGAAAGAAATTCCTTTTTTTTTTTTATATATTTTTTTGGGGGTATTTATTATAGCAAAAAGAAAAAAAATATATTGCTTGTTTTTTCAAAATTTTTGCTTTTTTTTTTTTTGTTTATAGCGCAAAAAAATAAAAATTGCAGAGGTGATCAAATACCACCAAAAGAAAGCTCTATTTGTGGGGGAAAAAAAAGGAAGTAAATTTTGTTTCAGCGCAACGTTGCACGACAATTGTCAGTTAAATTGACGCAGTGCCGAATCACCAAAAAATTGTTCTGCTCAGGAAGGGTGTAAATTCTTCCGTGGCTGAAGTGGTTAATAATAAGCATAAGCAATTGCTCTTAGTGAGCCAAACTTGTCTGGGCATCAGTTCAAAGTTTACTCGCCTCACGCCACTCATCAGGAGTAAAATGCTCTGAAATTAAATCAATAACATATCTATAAATATAGGATATCCTCTAAAAGGAGAACCATCTCTCAAAAAAAGGGATGTCTATAACTTACAAAATGGTCCAATAGCGACGCCCAACCTATATCCAAGGGAAGACGGGGGACAGGGATGAGGATCTCCCCCGGGGCTGAGGTGAGGAATCCCATCCAAACCAGGTGAAGACCTGGATGATGATGATGCACAATGAAGTCCGCACATGCAGATACAGGGGATATCTCCTAAACCGTGCAGGTTTAGGAGATATCCGGGGAAGCTACAGGTAAGCCTTATTCTAGGCTTACCTGTAGCAAAAAGTGTCTGTAAAGGGTTTACAACCGCGTTAATACAGGCAGATTGATTTCCCTCTACTCTGAAATTGTTGGCAAATTAGCACCACCTAGTGGTCTGACAGAGAAACTCATACTGCATTTCCTTCTGCTTACAGCATTTCAAATAGGACCTTGTAGGCTCTGGTCAACCTTGTAATACCCTATTTGTATCCCTCAAGACTTTGCACTTGTGCAACCTTCTACTGTAGAGGCTTCTTTTTGTCACGCCTACATTCCTCTTCTGTTTCCATCAGCAGCAGAGCCTTGAATTCTTATTCCAATTAGGACAGGGTAGCCAGGAAGCTTTTCCTTATTTCCAATGATGCATCTTATCCCTTGAGACCTTTAAACATTTTCCAGCATGACATCTCACCATTTACTCCCCTTAATGATTAGGTATTACCCTCTACGGTCATGTACCATATCTTCCTTGGAACATGCCTACCCTTTTCTCATTCTTACGGGAAGGTCCCTTCTAGGGTTTCCTCCCTCCACATCCACCCACCTAGGGGTGCCCCCCATCTCACATGATACCACAGTGCCCAGGGCAGCTGTCCCTCCTGCCCAGCCCTGGGTTTGAGGACTTCTACAGCACCCAGAGTCTGCAATCCTTATGCAAAACCACTGTCTAAATTCTGCTTCATGTTTCTCAAAAAAATGATGGTTGCTAGGTGCCTCTTGATTCTCTGGTGTCGCTCCAGCAGTAAGGTGCTTTTAATACCGTTTCCCCAAAAATAAGACCTAAGTTTTTTTTGGGATGGCTGCAATATAAGACCTACCCCCAAAATAAGCCTTAAAGTCATTGTAAAAACATGTAGTCAGTTTTGTAAAAATGATATAATGTGCAGTGTGTCTCCTAACTTTATTGTGGAAAATACCTTATTTACAGCACCAGTGGGCGCTCACGTGACCCACCGGAGATCTTCAGTGGTCACTTCCTCTGCAGTGCGCAGAGCAGGGAAGAAGAGCACCGGCCGATCACGTTAGCACCCAGCGGCGCTGTAAATAAGGTATTTTTCACGATACTAAAGGAGACACACTGCACATTTTATATCTTTTTACAAAAAGGATTACATAATTTTAGAATGACTTTAACGAAGGTTTATTTTTGGGATTACGGAATGTCATAATGCTGACACCTAAGCTGAGAGACGGGACACAGAAATTTTAAAAACATTTTATTCCGGGTTTGTTAGAACATAGAGAGGGGTAAATAACACAGCACAGACATTGTGCTGTGTATCATGCTTTAAAAGTAGGCATCACTAAATGGCAGACTGTGTCTCCGAATCCTGACCCAGTAGCAGCCATATCCGGCCCGCAGCCTCGCCAAATAGTTGCCCGAGTGTTCTCTACCCTCTCCCGTCTCGCCTGCCTGCCAACATCCTTGATTACATGGGAGGAGCGGCAGGTCTCTTCCTTTCATCATCACATCATTCCCCTCCCCACACTGCCCTACCTTATTCACACATGGAGTGAGGGTCTGTAATGGGGGGATATGTGATGGAGGAGGGTCTGTGATAAAGGGGATCTGTAATGGGGAATCTGTGTTGGGGGGGGGGGGGGTCTTTATAGGGACATTCTGTAATGGGTTGGGGGTCTCTTATGGGAATTAACAGTTTGGGCCCCTTTGGCCTCCCCCCCCCCCCCCCCCCCCCCCCCCTCCCCCCCCCCCCCCCGCCCCCTCGCCCCCCCCCCCCCCCCCCCCCCATGTGGGCCTGTTGCTGCTGTTTAGCAGTTTTGTTGCATGGGGATGTTCCATAGTCTATAAAATGATTCTGGTGTCTTTCACTGTACAAGATTAGAGGAATTCTGAAATTCTGTATCTTGGAGTATAGTACAGGATCCTCTGTGATCTCTATTGATTGCTAACAAAACTGGAGCCTTATGAAGTGGGCAGGGTTAAATGGCTATACTGAGACGTGAACCCAGCAAACCTTTTGCCAATCACCTGACAATGGTATTACAGGGGGTCCCCGACTTACGAACGCCCGACCTATGAACAACCCCTACTTACAAACGGAGCGCTGCGGGGACCCTCCGCCATTTTCCGCCGTCCTCTGGCCGCTCTGCGCATGCGCGGCCGGACGGAGCCTCGGAAAATGACGGCAAACGTTGGAAATGTCCGTTATTTGCCGCGCATGCGCAGAACGGCATTAGACGGAACATCGGAAATGTCCGTATTTGTCGGTCTGCGCATGCCCGGCCGACTTACGAGCATTTCCGACTTCCGAACAGGCGGGCAGTCCCTAACGAGTTCGTAACTCGGGGACCACCTGTATATAGCCCAGGGTCTATGAATTAATTACCATACTCCCAAGATATGGAATTTACAGGTACGTCAATTAAGATTTTTCTATTGCTAATCTTTACCAGCCTATAGATCAGCCTTTTTACCCACAAGAAATGTACCTGTACGTCCTTGGGTTTCAGTGGTTATTTCCCTGTATCATTCTTTCCAGCCGGCGATTCAGTTTCAGGCAGAAGTGATCTGAGTGGCTGATTAGCCACTCAATCACTTCTGCGGAAAGGGGTCCCACCCCCCTCCGCTGCCTCTCCGGTCCCATCGCGGAGGCCGAGAGCAATGCGACCGGCAGCCCTGTACAGAGAGGGAGGAACTACCATTGTTCTCCTCTCTCTGTAATCCTGGATACCGGGAGTGATGAGTAGTTTGTCACTTCCGGTTCTGCCCCTTCTTTTACCTTACAAGTGTAAAAGTTTTTTGTATAAAATAAATAATAAAAAAAGTAAAAATCGCCCCGTGCTAATGCGCAAATGCGAACACATATGTTACTCCTGCACTTGTTCACGACAATGCCTCACATGTGTAGTGTGATCACCGTTTACATCAGAGCAAGAGCAATAATTCTAGCACCAGACCTCCTGTGCAACTCTAAACCGGTAACCTAAAAGTGTCGCCTATGGAGAGTTTTAAGCACCCCAGTTTCCCACCATTCCAGGGTCAGATGCAATTTTCAAGTGTGATATGTTGGGTATCCATTTACTTGGTGTAACAGCTTCCACATTATACAAAAAAAATTGAGCTAATTTTAATGTTTTGGTTTTCTTTAATTTTAAGAAAGTGTTTTTTTCCCCAAAAATTTGCGTTTGAAAAACCGCTGCGCAAATACCATGTGACATAAAAATATTGCAACACCCACTATTTTATTCTATAGGGTCTCTGCTAAAAAAAAAAATATATATATATATTTATTTATTTTTCTAGCAAAAAAAAAAGTACAATTTTACATGTAGGAGTGACTTGTCAGAAATAGCCCAGGTATGAAGTTGTTAAACACATTTAAAAATCTTGGGAACGCCTGAAATTTTCTCATCTACAGCTTGCAGTATGCAATTGGGATCAGCGAGTTGTAGCTATAGCAATAAATATGTAAATATAAGAACACATAAAAATAAAATCAAAATGCAAACTACATACTGAATTGGCAGTCACAAAATACTCTGAATTTGCATTAGTGCTCATGGAAAAATAAAAACTTTACAGTGGTGCTTAGAGAAGTTTGCAGTGCCACTCAGGAAAAAATTGTTGGTGGTAAACCGTGACAGTGTCCAGGGAAGCACAGGGTGCTGTGAATCTTACCTGCTCCATGTGGCAGCCACCCATTTTGACCCTGATGAGGTTCAAGATAACTTTTGGGTGGCCTCAGGAAAGACCATTGCTGACAGGGTGGGGGATGATGTGCTCTTCTTGGTCCTCATCTACAAACTATACTTGCTAGCTTCCCACCTACAGCCCTGCTGGTGCTTGCCAATGTCAGTTGGCAATGCCAGTTTTCTAGCTCCCCATTGGCATGGAACGATTAGCAATATCTGAGAATCTCTGTTATAGATGCTTCTCCCTCCATCTTTATGGACTCTATTGTTGGAAGTATCTTTACTTTTAATTCTCCTGAACAGACTGTTTATGTTATTGGAGAATTTTGTTTCTTGATATCTATCTTTTTATTGGATTAACTGAAACGTGAACCAGCAGCTACAGAAACCAGCAGTGCAAACAACCCCATACAAAAGAATGTGTTGCTTATTTGATTTGTATACATATTATGTGCAGAAAATATTACACAAGAAGATGAGGACATTCAAAATCAGATGTTTATTCTTATGACACTTTTCCTTATCTAGAATGCTTCATTTACACAGCAGTGGTTTAAATACCAATACAGACAAGGGGAATGGCATTGAGTAAAAGGATCTGTTAAATGCAACCATAGATAACTGCAATAATAAATATACATCAACTGTACAGCACACTTTCAGGGCTCAAAAAGTAGATATGTTGCACAAACCCATTGCTAAAGTGTATTTGTTTAGGGTGGTCTGTGCTCCACCTTCAGTCTTGGGTGGAGGGTGGAGGCTGTTGTAGGAAAGCAGCTCTTCCCTTAAAGCGTATTTGTTTTGGGTGGTCGGTTCTCCACCTTCTTCTGTGCGGAGGTGGAGGCTGTTGCGGTGCTTAGGAAAGCAGCTCTTCCCTTTACTTTAAATTGGATTTATATCGGCCACTCCAGTGTCTTGATTACGTTTGCCTCTCCTAGCAATATTTTTCCAACTTGTAAAAGATAATACAATAAAAGTACAGAAATGCATTTGTCTAAAACAAACACTTTTGAAAACTGATCTTTCCAGGTCAGCATATGCTGGGAATAGCAAGTGTGTTGCTGCATGCCTTTTCTTTGTCGTCTAACAGTGCATCATAAATTGTTCAAATTACAATAACGAAATCACTCAAAAAAAAAAAGAAAAACGTCACATCACAGATGTTTCCTGCTGGAGCTGTCGGGCAATGCAGCTGAACTGGGGTGTCTGCAGTGTCCTCTGCCCTGCCAGGAACTGTAGGACACTTTAGTTCCTGCTTTATTTGGTAACAGTTTGGCAAGCACTACGGATCACAATTGTCATTTATAAAGAAAAATGGCAAGACAATAAAGGGTTGCAGCTTAACTAGCAGGACACAAGTAGTGCGCTCTAGCCTCCCGCAGCCTGTTTAATGGCAAAGTAAATTACTTGTTCAACTGTATTCTTAACATAAAAGAACAAATGTTAAAAGCAAAAGTAACATACATTATAAAGGATACTATTATTTTGAATAGGGACATATATCTATGTGCCACCTCCATATTTAACCCCAAGATAATCAGGCTTTTTAGTAAAGCCGTGCAAAAATCAAATGGACATGAAAAGTAGATTTACCCAAAGCACACTCTTTTGGTTTACTTTCCATACACTGATTAACAGATATAATGATCTAGTTGTATTGGGTACTATTACCTTTCACCAACCATTACACTGCTTTAATGAATACCACTTGTATGGGGGTGCGCTCTGCAGCGATAAGGTGTGGCTATGTAAACTGTCATTACAATCACATTCCTGTCCACTTATCACTGCCAGCCTGTGTAAGCCAAGTGTCACTGCATAGTTAGTACTGGTATTGTCAGTGCAATTATTACTCGATATGGAAAAGGTGCCCAGTGGGGTTTTCTGCCACATCAGAGCCACCAGTTAAAAAGCTGAAGTAGCCTGAGTTTTGAGTTGACATCATCCTCCTAAGAACCTTTTCTTTAATTCAGATCTAGTTAAAATGACTGCGAAGATCCTTTACATTGCTTCCTATAAACGTGAAGTTCCTTTTGGCCATTCAAAAAGGCTTCTCTTTGACACTAGATGTATTGCTAACAAGGCTAAGGATGGAAATATAATTATCTATATTGGTGTCAGTGGCTATGCTGCTAACGTGTAGTATATTCCTGGCAAGTTAAATTTGACTAGATGGGCAAAATAAAAATAAAATTAAATTAAAAAAAATGTATCCACTTTGGAAAAACTGTGTCCATGAGTCTAAAAAGCCATTATTGTTTTGCAATGTTTTCAATACCTATATAACTCTTCATCCTACAGGTCTCAATAGGGCCCATGCTTGCAGGCAGAACAATTCTCTTTGACATTAGTTTTAAAGTTCTGTGCTTAATATTCTTGCAGCTTAAAGGACGGCCTAACATCCACTTCTTTGACTCTCTCCTCTGCCATCACTCTGTGCTGTGTATGGTCCAAGCCCTTTATACGTACAGTGCATTACGGAACTGTAAGTGCTCAACCCCTACTGAGTCTCACCGACATAAGGCCACAGATTCAAGTTTTTCAGTGAATATTCGATCATTGCTGGACCTATCACAGCCTGTGTAACTAAGCTGAGGGGGGAACAAAATCTGTTAAAAAACAAAACAAAATAAAAAAAAACCTAAACTGCTCACATCCTTCTATACTACTAAATACTGAAAATTAAACAACCCAAACATGGGGCTATTCACAGCCAGCAAAATCCAGTGCTTAGTAAAACGATTTAGAACTTAAATACTACTTTGAAAAATAACTAAAATAAAAAAATAAGATATTTTTTTTCACAGCTCTAGCTCCAGTGTGTTACATTCGTGAACTCTGGAAATAATTTATCATTAAATTATATTACTGTGTATATTCTTATTTACAGATCCCATTGTTTTACTAGTTTCCTGTCCCTCCAGAAATACCTTTTGACTATAACTTACCCCAAACATTAAGAGTTCCCAAGGCTCTACTGTTAGCTTTTGAAGAGAAAAATCTATTTGTCCGCTCAAATTAGTCAGTACTAAAATTTTTCTACAAACAATTCACAAACAAGGCAAAAACCCCACCAGATACTTCACAAATACAAAAGGTAAATGTGCAGGTTTGGGCAGAACAAAACCATAATATGGTCAGTAGTCTTGTTTCCTCCGAGTTCTGTCCGGGGGGAGGCGAGCGATTTCTAGTAGCCAAGGTCAAGTTCTTTGTTCATTCAGTGTCTCTTCAGTTAGTCTGATCGTGGTCAACCACTGAGTGGATCTTCTCGATAATGGATGGCATGCCTCAACTTTTCCAGCATTATTTCAAGGGAGGAGTACTGTGGGAGCTTTATCATGAACATGCACGTCTCCACACGGATGTATCTGGAATCAGGAGATCCTGCAAAAAGCCATTGAAAGGTTAAGTGGACCTGTGCCCAAATATTAAAAAAGTATTAAACCAAAAATGTTATATATTGCAGCTTATCAATCGTTGTATGTGGTGGTTGCATTAGTAATTATTTTAGGATTTGTTTTTCTTTGCTTTCACCTGTTGATCCAGCCAGTAAACACACGGCCATGATGTCCTTTTTTTCCCCCACAAATAGACCTTTCTTTTGGTGGTATTATAGGATACTGAAGTCTTTCACCATGTCCGCAAAGCAAATTTAAGGTTGACATGTTGGGTATCTATTTACTTGGTGCAACCTTACTTATCGTTTATATTTTACCAACAGTATGGGTAATTTATTGTGTTTGTGTGCCCTAAAATGATCTTTGCTGTAATAATTAATAACTGCACTTTTCTTGTAACTGACCAGTGCTTTGCTAACACACAGTAAACCTGCCCCTTACCCTGAAAGGACAAAGCACAATAGACCACCAAGCTCAGCAAGTTCATAATTAGTATTATGAATCCTGTTTGATTTTTTTGTAATATATATATCACATACACACACACACACACAAACACACTTGAACTATTCTTGGGGCACGAAGATCACACTTTAATCACATCAACACAGGGCACTTTCACCCCCTTCCTCCCCAGACCAATTTTCAGCTTTCAGCGCTGTCACGCTTTCAATGACAATTGCGCGGACATGCTACACTGTACCCAAATGACATTTTTATCATTTTGTTCACACACGCATTGGGATCGCGCCACTGCGCGGGCACGCGCGTGATCCACCTCCTTCTGAGGGGCATTCCTGAACGTCCACTCAGAAGGAGAGAGCACCCACCCGGCCGTTTATGTGCAGTGGCCGAGTGGGAAGGGGTTAAAGAATTCGTACATGACATTTAAGAGCTGGACAGTCCACATTTACCATTTTATAAAGTTTTTAGTAACTTTGTTCAAATACGTTTACTGTTTGTGCAGCTAAAGAATAAACCTACCTATACATTTTTAATGATAAACATAAAATAAACATGCTGCAGTTATTTCCACAATGTCTTCCTTCATTTTGTACCAATAGATATCCCTATCTGCCTGTAAAGTTCTTTTTGCTTACCAAGTTCATGGTAAACCAGGACTTAGTCCATACACCACCAAATTCACAGCCGCAAAGAGGCATTTTTTCCCCCCTTATAGTTACCATTCACAGATTTATTTATTTTTTAAGACTGATAAGCTGTCTCACTTCTAATTGCTACTAGCATTTCACCCCCCAAATAATATTTTTTTTTTTTTACCTGTTGCTCCATCAGGTGGCGCTATTTTCATGGGATAAGGTGGGACATGTGCAGTGTCGGGTCCCCCATCTTTACAAGGACAGGTGAAGGGAATACGCTCCTGATTGCAAGCAAATTTGATGAACTTACAAAGTTCTTCCTGAGTGAACATCTCCAAAGCACACCAGAAAAACTCTATATGCTGGTCGGTCTCCATCAGACCCACTTGATACATTGTGTGAGCCTGCAGGACAATATACACTATTAAAAACGGAACATGTAGTGGTTTTTAAACATTATTCTTCATTATAGTCAGGACAAAAAATAAAAAATAAAAAAAAGTTAGAAAAATAAGAAATTTCACAATTTAGGATCTTCTAATTCTCTAGATAGCAGCAGGTGAAGGTCTCGGCATCTTTTCCCAAGTTAAGGTGTTATCTCTATACAGGCTACTGAAAAATGCTCATTAGATCTTCACACACAGTTTGCAGAGAGAACCATCTCAGTAACTAGTCCATCATGAGCGGCTTAGTCTGATGTTTTATTCAGATAAAATGAGCCTCAGAGTAAGCAGTTACTGCTTTACTATTTAGCTAACCCATAGCGCTCTGAGAATCCTAGTAAAAGTTCATTTACAATGCAAATATATGAATGACTCTCATACCTTCAAAAATTCCAGGTTGATGAATGGTAGTCCACAGGTCCTGAGCTCCATCTCCAGAGCGGTGAGGCTGGACAGAAGCTGCAGAGGGATAATGGAGCCCAGCCCAGCTCGTACTGCATTCATACATTCTTGATTCCTTAGCTCACGCATTCGCAGATTGCGGATACCTGCTGCATAAATGTCCTTGTTTTCCCAGCTTTAAAAAAAAATAAAAAAAATAAAATAAAAACTTAGCATACACTGTACAAGCCCTTTTTATATACAAAATGCAAATCACAATGTGCAGTCTGAGAGGAAAGGTAGATGGAACTGCGCTCCAAAATCTTTGCTGAACTTTTATACTTGTAATGCAATAACCAAACATGTGACCCCAATCTTCCTTTGCCCTAACCTCTGCTTTAATTTTAACTGTTCACTTTAAGGCCCCACTCACAATAGGAATTGCATGTGAATCACACAAGCCACCGTTTACAGCACAGGTTTCTGAAGGAATGTGATGAGAAAATGGCGGCACTACCAGCCTAAAAAATATATAATTCTTTATTGTAGATTCATTAAAAATAGAGACAGACGATGGAAAAATCAATCCCACAAGGGACCTTACTCTATTTTTAATGAATCTACAATAAAGGATTATATATTTTTTTATGCCAATAGTGCTGCCACTTTCTCTTCACTTTCCACTTGGCTGCGGACAAGGCGGGCACCTGGCAGCACGGGTACCTTGTGAGCGGTGCGCCTTTCCAGTTTTCTTAAAGTACAGCCGGGGTGGCCGTATCTTCAGTGTGCATGCGCTGATGATGTCATCGGCTGCATATATAGTAAATATCTCCTAAACGGTGCAAGTTTAGGAGATATTTACAGTTCCTATAGGTATGCCTTATTATAGGCTTACCTATAGGTACAAGTCACAGACTGACATTTACAACCACTTTAAATCCTTCCTTGTGAGTGATCACTTTCATAATGAAGCAAAACATTTGGTTTTACTCTTAAGCCCTGGTTCACACTGCATGTGAATCGCACTGCATTCCTGTGCAAATCACATGCGATTATGTGCGGTGTGATTTGAGCCTATTCATTTGAATGGCTCACATCGCACCACATTCGCATGAAAAAGGTGCATAGTACAACCGTAGGTACAGGTAAAGGCTGAATAGAGTCTGTGCACCAATATACTGAATGGTAACCAAACGGCTAACCTGGCTGTGTAAAGCTGGACTGTAAAGCTACTTTCACACTGGGGCTTTGCGGAGCGCTGGCAGTAAAGCGGTGCTATTCGAGGCTATTATATTTGGGGCGGCCGAAAAAGGGTTAAAACCACCCGCAAAGTGCCGCTACAGCAGCGCTTTGCAGTGCTGCCCCATTGTTTAAGGCCCCTATGGGTTGTACTTTTCAATGGGAAGGGGCGCTTTAGGAGCGGTAAATACACCGCTCCTACAGCGCTCCAAAGATGCGGCTTGCAGGACTTTTTTGACCGCCCTTCAAGCGCACCGCTCCAGTGTGAAAGCGACACAGCAGCGGCTGTTTCAGATCGCTTTGCAGGCGCTATTTTTAGTGCTGTAGCGCCTGCAACGCGTTTCAGTGTAAAAGGGGCCTAAGCGGGTGGACAGGTGTAGATAGGAATGGTGTGCGTGCAGTATCTTGTTAGGAGGCCAGCTACATGTGGGTGAGTCATAGTCCTATGGACAGTATACACAAAGTCAGCGCGATCTCGCCACTCCCCACCCATGCTGAAGGCTCCCAATGCCTCATTGACAGAATCTACATGGAGGTAGTCCACCAGAGCACTCTTCGTTTGTGCGGCTCCATGTATGCAGTGTCCATCCACAGGCAGATACCATGGGTGTGGGAGTCTGCAGGGTCTGGTCTAAAAATAAACGTCACAAGGGTAATGACGCTGACATGTTTCGCTCATAAACATGGGCTTCTTCAGAGCTAGGAGGGGTTCAGCTGGGGTGCCTATTTAAGGCATGCAGAGCTGGAGGTGTGTGTGTAAAGCCAGGAAGTCAACAGGCAGCAGATTCAGCTGCCCACAGTTCAAATGGCTGCAGTCAGACTCAGTAGGGGGAGATTTCTGCAGCATATTTGGCAAGTACAGAATCACAGTATATATAAAATATGTAAAGTGGTTGGAGGGGAACTTCAGGATGGCAAAGATGCTTTTATTACAAATCATGTAAGCAGACTGCAGTTCCTCTTTAACATACTTTTATAAATTTATAATTGACTGATTGATCCTCTTTGAAGATTTATTTTTGGACCTTTAGTCCTCCTTATATAGAGGATCACACTACCATCTACGTCCTGTTATAATTTTATGGGGATGATCTGACTGTGTATGGGGGCGATTGTGCATGAGATAGAGTTTGAGGTATCCGATTCCTTTTAGGATACTCTCCTCTATATATCCAGCTGAGGTGATGACACATTGATTTTTATCTTTTTGTGAGCTTTTTTTTTGTTTGCAATGGAACCAGATGGCATGGGATCCATACACCCATGAGATCTGGCTCAGGCAAATGCACTGCGTTTTGCGACCTGCTTCTGGGGTATAACTTTTAATTGACACCTGCAGATCACGGAAACGCTGTGCGATTGCTATGTGCTGCAGAAAATGCACAAGAATCGCTGCGTTTCCTGCACCGCATCAGTGTGAACCGGGGCTCAGGTCCCTTTCACACAAGCTTTCTGATCAGGTCCGCATGTCAGTTTTCAGACGGTCCTGATTGGAAGGTCAATGCATTCCTATGGACAGCGGGTGTAAATGGAGTTCTGCCTACCTCAGAGTTCAAGCCAGGCCCGCTTAAAAAAACAAAAAAAGATACGAAAGGTGACTCCACCCTCTTCTATTTAGGCAGTGTGGATCAGAGGTAGCGAGGTGTAAAATGGACAGCGTAATCCATTTACGCTTAGCCGCCCATAAAGCAGAGTGGGCTTATTCCGTGCCCACTCTGCAGAAACCGAGCAGACACAATGCGTCTTCCGCCCGCTCTGCTCCAATCAGCAGGGGATCAGCTCACAGACCTCCTGCTGATCAGATTGGAATCTGCCCCATGTAAAAGGGGTCTGCCTAGAGAGTGCTATTACATTGTGACATAGTTATCTCATTGATCTGAACACAGCATTACTTCCTTCATACTTACACCACAGGAATGTGTCTGCCCTTTGGACAAAGTTCCACCTCCTCTCCAGTCATGGTCAAATAAGTAAATTTACAGCTGGGTTTGTTGGAGTCGGGGCTCTCAGTAGGAATATGCTGTGAGGCTATTTCAGCACAAAGTGTTTCCAGCTCAGCTTCATCATCTATCTAAAGGAAGAAGATACAGCAACTATTGTATAACATGGTTATTCCTTAAACTGCATGCACATAATTGATCCTTTAACTATAAATGATTGCTGCCATTTTGTTTACACACTAAAGAATAGAAGCTATTTTGCATAACAAGCAATGCGTGGCACTGAAATCTCTCCAGGCAGTATTAAAATACAAACCTTCTATTCAAAAGTCTAATCCAACGCCTCCATCATTTACTGGTTGCCCATATGCCAGAAGAAGGAAGGAAGACGGAAGAAGGAAGACGAAAGAAGGAAGACGAAAGAAGGAAGACGAAAGAAGGAAGACGAAAGAAGGAAGACGAAAGAAGGAAGACGAAAGAAGGAAGACGAAAGAAGGAAGACGAAAGAAGGAAGACTAAAGAAGGAAGACTAAAGAAGGAAGACGAAAGACTAAAGAAGGAAGACGAAAGACGAAAGAAGGAAGACGAAAGAAGAAAGACGAAAGACCAAAAGGAAGACGAAAGACCAAAGGAAGACGAAAGACCAAAGGAAGACGAAAGACCAAAGGAAGACGAAAGACCAAAGGAAGACGAAAGACCAAAGGAAGACGAAAGACATAATCCTGTGCCGTCTAATCTGGCCCTCTCCAAGCTGAAGCAAAAGAATACCAGAAACCCTAAAATCACAGGATTTTTATACAGGTATAAGAACCTCACCTAATACCTACTAAATCATCCAGCAGTGATGTTGTTACTAACTATTCCTTTTAAGCAGCCTCTTTAGACAGGCCTTCTAGGTCTATTACATTTAAGGTACCCTGCAAGTACATAAGCCGCCACCACTACTCAACTCCTGGAAGTGTTAGTTGCCTGGTTCTTTCTGGGTTTTATGATTTGTAAGTCAAAAGATCTGACCCTCATAATTATTCTGGATCGATGACTCAAAAAGCACTGAAGCGAATGAATAAACTTGACAGCCCAAAAAAACTATTTTACAAGCAACGCGGCAGCCTCCATACATATCTTGCAGGCTTCATATTTCCCCCCAAAGGATTCTGTAGAACAATTTGCTTCTTTAATACTGCACAATGCTTTCCTTACTCATCCATTTCTTCTTACCCCTCTATTCTCACACTTTAGCTTGGGTTAGAAAATATTTTTTAGCCTTAATTTTCATGTATGATTGTACTGGAAAACGCATAAAAAACAAAACAAAAAAACATTTACATTTTCAAACTTCTTGATGTAATTGTGGGTGAGAATATCAGCCTCATAGAGATCTTCTTCAGGATCCAGAGGCTCTCCTACAAGCATCTTCCAAAAGCAAGGTAGTAGATCCAGTGGAAGAGGCACATCTGCGCGGATAGCTATACCCAGTAACTGACCAAAGAAATGAAGCAGCTGCTCCTCTGCATAGGTTATAGGGCTTGGTGTCAGAAGGAACTTCCCCTGTGGAAATAAAAACTGGTATTACACAATAAAATATCAAATATTAACTAACATTTCTCTGTGTTGAAAAATGTAAAAAGCTCCGACCCAAATTTTTATTTTATTTTTTTAAATGGAGTAGGGAGGATTATCACTAGCTTCAGGTTTTTATTTTTGTCTGCCCCCCAGTCTGAAAGAGACAAAATGTAATGCCTTCTATACAGCCAGAGGTGGCTGTTCACAAGGCACGATTGATTTGCATTGTCACAAATTTATCGCGGCCTCTCAGTTCCACCAATTCAAATCAATGGTGAAGCACCACAATCGCAAGCCAAACAGCTTGTGGTTGCAGTGCTTTAGTGCCATTGAAAATTGCCTGTGGACCATAGTCTTTAGCCAAGGAATGGTTAAATTGTTTCCCCAGGCCTCTGAAACAGCATGGAGAAAAGCCAAAACGTGCCCAACAATATCAGGAATGAAACTTCCAAGCTTTACATCAGGCAAAATAAGCATTCCATGTACAATGGTACACCTTCCTGGAGGTTGACTTTCTAGTCTTGAGGAAGGTATTATGCATCAAGACAGACACTATTCCTTGGCCGTGCTGTCAAAGCCAACAACAACAAAGTAGGATGGAAGATCAGACCTTGTGACAGACAATTTAGCTGACCTTGGAGAGCTCACAGTTCATTTTCTAAGGAATTTACGAGGTCTACATACCATGGTTAATTTTGGCCAAGCAGGTGTATTCAGAATTCACTTGAATGCCCTTCATCTCTTTATTTTATACATTAATATAATTACACACATTAAAAGACAGCCTCATTTGAACCCCCCCAAACATCCAGCCATACCAGAAAAAAAAAAAAAGAAGGGGGGGCTGGGTTGAGTGGGAAGATGGTCCCCAATATCTAATAAAACAAAGTGGAGATTCCTGAATACCCAAAAGGGAACTATCCACTCCTATTCGCTGTAATATAAATTGTTCCCTTTTAACAAAAAACTCTTCTGATCTATTACTATTGGTACAAGCCCATTTCTCACCATCCATAATTATGTTAACCTGTTTTACCCAGTGATCTATAGTAGGCGCTGGTGAATTTTTCCAAAAGGCTGGGATTAATCCTTTAGCTGCATCCAGCAGGTGTGGCATTATACTCTTCTTATATGCCCTAAAGCAGGGATCCTCAAACTACGGCCCTCCAGCTGTTGTGAAACTACACATCCCATGAGGCATTGTAAAACACTGACATTCACAGACATGACTAGGCATGATGGGAATTGTAGTTCCTGAACACCTGGAGGGCCATAGTTTGAAGACCCATGCCCTAAAAGAACTACAAGTACTATGAAAGAGGCATTGCACAGGGTCACCCCAAATCGAGATTGAAGTTATTTCAGAAATTATATTCCTGAGCTCAGCCCAAAATGGCCTAATATTGGGACATTCCCACCAATGCTGCACAATAGGCAAGGAAGCAGCTGCAGTAGAGGGAAGGTATAGATCAGGGAAAACTGATATCAAGGAGTCACCAGCGCACCTACCACAAATGCTTGAGGATCAGTGGTTCAGGACACAAACCTGTTCAGTTTGATGTTGGTCTACATTTAGTGACCCCCCACCACAGATAAAACTTGGAGCAACACCTCCAGACGAAGAGCCTATTCTGCTGGAAATGCGCATTGGTGGAGAAGGCCAGAATGTGAAGTTTTGCCCAAGAAAAAATCAGGTCCACTTCTTCCTGAGCAGCATGACTTTTTGTTATGCTGCTCAGAGTTCCAGGATGTTGAACAGCATCTGTGTGGATAGCCACTATTCCAGAGTCTTATTAGTCAAATGCATGGCAAATCCAAGTACTTCTGACATTGGTCCCATACCAACAGGCAAATGAGCTGCAGAGCTTTGGAGTGAAACTGAGCATAGGGGACCACATCAAAAAGGTGGCCACCATCTTTCCCAGCACCTTCATGCACACCTGACGAGGGATTTTTGCAACAACCTCAGAGACTGCACCTGGGCACGAAGAGAGGCATTTCTCCTGTGGAATCAGTACCCTCACCTGTGCCCTGTTAATTAAATTTAAGTACTCCAGACATTATGTCGGAACCAAGGTCGACTTCTGAAGGTTCAGAACCTATCCAGGAATTGTACCATCTTGCTTGGCATTTGAAGTCTGTTTCTGAGTTGATTGCTACATGAGAAGCAGGTCGTCCAGGTACCCCACACAATATAGATACTCTTGGATGCGGTGTCTGGGTACAGTCCCTGTTGGCCCCTGGGCAGTAGCAACTAATACAGATAATGCCCTTCTCTACCTCATCAGGGGTGTTAGGAACAGGCCAGGAAATCAGGACTAAGACCTTACACAGAAAATCTTCAGAGGGACATCGGTAGGCACATCCATCATATAGGGACACTAAATAAAAACTGAGGCTTGCTGAGCTGGGAGGTTTTAGGTTTTAGCAGAGATTCCTGCCCTTTTATTCAGCAGTGCCCATTCACTTGTAGGTTGCAACATAAAACACAAGTAGTTTTGAATATAAACTTATGTTTCCTTTGCTGTAGAATTTAGAAAATGGTGTACCACTATGTCTACACAAAGAAAATATATTTTGTAGTGCAACAATGCAACCTAAAAGTCCACACTGTGGGTATGTGAACAATATAAATATATCAAGTCCATAAAAAAGACCAATGCTGAAAAAGGAGGCAGTGAAGGTCATCGAAAACCTCATCATCAGTTAACAAAGGAAACATCACAACACTGGCTACAGCTCCATAAATGAAGATCTTGGGGGATCTAGCCTGACAGGTAAGTAAACACAAACAGGTGCAGTGTATAATCACTGACAGAGATATCTAATCCACTCATATTACAAAATGCATAGAATGACGAAGCCTCTCAGGGGATCAGCAATGCTGTGGGCAATCTAAGTACTGTACCCTGTCTAGGTACTGTAGCCGTGAGCAGTGAAAGCAAAAAGCACTGGTGCTGGGAGGGGGAAACAGAAAGCACTCAAGAGATACACAAATGATCATAGATGTGTGTCTCTGGGTCCTTTTTGTTATATCTCAGGGCCAGTACCAGAATTTGCTTTCGCTACATGCCGCTACAATACCCCGCCTGCCCACAGGGCTACTAATCCCCCGATATGCTTCATTTTGCTATGCATTTTGCAATGTGAGTAGAGTGGTTATTTTTTTTATCTCTATTAAAGCGTTTATATCACCGACCCTGGTTTACGCCCGTTTGTGTTTACTTACCTTTATATTTACATGCTTGGAATGGAAGGGTTCATGATAACTGATGAGAAAGTCCACCTCTAAACAGCTGTCATGGGGACTGGTGTCTGCCTCACCACCTGTCTCAATGACAATTGTAAATAGCAAGATTTACCCCTCATTTGTCTTCATAACCCAATTCAAAGCTAAAAGGATAGTACAAGTCTAAGTGGCTCGTTGGGATTCTACGCAGTTAGTCCCTAAAAAATCAGAAACATATTTCATGACCTGGCCACTAAAGACTTTTATCCTTCTATGTTAGTTCATCTTGTCAACCTCACCAATACTTCCACCAAATATACTATATTTCTCAGTTTAATGTTTTGAGGTGTTGTATTTCTGCATATCCTGATGGAAGGACACTCAGATGCTTATGTTTAATCTCACATTTATAAGTTTTACTGTTCATTGAATGTACTTTCTATGACATTGTCTTGTTACTTGAATAATAAAATAAAAAAATATTGAAAGTTAAAAGATAAAAGGTTATGGTATTAAAACCTACTCAAACATTGTTAGACTGTCACTAAAATCTGCTCTCTCATGTGGAAAAATAAGACTTAATTACAAAAATGCTATAAAAAACTGCCACTATGACTGATAAACTAATAAAGCTCCATATTTTTTACTCTGCATAAAGTGTTATCTAATATCGAGTATTATTCAAGTAACCTGTGAGGTTCTAGCTGGGAGTGTAACAGATGTAGAAGAGCACATATCTTTCAAGTACTATACATCCTGTATACATACTGTGACAGACCTAGCCGGGACAGAGGCTGTTGGAGGGGACTGAAGGCAAGCCTCTTGCCTTGCGATTATGGGCCCTGGCATTTGGGGGAACGGTGCTCTTTGAGCTGCATGCCTGGGGACCCCTGAGCTAGAGTTACTTGGATTCAGGTCCATTCCGCCCCCCAAGACACAAACTCTGGATATGTATTTGCCATATTAGCAATACACTGAATGACACTGTTGGGAGACAAGCTGTCAGATGCTAATGTCATGAACTCCAGGCACCTGTCTGTTGTGTAAATGAGTCTAGTCTGGCTTGTAAGAATATTCCACACATTGTTGTTTTGCTAATTAACCCTGTGTTGATGTTTATGGTAATATGGTAATGTGTATTGAATAGTCAGTCAAGTGAGCTAGGAGACGTACCCTTAAAAGTCTCATATCTCAGTTAACTAGTCTGGGTCAATGATTGGATAATTAGCTCACGCTAATTAGGTTAGGTTTTAGTCATCCGGCTGTATATATTTGTGTGACATCTCAAATAAAATTCATTCCAGATGTACTCCATGTATACTGACAGAAGCCCTCAAGCAGAGTGTAGGGACGTTCCGTCACACATACTATTCTAACATCTGTCATGGAGGTGCCAGAACCTCGTTCAGGAGGCAGTGGGAAGGGGTGAGATAGCAAAGCTTTAGCTGCAGAGAAAACCCCACACAATTTATATTTGCTAGTTGGATATTATGCTAAAGCTTCCATATGGGGTTGCAGTGCTATACTAGGTCACGACTGGATGGAAAAGAAAACAAAGAAAATCCTGAATCCACACTTGCAATGACACAAGGAAGAACCGATATACCAACAGTAAAATATGCTTGCCTGCCTAACATGACCAAGGTTTAGTGTCTTCTTACCTTATTCTTATTGACTGCCGAGCTGGGACAAAGCAGAAGGAGAGACAAGGATGAGCTCTGGAGTTCTTTACACACTTGCCACAAGAAATGTCGGAAAGAGCCACCTGAAAACAACTCATAGCATTAAAATATCTATGAAAAAGAAGTCAATCTGCCCCAATTATGACCTAAAACCATGTGATACAATTCAAAACTTTACAAATTGTGTAGCATAATTATGAGCTAGAACTGTGTGATTGAACTTGGAGACAGTAATAAAGTCAACACATTAGGGCTTATTCATACCAGCCCTGTTGCAATACCTTGCTTTATATGGCGCCTTGTTTTATGTGCATTGTGATATGATGTAGGCACACATTATATTGCAATGCAGCATACTACAGTGCGTGGCAATATGTTGCAACACAATGCTGTGCATAGCCTTAAACAGTTGAATTTTAATAAATAAAAAAAAAAAAAAAACAAGCACTTATTTGTTGCTAGAAATGCTTTGCCGCAAGTGTGCACGTCAGTGATTGTATACTTGGCGCACCATAATGCGTGCTCATTGGTGTCAGATCTTTGTACAGTTCCAGCTGTGTTTTTGTATCAAAACACACAGTACGACACCTGTGTAAAAAATCGAATTAACCAACAGCAGGGCTCAAACTTCATATATTAAAGAATGCATACCTGCAGAGCATTGGTGATTTAATAAAAAAGCTTTGATCTGACCGAGCAAATGTCATACTTGCTGAATAGAATGGAGGATGCTAGAAAGTGATAGTACTATGTGGTGTACTGCACATTACACTGGTGATAAGCCTTGCTTTCTGCACTCTAACAAGAAGCATTTTGTTGCAGCCTTGTATAATGAGGCAACTGCCTATTAACTCACTTGTTCCGTGTACTTCTTCTCCAGTAAAACGGATATTGAATGCATAAGTAGGATCCCCTCCACTTGCCAGTTTGACACACAGCTGGGAGGAAGGAACACAGGCCAGCTGCCGAGCTGCTTGGCAGAAGTAAGCGTTCTCAGAGGTCCGAATTTCACCTAGATAGAAAAAATTTAAAAAATCAGACCAACCAGACCATGCTCAATTTTTGCAAAATGTTTAATGTACTGTGTTTAGGTACCAACTGAAATACAGTAGGACCTGAGTTATATTAAGGTACGATTGACTACAGTTATCAGTTAGAAACTGCCAATATATAAGGAGGTCTAATACACTGTTCCCAATTAATTATCAGTTTCTCACCTGACATGCGTAATGAATATTCCATGTTTTTTAGGCAGACAGTTCAAAGACATGGTAGCCTCTGATGTCCAAAGAAAAGCAACCCTAGACCAAAAATTATCCAACCTGGAATACGTTAACCATTCTGGTGGCACGCCATATTGTAGCAACAATTTAAATCTCACATGGTTCTTCTGAGGTTGCAGTGATCTGCAGTATGTAGTTTAGTGGGAATACAACTACCTTTTTGTTATGATTATCTAAAATCAAGAATGCACATATATTGCAAGAAGTAATGGTTGATAGATGAACCTGGGCTTTATAAAGGGAAGTTCAAGTTTCTCTTTCTTGTGATAACAGTTCTACGTGAAATGGCATACTATGCTGTATTCACCTGTGTAATAAGTAGAAGTAATGCAAATTTAGCAGGTGTAGGAACACCAATCCCTATTACCTACAAGCTCCTGTTAAAGAATGAGGAGAGTCTAATGCTGGGTCATAGGCTATAGGTGAGGAGCAATATTTCTACGTGTCCAACCTCCTACAGGCAAGGCACGTGCTCCAGTTTAATGTCCACAATGGGCAATTATAGAAAGCAGTATAAACAAATCAAATGCTTGAATTGCTTTGACCAAGATAGTTGAATTTCAATAAACGTATTCAGTGCTCTGACCTCCCACAATTTCCAGTGGATCCAGGCTGATCTCTGGAGCTGCGTGGTCAGCAGTCCTCTGTACAGTTGCATTCAACACACGACTCATCACCATCACTTTTGTATCATAGAAGATCAGTCCTATATAAAGAAATGCAGAAAGTGAACCTATAACTTGTACTTTAAACTACTATTACACCTAGATTTACTTGATAAAAACAGAAGCAATAATATGAAAGTACAATAGACTGCAGAATACAATGCATCTTGGTACAGCTATTTGAAGGGAATGCAAAGCTAAAAACTTTTAAATACATTCCACACTGCTGAAACCCAAAAGAAAAACCAAAGGCTGCTACTGCTGACCTCCTGAAAATGCTGCTTGCCTTTCTGCCATTCCTTATAGTTTTCCAAGTCATAAAAGTCAAAATTTCTCTGCTGCTCTGTCAAAGGATCTGCTCAATTAATAAAGCTATTAAAGTCTAAGGATTAGTGTGACAGCCAGACAGCTAACATTTCAGAAGGCGGTCAAAATGAATTGCTGAACATTAAAAAAGGCTAGTCCACAAAAAAAAAACTTCCAAAATAGCATGCACAGATCAGCATATAAGCATCTACAAACCTTTTGCTTGTTGTAGTAGAGCAGAAATACTGTGCGTGTACATTTCTGTCTGTCGTAGCTCCACAAGTGGCAGGAAAAAGGTTTCTAAGGTTGTGTTCAGTGATTGTAGGAGGGCAAATCGGAGCCGTAGACTTTCTATGGGCACATCTGAATAATGAAAGAAAATTAAATCATTAGACTCTACAGGCTAACTGGTATAATAGGATTTTTGAACTCACCGGAAGTCATTCTCTTGTAGGTTATATAGATGCCTACAGAAGGGTTGGACACTAGCAAACAAAAAACTGTAGTCTGGCAAAGGATCCCACCCCGCCCCTCCCTATTACCAGCATATGTCTCGGTTTGCAACCAGCAGTATCAAGAGAATGTCTTGATTTCAGAAAAAATTTAAGCAACGTGCTGTAAAAATGTGGTTTTCCAGCAGAGCCGAATAAAAGACATCGATCCTCCTAGGACATTAGTAAAAAGCCGAGGCATGCTGGTAGTAGATAGGGTTATCCTGTGTGGGCCTACAGTTCATTTTTTTTTTTTTGCCAGTGTCTAACTGCATCCAATGCGCATAGGTGTGAACCCAGCCTAAAAGTGAATAACTTCCTGTGTCCCACCAAAGACGAGAAAGAAAAACTAGTCATCGAGGCATTAGATATCTTTAATGTCACATAAACAATCAATAATCACATCATTTCAATATAAGGTCTACATTTTTTCTGAAATAGAAACACACAAAAAGAATCACTTACTGAGCAGACAGGACACCCTGGGATCAGCAGTGTCTGAAGTGTCCAAATAGACCTCATGAGGATGTAATCGGGCAGGGGTTATGGCTAGATGACGGCAAAGGCGATTGATATACTGAACTAAAGCAACATCCATTTCAAGGGCCCATTTTCTGCTGGATTTCTGGGCATGACGGGTGTCAGTGCAGGCACATCTGAAGAGACAGATATATCAATTCTAAATATGAATCCCATGAACAAGTACTGTCTGCAGAACGACTATACAATTTTTGTAGAAATGCTATGGCATCATGCACTATCATATGTGGTTTGTTGGTGTGTCACTACAGTAGTGCTATTTAAAGGACGAAGTACACTAAAAAGTTTTACTTTAGTTAAAGATGGATCCTGGTAGAATCTACATGGCTTCTTATATCTGATCATATGATGATGGTAAGATATAGTGGCCATTGCTCCCTGCTCTTTTCCCTTCCCGCCTTGAAGTTCTCAGTGTTCCTATCAACCTTGCTAAATTCTGAATCTTTTTCATAGTGCACAATAAATTACATCCCTTTATAATGACTCCGTCACATGTAGAGCTATGATTATTCATGTACACAGACCTCACCACCATGGTCACTTTGAGACACAGTAAGCTGCCAAGTTCATTCAGCTGCTAAGTCTGTCCGTGTTCATCCGATCCGCTCTGCAGATGGATAGAAAAATAGGGTTTTCCTCCGTCTGCAGAATCGGACAATAGCGGAGATGGACGATATCGGGTGTCAGCGGATGCTCATCCACTGACACCCACTATCCCATAGGGATGCATGCATGTCCGTATTTCATCCGAAAACGGATGGATGAAATACGGACATACGGTCCGCATGTGTGAAAGGGGCCTTTGCAGGCCACACAGAACTTTGAAAGACTGGACTTGCAGAGTTGGACTATAAAGTAGTGAAAATGAAAGAAAGAGACCCGGCCTCAAGCAGAAAAATGGAAAGCATAGTCACTTTCTACTGTGAAGTCATGTACTCAGTTAAACAGTAGCTGCATTGCCATACCACAGCGATGCCACTTAAAAAAAAAAAAAAAAAAAAAAACCTATCCAATAACAGTTACATTGTATGAAAACATGAAAGAAAAAAAAAAAAAAAAAGTGCAGAGCCTTCTCCTGAGATCAACAGGTCAAGTGAACACAAATAATTCCAGGGAGTAAACACTGTGGTGTGATTTTTATCAATAGGATGGACCAGGGTACGTGTAGCTTCAGTAGTACACTATCAGTAGTGCAGACAGTGATAGCCACTCTCCATATATATATATATATATACACATACACACATATATATATATATATATATATATATATATATATATATATATATATATATATACACACACATATATACATATATATATATATATATATATATACATACATATATATATATATATATATATATATATATATATATATATCTATATCTATATCTATCTCATTACATTGGAAAACCTTGTTCATTATTACTATTATTATACAGGATTTATATAGTGCCAACTGTTTGCTCTATAAAAATCCAGTAAAACAGAGTGGATTATTCCATTGTTGTTGACCTGTTTTTCAGCCACTAACAATATTAAAGCGGGACTGTACCTGAACATTTTTTTTTAAAAAGCCAGCAGCTACAAATACTGCAGCTGCTGACTTTTAATAAATGGACACTTACCTGTCACAGGTTCCAGCGATGTCGGCAGCAGAGGCCGATCAATCGCTCGGCTCTCTGCTGCTGCCGGCGCCATTCTTGGTGAGGGAATCAGGAAGTGTCGCCTTTGCGGCTTCACTTCCCGGTTCCCTACTGCACATGCGCGAGTCGCGCAGCGCAATGAGAATCGTCAGCGCTGTCTGCCGGGACACGTGTGTGCGCCGGGACAGGAAGTGGCGTAAACTCCCGTGGGAGTTTATGCCCGGAAGTGGGTGCAGATACCTGTCTTAGACAGGTATCTGCACCCCCCTCCCCCCGAAAGGTGTCAAATGTGACACCGGAGGGGGGAGGGTTCCGAAAAGCGGAAGTTCCACTTTAGGGTGGAATCCCGCTTTAACCAAAGGGGTAAAATGTATCTTTTTTACTAATACAGGAATATGTCCATACCTTTCAAAGTGCAGGTCATAGCCACAAGCCAGGATAGCTCTCCAGATGCTTCGGATGTCTTGCTTAGCTTTGTCAACCACAAATTTGTGAAAACCTTCTAGTGTCAGGTACTTTTCCTCTGCAACTGAAAATACAATGCACAAAAATTACACTTTAGTATAAATAATTATAAATAATTAGACAGCTAGCATATGACATCTTTAGTAGCAGACATACTTTCTTGTTTCTTTGTGGGAGATTTGTCATTGTCCTTCTCATCTGGCCGGCTCTTTTCTGGAGACTTTGGCTTTACAATTGGCTTCTTCTCACTGAGAGCGGTTCTGTCGATGCGAAAACATTTTATATATAGAGTTTTTATACATCTTTTATTGGTTTCACTCACTGCTTAAATATAAAAACTTTGACACTTTTGGGCATAATTATTTAGAAGGATAGGAATGTGTAAGAAGTATTAAAGGAGAAGTCCCGCCAAAGCTCCTTGGCTTTGGCTCATTGGCTGTACTTCTCCTATGGATCACAGGAGATTCGTTTTGCACTCCTGTGACCTGTTTTCAGCAGAGAGCAGGTTGAAGTCCACTCTTTGCTGATGTCACGGATATCAGTCCAGGCACCGCATCACCCCGACAATAGAAGTCTGGATCTGCCAGGTGCCTGGACTGACACCAGTCTCAGCGAGCCGCTGAGAGCCTGGAGACTGCCCGCTCAGCCCCCTCCACAGCCCAGCGCTCCAATGAGAGCAGAGGGAGAAGAGCAGAGAGCTGTGACTGACAGTCTGCAGCTGTCTGCTCATGGAGCTCTGAAAACCGAGTGATCGGCGGGGTTTGATCGCTCGGTTTTTAGTGTAGAGGCGCCAGGGGACAGATGCAGCATCCACCTAGGTAAGTATGAATGGGGGGGGGGGGAAGAAACCCATACTTCTCTTTTAACCTAGAACAAATTATTGATATTCTATTCACTGAAAAATGTAGTAGTTATAGGCTTTTGTTTTCTGCACACCATTGTAACTTTGTCATGCTTTAGGGCTTGTTCACACCAGATGCATTGGGGATAGGCCGGATGACCTGTACCGACAAGAAGTAACTATCCATGACTAAAATTAAAGTATGGGAAAGCTTTTGATGATCCTGATGGGTACCATTAATCTCTGTAAAATAATGCCCAGAATATGCATTTATTTTTTTATTACATGATTCACCAAGATACACCAAGTATTCCAATAGTCTTGTGAATTTTCTTTATGAAAAAACACCCTGCAAAGTCCCAAAATGCAAGGTGGGGGTTTCAACAAATACACAACTTTATCTCCTGGAAGCCCAGCATCAACTAATACAGCATGGGTCCCATCCTGTGACCAAAAACCCACTGTCAGGCATACATACTAATATCTTTAAAGACTTATACGGAATAAGTAGGCTAAGTGGGTGATACTCAAACACTCACCGAACGCTATTCAACACAGCTTTGTCTTTAGCGGAAGGTTTGCTCACTGGTCGCTTGGTGCTCACAACCTTTACTGGATGCTGCTCCTTTCCAGTTTTACTGTATTTGCTTTTGTCAAACTTTGGTTTAGGAATGCCATATTTCCTCAGAATCTATAGCCAAGAGGGGGAAAATTGGTTAGACCAATAAACAGATACAACACAAAACAGATATCTAAGGGTGATGAATTTTCCACCAGAAACTACGGGGTGTGTGTATAAAAAAAAAAGAAAAATGACATAACTATTCGTCCAGAGAAACTGCTGGTACATTTGTCCTGTAAGAATCACAAAATCGAATGTTTTCCTTCTATTTCGTATTATCTTCACCTCCATCTTATGGCCATATTGTACTATTTTTTCAAACCACAATTTTTTATGAAGGAATAACAGTTGACATGTACCAGAAATAAAAAGGTGGACAATCGATTTGGCCCCACTTGTACAGAATGGAACAGCAATTTTTCTGGACAAATAGCTATGCAAATGTTATTTTTTTTTAATAAATACACCCTAAATGTCACCTCCATGATGTCTAGTTTAGTAAATAACAGATCGTATTTTTAATTGGGCAAGTGGGCAATAATACATAAAGTTCAAAACTGAAACCAGGCCACGTATACACAAATAGGAAAGGCACCATTTTGGAGCTGGAAACTATTACCTGTGTAAGCTGATCTTCCAGGAGTTTCTTAGGGGGGCGAACATTGGTGAAGAACGTATGTAGAAGATTTCCTGGTGTCTGAGAATTCATCTGCTCTTTGCTCAAATAAATATCAGATACCTTGATGAACTTGGCAGGAGTCAGGCTGAGCATTTGTTCAGCATGAATGCAGCTTTTGAATATTTCTATTAAAACATCTCGAGCTTCTGGGACCAACTTGTCACCTATGAAATTATAAAGCAAACAGCTATGTGGCTTTGTGTTTTTTTATTTGAATTTTTTTACTTCAACAAACAATTTGGAGTACAACCCAAAGATGTATTCTGTAACTGTACATCCATAATTCCCCAAAACTTCTTGGCATGCACACTGGGATAAAAGAGAGGTCAACAAAGCAACTGAACAGAGATGAACGCAAAGCAAGCTAACACTTGGCTGGCTCTACACAATATAAATACAACAGTGGATCTACTGGTGGAGTATCGATTCTGACATCACTCGTAATCCACAAATTCCTATAAACTTTCATAACTTGTTAAAACACTGTGCTATATCACCTTTCAGGGTTTTATCAGTAAAGTAATCTCCTAAGCCTGGAATTCCCTGGGTATCAAACAAACTCTGGTTTACTGTGGAGACGGTCAGTATTTCTTCTGTAGACATTTCCATAAGCTCATCTTCACCGTCCAGACTTGACAAACCAATCAGATCACTGCTATTAAATAAACTTGCTCGGATTTTCTCAATTTTTGCTCTGGAACGCACCTACAACAGAAATAAAGAATGAAAACGTTTAGCTCAAGTAAGACTCACAAACATAGGCAAGGCAGCTTTGCATTTGACTGTATTACTAATGGCCAGGACTACTATTTCTGATGTGCTTGTTGGATATATATTGAATACATGAATACAGTTCTATGCAACTAAGCATTCCTTGAAACCTTTATAGTTGTGCAAGTTCATACTTCGAATCATCTCACAGTGACGTACATACTTTACTGATAATTATATATAAAAATAATCAAAACCCAGCAAAGCAATCAAAATTTGACAGCGGTTCTAGTCTTTACCCGCCCCAATCAAATACAGCCGTGGCCAAAAGTTTTGAGAATGACACAAATATAAAATTTTCACAAAGTCTGCTGCTTTAGTGTTTTTAGATCTTTTTTTTAGGTGTTACAATGATATAGGCTTTTATTGACAATTACATGAAGTTTTTGTAAAGAGTCAATGTTTGCAGTGTTGACCCTTTTTCAAGACCTCTGCAATTCCCCCTGGCTTGCTGTCAATCAACTTCTGGGCCACATCCTGACTGATGGCATCCCATTCTTGCATAATCAATGCATGCGCCGTAGACAGCGGTGCCTGTATTTTGGCAAATATCTCCTAAACCGTGTATGTTTAGGAGATATTTCTTTGACCTACAGGTAAGCCTTAATTGATGATGATGCATTATACAGTTAGCATGGTGTCAACCAATCTGAGAAAACCAAGTTGTGCTTTTGTTTTTACTAAACCAATTTTAGCCACTTTCAAAGTTATAAAATGTATGCACGTCAAAAAAGTTTATAAATAGAAGAATTTAAAGAATTTACCTCCACAACTGCAAATCCCTTGATTGGCCGGGACATGGTTGTATGGTTGTCCAGTGCACTGACTGTAAACATGGATCCTACATCTGGCAAAGAGGCTATTTCTACATTGTCAAGTTGCTCCACAAGGCTGCCCAAACTGCCCATGCTCCCTGTACTGCAAATGGAAATATCTAAACTCTCTTGGCTGGATATTGCATGTGGCTCCAAAAGTCCTTGTGGCACTGCAAGTTCTGGAGGAAACTGTTCCACAGATGTCTCACTGGTGGTCTGAGAAACGCCCTGTGAGCTGCACAATGAAGCCTGGCTCGTGGAAGCAGAGGCACTGACACTAACCGCAGGGGTCACACTGCTGGAACTGCTAATGTCCATGTTATCAGGGTTTGGCATTCTGGTTTTCTCTACCTCCGTTTTGCATTCAGCTCCTTCAGTTTTGCCTTTTGGTTTTGGAATTTCTACATCCTGAAGGGGAATGTAAATTTCATCCTTAAAAACTCCCCCATGAGCATTGCATGCTTTCCGAATAGCCCCTCTAACAATAGACTCCTCAAGATGAGTGGGGATCCCTGAAATAACAAGCAAACGGCTATGGGCAGTGGGACCCACCAGTGCCTGACTGGCATCTGCTATGGCATCATTGGTGACACCCAACCCTTGTGGATCTTTACTTGTGAGATGCCTGAGAATCATTAGCAAAGTCAGTGCTCTGTGGAACCATAACATGTCCTCTGGCTTGCTTCCTCCCATACTAAGCAAGGCTGGATCATTCTCTGCTCCCCGTGAAGTAGTGCGCTTGGCTGTGGATGCCTTGTCACGCTTGATCTTGACTTTCTTCCTCTTTGAGAGTAAGCTTGGGCTTTGTGGAGTCTGACCAGGAGATGATGATGAAGAGGAGGAGGAGTCGCTAAGATTTGTGGCATTAGTCGAAGATACCACACTCACTCCAGAGCTCATATTAATAGGAAGAGTAACTTCTGCCACAGCAAGACATATCTCCATGAGGGCATGGAAATAAGTGGAGAACCTGCCTTGTTCAGCAATTCCAGGCACAGAGCCACCACAGGCATTGCCTGAACTCCAGTTCTGAGTCTCCTCATCATACAACTTGCGCAGCTCTGTCTGTAGAGCCATAAGCATTGCTAGACACGGATTCAGTTGCAGAGCTATGGAAGATGACAGTCCAGTTGGGTTCTTTTTCTGCTCAAGGTGATGAACTTTACGCAGCAGTTCAGCCAGCAGATGGAAGAGCAGTTCCTTTATAACAGCAGCCAGATCTGTTGTCCACAGTAAATTTGCTAAATTAAACAAAGACAAACAACGCATCTTTAGAAACGAATACAAAAAAAAAAAAAAAAAAATGAAAGGACAGTACGAAAATGCAGAAAGTTATAAGAAGACCTTCCTAGGCTAAAAGTGCAAATATTCCCAACAAAGTTCAATGATTTGTGTTCTTATACACACCTTGATGACAGATGCTGTACTGGTGAATTATAACAAGCACACAGCCAGAATGTGCCAACAGTGGGAAAAATTATTATTTGATCCCCTGCAGATTGTGTAAATTTGCCCACTTACAAAGAAATGAAGGGTCTATAATTTGTATCAGCCAAAAATCCATAAAAACACACATAATACAAATGTAATAAATTGAGTTGCAGTTCAGTGAGTAAAATAAGTATTTGATCCCCAAGCAAAACATGACTTAGTACTTGGTGGAGAAACCCTTGTTAGCAAGCACAGAGGCAAGATGTTTCTTGTAGTTGGTTACCAGGTTTGCACACATTTCAGGAGGGATTTCGGTCCACTCTTTTTTATAGATCTTTTTTAAATCCTTAAGGCTAATTGGCTGTCGCATGGCAACTCAAAGTTTCAGCTCCCTCCATACATTTTCTATACAATTAGGGTCTGGAGACTGACTAGGCTACTCCATGACCCTAATGTGCTTCTTCTTGAGCCACTCCTTTGTTGCCTTTGAGGTATTTTTTGGGTCATTGTCATACTGAAAGACCCATTCATGACCCATCTTCAGTGTTCTGGCTGAGGGAAGAAGATTCTCATCCTAGATTTTACAATACATGCCCCATCCATTGGCCCCTCAATGCAGCAAAGTCGGTCTGTACATTTTTTTTTTTTTTTTTTTTAACAAGAAGGTCGGTCTGTACCTTTAGTAGAGAAACAGCCCCAAAGCATAATGTTTCCACCTCCGTGCTGGACTTTAGGGATGGTGTTCTTAGTAGAGGTGCACCGACTGGGTTTTTTTGGTGCCGAAACGGATACCCAAAATGAAAAAAACACTAGGCCGAAAACCGAAACCAAAAATGACCGATACCGAAATGTATTTAAAAAAAAAAAAAATGTATACAGGAGATGGTCAGAGACTGGGGACATGGTACAGGAGATGGTCAGAGACTGGGGACATGGTACAGAAGATGGTCAGAGACTGGGGACATGATACAAGAGACCAGTGCAGCCAGCGCATCCCCAGTGCAGCCAGCTTGTGAAGGAAAGTGAGAGGAGAGCGGCCCCCGCCTGGTTGATTAGAGCTCCGGGAACATCACAGCTTTCATTTCAATAGCTATGTGTTCCCCTCCACTTGCCGTCACATACAGCCCCTCCACTTTGATCGACAGATCACCCGTCCAATCCTGGGACGGGTGATCTGTCTATCAAAGTTCCCCGGACAAGGGAACATTTTTCAGTCAGCATTTTTCTTCATCCAAACACGGCGAGTCCCCTCTCCTCAAGAAGGCACATGTACAGTCATGCCAATGAACATCTAATTCATTCAGACAAGGATTGGGAGAAAGTACTGTGGTCAGATGAGACCAAAATGTATCTTTGCCTTAGACACACCTACCACCAACACCCATTATGAATCTGAGAACTTATGATTATAAGTAAACATTAATGACTGGGACTACCCCAACTGTATGTATGATATGTCAGATGTTCTATTTCTTTGTTCGGTGCCTGTTGCACCCCGCAATTTGTATGTAAAACCCGTATTGACTTTTATAGTCAAACTTTATTTTTAATTAAAAAAATTATCCCTTTGGCATTAACTCAACTTGCTGTGTTTGGAGGAAGTAAAATGCTGACTATGACCCCAAGAACATCATCCCTACAGTCAAGCACGGAGGTGGAAACATGATGCTCCGTTTCTCTGCTAAAAGGTACAGGCCAACTTTGCCGCATTGAAGGGACAATGGATGGGGACATGTATTGTAAAATCCTGGATGAGAACCCTCTTTCCTCAGCCAGAACACTGAAGATGGGTCTTCCAGCATGACAATGACCCAAAACATACCGCTAAGGCAACAAAGTAGTGTCTCAAAAAGGAGCACATTAAGGTCATGGAGTGGCCTAGTCAGACTCCAGACCTTAATTCTATAGAAAATTTATGGAGGAAGCCGAAACTTCGAGTTGCCAAATGACAGCCAAGAAACCTTAAGGATTTAGAGAATATATGTAAAGAAGAGTGGATCAAAATCTCTCCTGAAATGTGTGCAAACCTGGTCACCAACTACAAGAAACGTCTCATCTCTGCGCATGCCAACAAGGGTTTCTTAAGTAAGAAGTTTTAAGTACTAAGTAATGTTTTGCTTGGGGATCAAATACTTATACTCACTGAATTGCAACTTAATTAATAGCATTTGTTTTATGTGTTTTTTTCTGGAATTTTGCGGGATATTCTGTCTCCATCATTTAAAATACACCTATGATAAAAATTATAGACCCTTAATTTCTTTGCAAGTGGGCAAACTTACAAAAGCTGCAGGGGATCAAATACATATTTTCCCCATTGTATACAGTCAATCCAGACTGCAAGCACATGCAGTGTCAGCGCACAGCTATGCATCTCACAGAGCTCGGAAATACATTCAGCATGAAACATTTAAATATTTCCTGACACCTCACTTCCTTCAGATAATGCATTTATTAAGAAGATGGAGTTAAAACAGAACTTTACACCAAAGGGGAAACTCCGCTTGTTTGCATCCTCCCCCACTCCACTTCCACATTTGGCACTTTATTTTCAGGGTGATACCCGCTCCCAAATTCTGGTCAGAGGTGCTGTGGCGATCTGAGACAGAAGTTCGGCACCCCGTTCTTTCCCTGCAGTCTTCTGGTAACACATCACAGGTTCCAGAAGACTACAGGACCATTCACAAGGCGCAGTGTGACTGGCCTATGTGCAGTAAGAAACCAGCTGCCCGTTTCCCTTACTTGAGATGCTGGTGCCCGCACCCTAACCTGACTGAAGAATTGACTCGGGAGAGGAGATCGCTAGATCCCTGGACAAGTAAGTGCCCTTATATTCAAAGTCAGCAGCTACAGTATTAATAGCTGCGGACTTAATTTTTTGGGGGGAGCCTGGAGCTCCTCTAATAAAAGGAACACAGAGACTCATCTCATGAAAATGCCAGTTCCCTGGCTGTTTCTGGCCTCAATACGTCAAGTCAATGGCATGCAACAAGCACGTTTTCATTTTTCTTTTGTGAATAAAATGGGAGTTTGAGATTTCAAAATCACTGCATTCTGTTCTTATGTAGATTTTACACGACATCCCAACTGTTTTGGAATTAGGGTTGTATACACGCAAAAAAAAAAAAAAAACATATTAAAGCAAACATTACCGCTATAGAAATGACCTATGAAGCTCGAGATTGCCCTAAAAAAATGTAAGAAGTTATGGTCACCTTGGGTGGGAACACACAAACGCAATCCCTCTGAAATGATGCCGATATGTAGTGTACTGGTCTTAGTAACATCCATGTTTGCTAATCTATGTGGCAAACCAATTAGTACAGACACACCACGTAGGATCGCGTTATTTTAAGCTAGACATAAAAGCCAAATGTTGCTGTTCATATATTTTGTATTGAAGACAATTTGAACCATAGTAGACAATATAATGACTACTATGTTAGGTGTTCGGCTTTATATTTACTTGTACTGAAAAGTATAATCCTTCTGTTCACTTGATCTGTAAAGGCTGAATTTATACAGACTGTTTATGTTCAATATGCTTCTATTATTGCAAAATAAAAAAATAAAAATAAAATTTCCCTTTGTACTGCAGTAAAAAAAGAAGGTATTTGCTGAACAAAGTAACAAACATCTCACCCAGAAGTTCTACCACTTGCAGCAGAACAGAGGATGGGACTGTATCAAGCTCGTCATCAGACCTTTCATCTCCATCCTCTAGTTTCCAAAATAGCAGCTGCTCAGTGAAAGCCATGGCAAGTGGAAATTCCAGGGGCAAGGAATGGAAATCTAGTATGGCACCCGGAGAAGGAGATACTCCTAGAACAAAATATTCCTAAATCAGACTATTTGTAGGTCATGTTACAGCAATCAATAAGGTTTACATTAAGGCATAGAGTTAAACCTGTATATACACAATTCTAGCAATCAGCCTACTCAGAGCTACCTTACAATGCTACACACAAGTTTTTGTAACATTATGCAATGCAGAGTAAGTTGCATGCAAACATACAGATAGGTCATTTTTCTGGAAGCTACTTCAAATGTCTATTAAAAGTGGGCACATGCTTTCCATCATGTTACATTATGCAATAAGCTTACATATTTATTGATAATTATGTGTGTCTAAAGCCGGCCATAGATGGATTAAATCTCTGAGGTTTCAGCAGGGACAGGCCCAGTTTCGACCCATCTATGGGCAGGCAGTTTGTACCCAAGTCAATCCAACTTGGATACAACCAGCCTGTTGGATTTTTTTTTTTTTTTTCATGCTATTACTGCCAGCAGCTATAGCTATTAGCAATAACCACTGTGTTCTGCCAGTCGGAAAGGTTCCCCACCAGCAGAACACAATAGAGCTGCAGGAGTGATTCCCCCAATCAACACTGACTGTGTTGATGGGGTAATCAAGCAAATATCTCTTTCCTTTCACCTGTGGTGGAAGGAAATAAAATGACAATCTATGGGCTGATTTACTGTACTATACAGAGATATAGAACAGGTGAACAACTAAGCATGACTGCTACTCTAGGAGTAGGAGTCATGGATATAGTATATTGCTCTGTATTTCATAAAATAAATTGCCCTTGCTTTTCAACAGATCTTCCAGAAAAAAAGTCTGACAAATACCTATTTTGACGTGGATCTTGTCGGTGGGAATGATTGCAGTTGGGTACTGGTTGGTGGTTGGTGGTGGGGTCAGGCCCGTATTACTTGGAGAGGCATCACGGGGGAAACACACCGATTCTATTAAATTCAGTTGCCCATTTCTCTTCACTTTATGACCAAGGCCATACACTAAGACTCGAGACCAGGGAGCTTTGTACAATGAAGAGCTAGAATAAAACACAGATTAAAATAAAAATTGATTAAGAACTTAGGAGAGTAACAGGACTAAAGCTCTTCAGGGGAAGTTCATTAAAGAATTAAGTGACCAAAAATCTGACGGTCTCTGTGAATGATGGCTCAGAAACAGCTAGGGTCACAGATAAATTGGATATAGAATACACTGTAGAGGGGATGGTGGCGGTCTGTGTAATTAGTGTCCGAAAGAAACTTTGCATTCTGGGTCAAAGTCCTGCATTACTGTAGTAAAAACCGCAGAGGACCCAACCACTCCCATTGGGGCCAAAGATGACTCTGCTCTGCTGAGGGAAGAGACTCTAAAAGCAGAGGGTGACATGGTTCCAGGATAAAAACGTTGTCATTTTTAGGAAGCATGCTGCAACAGTCCCTAAACCATTTAGGAGGACACCCAGTTAGGTGGGACTGTCTCCCTTGTGCTTTGAATCAGACATGTTGCAGCAGGGCGTTCCTGTGAATGGAAGGGAGAAAGCAAAGATCCTTTTGTATCGCACATCCACAGTCTTATGGTGGTGATGAGACAAACTCAGCCTGGGCTTCAGCCATGCCACACCCCCAACGGGATTTCGCTCTGCCCCCCAACCCCCCCCCCCCCCGAAGCTTAGTCATGCTCTCTATGACCAAGTTAAGGGGGGGTGGAGCAAAACGTGTTGGGGGCATGTCCTTCCAGGAGCCCAGGCTGAGGTTGTCTCTTATCACCACCATAGGACTCAGCACCAGGGATCTTTCCTCTTTCTTCCAGTGACTACAGGGGCTGGGACGAGCTCCATCCCTTGCTCGCACTCCTGCAGCGGACGCGGTATCACCCACACTACTCCCCACAGTGATCGAGCCTGAGTGGCACACTAATAAACTGTGGGTGACACGGCTGTGAATGGATGCAGGAAGAGCGCACAGCTGCATCATTCATAGCACTCTGTGAATGAGAGAACTACAAGTCCCGTCTGCCACTGTGGCAGACAGCTTGTCGTTCACAATGAACTGCGTGGGGGCTGATGAGCATGCTCATAGTTCATTCACAAGCTCTGCAGCATTCAAACTGACAGCGCGTACCTCTGTAAGCTGTAGGGCAGTGTTTCTCAATCTGGGGGTCGAATGATGATTTGCCAGGGGTCACTGAATCCTGGGCTGTTAATGAAGCCTGCACTGCTCTGCCAGCATTTATGCAGCCGCCCAGCAGGGCTGTCCCTGGAGCCTGTGGCCACCCACTCAGTTCATGGCATGGCTGGGGGGCAGAGACTAGAGGTCAGCTGACTGGTGAGGAATGTGAAGTGGGAGGGGCTGGAAGAGACCACATCTCCTGATTTTGGCATTGGTGTCACTGCTACGAGATGCCACAAAGTCGGAGACACAGTGAGTAACACTACCTGCCACTCATCTCATTCCCCCCACCAAGGAGTAAGAGAAGAAATAAAAATATAGAATACATGTAAGGGAGAGGAAAAGAGGGGGAGAAACAAAAGAAAAAGGGAGAGAAAGAACAAGAAAGATGGCTAGAGAGGGATGGGGAAGAAAAACAAGAAATTAGGATAGAGAGAGAGATAAAAGGGGAAAGAAAGGAGAAGAGAAAGAGTGGTAATCATAAAATGTACCATAAGGGGTTTTAATACTGTACGAGTGGAAGGGACTCAGGGAGCGGTAAATGTTCGTGGGTCAAGGGCACAAATTACTTGTCTTGGGTGCTGACAACCCACTCTACGAAAATAATTTTACAGTTAGGGGTCCCCACAACTTGGGAAATTTTATCAAGGGGTCATGGTACTAGAGGGGTTGAGAACCACTGCTGTAGGGCTTGTCAGCAGAACCCTGACATAGAACCCCTGATCCACAGTTTATGGGCGAAACACTCTGCAGGCTCCTACGGGATAAAAAAATTATAAATGCACATTTTTTTCCCTGCAAAAATATGTGCATTTATAATTTTTTCATAAAAAGGTAAGGTATCCTTTTACCCCTTCCAAAGCAAAGCCAGTGGGAAATAAGGAAATGATATCTAGCTACCAACAGAAATAAGGGAGCTTCTAATGCCTGGCTCAAAACGTCTACTCAAATAAGTCTTCAGAAACAGGGCAAGCGCAGAGGCAATGCAAGTAACTAGATCTAAAAAGTGCTCTGAAGTTAACTAGAAATAAGTCTGAAAAGAGTCCACATGGACCCATATGGAACCCAGTGTTAAAATGGTCAATTCCAGGCTTATCCCACAATTCCCGAACTAAACAAGCAATTACCTCTTGTAGTGTGAGCGCAGACTCCTGCAAGCAAGCACTTTTGGTTTTGCAGGAGATGGGCATGAAAACAGAGCTGGAAAAGGACATTTTAGGATGACCTACATTATTTTTTTCAGTAGCCAGTGTCTAGTTAACCTGTAGCTGGCAGCAGGACTCGAATGTTTAGAACTTTTTTTTTTTTTTCTGGTCTTTTGAGGGACAAAAAGTTAAAACAACAGAAGGGTACCGATCTGAAAGTCAAAAGTAACTTACTCTTTCCGGAAGCCAGACTGGCTTTCTTTACATGACACCACAACAAAGGCTGCTCCAGGAAAATTAACATCCATACTGACTTTGGACTCAGTGACTGGGAATTCCTCAGACGGAAACTGCTCTGGGGCGTGCTATAAAACACAAGGCAAGAGTACTGTACAGTCATCTGCAAACTACCACAAAAAATTTGAAAAACCCATGCAAAACATATTCCAGCCAAGTTGGAAAACAAAAATTGAATTTCTGTGCTTATCATAAAATTATAATTTTTTTTAATTCATTGAGGGACACAGGAATTTAGCAATGGTCAGGTTATACTACTGTCTAGAGGAGATTGGGACACTGGCAAACAAAATACTGTTCAGCCCAGTATAACTCCTGCTCCCAACATGTCAGTTTTGTGACAAAACATTCCCAAGAATATAATCAGACACAGAGGAATGGGACTTGTGAACGACAAGAAATGTGTTCTATGGCAAGTACAAAAATCATTCTTGTTCATTAAGGGACACAGGAATTCAGTGACTTTTAGGGACGTTCTAAAGCAGGCCAACTGAGGGGTGGGAAAACAGCAACAAAGTACTACCGGGAACTCAAAGTTTAGAGAATGTGTGAACAGAAAATCAGGCGGCAGACTAGCAAATCTCAGAAACAGTTGCTTGATGAACAAAAGCCCAATACGTGCTCACAGATCTAGAAGAGTGTGCTTTGATAGGGGAAGGTGGAACCCATACCATAAGCTTGAATAATAATCTGAGCCAATAAAAAATTGTGGAAAAGGTAGTAGTTGATCCTTTACAGGGGCCATCATTCTAATGGAAGCAGTCATGCACAGCACAAACTACAGTTCGGTACATATATATTTGGACACAGGCACAATTTTATTTTTTTTCAGGTATTTACCAAAACATATTCAAGCTATGGAAAGTGCACAATCTCAGGTTTAATTACATCCAAATCTGAGGAAGGGCTTAGGAATTACAGCTCTTAAGAGGGACCAAAAGTAATTGGACAATTGAATCAAAAGCGGTTTAATGGCCAGGTGTGGGCTACTGCTTTGTCATTTCATAAATTAAGCAGGTAAAAGGTCTGGAGTTGATTCCAAGTGTGGTAATTGCATTTGGAATCCATTGCTGTGAACCTACATCATGCGTTCAAAGGAGCTGTCCATCCAAGTGAAACAGGCCATTGTAGGGCTTCAAAAATGAATCCATGATAGAGATAGCAGCAATATTAGGAGTGGCCAAATCAACAGTTTGGTACAGTCTGTGGAAAGAACAACGCACTGGTGAGCTCAGCAACATAAAAAAGGCCTGGATGTCCAATGAAAACAACAGTGGTGGATGATCGCAGGATCCTCTATATGGTAAAGAAAAACCCATTCACAACATGCAGACAAGTGAAGGACACTCTCCAGGAGGGGAGCATATCATCAAAGTCTACAATCAAGAGAAGACTTCACAAGAGCAAATAAAGAAGATTCACCACAAAGTGCAAACCATTCATAAGCCTGAAGAATAGTAGAGTCAGATTAGACTTTGACAAAAAACATCTAAAAAAGCATTCTTTGGACGGATGAAACTACGATTAATCTGTACCAGAATGATGGGGAAAAAAAAAAAAGAAGGTGGAGAAGGCTTGGAACAGCTCATGATCCAAAGCACACAACGTCATTTGTAAAACATGGTGGAGGCATTGTGATGGCATGGGCATGCATGGCTTCCAGTGGCACTGGGTCGTTGGTGTTTATTGATGTGACAGAAGCAGCCAAATTAATTCTGCAGTGCTTAGAGATATACTGTCAGCCCAGATTCAGCCAAATGCAGCAAAGTTGATTGGACGGCGCTTCACAGTACAGACGGACAATGATCCAAAACACCCTGCAAAAGCACTCCAGGAGCTTTTGAAGGAAAAGAAGTAAAATATTCTGCAATGGCCAAGTCAATCATCTGATCTCAACCCAATTGAGCATGCATTTCACTTGCTGAAGGCAAAACTAAAGGCAGAAAGACCCACAAAGAACAACTGAAGACAGCTGCAGTTAGAGCCAGCAAAGCATCAGAAAGGAGGACACCTAGTCTTTGGTAATGTCCATGGGTTCCAGACTTCAGGCAGTCATTGCCAGTAAAGGATTCTCAACAAAATATTAAAATTTTATTCAATACATTTGAGCCCCTGAAAATGGGGGGGACAGTGTATAAAAATGGTGAAAGCTGAAAGTCTGAAATTTCAAATTCATTTGGATTGTTTTAATTTTATTCTGGGTGTCTCCCGTAGGACTACCCCCTGTATGTTCTCCCACAACACTGATCTCAGTTTGGTTCTCTTGGCTCTTCAAAAATGATGCCCTTCTAAAGGTATACAAAAGCTCTTGCTTTTTGCATGCCGGTCCACAGCCAGTCACCAGAAGGGCCTCCTCCTAAATCACCAACAGGAGACCTATCTTGGACAGAAGGCAGGAGACTTTCAACAACCTTTTCCCATTCAACTGCTGTAGTGATCAGATCCCTTTCTAAGGCTCTTAGTCGCGTCAGCTAACATCCAACAAAATAAGTACAAGCTTGCACTGCAGGCTCCAATCACTTGTCTATGGGATCCCTAAAGACAGCTGTAGCCTTCTACAGTCCTACTCCAAAGGACACAAGGCTGACAGGCACTAGGGAGGGACAAAGAGCTGATTAAGGTTCCTGCAGCCTCCATAAAGGAGGACAGCAAAAAAACAGAAAGGTCTTGGTAGATTAAGGAGCCCTAAAGAAGCCTAGACTGAGTACAGCAATGGTAGAAGCTACAGGTTGATTCTTGAGTTTTAAAGTGGTGCAGAATGACTACTTCTGTGTGAGTTAGTCCGTTAAGAACCTAAAGTTCAACTAACAAGCCAAAACATATTTTCATCTTCGATAGAGTAAGGGAAGGTCATAACTCCTGGTAGTTTTTTTTTGCCATCTTTGTCCCAAAGAAGAAATTTTACCTTCACTTCCTGCCGCATAGCCAAAAGAGGAAGCAAGATAAAATACCCCCAAAAGGTGTCACCAGGACTTGTGTGCTCATTGAAAGATTTTCCCTTTATTACTTTTCTGATGTCAACCCAACATTTGGGATTTTCTTTTACTTTCACTTTTGATGATAACTGTACAAATAGAGAGGGTGATCCTCCCTAACAGAGTCACAGACAGCAATAAAAACTGACAGCGTTTTAATCCCTCTCTACTGTATCCAAAACTAAGAAAAAAGTTTTGCCTTTAGTTACACTTTAAGGGACACTGTGCAGACAGAACCTCCTATGAATCACAAGAGTGCAGTTTGTTCTGCACTCCTGTGACCTGTTTTCAGCCGACAGTGGGCTAAAGCACGCTGTTGGCTGAAGTCACTCAGCCAGTCCGGCCTAGGGAAAGATCTCTACCATATGGTTGAAATCCACCCAGATGCCTGGACCGCCACCTGGATCAGCCTATCAGCGATCCTCAGAGAGCCTGAGCCAGACCTTCCTGACCACTCTACAGCCCAGTGCTCCAGTGAGCACTGGAGGGGAGCAGAGAGCCAGTGACTGACAGTCTCGGCTCTCTGCACAGAGTGGAGGGTGACAACTGAGTGATCAGTGGTGTTAGATCGCTCAGTTCTCAGTGCAGAGTAGGCAGGGGACAGATGCAGCAATCTGATGCTGTAGCCACATAGGTAAGTATAAATGCGCTTTATTTTTATTCTGAACGTCTCTTTTAATGAGGACGTAGCAGGTGGCAAAGTTCCAGGCCATCTGTGCCTGTTACATCAGGGGGCACGTTTGCAGGTAGAATTTGAACTGTTAGTATAGTGTGAGTTTGACACATCTAGTATAGCGGGACTGGCACAGAGTCAAGCGGGTAAGAGAAGAACCAAGGATTTTACATGTCACTTGCACTCAGGAACAGCCAAAGTGCTTCCTCAAAGAATAAGTGGAAAAAATAAAAAGTGTAGAGCACAGGTGTTACACTTCACCTACCCATAAGTGGAACTGTAAATGCTGCCTAATAGACCTAGTGAGCACCTAGCTCCCAGTGCACGGCCTTGTGCAGCATACTCCTATAATCATTTAGAGACCGGGTCACACCTCAGGCTTTGTCATGGCTCTGGATCTGGAGAGGACCCCATGATTGACACAGTATACTTTGGTATGAAAAGCACCACAATGGAGAGCCCAGTGCCTAAAGGTCACGCTCCAGGCTTTCTCTGCATGTCCAGTCGGGTCAAAGTATGGCACTCTAAAGTTAAGTTTAGGAAAAGATGATCCAGATAGCGGTGTTGAGAGACCAGCTTAGCAGTGATGTAGCATGAATCTTGAAGAAAAAAACAGTAGCTAGCAAAAACGTTTAGACTTTAATCCACAGAACAGAGAAAAGACATTCATTCTTCTACAACACTAGTAAAAAACTTAGGCATGCTGGGAGTAGGACGGGATTATCCTGGGACACAATTTTTTTTCTGCCATCGTCCAGTTCTCCTGTAGGCAGCAGTATAACCTGAAAGCCACTGAATTACGGGTCCCTCAATTAATTAAAACGAAAGCCAGCTTTTGATTGGTTGCTGATTTTTATTACGCCAATTATTGCATGATAGCCTTCAGAAATAGGATTTACTGTAATTACTAAACAGGTAAATTATTTTATGAGACTACCTGTAAATTGCACGTAATTATTGATGCAACATATTCTAGTAATAAATTTAACTTCATACCTGTAGGAAAGAACAGATCTGCTTGGTGAGGTCCAAAAGACTATCTTCCCCCTGATGCAGGGCTCTGGTAATGGCAACACAAAGCCATTCCCGAATTGGCTGAGCATTTCCCTGGTAAAAGAGATCCGTGGTGGAACAATTCTGGGAATGGATGCAGTGTTGTAAAGACTGAGCTATAAGTATAGACGACGAGCTGATAGTCCCATCTGGAATACAAACAAATAGGATTTAATGTATAAAAACGGAAAAGGAAACCAGGTTTACAGCATGCTTTCCTAAACATTTTCACACTGTCACAAAAATGTCAGAATCAGGTGGAGAGAATAATGGCGAGTGGAGAGTGTCAACTAGAATACTAAAGGGTGTTTATCATATTTAGGAAAGATAATCTCTAGGATTAGTGCAGATAAGCATAAAGTTACCAGGAAGAGGTGGAGTCAGAAGCTGATTTGACAGTAATTGTAGGTGTTCCAGTGTGATGTCTCGGATGGCAGGGATGTGGAACAAGCGAGTAAAAGTGTGTGGGGACTTTGGTGCAAAGATGTTGAGTAAAGCGACACGACAGTAGAGTCTAGCCAAGGCTGATTCACATCTTAGTAGTTCCCTGGAAAGAAGAAAGAAATGCACCCATTACAATCTACTGAAAAATCTGGATGATTTTACATTTTGATGTTGCACTTTGAACTTCCGGGGGACCTCGCCGCAGCCAGGTCTCCCTGAAGTGGGGAAGGGTACCTTTTCGCCCCTCCTCACCCCCCAAAGGTGCCAAAATGTGGCACTGGAGGGGAGAGGAAGCAAACAAGCGGAGCTTCCATTTTTGGGTGGAGCTCCACTTTAACTAGCCCTCTAGCTTTTGAGGCACTACAAATTCCAAGAGGAGTTACAAGACTAACAACCACAACCATGCCAAACCCCTCCCCCACCCCTCGCAGGGGCAGAGGCACGATGGGACTTGTACTTCTGAAACAGGAGGATCAAAGTTTGCCTAGCCTGCTCTACCCTTTCTAAAACAAAAAAAAGAAATAGTCTTGGCTATAGATACACTTAACATTTAATTCTTATTTTTTTTATAATAAGGCTCATCTGTAGGTACACTGAATATCTCATAAAATTGTACTGGAGATATTTACACTGCATGCAGCAGGTGACGTCACCGGAGCATGCGCTTTAAACAGACAACATAGCCGTGCTGTCCCTCCAGCTGCACGCATGACTGACATCCTTGTGGCTTGGCCAGTCAGACACCCAACACGCAAACCCGGAAGGAAGACCGGGTGAAGATGGAAGCCCTCTCAGCAGTGACAGCGTCATTGGAGGGCTTTGCTCTAAGGTAAGCATTTTATAATATGCTAGTATGCTATGCATACTAGCACATTATGCCATTGTCTTGCAGGTTCTTTTTTTTTTTTTTAAAAGCTGTGGTTTACTACCGCTTCAACAACTATTGATGTATAGATAACTCTAGTCATTAGTACTGATTTCAATGTAGGAAACCAGCTATCTTATTATCCTGCCACTTATAGATTCTGTTGTGATAGCACACGGCTGGGTTACCTGTGAATTTGAATGTTTGTGCTGTCCAAAGTCACTAAACCGTTAGTAGCCATTCTTCTGTACCCCACAGGCGGCCTCTCCAGCATGTCTATGGGATACCAATACCTCACCAGGACTCCTTCACTTCGCAGATATGTCTCTACTTGTACCAACTCATTAACCTGAAGAACACAGGAAGTAAAAGTAATTAATGAAAATATGTAAAAAATAAATAAAAAGAAATTACATACATTTTAAGTTAAATACGAGCATTGCCATTGTTGGCTTTTTTTCTTCACTTTTAAGTAGATCCCTTACGGACATTCTCCAGTGACTCATTGAATCAAGACAAGCATACAACCAGTAATATTGCAAGTCCAGCACATTTACAATTGGGGGTTAGCAGTAAAACAGTAGGATGATTGCAGTAGGATGATTGCAAGAGTATGTTAGCAAATTCTAGTCAAATATGCAATTTTTCTATCATGACAGGTAAGCTTTTATTACAGGAACATACTATTAAACATAACTACAACAGTAAAATTGACATACGACATATATGCACTGCCATTTAAATTGTACAAACTTTTCTACGGGCTAATCAGAAACAGCTCTAGGCAGCTTGTAAAACAACTCACCGAATCAACATCCAGGACCATCCCATGCAAGGAAAATGTCTTCAGCATACCCCTGATTGCAAATTTTGGTAAAGCTGTTCCCACACCAGTGCTGGCAACATTATTACTATCAGGAGACCGAATGACCACAGTAATACCTAGACACATAACAATCACAGATGATTATGGAAAACCTTCAAGAACACTGGGAGATCTCAGAGAAGCCAATGAATATTTTTATTGTGAACTCCATACCTTTGCGAACTTTGTCAATGGTGAATTTATTTGCTTCATCTTTAATATCTTCAATGGTGGGAAGGTAAAGATCCCTGGGGATACCACCATTCTCTTCATACAGAAATTCTACTGTCTGCCTTGCTATATCCACCATTCCTGTAACGCAAATGAACACCAAGCTTAGCCTAGTTTTACAATTCACTAGCAATTAAAAGTATTTGTTGTGGTCTAGTTAGGCTAAGCAAACATGTTTCACACCATCCTGAGTGTTTTAAGCACTAATCTCACTGGTAGAGTGACTTTGTTTTAGCTTATGCTACGGTTAGGGTTTACATACACTTTAACGTATATGAACACAAACAATGAATGCCTTAGATTTGCTCCATTTTGGTCTTTGAAATAACCAATTGAAAGCATTTATTATTAATATATCCATTTAATAAATACAAAAATATCAGAGCCGTTTTAATTTCTGTGCACTCTGCTTGTGTTATCTTAAGCAGTCTAATCAACCCCTCCAATTGTTATCTTAGATTACAGAACACCTCCATATTGTGAAGATGAGCAGAGGTGGAGGGATTCTAAAGTTTAGCAAAAAAACAACTGGCTAGTGCCGACACCATTTTTCGGGGTGATTTCAACAAAGGCACTGCGTTCTGAGCATACAACAGGAAATTAGGAGCGGAGTGCACTTTTGGAAGATTGACAGGTATTTTTTTAATATATATATATATATATATATATATATATATATATATATATATATATATATATATATATATATATATATATATATATATATATATATATATATATATATATATATATATATATATATATAAAATACAATAAATAAATACATACAACATGATTTCCCTGTTTACTCAGAATAAGTGTGCAGATTAGTAAAGGCAGAAGCCATTATCTGCCACCCAAGTCAGTGATAATGTATTGATGCAAGACGGTCAACATGATAGCCACTAAACTAGCATTTTCAGAAAGAAACCAGTACAACTTTGTACAAACCTTTATTAGTCTGCAATTAATAGATGGGCACTATGGCACTTTACAAGCCAGAGGTTGTAAGAAATCAGACAATACTTAGTGTCGTGTTACCACATCTATAAACCAATCATCTATATTAATTTAGTTTGTCTGTATAGTGTTAAAGCTGAACTCTGGAAAACCTGAAAAATTTCCCATGCAGTGGGGCTGCTCATTTATGTCTAGGGGATGTTAAAAGCACTTTTACATAAAAATCCTCCGCTTCCTTTTCAGGCAGCGATCCCCTATGCTCCAGCGGTGGACTGTCCTTCGGTGCCCTCTCGTCCAATGCAGGGCTGTGGATCCTGTGCATCGGTCTTGGCGATGTCAGGACCCTAGATCACCAAGAGCATGGGGAAGAAGACGGTGAGGGGACCATTCGAGCAGCACATAGTTGCTGAGGATTGGGCAAGTAAATCTACTTTTACATGCCTCTAGACCTAAATGTGCAGTTAACCCTTATGCCTAGTACACACAAGGAATTTATCGGACGAATGTTCTTTGTTGCATTCTAGTCTCATATCGAAAATGGAGAGGTTACTAAAGTTACGAAAATACTCGTACAACAGAATAAAAATTTGGAAGCGATGTCATGTATTTTCTTTTCGAACAACAACTACACTGATTAAAACGAGAATCGTCTGGTCTGGTATCATACAAGAAAAATTTTCGTGCTTATACCATTTGATAATTTTGAACCAATGATCACATTATCATACAATCGATTAGAAAGCGGTATTCTTCTTGCGTATTTATGATTGTGTGTACAGGCACACCCCCACAAAGGGGAATTTTTACATTTCCTGGAGCTCAGGTTTAAGTAAACTGACCTTCTGAGAAGAGCCAATTTCAAGTCACATGACTGATGAAAGGGTCCTGCGAGGCTCTGAAACGTTGCTCTTGCTGTAACAATGTGATTACCAAATAAAGCTTTGGACCCACATTGTAGAGCCACGGTGGGCTGGTGACGTTCTTCTGCCTAGTTTCCTGGCTGTCACTGACTTGGAACAAGCATGCAGTGTAGGTGGTCTCATCTGACATCCTTGTAGCAAATATGTCAGTAACTAAGCAGGCACTGACACCACTGGGATCAGTGTAAAAGCCAGGCAATTATTTCCAGATCCAAATCAGAAATAACAGCCTATTTAATTTCCTTACTAAGGCTAAAGCTTTCTTTAGTAAATACACCTACAGATATTATCGTATGTTTCCTCTTTTAATGCTACTTTCAATCATAAATATAAAAACACAGTCAAGAAAAGAAACGTGTCTGGTTGACCAATCCATACCAAGCTGTAAAGCTCCTTTAATCTGGTCCAGGCCCGACTTTCTTTCAGCTTCATTACGGAACCTCCTCCGAATGGTGGGAAATACTTTGGTCTCCCAGGCTTTCACTAGCAAGGCATAGTGGTCCTCCTATAAGATACAAGATGAGTCCAGGATAAATTAAAGAGCATTATGATGTGCCCAGCTCCTTCTCCCTGACACACCATGTATAAAGTTGACCACGGTAAGAAGCAGCCCTTTTGTACTGAGAATACTGATGTTGTTAATCACAAGCAATACCATGTTTTTCCATGAAGTGATAAACACAGTGGTGATTGTTATTTCAAGAAGCAAATTTCTACATCTCATCACATTTGGACACTTATTGCTTATAAAAAGATTTATTAGAGTTTATTACATTCTAAGTCAGTGATCTAGAACAAGCATAAAGATAGGAAGACCAGAACACTCCTGGTTTGCAGTCTGCATACATGGTAAGTGCCCCAAAGTACTGGATTGGCATGATAGACAGGCAACAAACTTTTTTTTATAATGAGAGGCAAGAAGATCAGGAGGGACAGAGATCCTATAATTGCTTCAAGTTTTAGTTTAACCACTATAGACCCGCGCTATAGCCAAATGACGGCTACAGCACGGATCTATTGTGCCGGGACGACGTCTATTGAGACTCGCTGGATCACAGATCCGAGTAAGGGGTCGATCACGACCCCTTAGCACGTGATCAGCTGTCAGCCAATGACAGCTGATCATGTGATACTAACAGAGCCGGTAATCGGCTTTTTTTTCCTCCTCGCGCTGTCAAAAAAAAAGCCGATCACCGTCGGCAGTAAGAGGGACATTAGTCCCTCTCACTGCAATGTGCCCAGCGATGTGCCCAATACATTGTGCCCACCTTTGCCCCATTAAAGTGCCCCTACCAGTGCCCACACTGCCATCTCTCAGTGCCCACAGTGCCAGTGCTGCACATCAGTGTCACCTACCAGTGCCCATCCGTGCCCCCCATCCGTGCCATCTTTGCTGTCCCCACCAGTACCGACTTATCTGTCCCCACCAGTACCGACTTATCTGTCCCCACCAGTACCGACTTATCTGTCCCCACCAGTACCGACTTATCTGTCCCCACCAGTACCGACTTATCTGTCCCCACCAGTACCGACTTATCTGTCCCCACCAGTACCGACTTATCTGTCCCCACCAGTACCGACTTATCTGTCCCCACCAGTACCGACTTATCTGTCCCCACCAGTACCGACTTATCTGTCCCCACCAGTACCGACTTATCTGTCCCCACCAGTACCGACTTATCTGTCCCCACCAGTACCGACTTATCTGTCCCCACCAGTGCAGCCTATCAGTGCCCACCAGTGCAGCCTATCAGTGCCCACCAGTGCAGCCTATCAGTGCCCACCAGTGCAGCCTATCAGTGCCCACCAGTGCAGCCTATCAGTGCCCACCAGTGCAGCCTATCAGTGCCCACCAGTGCAGCCTATCAGTGCCCACCAGTGCAGCCTATCAGTGCCCACCAGTGCAGCCTATCAGTGCCCACCAGTGCAGCCTATCAGTGCCCACCAGTGCAGCCTATCAGTGCCCACCAGTGCAGCCTATCAGTGCCCACCAGTGCAGCCTATCAGTGCCCACCAGTGCAGCCTATCAGTGCCACCAGTGCAGCCTATCAGTGCCCACCAGTGCAGCCTATCAGTGCCCACCTGTGCCGCCTCATCAGCGCATATCAATGAAGCAGAAAAATTACCTGTTTGCAAAATTTTATAACAAACGTGTTTTTTTTTTTTTTTTAATTTTCCATCTTTTTTTGTTTGTTTCGCAAAAAATAAAAACCCCAGCTGTGATTAAATACCACCAAAAGAAAGCTCTATTTGTGGGAAAAAAATGATAAAAAATTCATTTGGGTACAGTGTTGTATGACCGCGCAATTGTCATTCCAAGTGCGTCAGCGCCAAAAGCTGAAAATTGGTCTGGTCACGAGGGGGGGGTTTAAGTGCAAAGTAATCAGGTGGTTAAGTCAGTTTCTCTATGGATTGTTCTATCAAAAAAACTAACAAAAAAATCAAGAGATTGTTACTTTGACCATTCAGGGCAATGTGCCAGGTTATATTAAAAGAATGACCCCTCAACCAAAGATTTTCTTCTTCCCCTACTGCTCTGTTCCTCTGCCAGGAGCCCAAATTATTTATGATCTGTGTAAGATGACATCCTAACAAAATATCTCGTCATTTAAATCCCAGTACTGAAGAGAAGAGATCACACGCTCTCCCATACTAGGATGTATCAGTACCAGATAACGGCTGATGGCTCTAAAGAAGGAATAGAGCAGTGAAGGAGAACAGAGATGCTAAGTATCAGTAGAGGATGGATAGTCTTTTAAAGAGAACCAGTCATCTGTCCTAAATAGACAAAGGGATAAATTCTCTTAAAATTGTTTGAGAAATATCTGACCCGTGGCATATCATCATCATCCTCGTCGTCGCTCTCATCATCTGCAATTGGGGGAGGATGTGGATCAGGACCAGATGTAATAAAGTTTTCATAGCTCAGCTGCACCTTATATCGACAGGAGGCATCGCTGTCATACTCTGGAAAAGGAAAAGATATGGCTCAGTATGCGATGGATAAAAAGACTGTAGCACAATAAAATATGTGGAAGAGAGAAAGGTAACAGCACTCTCTGCAGGGAGAACCAAATCCATACACCAGATCCACTCACAGGTGACTAGGCTCGATGTGTCCTATCACACTCCAACGTAATAAATAGTAAGAAGAGCCAGCAACACTGAAATCCTTGAAGTGTCGTTTATCGTAACATCAGAGTGACAATAAAACAATAGCGCTGAAGTGTTTTGGCAATAGCTACGACTAAGGCTATAGCCGAAACGCGCCAACACTATTGTTTTACTGTCACTCTGATGTACCAATAAAGGACACCTCAAGGATTTCAGTGTTGCCGGCTCTTCTTACTATTTATCACAATAACATATGTACATTTAGTACCTGTTAAACATGAATACTTACGCTGTAGGACAGTGGCTGCTGCAGCAACTCGGCAGGGAGGACCGTGACTTCCAGGGTCTGATGCTATGCTTGTTCCAGCATCATTGTCACTGTCGGAGGCCATGGCAAAAGGTAGTGCTTCAAAATTTGCGCTTATCTCTTCAGCCAAGTCTATGCACAAATCCGCAGCATTTCGATGAGCCTGACCCTCAGCAAAAGAAAACTGACGTGATCCAAAGTTAGCCCGTATTTTTGTATTCTGTAAAAATAAAGTAAAAGTAAAGTAGTCAGTAAATTCTGGTTAAAGAAAGGAACAATTATGTTTTCTGATAAATGAAATGCAAGAGGAAGTCTCTCTTTATAACATTCCTAGTAGTATTTATGTTTTATTATTTTATTTGGGGTTTGTATACATTAAAGTGGTTGTAAACCCTTACATATACACAGTGAAGGGACTAGCCCTAGATGATACACAGAGATGAAACAAATCCTCGTACGTAGGTTGTACCTGTTAATCTGCAGCCATTTGTACTGCACAGCCTTCTACAATGCTAGTTTTAAGCATTTCTAAAATTAAAAAACAGCCACAGCTGAAAAACAGGCTGCTTTACAAAACACTCTTAAGAGCCATGCCACATGAACTTTTTAAAAACTGTTCTCTGCCCATTGTAAAAGTAGATTTCACCTTTACATCCTTGCTTTGGGAATTACAGCTTAGTCTTAAATCTCAATATATGTGCATTCCCCAGATCAACCTCGCTCAACCAGGGCTCCATGGAGCCTTATGGTTGCCTCCAAAGGTTGCTAGGGGTTCCTGGAGCAATGAGCAAACTCTCCCTCTCACACAAGTAATAACTGACACCAATAATCTTTTTGGCTTCTCTGAGGAATTTTTCCAAGTGACCACAAATTTAGGGCACATTATCCCCCACTGACCAGAAAGCCAATAATCAGTGGCTGTAGATATAATAATTATTAGCAGGGGATCCTTGAGACTTAAAAGTTATTTCAAGGGTTACTCCATGTAAAAAGGCTAGATAAAGGCTGCCCCAGATCCTGACATTTACTGCAGGGTTTAGGACATATTTGAACCTTGGAACATGTCGATATACAACAGGGTCCATCAGTCAATCCACCTGAAAATGGTTATTTGTAATGATATTCCTGAAGGAGGGTGACAGAATGGAGCATAGGAAAGAAACGTCAATACAAAAAGACCTAAACCATCTTCCTTTTACAACAACATGAAGAATGTTGCCATTGTTACCTTTTTCTGAATATGCACAACAGGCCACATTCCTCCAGACACATCTTCTAGGAATGGAGCAAGCCTTTGGCCGCAGTAGGTGAAATAAACTCGGCCTTTAGCAGGCTGACCAGGGGGTGGCGGTGTGCCATCTGTTCTCTCCCAACCTATTCCTGCCACATCACCTGAAAAGCACAAATCACAGCTCATGCCAATGCCAGTAGAAGAGGGAGCGTCAGATAAGGTAAGCGAAGCTAAACAATGAGGCAGATAGAATTAAAACCCTGTACAGTTAATGGAACACATTCATGCGTTTTTGATACATTTTGTAATATTGCCGTTTTGGCACTTCGTGGGTGCCTAAAATGGCATTTAAAAGAAAACCACACAGCAGAGAAAAGTTACAGGAAGAAAAAGAAGTTCTTTAAAAGTACAAATAACATGAACTCAGTACATGAAGTATCCATGTTTGAAGTATATATCTTTAAGGCCTTGTACACAAAATATAACCAATCACACACTGCTGTGAAATGTTAATAGGATAGAAGTTTAAAAAAAAAAAAAAAGTTAAAAAAAAAAAAAATAAAGATCTTACCTGGCAATAGAGCCACATCTAAACGCACACTCTTCCACTGCAATAGACTGGATCCATTGTAATGTACAGCTCGTCCATTGCTAACAAAAACATAGGAAACTTAGTAAAAATAAAAATAACAAATCTGGGTTTTACCCTTACACCTTAATCTTTGATCATCCCTCTACAGCCTTCCCAATAGTAAATCTACATATAGTGGTAACTGAAAATGGGCATTCCTTACCGAAAAGTTCTTCTTGCTTTCCACACAGTCAGAGGCTTTAGAATAAAACCATGTTTTAAACATTATTCATTTTATAGAGAGAAAGCGCCGCACTCCACAGTTGTGCACCTCAACTCAAAGCTGATGTCCAGGTATACTTTCACTTTAAATAGTTCAGTTGGGCCAACTCCTTCACCAACATGTGTGCCCACTGGGCTAGCCTCAACTACATACAGTATATAGCATTGTGTTGTGTGTGTGAGATGAGACCTTCCCATCCCACACCCGGAAAAAAATAGCATTGGGCTGAGCAGCACTCAGCCATTCAAAGACCGCTTTGTATTCTAGCAATGAATTGTAGAGGTGGGCTGATGACATCATAATCTCTGACTCGGCCAGAGAAAACTTTTTATTTACCGATAGGCCAGCTTGACCCAAACCAACGAATTAAAGTGAAAGTAAACCTTGACATCAGCTATAAGGACTCTATGCTAAAAATTGTTCTAGTAAAAAGCTAAATAAAATAAAAAAACAATATGATGTAGTATACAGAGTGTTGACAAAATAAACAAAATAGTAACCTCCCTAATATTTGCACTCCAGTCTTCATATGTTAAAATATAACTGACATTTTCCCAATAGACTAACATACCAAGTGCAAATAAAAGCCCCATAACTCAATATATATCCATAGGACCCATGGGTCAAATCTACAAAATTGTTCTCCAAAAGTCAACAGACTAAGTCCAATCTGTCACACTAAAGTTGGCCATGGATGATGCAATTTTCCCCATCAATACAGTGAAGCCTAGTACACACTAAGTTTTTTTATTTTTTTGTGCAACCCAAAAAATAAAAATAAACTGACAGCTCCAGTTGGAGCCGCTGTACTAACCATCCAACATTTGTACAGCGATCTCCTCCACTGAGCTGTTGTGTTTCGACAGGGGGACAGCCCCCCACACCAGAAGACTCCGATCAACGCTCTCTGCCATTGGCTGAGCGCGCTAATCTGGAGTCGGTCAGCTGCTGGTTTTCCAGCATGCTCGTCTGACAGAAGCCCGGTCAAATAGCCGGCTTCTGTCAAACAGATCGACATACACACGGGCCGAATGTCGACAGTTTTTTTTATGAACGGGCAAATTTCTCCCAACATTCGCCCGTGTGTACCCGGCTTTAGTGTTGATGGGGGGAATCCCTCCCACGGAGCGATTGTGTTCTCCCAGCAGGGGGGGATCCCTGCTGGGAAAACAAGCAGTGATTATTGCTAGTGGCAATAGCCGCTGGCTATAATAGCATAAAAAAATCCAACATGCTGGTTGTACCAAAGTTGATCGATGGATCAACATGGGCACAATTCAGCCTGCCCATACATGATTTGAATCTTGGCCGGTCCCCGCTGAACCGTTCGAGATTAGAATCATCTATGACCAGCTTTACTGTCTGCAAACCAATGCCTCTTAACCAAAATTTAAGACTGATTTGTGCTCCGGAGAGCCCTTTAAAAAGTGCCCACTCACCAGATTTAGTTGACCCCTTATGTTTACTAAGTGAGTCTATCAGCGCTCCTAGATTTCCATTCACCTTCTCTACTAGGTAAAATCACCCTCAAAAAAGGACAAAAAAACTGGCCATCCACAGGTAATTCACATTGTAGGTACATATGATCATAGGAGACACAGACTCATAGATACATCAAAGCGCATCATCTTTATTTAAAATTGCCCAAAAACATTCACAATATTTAGGTGCCCAGCTAACACCTGGAATGAATACACAACACCTAAATCAGAAAACCGTCACTGCTCAGCTCAGCCTGGAGCCAACATGCGTTCCACCAAGTGGAAATGAAGTACGGCTGGACTTGACACATTTAGTATAATGTGAAATTGTCAGTGTTATATTTTAACACATGAAAATTGAAGTGCAAACAGTATATTAAGTGGTCACTATCTTTGTTTGTATTTTGGATTGTTGACTGCATAGATATTTTCTCAACAGTACATAATTCTTGCAACACTATCATAATTATCAATTTATTACATTTTTTATTTTAGCACTTTACTAGAATAGTTTTGAGCACAATGCACTTAAGTTTGGGGGCACAACTGTTTTAGGAGTGCGGCCTTTTCTCTCTATAGTTAAGTCACATTCATGTACAGGGGTACATGTGGTGAGCTGCAGCTATTTTTTATCTTGCAATTGCATTTACTCCAATTAACAAAACACTAAATAGATCCAAAGTGTGGGTGTCCCATATACATTACTCATTTTAAGATCTCTTCAGTTATTTGGACTTCGTCACACTTACTTGTGAAACAGACATGTACCAACAGGGTTAGTCCAGGCTCCATCTCGCTTTTCTGCTTCTGTTGCAAAGCCAAATGACACTATTGGGCCAGTGTCATCATCTACGTCTCCATAAGAAACAACTTCAACTTCCCAGTAAAATGATGGAGCCTGAGAAAATCATAACCAAGAGTATAAAACATGGCTAATGAGGATTGCATTGTATATTGCTTTACTATGGTTTAACAAGGGTATCTATGAATCATCTCACATTGCTGTATGTCTACAAAAATCCCAGCAATACAATGGAAGCTCAATGTAGACAACAATGTATATAAATGAAGCTTATCCGTAAAGTCAGAAGAAATTACTCAGAGAAAAATGGTTGATGCAATACAAAGCTCTCCGAGAAACTACTGACCTCTCTACATACTACTGACCTCCATGTTGTTCAGGTAGAGATTCACCTCTCAAAGGTTGGCTACCCCTGATATAAAGTATGTCTTAATATGTGTAGCAGAGTTAATGGCAGCAGCTCTTTATGCATTGTGTGGCATGCCACACCTTTTCTGCTGACCCCTGAACTCTACATTACTTTAGCCGGCCATAGATGGATTGAATCTCGACCAGTTCAGCAGGGATAGGTTGAGATTTGATCCATCTATGGGTAGGTTGGTTGTACTTAAGTCGATCCATCAATTGGACTTCAGTACAACCAACCTGTTGGCTGGTTGTACTGAAGTGATCATTGTGTTCTGCCATCAATGAATGCCCATCGGTAGAACACAATAGCACTGCTGGAGCAATTCCTTCATCCCCACACGACTGTGTCGATGGGGATATCAGGCAATTTTCTTTTGCATCATCTATTGCAGTGATGGCGAACCTTGGCACCCCAGATGTTTTGGAACTACATTTACCATGATGCTCATGCACTCTGCAGTGTAGCTGAGCATCATGGGAAATGTACTTCCAAAACATCTGGGGTGCCAAGGTTGGCCATCACTGATCTATTGCTTGCTTTATTACTTCCAGTGACACCAGAGTGATTGTTCCACCTCCTAAGAGCTTTCCTTCTACTGATCAAGGACATGGGGACGTTTTTTCGCCACTGACCAATGACATGGGGCAGTTTGTTTCCA